>OX457039.1:62630457-62700457 GCA_949752735.1 Lumbricus terrestris
CATGAAACACAGTTAAGGCAACTTGCAATACACCTAAGACAGCATGCAACAAAATAAAGATAACATGCAATACGTTCAGAGCGAATTCGTGGCGATGGCCTCCGAAACTGAGAATGAATTTCCACTTTTCTGTCACTGCCTCACTTCTCGGAGGAACTTGAGTAGCGCTATATGTGATTGATCGGATACATGCATGCATGTGTGCGTACATTGCAGGCATGCATAGTTAATTATGCATGCCTTTCGTAGGTCTATAGCAGGCTCGCAGCCGGAGGGTTGCAGGTTCGAATCCGGCTCAATTCGCTGCGTAGGGACCTTGGGCAAGTCCTTCACTCGCAATTGCTCAGCGCTTCGGCGTGAAACTCCGATGCAGCGTCCGCGCTGTAGTCGGGAGCGCCTCTGAGTAGAGAGAGCTTGAAGGGGCGCTATAGCAAGAGCCCATACAAACAAACAAACAAACACAGTGTTGCTATACAGCAGCAAACACAAAGTCGAGTAACTTTAGAAATTCCTCTTCAGCTTAAGTGCACGGCTGCGCATGAAAGCCTATAGGCCTATTATTAATTATAGGCTGATTGCGAAGCCGATAATTGCGTTTTAGCGAGTGGCAGGACTGATGAAATAGTGGTAGGAGATTTAAAAACACATTCTGATGACGAACGACTGAAGGTCGCTACGTCAAGAGATTGAAATTGGCCGGCAGTATATGCATTTATACAGTTGGCAAAGAAATACGATTATTTGCTGGTAATTCCTATGCTGACCGCTTGCTATATAGAATAACACCCATGTACATCACAACACCTGCTGCCTCTACAGATCATTCCGTTGCCTGCAACTGACGGCTGTCTCTTTACCACTGCCTTGTCTGTCGGTCTCTGTCTGTCTGTCTCTCTGTCTGTCTCTGTCTGTTTGTCTCTGTCTGTCTGTTTGTCTGTCTGTTTTGTCTGTCTCTTCTGTCTGTCGCTGTCTGTCTGTTTCTGTCTGTCTCTGTCTCAGACTGTCTGTCTGTCTCTCTTTGCCTGTCTTTTCAAAGTTGCTATTACGTGTCTCTCTCTGTGTATGGGCATGACGTTGTTTGTTCTCAATTGTCTCCGTGCGCTGTGTTATACATCTACACTAGGTTTTGCTTCTTATGTGGCCATAATATATTATGTGTTTTCGCATGTGTGTATGCCATAATTATATGCAAAGAATATATTATATGTATGTCTAAGAATGGATGCGTGTTTTAGTTACGTATGCATTCCTGTACATGCAATATGGATGCGTGTATAGGCCTACATGTATGTTGATTTATCTGACTGCTCATACAGGGTGTTTAAAAGCCTTACAGCACCCTGTTGCCCGAACCAAATACATCCTTGTACAAGTACTTGATTGTATGCTTGAAGGTCGGTGTACTTCGATCAGCAATTTGAGTAGTAACTTTTCATTACCGGTACCTCATAAAATCTCTAGTTTCTGTGTCTCTCTGTCCTTCATACTAAACAGTCTCTGCCACTTATGGGCGCCCGCGTGGGAACCAGTGGAGACACTTACCCTCCATCCCTCCCTTGAAAATTGCCACAAGTAACTACAACTTTGGTTTCTAACAATTAACTTCACACTAAAGCACCAATTATACTAGTGAAACTGAGAAATTTACATTTAGAACCCGCTATTAAAAGTTCCCATTTTCTCAATTTCCTGCTATGCATTTTTTAAAACTCTTCTTGGAAAATCTAATCGTGGCCATTGCATTTTTGTCCCACCTGCAAAATTAGCTGCGTGCGCCCACGCTGTCTATTATTAAGTCAAAAAGTTTAACGACATCTTATGACTAAAAACCGTTGACGTCTTTATAATATTATTCTATTATTTTCAGTTTCTTTCATCGATATATCTTTCACTCGACGAATAATTTATGTCTGGAAAGTTGTTGGATGCTATGATTTCAAACGGATAGTCGCTATCTTGCTGTCTTATTCGTGTACATTGTCGTATACATTGTCGTATACATTGTGGCTTACCATAGGCTACACACAAATTAAAAATTTATACTTACTTCGATGATGATCAGTTGGATTGTGTGCACATATTATGACAAGTTCTCATTTTCATTCTGGCTGTCAGAAGTAGTTTTCCTTCTGCAGTTTATTGGATTTCTATGCCGAGTTCATGCGAGCAATCATTTAATTACACAAAGTTTTGCTTTCAGTAACATTTACTCTACAATATACTTGCAATGTAACCATAAACTGCTGCATGTCATGTCATTTTTCTATAATTATTGCATCATCGCATTTCGGTGGGTTTGTGTGCCGTTAGTCAGTCCATTTCTCTGTCTGCCTGCCTGTTAGTCCATTTCTCTGTCTGCCTGCCTGTTAGTCCATTTCTCTGTCTGCCTGCCTGTTAGTCCATTTCTCTGTCTGCCTGCCTGTTAGTCCATTTCTCTGTCTGCCTGCCTGTTAGTCCATTTCTCTGTCTGCCTGCCTGTTAGTCCATTTCTCTGTCTGCCTGCCTGTTAGTCCATTTCTCTGTCTGCCTGCCTGTTAGTCCATTTCTCTGTCTGCCTACCTGTAAGTCCATTTCTCTGTCTGCCTACCTGTCAGTCCATTTTCTTTATTTGCCTACATGTTAGTTCTTTTCTTTGTTTGCCTACCTATTGATTCTTTTCTTTGTGTGTCTACCTGTCTCTCGATATATCTGCATATAGCCTATAGCCTACCTTGATAGTTATCGATAATAATTTTAGTTTGAGAAACTTCTAACACACCATTGTCTTATGCTTAAAAGCAATTATTTACAAGCCATACAGTGGCGGAGATGAGCATACTATCTTTCCATCAGTTCATCTGTCATCTTATGACCATGACTGTCTTCTTGTCCACGTGCGTCTGTTTGCCTATCTCAGATGTCTAAAAGAATAACTTCTTGAGTCCAGTTAATCCATTGCAAAGTGTCAATCAATTGAAGTGCCATGCCATATCACTGGATCTGATGCCGTCGATCTAAGAATAGAAAGGCCTCGACATTTCATCTATTCTGGACCGTGAAGTTAATTAATCTTGAAAGTACAAGGGTCCAGATATTTCGACGTTTTTGCCAATAATCATCACATCTCAGTTGATTGGATTCTGCATTTATATGCAGGCGAAAGCTTGTTGAGAGTGCCGACTTTAATGCCGTTTATTTTGTTCGCTACACTTGCTATTTCTCAACGGGGTTCTACACGATTGCGCGGGTAGACTATTGGCCACTCTTCTATTTCACTGTGCATTCTTTTGCTAACTGGTGTAGGCTACATGTAGGCTTAGTAATGTAATTCTCAGCAACGGTTAAAGTCATAAAGGTCAACGCATTGAGAGTTTCTGAATTGTTTCACTCTTTGAGTGGCGCTTCATAGATTTAATTCAATTTACAGTTATAAATAATAATTACAATCAATTGTTTATGGATGAACTTTTCTGCATGCGATCGAAAATAATTTAAAATCTATAAATAACTATGAGCGCCATGTAGGTGGTTGTAAAGCACGCTAAATAGGCCTACCACCATAGGTTACGTAACCGGTGAATAAGCTGGTCTCCCTGACGTGGCTTCTGTGGGCGCTGAGAAATTCTTGAAGATTTACATTACAGATTTACATTACATTACCTTACGCTGGTCCATGTATAGTTGTCTATGCAGATGTTGTTTATTGACGACCTCTCAAGCGATCGTCAAGGGAATTCTGATTTTAAAAGAGCCATTCGATGCCTCCATTGAAGAAGTCACGCGTCCGTGGCTCTCGCATTTCAACGCATCCGCCATAGACTTTACTCGCGCAGCACTCTAGCAATTAGAGCTCGTAAATATTGGTTGAAGTATAAGCTTACGCAATCATGGCCCACAAGTGCAAAAATTTCGTAAATCACGCCTTTATTGCCTCTGCGATTCTCTCTCGCTTTCATGCATCGCAACATAATTTATAGACATGCAGACGCATTTAGAAACGCAATCAAAAGAAGAATTTAGGCCTACTTCAGACTTAGTCAGAAAAATTGCTTAAATTTAGAATGCTTCGTTGTTCAATTGTAAAACATATTTAGAATTTGATGAGTAGTTTAAAAGGAGTGCATTAATTTAAAATGCCATCGAAATGTAAAGTCTGAACCTTGGCGAATAATTTGTTACAGCCGCTGCATAAGTATACAAATGCAGAGTAGGCCTATATGCATCTAGAAGCTATTAGAAATTTTAGTGTCATTAGTTTGTGTGAAAGGCATTAATTTAATGTTAAATTGTACCGTTCTCATGCAATATGCAATTATAAAAAGGATTTGCAGCCGAATTGGATATCGTTATTCTCTTGGCTGATTTGTATTTTTAAACCTGCAAGACGTTCTATGGAAACAAACGCTTTTTAAACGCGTGTTTACAATAGGCATTGGCATGTCTAACTATACAACGAATATCTGCTTCCTTGGGCGTATCACGGGAAACTCTATTGTATACATTGATCCGATTTTTCCTGTTCTGCTGCTCCTGTTTGTTTTGATATGTGCTCGCTGTTTGGTCGCTGGCATGTGGCTGCAATTTCTCTTCTTTCAACGCCGTTTATTTCATTGGACAGCCAATTCAAACAGCACTTAGAAACAGATGGCTAAATTCCCGCATGACTTCCGTAACATGACTCAAACTTCGAACATGGAGCTGAAAGTCAAACTGATTATTGCACAGTCAAAACCAGTTAATGTTGGCGATGAACGTGAAGTTAATATAGTAATCCTTAAGTAAGAGTGTCTAAAACGCTGCTATACAACGCTAAATGCAGGGCACCAGCTTATTCGTGAGAGCTGCAGGGAAGGCAAGGTGATGACTGTGAAGTTGACAAGACGGAGAAATCAAGGAAGGACGATCACATTCACAAACTGTTAATGATGATTGGTTGTTGGAGTTGTCTACATTGTGGTTGACTTAATAATGATTTTCAATTCGATTCTTTTTTATTGCAACCAAAGAATACGATTTGACAGCAAATTTAGAAAACAACAATGCAATGGCTACAAATGGAGGCCCCTAAAGGGATAGAGAATGGAGATCTCTCTGAGGATGATCACCGAAGTAAAAAATTCGCAAGCAACATTGGATAACACGCTGAGACAGTGGCATGGATCGAGAGTCAGAGGTAATGAGATCGAGCCCCATAGAGCGGACGTGCTTTGTAGGCTGCCTGTCCTGTTAGTAGTCAAGATTAATGTTAATTAAGATTGTTGCATAACTTGTACAATATGTACAATTGTACATGTACAGCGCAGCGCCATTGCAGGCGTTTCATTAAAGAACAATAATATCGATATTAATATTATCATAGCCGATTAAATTGAATTAAATCAGATGGTGACAGAGATTGCAATGAAGTATAATTATCCAGTACACGTAATGCCTGGTTTGCTTTAGACGTCTGAAATCCTGCACCGGTGAAAGCCGTTCCGATGTCGAAGAGCGAATTAGGAAGCATGGCACATCCATTGACAGATATAACGCTTCACTGAATCCTTCGTTCACAAATCGGCGACGAAGTGAGACGATTATTTGTCTCTTCTTTCTTCCACTTCCACTTCGTGACTGGAGAGAAAATCAATCAACCGAGAGACGATGATTCTCATCATCAACTAAGACGTCTTTATATCATCTTCAACCTCTCTCTGTGTGTGTGTCGCTTTATGTCTCTCTAGTTGTGTGTCCTTGCACGTCTCCGACTCTCTTTCTATCCGTCTGTATCGATCGCGTCGTCTCTGTCTACAGCTCAGTATCTGTCTGCATCTCTCCCTCTGTCTCTCTTTGTTTGTCTGTCTGTCTCTGTCTGTCTGTGTCTCTCTGGCTCTCTGGCTCTCTCTGTCTCTGTCTCTCTGGCTCTGTCTCTCTGTCTCTGTCTCTATCTCTATCTCTATCTCTGCCTCTCTCTGTCTCTCTCTCGATCTTACTCCGTCTCGATGTATGTACTTTTTTTTTATCTAACACTATGCCTCTGCCCCTCTCCTATTTTCTATTGCATCTCACAGTCTGCAACGCTGCATGCTATACTCAATACAATAGTCTCTCTCTCCGTTCTTTTGTCACCGTTCATGAGACTGTCAATCTCATGTAGCCTATAGTATAGGCTATACAAGCGATCTTATCATCTTATCATCATAATACGCAATGCAACAAACGATTGTTCAAACCCCAATTACATTTTGCATGTAGCAAAGTATTATGCCAGTATAAAGTATCGTGCTCATACAAGTAGTATTCTAATACAGCATATAATGCTGATACGAGATATATGTTAGCACAACGTAGGCCCTTCTGCGCTTTTACGAAGAATCTTGTACCAGGTAAAACTGATGACCGAAGTTCGACTGATAGCGCTTCTGAATAGTCAACCTTTGATGGGCGCTATATAAAATTGCTGTAATAATAATAATGATGATGATGATGATTAGAGTGATGATTACAATGATGATAATGATGATTCCAATCGATGCTGGGGTTTAGTGTTAATTGTCTAACTGGCAGCGCTGTGATTGATAGGGAATATTCTAACAGACGAATGCACGGATGGAATATGACAGAGAGCCGATGGTTGGAGAAGAGATCTGATGTTCTGTGCTTGCGAGAGCTGGTGTATGCACGTTAATGTCATGCCAATCTTTTAAGCTGGCTGCCAGTTTTGGCATTGGTCGGAATTTGAGGTCGAAATGCATTCTTTTGTGCTTCGATTTTGAATACCAGGGTCCAGGGCGAAGTCGAAAGATTGATTGTCAATCAAACAGGACATCACGTGCTGTATTCCCTGGCGAGCTGCCGTCTGTGTGTTATCTGCATGTGCTGACATTGACACAATCGATTCACTGATCAATTGATTGACTGAATGCAAATATGCTTCACTTTCATCTTTGCGCTTGTGAATCGAACTGACTTGGGAACTATACCACGACGTGTAATAGCTCACAGCCTTACAGAATCATTTGAGATGAAACTCGCTCCAAGACTTGAATCCAACTGACGTTATTATTGCAATTCGTAGAGAAGATTCACTATAATAATAAACAGAATAGTCCTATACCATCTGATTTATATGCATGTGCATGTATATATGTACGTATGCATGCATGCATGTATGTATGTATGTATGTATGTATGTATGTATGTATGTATGTATGTATGTATGTATGTATGCATGCATGTATGTATGTACGTAGGTATGTATATCTGCGTTTATATATATAAGTAGACTATATATGTTTGTATGCTTTTGTGACTGCACACAATAATTTGTCTGCGCGCTTTTGTCGCGACACCGTTTCCATTAACCTCAAACCACTTTTTTTGAATGTCGGGGATGCGAGGACAATATCGAAAATAAGCAAACTCTGTTATAAACAACAATTTTTCTTTGTTGCAAGCGTGATTCTTGGACCGCCTGTGTTATATTTCTTCATAGACCCGCTGCCCTTGAGGACCGATAAGGTCGAAGGTGGACCCCAGCGTCATTGTAAACAGAAGCGTCAATTCTACACCTATACTGGTCAGTGGTTACCTTCTATTTGAAAGGCGTTGATTTTGCAGTTGAGTAGAACAATGCTTTCAAGCCTTAAGTAATAATATTCCTTTTAATGATTCAATCTGACACACCGCAGAATGATTACAAGTACATGTTATACGAAATACAACCCACTGTAGCACGACACGCAGGTCGGCTTTACAGCAGTGGGTTCGGTAACTTAACTAAACTTAACGTGACGGACGGCCATTCGGCGTTGACGGATGATTCCCTGGTCAGATTATTCTGCAGGTCATTCAGTGGACGTTTGAATTCTATACTTTGATGAAAATAATATTATGGCCGAGAGCGCCTCCTGATTTCAATTGTTGAGTTAACTGATGTTATATACGCCTAGAAAATAAATCAAGGCAACGAATCGAAATGACAGACTTATTGGTGTTCGAACGAATTATTCGGCAATTTCAAGCTCGCGGTTTATACTTTATTGGATTGAGAAGAGTGCGGTTGGACGAATATTTATCAAGTTTTGTCGGTTTGGAAGTCCAACACGAAGAGGGAAACTGCACGGGATCCGGTACGAACAAGGTGTCCGCACAACACGACGAATATTTCATGAATAGGCTATCCGACTGCGACTCTTAAATGAACCTAGCCTGTGCCAATCGAGCGATGAAAGTATAGACAGCATTTTGTTAAAAAGTAGTTAAGAATTGATCAGAAGAGTTAGTAGATACATGTAATGTCATTGTTCCTACTCGTAGCGTTATGACAAAGCTATAATAAAGCCTTGTTGTACAATATAGCCTTGCTGTAACTCCACGAAGTTGCTAACCAGTGCATATGTGGTATACCGCATAGACAGATTGGCTGCCTTATGCGAAAGAAGATCCTTTTCGTGAGACCAGAGGGTAAAGCAACGACATAATGAACGTCCTGAGAACAACACGCATTATAAAGGACCGTCGAGAACATTCTGGACCAGAAAAAGTATCCGGTAACACATTGGTGGAATGTTCCTGGACATTTCTTGTCTACATTATCGCGATCTCTCATTTTCGTGATGACACGACAACCCGACATCAAGTTGACACGACCCGTCTTCTTCTTGCATTAGGAAATTACACGTCACGCTGGAGACTCGGTTGCCGCGCCACTGCCCCACACGAAATCCTGTTTACCAAGCTATACGGTTCCATACTTGAAGCCATGGCAGCAGAAGAAAAATAGCCTACGTCTTTGCAACTTTGATGCTCACACTTCGCTTTTGTTTCGATCTGCCAAAACAAAAAAACTATCTAGACAGTTTAAAGTAGGCTATTTGAAAGAATTGAGGCATTACTGGACTGGAGATTATGGTGATCTGGAGCGTCCTTATAGAAAGCGGTGACTATCTTTGGAACGGATATTGGGTTCGCTTACCGGATTATTGGCGTAAATGGCAAAGCAATTGATGCGTGGAAGCCGATAATGCATAGAACGTTTTTGAAATAAAGATTTCCAAAAGACTAGACTTACTTCAAATGCAAACTTTTTGATTGTACATGTATGTCTAGGCTACTGTCGTAAAAGTGGCACTGTATGGTCCTACTTACACATCTAATTATCTAAAAAGACTTGGGCCAATTAGGTGAAAACGATTGCAATATACCAAATCACTATTCACTAATGGTTAGTGAATTGGTGAATAGAATAAGTATTATTCTTCCATCTGCTATGCATACGTCGGTGGACCTGAACACACTTTGGATTTTCTGCATACTGCCAAGAACTGGAAGCCAGTCTGTGAACCTGACAAAATTCGATGTGCCATATTATTATTATTGTACCGTCGGTCACTTTCGACCACTCAGATGCTATCGGCAGTAGTTCTTTGATTATAGGCCTAATCAGTTACAAAGTCCATAAATGTACTGAAATACAACACATGAAAGAAATGAAGAAATATTATAATGAAACGTGACATATGAAACAAGTGCACAACACGTAGCAAATGCGAGTAAGTGAGTAAATAAGCACATTAATCAGCACTGGACTCAAAAGCACATCAACGTGTTGAAATATGGCTTCATTTGCAACGGAACAACACAACAATTATATTTTAGGATGTTTGTCTAGCAGGTGCTGCACAATATTCTTCACTTAGCACAGCTGGACAGACTGCAAAGGCGCTATAAAAGCGTCCAGCCGTCTGAAGCCGATGGCATGAACGTTGACGGACACCGTCTGCCATGGCTATGATTAGATTGTCACAAATGATCAGATCCTGTGACAACACATCCCGCGTCGTTCAGCCGACATGTTGTTGCCTTCTCATCGTAATTTCATATTCAGACTTCGGAGGAACGAGATATCGCTTTTATTCAGCCTGTAGGTACAGTTTTAAAGGGACAACAAGATAAAATAAAATATTTTTTTCTCAAACTCTCATCAGTGCATGAGATCTGCAAACGTCTTTCAAAGAAATGCAGGTCCATGAAAGTAAAGGTTTTTACAAAAGTAAATGATTACCGTGCTGGAGTTTTGTCGATTTGAAAAAAAATATATTTAACTGAATTCATTGAATCTGATGTCACTTTAGTATAATAGCAGTCTGTCTGCCCATGTCTATCGTTTTACTTTCTTTTCCTCTGTCTGTCTGTCTCTCTTTGTATCCTGTCATTTCTTTGTATCTGTCTGTGTGTCTGTCTATGTCTATGCCAATATTGCTTTATGTCTCTATTCAAGCATGGTATTCTTACTCTCTCTTTCTCTGTCTGTCTCGCTGCTTCTATCCTACTCTATTATCGCTCTGTATCTTTCATTTCTCTATGGGTAATACCTTTATGCGCACTCTGTTTCGGAACAGTGTTACTCTCTCTTTGTCCCTGCCATTTTCTCTACGCATGCGCCTGTTTATCCTCTTGTCCGTGCGCCTGTCTTTGTTTGTCACGCTTTGTTTTCAGTACGGTAGGTGTTTACCAGTGCACAGTTCAACAATACAGTGGCTGCTGATTCTATATGGAGCGTCGGCGCCTTGCGCGGACCTGCCCAGCCACAAAAATACTTCATCGCGACAATCCATCAGCGCATTGTGAGTATAATTAAATAAACACGTCACAATTCAACACACTTGACAACAATATATTAATATCTTAAAGATAATGAGTACTTGATCCATTCACCTACGGCTGTATTAATTATCAGCAGCGAAAGATATCGTCGATTTGTTTATTTATTATGCGCATAAATATGACAGGAAGTGAGTTCAACTGACCAATGAAACAATCGAAGAAGTATAGGAGCTGCAATAAAATATGATAATTGCAACAAATATAGTAGGCACGCACGCTGGGCGACGTTGCATAAATAACCTGTATAACTAATAACGTAAGTAAATAGCAGTGCATCAAAGCTTCAGTAACGTTTTCTTTAGGTTTTCTTTTTCAGAAAAATCCAGTTTTTTAACTTTTCCTGTCCTGTTTTTCTCTTTTTTAAAAATATTTTTTATGCGACATTATTTTGTTATTTCTGTCCTTAATTATTTTCTTTAATTTGATTTTTTTCTGATGTCCAGTAGGTCTCGGCCCTATATTTTGTCTTCGCACTTTCAAGGATTCGGCTAATTTACGTCACTATTATATTTCAGCCGTCTTAACGTCGTCATTTGAGATCGATCTGTATTATGGCACAATACAAGGAAAAACATTTAGACTATGACAGTTTTTTATATCATGTTCCCAGGCTATTTGAGTGAAATATATAGGCCTAAAGTGCAACATTTCTATAGCAAAAAACACTCTATAATAGGCCTATATTTACTACCAAGTTTATATAGGCCCAGTTTAAAATTTTTATGATTATGTCAGCGCATGGACTATAAAGGAATTTGTCTACAATTTAAATTTCAAAAGATTTCAAAATGTTTGATTTTTGAGTTTCTTATTGAACCGAAGTCAGACCTATGAGAAGTTAAATAGGCCTACTTGCAGTGGATTAATGGTAGCCTATGCTTAGTGTGGCCTAGTTAGCTACACCGGTAAGCGACAGCTGCATTCGTCTGTTGGTTGCAACGGACTGCGGTTCAAGCCCCGGGCTGGGAGTTGACATTTAGAGATTTAGATATCTCGGGCTAGCACGTGTGGGACGCAAGGGCGCAAGCTCCTGCGGAGCGACCTTGGGCAAGTTGCTTACCCATCATTGTCTGTGAGGAAGGCAACGGGAAACCACCTCACTCATCTCATCCCCAGAGGCGTAAAGCCAATGAACCTGCCTTCGGGCAGAGCACCATCATCATCATCATCATGCTTAGTGTCTACTAATAAGGTTGTGCAATTTCCTCGTTATTTCGTTATTTGAAGTTAAACTGCGCAAAAAGCGTTTTAAATTTTAGAATGCAGTACAAGATGAAAAAAGTTCAATTATTATTTGTGTCGTTTTTAAAGTTTTTTCAAATGAAACGACGTTTTGTAATAATATTCAGTTTTTAAAGGTTTTAGTATCTATGCAGTGTTTTAGGCCTACTATGTAAAAAATAGCTTTACGTAGGCCTAAGTAAAAATATTACTATGTAGGTGCACGTGCAATTATTAATATGTCTACTGTCTAGTTTTGTTTATTTATTTATTACATCGTTGGAATGGTAATCACAGCTGAGATGGATGTCAACTGGCTTCACGGGGAATCCCCAAGGAGGACCAAAATGCGATCTCTCTTGCTAGACGCATACCGGTATACGCCTACTCCGGGTAATGGTCGAGCTTTGCCTTCTCAATGGTTCCTTGAATCCTATCATCCATCTCTGTCAGCCAAAGACTGTCCCCAGCGGCTTTTCGTCTATCCGCACAGCTGCTTCTCGGCTGCATTAGCCATCCTGTGTTTTGCCCTGCAGCGAGTATCTTTCAATGTCTCTACTCTTTCAGAGTTGTCTACTCTTCTCTGGCTGTTAAGTAGACTAAGTGTTATCCTCGTCTTCCACATGTAGTTGTCATTTCTCTCGTATAGCTAATGCTAGCAACGCTGATATTTACTACATCAGCAAACATGGTTTTAATTAAAAACAGTTCTCTTCAAAGGTTTGCTTTCGTTACCTCCAACGTCGGAATCGATTTCTCTTCAGTCAATTCCGATCAACATCTGTCGTCAGCGTCTGAAATCGATCTCATCGTGCTTCACTTTCTCTCATCGTGCTTCACTTTCTCTCACCGTGCTTCACTTTCTCTCACCGTGCTTCACTTTCTCTCATCGTGCTTCACTTTCTCTCACCGTGCTTCACCTTCTCTCACCGTGCTTCACTTTCTCTCACCGTGCTTCACTTTCTCTCACCGTGCTTCACTTTCTCTCATCGTGCTTCACTTTCTCTCACCGTGCTTCACTTTCTTTCACCGTGCTTCACTTTCTCTCACCGTGCTTCACTTTCTCTCACCGTGCATCACTTTCTCTCACCGTGCATCACTTTCTCTCACCGTGCTTCACTTTCTCTCACCGTGCTTCAATTTCTCTCACCGTGTTTCACTTTTTCTCACCGTGCTTCACTTTCTCTCTTCGTTCTCCGTCTGAATCTTCGGCTTCCAAGAGTAGAAAACATGGAAACTTACACAACCCATGCGATTGAGCTTCTAAATGCTTACACCGTGTTCAAATAAAAACAATTCTACTTAGCTTTTAGTTCTATTTATTGCTTATGCAAAATGATTTTTGATATAGTTGAACTGCTTGAATGAAAGCTGATTGCGTTGTTGTGCCAGGTTAAATCAGTAACGCATAAATACAAGCCTCTTGCACAACAATAATATTAAAGACATTTCATTCGAACACTTTATCTGTGTCCATGCGATATCAAATCAAATTAAATCATTTTATTGAAGCCTTCTGCTAAAACATCAAAAGAATAGAAACAGCAAACAGCAACGAAAGAAAACAAATTGGCACATAGGCAACAAAATTAATAGCCCCAGAAGGGATAATAATCCCACTAAGAGGAAGGACCCTAATCACCATGAAGTAAATACAGACAGATTGGAAAATAAAACATGTTAATTGACTGTGCAATTCGCAAAGACAAATGGAATAATGGCCTAGGGCCTACAGTTTGACTCTTAATAAAAAATCTTAACTTCTAGACTTAACTAATGACAAAAATTAATCAGCAAAGCGCTACTCTTCATTGACTAAATAAGATCATAGAATTTGTTTAAATATTAGTGAATTAGGTGCCACTGTAATGTATAAAGGAAGTGAGTTAAAAATTGGAGGACCCATAAATCTGATGGAGAATCTGCGAGAGTTGGAATGTGCCTGTTTATGGTATACGATACGATCTGACGTTTCTATCACTATATCATGTACGTCACAAATCTATTGCTGTTGCCTTATCCTGCCTGATACATTCTGGTATTGATTCATTTCTTTGTTATAGCCTATAATCCCTATACCCCCAAGTCCGACCTGCATCTCACCGTGGAGGGGGAGGGGAGTGAACAGTCAAGTAAGGGAACGCATGGTGAAGCTATGCCGTCAGGGGTGAAGGTTCATACCGAAGTAGGCCTACCTCCTAGGGCGCTATAGTATACGCGAGGCGGACAGGATCACCATGAACCCCGAACGGTTGGCCAACGCAGGCGGCAGGTGTTGGAAGGACAGGTAAGGGTGAACGAGGTCAACAAAGACCCACCGGCCTCTTTACCCTGTCAGGAGAGAACTGGTCATAACCTGAGAAAACGACCAAGAAACCGTAAATGAAGATAAGAGAACACTGTGGAGAAACTTTCATAAGGGCCTCATCGACAGGAAACTTATGGAAGAGAAGAAAGAAGAAATAATAAGGTAATCCCTACATGTTCAAATGCTTTTTTGCTGAAATCCTTTAAAGGTATTGAATGAATTGAATAGCGCTGTTATTTTCACCAAGCTCCAACGCGAAGAAGTTTATTCTCCGTCATCAGTGCCATCTTTAAAATTGGACACGAGCTCGATACCACTGCGTGGGTGGAGTATATTATAAGTCTGTTACTTCGCATCGACAAAAATGTTTCTTTAATCTTGCATGTTGACTTGAGTTTCAGTTTATCATTTCTCCAGTGTGTGACATGGCCCATTGATGACAGCCAAACAGACTGCAACGATGAAATGTCAAAGGTACTCGGCAAACCAGATACATGTAGGCCTATACGCGGCAATCTTTGCTTCTCCTGCAGTGTTGTTTTGCCCCGAAGACGAGAAACCCTATATGATCGTATTAATCTGCTGAACGCGGTGTGAAAATTTCCACGAGAGTTTCACCGTTCCACGTTGAGACAGCAGATCAAACAGAAACGTTATGTGAACAGAAAATCATGTTTGAAAAACGAGATGTGCGAATAGATTAGTTTCTGTATTATAGCAATTTGTTTGCGTTCCTGTGTCGTTCTGACCAGTGGAATAATTGGACATGCCTGGCTAAGTCCAGACAGCTTCCGTTCCCATTGTCTGCCATCGTCCGGAGTCATGGAAGCACGGACACGGAACGAACGACCAGACATGTGTCCATCCGCACAGACATCGACACATATTCCTACGCGTACAATGAGGCAGACGCGAACGAACTCATTAGGTAGGCAGAGAATGAAGTCAAACTTCCGTTCAATAGACAATCACATTCGTAATTCTCTACGCAAAACCAATTATCAAGCAATATGCTACTATAGAGCAACTCGTTTATGAATATATATATATATATATATATATATACAATTATATATATACATATACATATGTATATAAGAAGAGCACACCAGACAGATGGCGGTTTTAGAAATGCATGCACATAGACCTACACAAAAGCACAAACAGAAATAAATACAAGCACGCACGCATGCACGCACGCACACCACACACACACGCACACACACACACACACACAGCTCACACACACAACACACACACACACACAACACATACACACACACGCGCACACACAATATTATGTGTGCATAAAAGCTGTATATATTATAATTATATATAGTATATAACTATATATGATTATATGTGTCTTTTATTCCGATCGTGTCTATTTGATTTAAGACAGGCGTGCAGCTGTAGTTAGAGCGGCGGTCCGTCCGAAGGCGTTTCCTGTAATCCAACAACATACATGCAGAACCTGACACAGATGCCATTGTCAGGATGTTCAATTATGGACAACAACATCTGCTGCATCTTCTCTCGCTACAGTCAATCATATCAGCAAATTGCGTTCTTATAGATAGGTGCTCACTCGCTTTCTTATTCCCCTGTTTACTTCTTGATTTGACTTTTTACTTGAAAGCATAATACTTGATCATCAAAATCTAAGATTGGTGGAAAAACATCCTGAAAAAATGTACTGCACGATTACTAGGTCAGTATATTTCACTCAAAAACTATCGAAGCAGCAAAATAACCGCCGGCATGTTGCTGAGCAAATAGGTTGTAAAAAATATTCATCACAGTGGAATAACAAACAAAAAACATTCATGACAGCCGAATAGCAAAACGTAGTCAACTTTGATTTTTTTCGCAGAAAGTACGGCACTACTTACTTAGCAGCCTATTTTTTCTTTGTATGCATGCACTGTGGTAGCCAGGAATTTATTATGGGGGTTTGGTGGTTTTATGGCCTGGCCGGATGCTCTTTCTGACACCAACTCAACAGTATTAAAGTAAATAAAAAGGGAATAAGGTAGCAAACGGAATAAAGTAAGAAAAACAATTGTTACTACAAGCAATAATTGTTTTGTTTTTCTTATTTAAGTGGATAAATCACCTTTACAAAAACTTTTCCTATAGGCCAATTTTAACCCCCGAAACCCCCTTGTCTACGCCGTTGTATGTAGCCTATGTCTTTGAGGTTCACGCAAGCTTCCAAAATGCATTACGCCTGTAGAGGCATGTACAATGTATGTTCACACTTAGACTTAAAGTCATGAAATGTGGGATAACAGTAGCCTACTCGTGATAAGGCTGTGCTCAGGCCCAGTTTCGGTTCTCGGAATAATCTTCAGCGGGACACAGAACACTATGATTGTTTTGCCGGTGAAACTTACATTCTCATCTTCCGTTGTTTTTAACCTTGTCAGGTCTCATCGTCGTCACAATGGGCGGCGGCAAAATGAAACAGGAGCCGCATTTTAATTACGACACCTGATAATTCGACAGGGCGGGGGATGAGGAAGTCTATAAATAGCCGCGTTCAAAATAGCATCATCCGCCGACATAACCCTATAGCGTCTTTGTTTTTCGAACATTTTTACCCCGAGATGGAATTGCTTTTCGACGAGATGTCCTGAGCGGTTGTCATAAATGCACAACAACAACAACATCATATGCTATAACACAGCAGCGCAACGATTCCAAGATGGCGTCGGCGTTGTAGAAATAAAACCATAAAAGAGAGAGATCCCATCACCGGAGTGTAGTCGCGGACACCATCATTTGTGCGTACCATTGCTCGGTAAAAGCAGAGAACATAGTCCGTTCACCATTGCTTAACCGTCTGTACGTATACAAGAAAATTGTATCATTGTGGAGTGGAAGTGGTTGGTTGGCAAGCGCATGAAGCCAGATGTGTTCACGATTAGTTCCTGTTATAACCGCCGAAGATTCTGTCGGCGGTTGATTAAGAAAGCAGAATTATTTTCGTGTTTTGATTACACTGCACACAAAGAATCTGTGCCGAAGTCCAGTCGACATGAAAACAACATGAATTGGAAATCGGTGATGACAATCGTTTTTTTTTGGACGCGGTGTCGGGTCGAATCCATGGGACACACCGACCGAAGTAGGCGAAGATAGCGCATTTATAAATAGTAGCATCAGTAATAATGTTCGCATGTAAGCTTATACACTAAAGAACGTAGCTTCTGGTAATGCAGTGTAATGTAATGTAACGTAATTTGACGCAATCATTAACGCTGTACGTGTGTGTATGTATGTATGTATGTATGTATGTATGTATGTATGTATGTATGTATGTATGTATGTATGTATGTATGTATGTATGTATGTATGTATGCATGTATGTATGTATGTATGTATGTATGTATGTAGGACTATGTACTATGTAATGTATGCATATATACACATTGCACATGTATATAATTGTGTATTGATGGAAGGATTGAAGAATGGATAGATGTATTGATTGTTGGAAGTAAGGATGGATTCGTAAACATACAATACTGCAAGTGGGTGGCGAGTGACACTTAACCAATGTTTCAGAAAATGATTCCAATTATTGGTTTCTGTGGCAGAATACTTTTAATGATGATGATGATGATGCGAAGGTTTTTATGATGGTACTGGACGACACAAATGGTTGTCGTTGTATGACTATTATGGTTTGGTGAAGTCGCACGTTGCATCCGCAGAGTGATCGGAAGTCATTGGCCTAAAAAGCAGGTCGTCTATCGCTCATCAGAGGGCAGTTTTACGTGCCACTCAGCGATCAAATGCTTTTCCAAGCAACTCTTCGATATGGCGATAATACAGTCAGAACGGCGAACACGTTCATTAAATCGATATATTTAGATATGGGTGACAGTAACATCTAAGTGCCGTTGCAAAATGGTGCCTTGTAAACTGACACGGATACCTAAAAATTATATAGCCTACACTGTATAGTAGGCCTATACATACAATAATATAACTTTTACATACAGTGGCGGCGCTAGGGGGCTGGGGGGCTAAGCCCCCCCCTACAAGAGGCTCAGCCCCCCCTAAAAATAGCCATCCGAATTTTTCACATTGAAATAATATCCACGTTTTACGGCTGACGACTAAAAAAAAAGTCGTCACAAATTTTTACGGATGAAAATGTGAAATTTTCGCCGCGGGCTTCAGCTCCCCCGAAACTGAAATCCTGGCGCCGCCACTGTTTACATATGTAAAAGTCATATTAATTGCGTGCGTGTAAGTCGTAAATTATGCGTTCACAAATATGTAGCACTAAGTGCGTTTCATTATAGCGGTATCCTAAACGAATTAAATCATAACAGGTCTGTGTAGTAAACACGTAAACAAGTTTTGGCCCACAACTTAATAATTGCCGCCCTTTCAATCGTGGAATTCCAATGTCGGCATGTCATGTTATTGATCATTCTATAACGTTCATGTATCTATGACTAGTTGGCATTGAAGGAGAGCGAAAATAGCGCGTCAGAAATAATTTCTCTTCTGTCTATATATATAGACGAAATGCATATATATAATTATATATACATGCGTATATAATGCACATATATGCATATTTAATGCATATGCATTAAAAACCTCACGAAGCACAATAAAATTAACATTAGGCTAAGTGACGTAAGCGATTAACACAACCACAACTGTTACAGTGAAGTTACAACATGGCAACAATGTCTCGAGTGGAAAATTTTCGGCTAGAACGTTGGAGCAGCACATTTGAGTATAGTTCAGAAGTCTTGTCTTGTCTTTAACCATCCTCGATTCGAGGGTTGGTCGCTTCATGTACACGCCTTCGCCACTTTTTCCTGTCCTCCGTCTCCTTCAGTATCCTCTCGAATGGTAGTTTCATCCACGCGATGATGTTAGCTATCCATCCCATCCTCGTAATCGTAATCGTAAACTCGAAATTTCTAAAGCGCCACTCGAAAGCCAAGCGCGGGGCACCAGCTTATTCACGAGCGCTGCGTTGCGTTAGAAGGGTTGTCCGTGAGAATAGTCCATGGTGGTCCGGGTCGAGTTACCATAGGATCAGGATCAAATGCGTTGTGTTAGAAGGGTTGTCCGTGAGAGTAGTCCGTGGTGGTCCGGGTCGAGTTACCATAGGATCAGAGGGGCGGAACAGCTACTAAGGTGGGTGTCGTCTGGGCCGGGAATTTGAGGGCGGAGGATCAGTTGAGATAGGGTAAGAGATCGTGAAAAGGAGTGTCTTAAGTTTCGAATGAAAAGCCCGAGGTGTGATGGATAGAGGAGCCTGAGGAAGGTTGTGGTGTGTGATTAGAAATGATGATGAAGGGACTGAAAAGGATCGGAATTCAGGAGGCAGATCATTCCAAAGGCGTGGTGCTGAGATGGATATGGCTCGGTTGGAGAACTTGAGATGACTTGTGACCGGGGGTCGAGAAAGTGTAAGGCAGGCGGATGATCGGGTAGAACGGGTAGGCTGGATGGTGAACAGTTCGCGAAGATAACTGGGCTGGGAGCATTGTAAAGAGTTGCAAGTTAAGGAGAGAACTTTGAAGTGGATTCGCTCTGGAATTTTCAGCCAGTGAAGAGACTTGAGAACAGGGGTGATGTGATGATGTCTGGGTGTTCTGGTGACGGCTCTAGCTAGAGAATTTTGAATGAGTTGGAGGCGCTTAAGTTGTGTGGAATCAAGGTTTAAGAACAGGGAGTTGCAGTAGTCAAGCTTTGAGTGGACGATGGACGTAGCAATTGTGGAAGCAGTTTTGAAATCAAGCATGGGTCGGATGCGTCGGAGGTCCCGGATGTCCTCGGTCTTCCCCTTGCCCTTGTTCCCGAAATTGTACCCTGTATTATTTCCTTTTCCAAGCATCCCCCCTGTTTCCTCATCAAATGACCGAAGTAAATGAGCTTCTTTCTCTTTATCGTGCTCAACAAGGTCCTTTCTGTTCCCGTTTTCTCCAATACCCATTCGTTTGTTCTTTTCTCTGTCCATTGCACTCTCAAGATCTTTCTTAGGCATTTCATTTCAAAAGCATTTATTCTGTCTTCTTCTCTCTTTCTGATCGTCCAACTTTCACACCCATATGTTGCCACTGGCCATACCAAAGCCTTCATGAGTCTGATCTTGGTAATCATTTTGATATTATGACTTTTCCATAGCGTCTTCAACGCTGTCCCTGTGTTGAGTCCTCTTGCTAATTTCTCTCTTATATCTGTGCTGCTGTCTGCATCTTCAGTTATCAGTTATAGTTATCTTCAGTTATCTTCAGTTATAGTTCAGAAGAGTCAACATATAAACATACACTGTCTACATTTCTCAGGAGACACTTTAGGATGTCGTCAGTAATTCTTTATCAGAGAATTAATGCGTGTTTGTTTGGTGCTTTACATATAAAACCGCGTTCTCGCTATACACGTTCTAGAGTGTCAGGAGGAAGAATTAATAATTTCTAGCAGTCGTCTAAAGCAAAGATCAGATGAACTCAGAGTAACCTTTTTCCCCAATAGCCTCGTGACTAAGCTGCAGACTCCTGCAGCGTGTTTTTTGAATCAATTAATAACCATGTTGTTCAGAGTCTGACACGAGCTCAAACAGTCTCCTCGGATTCTGACCTGAAGCAGACAAAACAACATGGTTATTGCGCATATTATATATAATACACATACATATAGATCTAATTCTAAACAACTGTAATTCTATGATTAGGCTTTTCACCATGATGTGTTTTTTTGCGAAAATTTTGAAGATTTCCATTTCCATTTAAGTCTTCAGATTTCAGACAGACAACTGCATGCATGTCGCGAGAAACAAGCTGCCAGTCGCAATTTTTGCTAGATTAATTTGATATTGAACGTTAAACTGTGGCGTCTCTCATGCAAACAGGTCTCTGAGTAAGTATAGAAACCTCCCTCATCGTCGACAGTAATGTTCATACCAGCTTTGAGATCTGCTGCTATACAGTTGCGGCGAAGGCAGAAGACGTGCATCAGAAACCATGATTGTATAGCAAATACATTGTCTGAAACAACAACAGCATCTGTTTAATACGTGTTTAATACGCGGGCTTGGAATCAGAACGTGCACATAATTGTGGGGCACGGTAGTGTAGCGGGTATGTTCGTTGCCTTGCAGGTTCGAATCACCTCAAGCCACCGTGTATATATAGAGACCTTTGGCAAGTCCTTCACTCGCAATTGCTCAGCGCTTCGGCGTGAAACTCCGATTCAGTGTCCGCGCTGTAGTCGGGAGCGCTTCTGAGTAGGCATCTTGAAGGTGTGCTTTAGCAAGTGCACATACAAACAATAATATCCATATCCACAATCGTAACCATGTATACGGGAATCTCTATGCCAAAAGGAGAAAGTCAAACTTGCGAGTGCTAAACAATAGAATTGCATCTTGATATCGAATTCGGTGAGATACTGTTGGATAACATCCATGTGCACATATTTAAAAAGGATATCGATATTTTTTTACTTTGTAGCCTGATTATTCATCACAGCTTCAATGATTTCGATTTTAAATCCCAGCATCGCTCATTCCGATTGCAGTACCGCGTGTAGCTGAGTTTTTATAGTTAAGTTTTTGCAGTAAGCTGTTCAGTTTTGTCATATGCATGTTAATGTAATGCTTCCATAATTATTATATGACTTCTGAGCAATGGACAATATAGTTTTATCTACTCACGAAGTTTCTATACCTTGCCTATTTTGTTTTCCACTGTGCATCAATGCTTCCATCTTTCTATTTATTTGATAATAATTCGTTTTGTGGGTGTCCCTCCCCGCAGGGGCGGATCCAGGGGGGCCAATCCGGCCATGCTCCCCCATTTAAAAATTGCATGGGACGTGGCCCCCCATTTGGTTTCAAGAAATGTAGTGGGAGAGAAAAAGAGGACATCAGGCCCCATCTATTACAAAATCGTACGGGACGTGGTCCCCCCCGTCGATTTAGCGGCGGATGAAAGGACGAAATGGTATCTTTTCCTCGAAAATAGGTTGATGACTAAAAAAAGGTCTTCAGTTTTTCCGGCGACACAACGAAAATTTTTCCCCTGCCCCACCAACAAGACCCTGAATTTTGCCCCCCCTTCTAAAATTTCTGTATTAGCCCTTGCCTCTCCGCGGGATTGCGATACCCTTGACCCCCCCCCTTTGTAGCCAATGTCTCATCATTCTGTTACGGTGCTGTGCGTGAAATTGGTTGCAAAAATTACTCTACTTGACTTGAAGAGGTGCAAGTCTCGAGAGAGTGTGTCAATGCGAGCGTGCAGTGAGGGCAACATTGACGGAGAACCATGGTCGAACGGCTGCACGTCAT
This sequence comes from Lumbricus terrestris, assembly GCA_949752735.1. NCBI lineage: Eukaryota > Metazoa > Annelida > Clitellata > Crassiclitellata > Lumbricidae > Lumbricus > Lumbricus terrestris. The sequence continues at coordinate 62,652,939 of OX457039.1, forward strand.
CAGCATAGATCAGTTGACAGTGTTTGGCGATTATGACTGGAATGTCAGCAGCTCATACATTATGAGGTACACAGGAAAGTAGCCCTATGCCTAATAGGCTGATACCGAGTCATTATGGACACACAAATTTAACCATATAATGGGGCGCGGTGGTGTAGTGGTGGCGTCGTTGCCTTGAAGCCGGAAGGTTCGGGGTTCGAATCCACCTCGCCGCGTAAGGACCTTGGGCAAGTCCTTCACTCACAATTGCTCAGCGCTTCGGCGTGAAACTCCGATGCAGTGTCCGCTCTGCATTCGGGAGCGCCTCTGAGTAGAGAACTTGAAGGGGCGCTATAACAAGTGCACATACATACATACATACATACATACATACATACATACATACATACATATAATGATGTAATGTAGATACATCGTACATGTACATGTATAATGTAGATACGTCATATATACAGGTGCATAGGTCTATTGGTGTAGAAATGTTTGCATGTTTGCATGCTTATAATACATCTATCCTTTTTGTGCAGAACCATATACAATGCATATAATTATACATACGTGAGCATATATTCATGTATAAATCCCCATTATTTGTGTATGTCTATAACACATGCACGAGCATACGTTTACATTACAATTTTTCATATGCATTCATATATTATGCTACACAAAATGGCCTACATTTCCACATGCATACATAAAATGACCTACATTGTGTATGTGTAGACCTATAGGTAAGGCCGTTGCTAGATGGACCGAGGCAGGAGACGATTCTACAACGGGGTTTGGTAGAGAGAGAGGACCTGTTGCATTGGCCATGCACATTGCACAAGTGTGTTTGTGCAGCATTCGCACGAGTCACTTGAACTCGCCTCTGTAATAAATCTTAACCCACTCGAATAAGCATCGAATCAGAAAGCCTAGAGATGTAATACTTCAGCCACATAAAAACCTAGCCTACTCATAGGGCGCCTACTGTCAGTCTGTTTGTCCATCTGCCTGTCTCTCCCTCTCTCTTTCTATTCGGTTGTGTCTCTTCCTCACTCTCTTCATACCTGCCTGCAAGTCTGCTGTCTTTGTTGCGTCTATTTACACAGAGGCATGCGCAATGTGGTAAATATATTCGGATGAAAGAGCGCCGCAGGTAATTCTGCTGCGATTCACTTCAGGTTTAAATCCAGTTATTGCCGCATAATATTTAATGTGTTATCTGATGAAAAGGGAGTCCTCTTATATTATGGTTCCATTTGCTCGTACTGAAGCCATGAAGAATTGAGCCTTCTCTGTGGTTCGCCAAGTGGTCTGCAACAATGGCTTTCGTTTAGAGCTACGCCTACACACTGAGACTCTATATGCCAGAATCTATCTTCAATAAACTTAGACTAAATTTTTTGTGCTTTTAGTGGTCGTATGCTTCTGTTTCTCTCTCGCTTTCCTGTTCCCGTTGCATTTTGCATTGTTTGAAACCTGATGGGGGCACATTCTATGCAAATCTCTGAATGGGGACAAGACGGATTACCCCTCTGAATCCGTCCTGCTTTGGCGCGTTGGAGTCGGGAGCGCCTTTGAGTAGTTTCCTTTATTCCACGCATATCTCAACAATCACAAATTATTTTCGGGTTATGTAATGGTATCAACGACACCGAGATTTCTATGGCGCCGTAAAATTATGGCATAAGTGCGACAATGTTCGTTCTAAAAATTATACATGCGCCATGCACATCATAATTATCGTTGTTGTGACTATCGCCAACAATTGCTTGCGCACGCAGTATCACCCACTCGCACCATATATATATATATAATATATAATATATATTAGGTTAACCGAGTTCAGTGTGCACGTACAGAATATGCTTTTATATTAAGCATGTTTGGCACTGTCTTGTCGGGAGGGAGGTTACCGGAGGGATGCGATGACGTGCGATCCTTTCTTTATGAGAGTTATTGAAAACGTTGTGCAATCATTATTCTTCCATTGCGATATATTGTTGTAGACGACTCAATAGATTATTCGGTCATATTACTTCAATTGCAAATCTGTTGAATTGCTCCAATTCTAAATATCTGGCGAACCTTTAACTAACATTTATAATTCGCTCTTGATATATATATATATATATAATTATATATATATGTAAATGTAAAACGTTACCGTGCCTAATCAAGGATCTCGGAAAGTTCTTGACCGATTGTTTGAAAATTTTCGCAAAACGTTCCATTCGAACATGAGCGGGTTTTTATAATGGTTTTTGGGAAAAAGCGCAATCTTTTCGACAAAAAACACAACTTTAAATTCGAGTCCGATTTCAACTTTCACGCAATCCGCCATTTTTTGAACCACTCGCATTTAGTTTCGTACTCAATATATATATATAAATATATATATATATATCAAGGAATGAAATATTAGTTTCGTATCTATTTATTTCTTCACAGCGTAGTGCTGTTCATCTTTGGCCTATCTATATAAATAAAAATGTAAAAGCTAACCTGCTCCTAATGAGGAACTCGAAAAGTTCTTCACCGATTCCTGGGAAAATTTTCGCTTACGATCGGGTTTGTAAAATGCTTTTCTGGAAAATTTCACTTTCATTCGACTCGACCCATTACGATTTCAACTTTCACGCATCCTATAGCGCATATTTATATGTAACTGTCGGTTTTATTGATTGCTTTCAAATTTTGAAACAATGTTCGAGCGGACGGGTTTTTATATGCTTCTTTGGAAAAAACACAACTTTGCATTCGATTTCAGCGATTTCAATTTGTTTGCATTTGAATGCGGCCGTGTGGAAGGAAGGGAGGAGGAGGGAGCGGGAGGAAGAGGGAGGAAGAGAGAGCGGACGGGATGGAGGGAGCGATGGAGGAGGGGAGGGTAGGGGAGGAGGGAAGTGAAGGAGGAAAGAAACGGTAGGAAGGGAGGGGAGGGGGAACGGGAGGGGATGGGGAGTGGGAGGGAGGAGGGGAGGGAGGGGAAGGGGGAGGGAGGGGAGGGGAAGAAGAGGGGGAGGGGAGGGGAGAGGGGGTGGGTGGAGGGGACGGAGGGGAATGGACGTAGGGAGGGACAGAGTAACGGAGGGAGCGAGGCAGAGGAAGGGAGGTATGGAGGGAGGGTTGGACGGTCTTTTCAGCCACAGCAACGCGTGGCCGGGTACTGCTAGTATATACATAAAATTACGTGAAACAAATCAAAGTACAGCCCACACTGTATATTACATCAATTGATATATTATTGTTGTATAACAACAGTTAGGTGAATGGTTTGTCTTTCAGATGTTGGATATCTTTCGTTAGGTGGATGATCTCGACCAGAGGTGCCTAACCCTGAACGTCTCTGATATGTCTCTCTTAAAGGAACATTCTACTGAACATCTCTCAACCAACCAGCCAATTCCGATATAATATAAGTAAAAAAACTATAACAATCACAATAAATTCGTATACTGCACAGTCCTGGCAAAGTCAACCGCGCACTTTATAATCTCGAGTGCACACTTTGTGTGAAGAACACACTATTTAAGACTCTGGTTGAGTGGATAAGAGTCTCGATGATAAACAGTTTACGGACATCCTTCTATATAGCAAAGAATAAACACATACTAAAACGTTATCATTGAAACCGTGCAGCGTGTATAAAACTGCGTATCTGAGTAAATCCTCGTGAACATATTATAGCTTGTGGTCTAAGTTGGTCTTCTTTTGCGTATGCCGAAATTGCTAGCATTGTGTAATTGACAGCCCTGTAAACAGGTAATGTAAACACTGTAAAGTTCCAACGATCTCTCTAAACTGCTGCGTGCCATCGCATTCAGCAGCTTTGATCGTGCCGCGCACTAAAATTAGGATATAATCGGTGAAGATAATTTCGTTCTTTGATTTCGGGAATTGCACTTGATTTCCAACTGCTGGGACACATATGTCTTAATGCTATAGACAGTAGGCCTGAGTGCGAAGACCCAGTTACATCTATAAACAATTAAGTACCGTAGTAGTGGTTGAATGCTTTAAAGTTTAATCAAATCCGATCTCCGATAAAAAATTTATTATAAGCAGGAATGCTGATAATGACAAGGAGGGCTCACTAATCCTCTTTTCCATTGCTTGAAGACACAATAATTAATTAAGTATTCTTTCAGCTTGTTTATAAATTCAGCCAAGCCTGTGGCTTTTCAAAAAAAATAAAATACCTTGCATCATGCTATTACGAAAATAAGATTTAGTTAATGACAGTTGAAAATACAGCCCTAATAAAAATTTTGTGCTCAGGTAATTTTTAGACTTGCTCAGTACAATCCGCTCAGGGCTCAGCATTCTTCTAACCTTGCAGAGGGAACTTTGCGTAAACTGTTCCAAGTGAATGGTTGATTCTGATTCTGCAGAAGCCAGAACACGAGAATCAGGCCAATGATCTCGATGTTGTTTACATTACTAGTTGTATGTATTCAATCATTAAAGGACTAGTGTAGCGCAGAGGTTCCCAAACTTCTCTGGCTCGGGACCTACTTGGGAATATTTTTCTGTCTCGGGACCCACTAAAGTGACCAAACAAAATTAGGTACAGAGTACTAAACTAACACTAACTAAGGATTGCTTCATAAATCTGGATTAAGATTTGCTGATTTACATCCAGCATTTAGAAGTTACCACATTTAAAACAGTAAAATTTAACTTAAGGAAAAAGCCAACATTTATTGCAATGCAAGCAACTGTTATATCAATGTAACAGTAACTAATCGTTAAATTTAAACTTTAAGTTTAAAGAATCAATGTGAAGGATGGGCCTGCACGTTACTCATAAGTAAGTCAATGCGTGGTTTAAAAGAAGTCAGACACAGCCTCATGTCATGATCTGTGCACCTGTATTTTGTTTTCATTGCCGTCAATGCTGAAAATCCAGCCTAACACAGGTATAATAATGTGGTTGAAAACGGCAACAACACTGACAAAGCAATATCAGAGAGTTCGGGAAATACAGTTGCAGCATTAAGCCAAAAAATAGAAAGACTGCTCTCTGAGAACTTTTCCTTCAGCGTTCCATCACAGGAAAGTTCGATAAGCTGGGCTTCGTTTGCAGCACACAAAGTAACTTTATTGATATTTGCTTGAAATTGAAAAGGATTAGGGATCCAAGCATTTTGTTCCAGTTGTGCCTTGTTTTCTGCTGAGAAATAATGGACAAATTTTTCATGTATCAACCCCAGATGAATCGAAATTGTATTTTTGAGACTGACTTGAGTGACACTATCATCGAAATTCTCCTGAGATAAAATAAATTATGACGTTTGAGGGTTACTGGAATAAATACTGAAATTAACAGAGAAATAAGAAGAACTTTCGCGACCCACTTGCCAAAGCTCTGCGACCCACTTTTGGGTCGCGACCCACAGTTTGGGAAACGCTGGTGTAGCGGATAGCAAAGCGTCTGAAATCGCTGATTGCGACGACCGGTAGGCTACAGACGACAGGACAGAAGGCTGATTAATCGGAAAGTCTTGCTGGTCAGCAGTAGGCCTAAATTTACCTCATGAAGGTCATCACTGAGTCGTTAGTCAGCGAATTTATTTTTTCCCATGTCGACAATTTTAAGGCAGACGAAACTGGCTAGGCCTATAAAAAATATATACTTGCACGCCGCCGCTTACTTAATTAGACAGCATGCTAATGTCCTATCGATCTCTCCCCGGGATCCGGATTGCAATTTTATGACTGCGGTTTCAATGATGCCAACAGGTGATGCTTTGTGCGGCATGTCTACGGCGCCATAGAAGTCGTTAGATTAGAACAGTGATCGAAATAACCTATTCACCTTAATTAATTATCCTCTTAATAGGTGATTCAATCATCGTATACATCACTAGTTTGCATTTTTTTAAGTGCGCGCAAAGAGAATAAAATGTCAGATAGGAGATTTCCGCCGCCAGTTATAGGCCTACCTGAGTTGTATGGGCAAGACTTTCCTCAAATAGGCAGAGGCATTCCCTAACTTGCAGCTCCAGACCCAAACGGAAACCCTGAATTTCATGCTCTGGGAAACAGGAAGCCTGTGGAAGACCTCACGCATATAATAATGCTATAGATAGGATCGCATTTCGTATTTCCACCAACAAGCCGAGCACAGCACGACCCAAGCGCTGAGGCCGCGCAACACATCCTACGTGAAAATTGTGGCTGTTGCAGTCAAGGCATTTTATGCTGAACTATGAAGAAAGGTCTGAATAAACACCATGCAGCTGCCTCAAAACACCAAAGCAGGAAAGGCAGGTGCACACCAACAGTGTTGACAATGTACGGTATTGAGTAGAGAACAGAGCCCCGCGGCAAACCAGAAGGAATCCATGGCAACCCAATGAGACCCTCTGGACCCGAAAACAACACAGGACATACAACGATTTAAAAAAAGAAAAAAGCGAAGTAAGTCCAGCGGTTTACCAGAAATGTCAAAACAAAACTAATGGATGATGGATTAGAATGTCGTGGTCGACCATATCAAATGCCGCACTGACATATCAGACAGAGGCATAAGACAATGTGACTTATGCCCTATCGTCCATTGGTATCCATGGTGATGTATGTACCCGGTACATCTGAAAGTATGGGCGAAGCAAGAGGAACTCTGTGGAATGGCGTTTCCTAAAAAAACCTTAGTTTAGCAACAGGAAATTCTTGAATTCTACATGGATTCTATTCGACACACTGCAATTTTTCCAATTATTTTAGATAGATACGTTGTAATTATAATACCGTTAGACATAGATCTAATTATAAGAAAGAGATGAAAAATGAAAAGACTTTTATGCCACAGCGTTCTCAGCGTATACTTCGCTACCCTTCTGTCCTGCAGTCCTTCATTGGTGGAGAAGATGGCGCACGTTCGGCCATCTCGGGTAACTACCATGGATGCAGGTACACGTAGAACGGCCATTATTCTGTTTACTGCCGATCTGTAACATCATTCGAAGCAGCACCAAAGCAGCGGTGAGTGACGGTCAAAGTCAGACGAAGGACTAGCGTTGCTTGTCCGTTGATACGAAAATAATTACCCGTCTCTAGACAGTGTCTACGAAGCCCTTTGATCCCATCCTTCATCGAACATGGACAGTGCCGCCGCTTCGCATTTAGTCACGTAGGACATACGACATGCTGCATGTGGACGATGCACATATGTAAGGTAGAGACAGGGGCGGATCCAGGAGGGCCAATCCGGCCATGGCCCCCATTTAGGAATATCTTTATTTTTGACCAGCTGTTCTGGCTCGGATAGTTGACGCGGTCCCCCATGAGTATAGTTCCGTAAGCCCCACGGGGTCCGCGCACAGAGGCTCAGGAACACTGTAGGACTAAAAAAGGTCATCAACTATTTTGGCGGATAAAAATTGTAAACGGAGGAGAGGTTAAATGAATGGACGCGATGGAAGGATAAGGAAATTAAGGGAGATCCTTTGGAAGTTAATTTTAAAGAGCTGGTGCAGCAAATTGCATATAAATAATATATATATATATAGTTATATACATTATATATAATATACTCTTGTGGTTTTGTGGTTATACTGAGCTTTCGCTTTCATCTCCCTACTATTCTTTTATAGCCGCCTGCTGGAGAAGTTTGGTTGAGATAAAATCGAGTTTTTATTGGCGCATGAAATGCCATTGGCTGCAGGACGATTCAGCGAAGAATGTACCGGTACTATATAGAAGACAGAGAGGACTTTAGGAACAGAGAACTGATAGGCTGGATGGATCGATGGATGGATCCGATTTGACCAGGGTCTATGACTACAGAGGCCGTTACCCTGGACAGAAATTTGCTCGGCGTATTACAGCACTTAAGAGCATTTATTCTGATAGGCATGGAACTGACTTAGGTTACGATTTTTATTTGTTCGCTTCCTAAAAACTCCAAGAGATTATAGAGGGAAGGAAGACAGTCAGGGAGAAGAGAGGAGTGGAATGTAAAATAGAGGTGAGATGAGACAGTATGGATGAAGGAAAACCTGGAAAAGGAAGGAAGATGGAGACTATGGAAGATATGGTCAAAGAGGAGAACGAATATTAGAAGAGAAAGAATGCGAGGAAGAAGATAAACGGAGAAGGAAGAAGAAGATGGTGATGAGTAGAAGAAGAAGAAGAAGAAGACGAAATAGAGGAGCACTATAGAAGAAAACCAATGAGTAGAAGAGTATGAATGAAAAAGAAGAAAAGGAGAAGGAGGAGTAGGTCGTGGGTAAAAAGAGAAGGATAATGAGGGGTAGATTGACAAAAATAGAAGAAGAAACAAAAGTGAACGAATAACCAAAGGGAAGAGGAATTTGAAGAAGAAGAAGAAGAAGAAGAAGAAGAAGAATATGAAGAAGACGAAGAAGAAGAAGAAGAGGAAGAAGAAGAAGAAGAAGAAGAAGAAGAAGAAGAAGAAGAAAGAGAAAAAGATGACGATGGCGATGATGGCATTGAAATGACGATGACGAGGACGATAACGGTGACACTGCCTATGACGATATGCTATGGTTTCAATTACTGTTCTTCGTACATTGTTTGGCAACTGAAAACATGCATTGCGTCAGTTTCTCTTACTTAGGCTACAGAAAACCTTGACCCGTGCACACGCACACACACACACATGCGCACAGACGAGCCCACTGGCCTGCGGTGTATCCAGCATCCACTACAAGGACAGGCACTTTGCCACCCCTTATCTTAGCGGTCTTTTATCTCTAGTGTAGTGCGGCCTCTGATTTATAAGCGGGAAAGTTAATCAGCCAATTTGCCAGAGAGTCCTGCTCAAGGCAGAGAGACCCGGATCGCACTGTTGTTGAGCGATGCTGAGGGCTCAGTGCCTTTGGCGTACATGGCGCCATCTTTCGATTACTGGCGTACTCAACGAATTGCACTGGTCGCGCCATCTGGCGATTAAAGGTGAACTCAAAAGAAGATAGCGAACGTGCAAAGATAATATAATATGGCTCCTTGTAAGTTCAGTCCGTGCAGTGTGCACTGGAAGTCAAAGATCTACAAAAGCAGAAAAAATGGTAGGCAACTTCAGAGAATCGATAATTCATGAAGACATTAGCTGTCAGCGTTTTAATGGCATCGTATTCGTCTTCGTTTACCAGAAACTTCTGAAGCGCTATTCGACGTCTAAGCGCTGGACCGCAGCTTATCAACGAGGGCTGCGTCGTCTTAGTTTGCATTAGTACTGAGCTAAATAGTTACCTTGACTATTCAAATAGTAATCAAATATTAAATAGCTATTGAAACTATCTATCTGACTATCTAAATGCTCTCTAGTTATAATTATGGGCTGAAGTTGCAGGTGATGATTTTAATTCAGATATTTTCGAAAATACAATTTACTTAAATAAGATGGACGATGACATCCAAAATTATGTTTTTTGCGAACATGCCGCGCAAGTTCCCGAACCGTGCCTATGAAAAGTGCATCTGCGTGCGCGTAGGCCTGCCTCCAGCATCCTGCGACTGCGAGCTTCAAATTTCCTGTGTTACAGGTCCGATTACGCGGAACCCGTAGGCCTATAAGTAATTATGATGACTTGTATAAACTTTGTCTTGACAACTGTCCTTTCTTCTCTTCTCTCATCGCCATCTTCTTCTTTATCTGAACCAAACTTCTCCAGCAGACATCTCAGCTATAGAACAGTATGGAATGAAAGCTGAAGCTCAGTAGTCAGTATACAGAACTATTCTATTACTATTCTATATCAAGAGATAGTGCGTGAAGCTCTGCTTTTTTCCCTCATAATTATTAAGCTACCGTAGGGGCGGCAGCATACGAAAATAAAAGTGCTTAACATACTTATTCGTTCTCTCAAATCTAGTAACATAGAACGGCCATTATTATGTCTAATGCCGATCTGCAACATTAGTCATGATCACTGATCACAAGAGTCCTACTCAAGCAATTTAGGACAAATTTATAATAGTGCGTGAGTAAATTCGCCAAAATATACGGTAGGCCTATTGCAAACTATTTCTAGGCTATGTATGCCAATCAGTACCGGTATTGAAAATGGAATTACTTTTTAAACATAAGAAGATTCTCTCATGTTGGTGTTTGCTGAATCTAAACTGTTTAGACGTAGTTTTATTAGCTGATGCATTTTTAGTCGCTTCTGCTATGGCTTAGTATAATAGGCCTACGAAATTAGTACAATCGTTGTACAATAGCCTACGATGAATGTGCGTGTGTCAGATACAAATAAAGACTATTTACTTACTTACCTATGGTGTGGTTTGTCCTGCTGTGCTAAACCATGTCGTGTCATCCATTCCTGTCATGTGTACGCATTATATAAAATTGTCGTAGAGTGTAGACCTACTCGGGCTTCTTTAAAGAAATTTTACAACAGCACAAACTCTTCTCTTTCTTCCTATCCTCTACAGTATAATTAATCATTAAAAATCGGATGACACTGACTGACCATTTTAAACGATGTTTAACTGCACAAAAACGTTTTACAGCTGCCCACATTCATTTAGAATTATACTCTTTTTGTGTTCTAACTGCATACTAAAGAAAGTCCCGAAGAGTAGACCAACGAAATAAATCATTTCTGAGTTCAACCGAAATGACTGCGATTCCTCCATTTCACGGAGTCCTTTGCAGCAATAGACGTCAAGGTAGTCAGCGTTTCACTGTCGTTAGTCGATTACGTACATGGCAGAGTCGACTGCGAAGCCCGTTCTTGTGCGCATTAGGGCCTAAGGCTGAGCCTTTCAGTTCGGTCCTAATCCTTGTCAAGTCTCAGGCAACGTTTATCTCCGTCTTGTCACATAGTGACATATGATATAGTTTCCATAATAAACTGCGCTATAAATTTGGGTGCTTAATCATTTTCCTTGTTATTTTTTGTTCGATTGCTGTTTTGGTTGTAAACCTCAATTGTCTATACTGGGTTCAACAAACTTATTGAATTGAATTGAATTTAATTGAGACTTAAAAAATTAAATTATAGTCTAGACTCTAGACACGACACTCGTACATCACCAGACATTTGCTTGTCTCTCGTCTGAACCCAGGTCCATTTATATCAAGAATTCATCTATATCTATAAATTATATAGCTCAAAGGTCACCAGTGGATATATGAAGTGCTTCTATAATGCGTCCGTTCGTTCGTGCGTCCGTCATTCGGTTTCTTCTGAACGGTGGAATGGACGTTTGAATTGAAAGGCGGGTTATTTACGTCTTCCGCCCGTTCTATGTCTTTATGCGCGTGTCGCCATAAAGATCCGCTCTCAATCCCTCTTTCTTACTCCCGTATAATAATTGTCCTTCGTGTACCGCACATGACAAAGGTCCAAATAAAAATATTCCATAAGAGGTTGTGGGCGACTTCTGGTATATAGGAAAACCGTCAATGCGTCCACAGATGTTTAGAAGCATGAAGACAGCCGCATTTGACAATAAATCGATCTTATTGCTGTTGGCATTGTTGCTGGTATTGCTGTTCATAAGAGGAATCTGATGTTGATGTGATTATTGAAAAATATGTGGGTGCGATGACATCAACCATGGTTTTGCTCACATATAAAATTATAAGCACATAAATAAGATATAATTATGTCATGGCTGTTGGTAACGCAATAATAGATGTTGTTATTACATGTTTAATTATAAATAGAGCTGCAGATGCTGTGTGTTGTAGTGCTGTCTACGTAATAGATAGTTATGTATGTGGTATATGTTATTATATTATACACCTTCAGATTGATGTAATGCTACGCTGATAAGTCATTGTGCGTCACATTAAACACAAGCTTTCCTATAAAAGTAGCCTACCTGAGTAGCCTACCTTGAAGATGCGCTATATAAATTTCTGAAATAAATAAATAAGAATAAATATGCAGCAGGGAATTCATTATCTGTAAGCAAAGTACATAGCCTAGCGACATCAAAGAGAAGTCTATTCACCTTCAGAAGCGAATGTTGCGACCTTACATTTGAACCGCTGACAATCACTGACAACAGCAACAACAACAACAACAATAACAACAACAACAATGTTGTACATGAATGCTAACACCCAATGATGTCTATATATCGCACAGGGTATCGTCTGGTTGTCGTTTTATGTGCTTTCCAACCCCATGGAGTTGCACCGGATGCTCACCATCACCAATTTCGGTCGAAGCTGTTAACTTCCACTCATGCAGTTCACGCAGTCACGCCCTCAAATAAAGAGCGAATGTGTCAGACCAGCAGCGATGGCGACGACGTGATCTCAAGATTTATCAGCAGACGACGTGTGTTGTGTTGTGCTTAGCTGCCTTGCTCTGTATGCAACGCACGGCGCTTTGTGTTGTCTTGAGTCTTGCTCAGTTTATGCGACGTTTATGGCATTACACTTCATGTAGTTTTCTGCATCAAAGAACAGCATTATACGACATCTTTGTTAGTGACCTTCCTTCCTGTTGTTAATTCAGTTTTATCTAGCATCATATATATATATATATATATATATATATATATATATATATATATATATATACACACAATATTATTATATACAATATTATACATATATTATATATATATATACACAGATGTATATAATGAGTTTAGCTGGAATAAGTCAATGCTGCTGATCAATTTTATTTTTCGGTCTGTTAGTGAAAGTAATAGCTAAAAGATATCGACCTTAAGTTCATAATATTCTTTAATATAGAATCAGCTTAGAATCGATTTCTAAAATGTTTTCTCTTCAGGTTTTCTTTAAACAGATATCACTTTCTTGATAATTGCTACATATCTCTTTCCCTGCCCCTCCCTCCATCTCTCTGCCTCTCTTTCTTTGTCTGCCTGTCATACATGCATGCATGCATACATACATACATGCATGCATACAAATTTTACATACATAATTATATATAATTATATACATATAAATATTTACTGGACGATGATGCCTATTCAAAGACCAAAGCAGCAATGGAGTTCGGTCCAGCTGATGAGTCAGTGTATTTAGCGTACAGTCGACGGAATCTTCTAATTACATCAAGTTTATGAGCATGGCAGAGCACCTGCCTCTCTGGCCATTCGACTTTAGGTAAACCCTTAAATTCTTAATTAATGTTGTTTACAGTTCACATCAACCGTATATATATATAATATATATAATTATATATAGACTATATACCATCGATTATCTCGACAGCTGTGATTCCATTAGACCGAATTCATCAGCATAACAGCATCAAACCGGATAGAAACCACAACAACAACATAAACACCATGGTCGTCTGCACATAGAGAGAGGCAAGATGGAGCACTTGACCCTCCCCCTTGCTTGGAGCATTAACACATAATTTATTAACTACAATTGCTCTTGTTCTTTAACGAATATCTTATTTTTTATGATATACCAAGAGAAACTGAGAAATCTTCACTTAGAAAGCTCCACGAATAAAATTTTTTTTTCTCAATAATTGAAATTATTTTCTGCTTTGCATTTTTCAAACTCTAGCTGAAATATTCAAATGTGACCATTTTGTGTTCTGTCTCCTTCTTCAGAAACAATTCAAATGTGACCATTTTGTGTTCTGTCTCCTTCTTCAGAAACATTCACGACGCCCTTGATAACATTGTCTTGCACCGTCGTATCACTGCGCAATGACGGTGCACCACTTTAATATTGTCGTCGTCCGCTGGCCTTGGAATCAACAGCCTTCATCTGGTATAGCTCCAGGATTCGTTTTGTTACAATACTGCAGCTTCAGTCGAAACTTTGCATGGGTAACGCAGCTCTGCAAAATTCTGACCTAGTACGCTGCATTGAAAAGCCACTAGTCGACACTTACACCACACCATCCAGTACGATAATAATTGCTAAGAAATTGTGCATGTAAGCAAGCGAGGATGAGAGGCTGCAGTCTAGTCTTTGCTTGAACATGAAAGGCACACGTGCGTGCACTGGATGGTATAAACCGTTGATCAGATAGATGGATAGATAGATATCTAAAGATACACAGTATGGCCTGAATATATATATACAAATATAATTATATATAATATATATATTTTACACGAATATAATTTTATGGCACTGTGTACAGTGTATCGTAATTAAAATCGGAGCTTAACCTTCTTCTTGCATGTCGACCTCTTGGTAGCTTTCTACCCAGTGAACGCATTACAATTATTCAGTTCAATTCGATTCAGCCGGTTTTTAATGTGAAACATCTGCAAACTTCCTACAGAGAAAAGAAATTCATCAACAACATAGGAGATTTCACGAGATTATGCACCTTATGCTGTCCACAGGATAACCGTGAAGGATGTAGGCCTAGGTCTATACAGATCCGCCAATACAGGACCGTCCTCTTTCTGCTAAATTAGCCTCAGATGGCAAAACGATAATTATGATGATTACTTGAAATTACTTATAAACGTAAATAACAATCACTGACCAAAGCAACAATTTATCACCTAAATTACAATAATTATAAGCCTAAAATATCAATTTGCCGACTAAACTGAATAACAATATTTTGGGTTATGCATAATGGTTTTTTCTTTCAGTAATCAAACAGAAGGGCCTAATCAAACCTTAATCAAAAAATACACCAACGTCATTTTACGTGGCTGCTAACTGCTAAGCAGGTAATCGTAATCGCAAAATTTCTGAAGCGCCACTCGAAAGCAAAGTGCAGGGCACCAGCTTATTCACGAGCACTGCTGCTGATGACTCAAGAACTTAATCAGTTGCGGATCAATGGCGTTGTCGTATTTTATAATTAATCGAGTAAAATCCACAATTAATGTGGCGTCTTTTCACAGTATCTATTTTGCGTTGAACTTCTTCTATATTTAACAGAACGACCCTGCATGCGTGAATTGTAATAAAGTAATCGTAATCGTAATCGTAATCTCGAAACTTCTACAGCGCCCACAAAAGCCAAGTCGCGGGAACCAGCTTATTCACAGGCGCTCAATCAAAACAAAATCGATAGGCAGCGGGTCAAGTCCGGAGAGTCAGGCAGGCAGATAGATGGACGGCTAAGGTGGGTGATGTTTAGAGTTGAAGTGGCGGGGGATGTAAGGAGAAGAAGAATCAGGATAGGATTTTTGAAAGAGCAATGTTTTCAGTTTTGAGTGAAAGACCTGTGGGGAGATAGCGAGAGGTGGAGTTTTGGTGAGTTCGTATGATGGGTCGGAAGTTTGCCGAAGTGCTGGCGGAAGTTTGTTCCAGAGAGGTGGAACGGCAATGGCTATGGAGCGGTTTGCGAATTTCAGTGATGAAGTGATGGGAGGGCGAAGCAGTGTAATGGAGGATGAGGAGCGTGTTGAACGAGGTGGCTGGATGATGAACAACTGACGAAGGTAGAACGGCTGGGATGATTGAAGTGTATTGTAAGTGAGTGAGAGGACTTTGTATTCGATGCGTTCAGGTATTTTGAGCCAGTGAAGTGATTTCAGGACAGGAGTGATGTGGTGACGTTTGGGAGTTTTCGTCACTGCACGGGCGAGGGCATTCTGGATAGCTTGGATTTGTAGATTTGTTGTTGTCATTCTCGTTCATCCATGTACTCTGAAGTCTGACCTGAGATATGTCACCTGTGACCGTTGACACCTGCATGCCATCTGACCTTTAATAATAATGACGACAATTTATTTAGCGCCGTGAAACAGCACATGCCGTTACAGCGGTGCCTTGATAGACACCTGTTTACACAATCAGAGATGGACATTGAAAATATTTGACTTGAGTCTTGACTTGAAAGACACGGCTTGAGCTGATTCTGTTGTACGAATTGTGGTATAAGCGGACTGTTCTACAGCAGCAATAGCAAGCAGCTGAAAAGCACGATCCATAGAGCGAGCATCATCCTATGGGACAGGTCAGTTGTAAAACAGTAACCTGTCAATTAGCGGTTTATTCACGATTATTATATGCTGTGTCTTACTCATTTGTGCTTATTACTCTTTATTGGTGTCTAGGTTTGTGTATATATTATGCTTAAGCAACAAATGGTTTTTGTAATGCATTCATTTTTATATCTTAGATCTTGAATTTGAAGATTTAGCACATCTGGATGAGCAATTGAACCATTTATCCAATTTAATTTAATCAATTTTGCGCTCGTGGATAAGATGGTGGTTCACTGCGCTTTGCATTCGAGTGGAGCTTTAGAAATTTAAAGATCACCATTACTAACGTACAGGCTTCGAATTGACTCCAAACGAAGATGACAGTAGAGGAGTTCATTAGATCTGCTTAAAAACGCCGTCACTTTGAAATATGACATTGATATCGAGTACTTTCGCTAGATGGCCTTTTTTCTGTAATTCTCCTTGCGTAAGTTCGCATTCATGCGACAAAGGCAAATAGCTCAAAGTTCGAGCAGTTCTATTGTGTTCTATTCATCTATAAGCTTATGAAGCATTTTCAAAGAGTGCTTTTACCGTATTTATAACCGAATTTTTATCATCACCTCTTCAAGACAATGATATATAAGAAGTCAAGACATAGGTTAGGCGCCGCCTATTACTCGCTGATCCATAATAGTATAATAATTTAGTTGATTTTCGTTTCAATTGTGCTTTGCCGTGACAGTTAAACAGGCCTATCACAGTTGAGCTCCGATCAATAATTATTTTATTCACATTCTAGCTATTTCGTTTACCGATTCAATGACAAGAGCTTAAAGGTTATGAAGCAGGAGAACGTAGAATCACAATGAAGAAAATCTGTTGGGTAGCTACGTCCGTTTAGCGCCTTCGTGACGTCACTGAGCAAGGAGTTATGTATAGATGTCCATACACATACATGTACATGTATGATTATTTATAGACGACGTCGATTCAGGTCAGAGGTCAAATTGTGAATTCCTAACGCCATCTAACGACATGATGATAAATCACTGTATTCATGAGAGATCCCAACAACAACAGTCTCTGCCTTCAGCCCTCCTCTCCCTGTTCTTTTACGTCTGTCCTCTTTGCATCTCTCTCTCTCTCTCTCTCTCTCTCTCTCTCTCTCTCTCTCTCTCTCTCTCTCTCTCTCTCTCTCTCTCTCTCTCTCTCTCTCTCTCTCTCTCTCTCTCTCTCTCTCTCTCTCTCTCTCTCTCTCTCTCTCTCTCTCTCTCTCTCTCTCTCTCTCTCTCTCTCTCTCTCTCTCTCTCTCTCTCTCTCTCTCTCTCTCTCTCTCTCTCTCTCTCTCTCTCTCTCTCTCTCTCTCTCTCTCGTCTATATATCCGTTCCTGCTCCTGTCTCCATCCTGTTTCCGTCCGCGTTCCTCTGTCACAGTCCCTGACCCAGTCTCAGTCTCTGCCTTGATGTCTGTCTCTCTGCGTATAAACATTTATCTGCTTCCTTCTCCAGTTACTTCCTTCACATTCATCTTCCAAGTCCATTCGTAGTCGGGCGCCGATCGGTGTTATAATAGACTATAGTATAGCTCTCAATTATTTCTGCTGCCACTCCATTCGCCAGTCTTTGTCTCCTTCCATAGCAACCTCTTTGAAATGCAGTGAATGTGGCTCAGGATAGTTACGGTTGAACAGTTTTTGACAGCGATGTTTGATCAACTTCAGCTTCCCTTTCTTTTGTTCTGTACCGGAATGCATGATGATTCATTTGGTCGAGGTGAAGTTCAGGAATTCTGTCTGAAAAATTCCGTGGACATTGCATGTATTTTAAACGGCATCACGTGTCTCAGTTTCAGTTCTGTATTTAGGGGGTGGGGGCGAGAAACTGCTCGAACTAAACCAGAGACTTTCTTCCTAAATGTAATATTAATATCAAAAATGAATTGTTTCCTTGTTTAATGCATTGAAAAGAATGTGTATCCTGTGGGCCTTTGTTAATTTTTGAAAAAATCTGCAGTGTGTTAACGCATGCTGCGTAGCTACATTTATGTATAAATTATGAACTTACGAAGTTTGACTTCTAAAACTGTTGCAAATATTGAATCGTTTTCCAATGTATGCTGCATTTGTTTTAATTTTCAACTATTGTTGGCATCATCGTTTTGCATGTGTGTTCATTGTTTTGCATACATGTGTGTTCAACGTTTTGCATGTGTGCTCATTGTTTTGCATGTGTGTTCATCGTTTTGCATGTGTTCATCGTTTTGTATGTGTGTTCATCGTTTTGCATGTGTTCATCGTTTTGTATGTGTGTTCATCGTTTTGCATGTGTTCATCGTTTTGTATGTATGTTCATCGTTTTGCATGTGTGTTCATCGTTTTGCATGTGTGTTCATCGTTTTGTATGTGTGTTCATCGTTTTGCATGTGTGTTCATCGTTTTGCATGTATGTTCATCGTTTTGCATGTGTGTTCATCGTTTTGCATGTGTGTTCATCGTTTTGCATGTGTTCATCGTTTTGCATGTGTTCATCGTTTTGCATGTGTTCATCGTTTTGCATGTGTTCATCGTTTTGCAGTGTTTTTATTCCTCGGCTTATTTATTTGCTTATTACTTACTTATGCGCGAAGTCGACTCCCGGTGTGTGAAACCATACCAGAAAATTGTAGGCTATAAATCGCATTCAGGCTTCAGAGCCTTCCCAAATGAACAATGTACAAGCACATATTCATTAATAGTTTTCATATGCATATACGACCAACAATGTCATACGTTTCCATGAAACACACACATACATTCATTATAACTATTTGATCGACAATAATTCTATGGGAGAGTGTGCTGAACAATAAGTTCAATAAATCTAGTGGCGTCCGTCCACGTTAGATGGACGGATCGAATGAAAAAGTAGAAAATGATTTCACAAAGGCCAGGGATTATGCGATGCAAGAAAAGAACTGCCATCGAATTTATGCAAGCGAGTACAATATACACGAATACACTTATGAATACATTATATGCAAGAGTGTATTCATGTATGTGTGCATCCGTGCACGTGTGACATTGCATACATGTATGCATGTATGTATGCATGTATGTATGTATATGTATGTATATGTATGTAAACATGCACACATACATACATACATACATACATACATACATACATACATACATACATACATACATACGAGTACATACATACATACATACATACATGCATACATACATACATACATACATACATACATACATACATACATACATACATACATACATACATACATACGAGTACATACATACATACATACATACATACATACATACATACATACATACATGTATGAATGCATGTATGTATGCAATATGTATGTATGAATTTATGTGTGTATGTGTGTATGTATATGTATGTAAACATGCACACATACATACATACATACATACATACATACATACATACGAGTACATACATACATACATACATACATACATACATACATAAATACATACATACATACATACATACATACATACATACATACATACATACATACATACATACATACATACATACATACATACATACATACATACATACATACATACATACATACATACATACACGTATGAATGCATGTATGTATGCAATATGTATGTATGAATTTATGTGTGTGATGTCAGGACTGAGCGACCAAGTGAAAGTATACGGCCATCTCGTCTGTTGTTAGCGTGAGACGATTGATGGCCAGGAAATCAAAACCTCACAGCTCTCACTCTCACCCCCCAACCCCTCTCCACCCCCGACTGATGTATGGGACACAGGCAGCGACCATTGATCCACGGACTCGAGGCTTATGGCTTTTTGATGTATGTGGTCAGTAGTCATTAATCATACATGTGCATAGAAAATGCGCTATGTCAATTGTCAATTGTCTGCATGCATACTTGCACACACACACATGTGGACAGACAGTTCACACGCATATAGACGAATAGGTATGTATGCGTACGCACATAACAACAAGCATACTATTCCGACGAGCATACGTGCGTGCATACTTGCATACATATACACATTTACATATACATATGTACAACCATACAAACATACATACATACATTCATACATTTATACATATGTACATAAGTATAAACAAATACATACATACATACAGCCATACATACCTACGTGCATACATTGGACATACATACATACATACCTACATACATGCATACATACATACATACATACATACATGCATACCTACATACATGCATACATACATACATACATACATACATACATACATACATACATACATACATACATACATACATACATACACACATACATACATATATACAATCTTACATACATACATACATGGACTTTGCATGTATATATGCATGTATGTATGTATGTATGTATGTATGCATGTATGTATGTATGTATGTATGTATGTATGCATGTTTGCATGTTTGCATGTTTGCATGCATATGCATGTTTGCATGCATGTGAGCATAAATGTATGTAGGGGTGTATATTTTACACACACGTTTTTGTCTTACTCATTGCAATGTGTACACTGCACAGTGTACATACACATATACTCGAATATTCATACATACACACATATCTGTTGCTATTAAACTCGAAACTGTTCTTTTGCCGTGCTAGAGTCTGGAGCGCTTCTGAGTAATCCCCTTGACGAAGCCCTGGCTGAATTATGCAATGAATGAATGAATGAATGAATGAATGAATGAATGAATGAATGAATGAATGAATGAATGAATGAATGATGCATACAATTAAAAGTGGGAATTCCTATGTATAGTCGTATAAGCTCACTGTATAACTATGAACTACGTTAAGGAATTGTAATAATGAAGAGGTCAAAGCTTCGGTGTTTGCATTACAGGTGCACCTGTAGTGGTTGTATGGTATGCACATTACACAGGTATGATGACGATGAGTTATCTGCCCGAAGGCAGGTCCATTGGCTTTTATGCCTCTGCTGGGGATGAGATGAGTGAGGTCGTTTTCCGTTGCCTTCCTCACAGACAATAATTTCTGATGAGACTCTTCTTCAAGGTCGCTACCTATAGAAGCTTCATGCATGGATTCGAACCTGCGACATTTCTGTCACAAGGCACCAAACTTACTGCTGCACCACCGCGTCCCACTACACAGGTATAGGTTCATATAAATTGTCTCAGCTTCAGTCAGTGGCGTAGTCAGGAATTCTGTGATGGGGGGGGTTATGACCTGGCCGGATACCCTTTCTGACACCAACCCAATAGTATTACAGTACATAAAAAGGGAATAAAGTAAGGAAAACAATTGTTACTACAAACAATTGTTTTGTTTTTCTTATTTAAATGGAAAAATCATCTTTAAAAAACTCTTTCCTGAGCCAATTGGGGCGGGTTTAAACCCCGAACCCCCTTGTCTACGCCACTGGCTTCAGCTGTATAATTAGTGGTCTTGTTATTCTGTCATTAAATCACTCAATCGAGTCGTGGTAGACTGCAGTTGAATCGAATTTATTTTATGCCTCGCACAGAGAAACCTCCATTCCTTGTACATGCAATGATGCAAAGACGACCGCACATAGTCTATCGGAGCCTGAATGTGGTTGGACCAATTTTCAGGTCGGAAGCAGCTTTTGTCTTCACGGCGCCAACCACCTGTAGGTAACGCTTGACTTGGCACAAACGAACAAACGATTGTCTGAGAGGTTGTGTTCGTTTTTCAAAGGCTTTGCAATAAACTGAAAACTTTACCTGTTTGAAATCGGCGTGCTTGCTTGATGTTTGGGTTCATGTCCTTTATTACTGTAAGCTTGGGTGTGTGAAAGGTTCACTTCTTATAGATATCCATTTGATATAATATTATTTAGTTCGTTCAATCAATCAATCAATCAGTCAATCAATCAATCAATCAATCGATCAATCTTTATTGGCACCACGATAGTGACACAAGCACGCAGTTTACAAAATTCGTATGCAGGTTGTCAATATAGGCTATAGGTCAAACCAAAGGAACGTAATAATGGTTCCGCTAGACGGGTTGCCAAATTATTTTACATCAGTAGGCCTAACTGTACATTATTATTAAGCACTTGTGATCGTGCACCTTTGATAATAATTATTATAGTAATCAGACATTCATATTATAAAGTGTTTTTTCACTAAGATTGTCGTTGTGTATACATTTCTAATCCTTAGACACTCTCGCCGATTTGATTCATTGCATTAATGTACCACAAAGAATAATTTTTTAAGGATGCAGTTCTGATTAACTAAGAATTTCTCCGATCATTCTATAGCATTATCTTATGGTAATTATCACAAAGCCAATGTTCCATTTCCAATCATTGCAATTGCCAATTAATTACCATTGCTACAATTATTTGACGACAGCGTTTTTTTCTTGCTGTAAATGAATTCCAAAGGCATAATTTTCATCAGCAGCGCTACTGCATGGTAATTTAATAAAAAGCTTATAACATAATGATTTTACACTGTCGATATAAAACATGTGATGGAATAAAATTGCAATACTTTGCGTCATTTGATTCTATAGGATGCAATGCAACACAAAACAGAGCTGCATCTTACTTGAGTTTAATTAATTAGCTTAATCAAGCCTAATTGGTTTAAAGCAGTAATAAATTTTCAGTTTAATTACTATAATTTCATAGTCGCATAGTAATTTCGAGGTTAGTGATTATTCCTATTTAAAGTATAATTAGTTTGTTCACATGGGTTACAATCTGCATTCAGCTGCACTGCAGGTCTGGTTGGTGCGAAATTATTTCCGATCCCTCTGACCATCTATCATTAATTCACAGACTGTCGAAGCGACTTGAGATTATTTTTATGTGAAGTACTGCATGAGATGAAACTATGCGCCTCGCGGCCGGAGTCTGATTCGGTCTCCTATTCTGATCTCGGCCTCTTCTTCTTCTTCTTCTTCTTCTTCCTCCTCTTCCTCCTCCTCTTCTTCTTCTTCTTCCTTCTTTTCTTCTTCTTCCTCTTTTTCTGTCTCTCCTTCCTCTTCTTCTTCTTCTTCTTCTTATTCTTCTTGTTCCTGTTCTTGTTTTTTTTTCTTATTCTTCATCGTCTTATTCTTTTTTCTTTATCCTCTTCTTGTTCTTTTTGTTCTTCATCTTCTTCTTTCTCCTCTTCTTCTTCTTCTTCTTCTTCTTGTTCTTGTTCTTGGTTTTCGTCTTCTTCTTCTTTTTCTTCTTCATCTTCTTCTTCCTCCTTCTCTTCTTCTTCTTCTTCTTCTTCTTCTTCTTGTTCCTGTTCTTGTTCTTGTTTTCTTCTTCTTCTTCTTTTTCTTCTTCACCTTCTTCTTTTCTTCATCTTCTTCCTTTTCTTTTACTTCTTCGTCTTCTTCTTCTTCCTCCTCCTATTCTTCTTCTTCTTCTTCTTCTTCTTCTTCTTCTTCTTCTTCTTCTTCTTCTTCTTATTCTTCTTCCTCTTCCTCTTCCTCTTCCTCTTCCTCTGTTTCGTCAGTGTGAATTGATGGCCTGCGTGTTTCCACGTTCTCCTTGCCTGACATCGACGAGTGAAATGCGATGATTGTGCGCACAGATAATAAAAGTCATTGGGATAATGACACGATCCGAGGAAAGCGGAGTCATGAGCTACTCCAAATCAGAAATAGCGGTGACGCGTTGGCAGAGCTATAGTAATGCATGCAGTTGTCAGCAATAACAACGGTGCAACCATGGTTATCTGTGCAATGTTGTGTCAGTCCGTGCAACATTGGCAGGAATGGGAGAAAATATTGCCAGCGTTGGTAATTAAATGAACAGTTGCATGGAGTTAGCTATTAGCATTGACGGGTTGGTGCTACAACATTTTAAGGGTTTGTCAACGTTGGCAGAGCTATTAATGGGATGCTGCCAGCGCAATCCTTACACTGCCCGTTGTCAGTGTATTGTCCCGGTAATTTTATATACCAGATTAGGATATGTGAGCCAATTTTCTGTACACCATTAATTTCTGATGATTTTCTGAATGCCACGTAACCACGAAAGGCTTCCAATCCACAGGTGCGCATTTATTCATATTGTTACATTCATGCAGAGGTATAATTTAGGCGCCCTTGTAGCGGTATGGCCGCGTTACGGCGCCATATAAATTGTCGTTATTATTATAATGGTTGACTATTTGCACTCATGTTTCGCTTCTTAACGCCACATTATATGTCATTAGCGGACAGTCCGGGACAGAAGAATTGAAGTCATGATTATTCAGGTGAGGTTGCATGGCTTGAGGCTCCATCTTCAGCGCATATTTAAATGGATTTTCACTATACCGGGACAGAATCCGCTACGACCAACGGAGCCAGCTTCGGCCACTTTATTTAGCCAAGTCTGTTTTTATGGATGTTACACGCATATCACTATATAAGTCATTAATAAAGATTTGATGACATGTCATAATTAGTTCAATCCTACAACCAATTAGTACAGAGAATTCAAGGTCATTGTCTGGGAAATGACGAAGGCCGTAATCTGGAAAAAAGATGAAGGTCGTTCTCCGAAAAAGGTTAGAGGTCACTGTCTGGAGAGGGTTGAAGGTCGTTCATTGTCTGGAGCGGCGGCATGTACATGTATAGCATTCATCGTTGTCATCGTCTCGGATCAGACATTAGTCGACGTTGATGTCTTATTAGGTCCATTACCGTATAGTCTATCTGTCTCGTCGGGATTGCGTCGATCGATCGGCCAGCCTTCGGTGGTTGGATAAACTACAGAATATTACGGTCGTTTGTTTAATGAAATCAAGCTCAATGTCTCTATCTCTGTATGTCTGTCTGTCTCTCTCTCTCTCTCTCTCTCTCTCTCTCTTGATCCTGTCTCTGTCTCTGTCTCTCTGTCTCTCTGTTTTCTCTATATCATGTCTCTGTCTCTGTCTCTCTGCCTGGGTTCTCCATCTGTCTCTTTCTGTCTCATGCTGGCTGGGGCTTCACCCCACACTCATGGAGAGCTTGCAACGCTCTCTGAGACCCTTTATAGTTGTTGAAAACTTTGTCCCATGGCAGCGTATTCCAAGTCCGTTATAGCACAATAACGAACGCTGTGGTGTTAATCAGAATGCATTGGAACATATAGAACAATGCAGTGTAAGCTCATAACACACTGCATGTATGATGTCTGTAACACAGGAAGCGATTAGACTCTGTTGGATAAAATAATTATCAGCGGTTAAGACCTATAGTCTGCTCATTTTTTCTCGCACTGTCAAGCTTTATTTGAACAGGAAAGTAAATTTTTTAGATATTAGAATGAAATCTGTTTGAAATGGATTTATTCTCTTCAACATTCGCACCACTCTCCAGACAGTATATCAAAAGCATGCTGGACAATGTCCATTGTGCACTCTCAGTCTGGCTTTATTTGAACAGGAAAGCAAATTTACATATATACATATACACATCAGTTCACAGCCTGCATGGATGATGGATAGTCTTTCATTTCCATTATATATATATATATATATATATATATATATATATATATATATATATATACAGAGCGCAAGCAAATGGTATCAACGATCAAATCAAATATCGAAATCGTTTATTTGGCAACCAAGAAACAAGGAACATGAATCGATCCCTATTTTAAATAGTGAAGTATAGTATAGCCAAAGTCCATATAATTTTTTTATAGAAGCAGCTTTGTCGAAATCTAATCAGATATCACAAGACACGCAATGGAAAATTTTATTCCAGTCTCGTTCAATTGCATCATTAATCTATTACAGCCATGCATCCAACTGTAAATTTCGAACTGTCGGCTATAGTCTTTCCAGTCACGGTGCTCCTGATCTGGACAGATATTTCGGGCATATATACACGATGCCTTCAGCGTTCAAAGGAACCAAATTCCAGAATAATGAACAAGCTTTCTCTATAATCAGCTCTGTTTATTCGCAATCCGGTCAATTTTTTTAATGCAGCCAATCCGGATACGAGTGAATATTTAATGCCAAATATTTTGCTCATGCAGTCGACTCGGTTCTCATGAGTTACTTTTCGCATCTGATATCCATAGCAGGGTATACATTCGAATAGAATAATTACGACATACGAATTTAAAAGCATGCATCTGATTTGGTCCGATCATTAAA
Source organism: Lumbricus terrestris (assembly GCA_949752735.1). Lineage (NCBI taxonomy): Eukaryota > Metazoa > Annelida > Clitellata > Crassiclitellata > Lumbricidae > Lumbricus > Lumbricus terrestris. The sequence goes on from OX457039.1 coordinate 62,678,915, forward strand.
AAAAGCGCCGATTCAGGACAACGTGCGCGTCGGAACAATTATGTAGGTCGGTCAATAATATTGATAATCGTGCATATTCATGTATGTCGATATGTAAATTATTATTGTATAAATATTCATATATATTATATATATATATATATTATATGCTTTATTCGGCGTCTTGTGACCGAAGGGTCGCAGGTTCGAATCTACCTCAAGCCACTACGCAGCGACCTTGGACATGTGTTGCTCACCCACAATTGTCTGTGAGGAAGGCAACGGAAAACTACCTCAACTCATCCCATCCGCAGGGGCGCAAGGCCAATGAACCTGCCTTCGGGCAGAAAACTCATCATCATCATCATCATCATCATCATCATCATCGTCATCGTCGTCGTCGTCGTCGTCGTCGTCGTCGTCGTGTCATCGTCGTCGTCGTCATCGTCATCGTCATCGTCATCGCCATCGCCATCGCCATCGTCATCGTCATCGTCATCGTCATCGTCATCGTCATCATCATCATCATCATCATCATCATCATCATCATCATCATCATCATCATAAATCATCATCATCATCATCATATATATATATATACTTTTGTGCAAGGGTATCTGTAGCCTATATGATGTTTTCTGCAGATGTTATTTATGAATGTGCGTGTCTGTATAGGCCTATCAGCATATAATTATGCGTTTGACATGTATATGTGTTTATGAAGTGCATATAATTATGTTTATACATATATATATATATACTGTATCATTGTGCTTGTCTGCACATGCATGGGTGTATTGTTGCTGTGACCATGCAGAACTGGAACACGGTCGTTGAAATTATTTCTTTGACCCATCATTCATCTGAATTCTTTACGCTCCTCTAAAAGTAATAACGACTGCATACATAATTATACTCTATGCTGGACTGGTTCCCTGCTTCCTCATCAAAGACATCAACGCCGTGGTAATCGTCTGGACCAGATTTTCGACTTGGTTTTCGATGACTCGCAGTAACCGTTAACGTCCTGCAACAGAATCTTAAGGCAGTCAACGTATTTCCGAATGACTGAGGTTATCGAGTGCTTTCTAAATCTTTTAACTTCTATAGAGTAGACGACATTTAAACAGAGTCGTTGTTGATGCAACATGCAGCTGTTGATCAATAGACTTTGCACACAATGGATGGCCATATAGAATTGCACGATTAAACATCTGATCATAACATTGGACTGCATGTACATGTATGCAGAAAAATACAACACAATTATTGTGCCAAACAACGCCATCCTTCCCATGGTTCTTTAGCGCACACGCACACACACACACCTACACACACATACACACACACACCTACACACACACACACACACACACACGACTTGTGTGTCGAGGTGAACAAATGTGAGTGGAGGATACGGTGACCTGGTCATATAATTCTCCACACAGCAACAACTCTCGAGAACTCCCTCGAACCGTATTACCCGCTTCACCTAAGCGATGTGCTTTCGTTCTTTTGTCCATCATCCTTAAAAGAAGCAGAGTCTATAAAAGTCGCTGCTTTTACAACGCCACTAAATAGGAGCACCTTGAGAGAAGATGGTAAGTACACATCTAGTGGCTTTCGTCGCTCCATTTCAGGCGACGTCTTTGTAATAACGTAGCTCATCACACTTGGTGACCTGTACACGTGGCGACGGCAGAGGCGGTAGTGGCGGCAGCGCCCACCCTCGGTGACCGCGTCATATATCCGGTCAAGCAAGGAGGCTGAGACTTGATCCGTATTTCACTTGATCCGTATTTCACTTGATCATGCCATCGTCCCATAATTAACAACCGATTAGGCGAGAGATAATGGCGCACGACCCCCCTCTCTTTCTCTCTCTGTCTCTCTCTGTCTCTCTCTGTCTCTCTGTGTCTCTCTGTCTGTCTCTGTCTCTGTCTCTGTCTCTCTGTCTCTGTCTCTGTCTCTGCCTCTGTCTCTGTCTCTCTGTCTCTGTCTCTGTCTCTGTCTCTGTTTCTCTGTCTGTCTCTATCTCTTTCTGTCTGTCTGTCTCTATCTCTGTCTCTGTCTCTGTCTCTGTCTCTGTCTCTGTCTCTGTCTCTGTCTCTGTCTCTCTCTCTCTCTCTCTCTCTCTCTCATCTCTCTCTCTCTCTCTCTCTCTCTCTCTCTCTCTCTCTCTCTCCTCTCTCTCTCTCTCTCTCTCTCTCCAGCTCTATTATACACCAAGGTTGTTATCTATGTGAAAGGCGACGTTGCTTTCGCTGCCCCATCTCTTCGAATCGATCTTCTCGTCTGCTGATAAAAGCTCCGTCCATCGTCTGCTGTCGTCTTTCAGCAGAGATTGATTCATGCAACGCCACATTAACCCGGCTTCAATATCAATTAAAACTGTACCCACCGGGTTGTCTCCTAAAGAAACGTCTGGCCGAACACAACCTGTCGCTGCCTGCGTGCAGCACACACCTGCGCGCGATGTGTATAATTATAACTCGTAGCGTCACTGTTAGACGTACGCTTTCAACGCCAGGCGGCGTTCTTTGTCCGTGAAATATATCGAGCGACATCGCTGCAGTCCAGACCTCGGGGTTCTTCGCTAAATGGGAATATGGCCATATACTAAGATTATACTATCATCATTTTTGTAGCGTAATGGAAATGTTTTCCGCTGCATCAACTCGAACCCATCGATTTTGTCCGAAGACGTGTGGTGGTGTTATGACGGCGAAGCAACGCTTACCCTTGCCACTATGATGATGCACAGCTGGGCCTCTGTTTTCTTGTATACTTCGTGCTACAGACGGATGCTTAATAGCAAGAAGTCTCATTATAAGGTCACCGGCGACTGCTTACAGTTTGCCTCGCTGATTAAAAATTTATGGCTGTCTTAGTTTTGAGTCTGCAGGCTCGGTGCTTGTCTTTTAAAGGGCGCAGCACTAAAAATAAAAAGATGCGGCGGCAGCATGCCTGCAAGCTTAAAGAAAGTTCTCTCCGCTGGCGTCTGTTTCATCTTTCGCAATCTAGCAATTAGTCGATCAGTCCGTTTTACACGCTGGTGCTTTATAAGCAGAATAATTAATGTATATATGATGGTGAAATGTTCCCTCAAGCGGCAGTTGCTGCACTCGTCACATGTTGCTTTACCAGAGCAATGAGTTTCACGTCCCCCGCAGCCTCTGCCCACCGCATGCATGCAATGCCATGCAGCATGTTATGAGGATATAATATATATAACTTCCGACCAAGGTCGCACCATATTTCTCATCCCTGCAGGATGATATATACAAGTTTATATATAATATATATGATTTTATGTAATTATAACTATACTTCGACTAAGAAAATCTTATAGCATACAGCATTTTTATTAATTGTTTTACGGGCACAAGCGAATATTATATGAACAAATAGATACATGCGGAGCTGATAACCTACTAACATGAACTACATGTATACAAGGAAATAGTTGATGCAAACATCGCCGCGTGATCTTTCGACCGCAAAATCTGTTGCGCCCGCAATGACACCGCGACATTTTAGTGCATGGTGGATTATACCAGCGGAAGAAAGTGTGTGTGCGTGTGTGTGTGAGAGTGTGTGCGTGTGTGTATGTGTGTGTGTTGTTAGCACGCATATGTGTACGTGGTATTTTACAATAGGTTATTCATAATACAATAGCCTAGGCTATTATATAGGCAACTATTATAGGGTAAGTCAAGACTGATTTTTTACAATATAACAATATAATATATGGGCTATTTATATTACAATAGGCGACTGCAGGGTAAACCATACGTCAAACTCTCTATGGTCGTCTGTCAATATGGCGGACATTCTTGCCTTTCTGTTGTTATGGCAGATTTTTACGTCTGTTGCGAAACTCGCTCGTTCTTTTCCGGATTTTCAGATGTTTACTGATGTCGAGTATCGAGTTTCTGACTTTTCTTCATCTGTGTTGTAAGCGTTTGGACGGTATTTGGAGTGTAAATTTTGACATTCAACCCTCGCCTTGCGTCTTTCCTTTTTGGACCGGTCCATTATGCTCAACATCAAGGGGTTCGAGGTTCGTCATTATTTCTTCGTCCTTATCGATAGCCGAACGATTGCCAACATGAATGGAAAAAGAAAGGATCTTATTAACATCAATCGAAAACCGTGCCGTAGTAGAGCCACGTTTCCAGCGTTGTGCTGTCTGTCGCTCTTCTTCGCTCCTCGGCTCTGTAGACACTGAAAATGCTGTTAAACTACCATCATCGTGAATCGGTAGGCTATACTAGAAACTGTCGGCTGGACTCTTCGTGTAGCCAACGCGCAGGAGTTCGACGGTGGTTTACTTGTGCTTCTCGAGCGACGTTTTGCCTAAAGATGACTCTGTCGTGACGTTACCATCAATAGGCTTGAGCTATATCATTGGCGCCGTTGATGGCTGCCAGATTTGTCTTGTATTTGTTTTTTATGTGTCATGTTTTTGTTTTATATAGGCCTATTCTTGTAAACCAGAGTGCGTTTTGCAGCTGGTACTTTAAAGATATACTTACTTATTATTACTAAGCTTTATTATTACTTCTGTGTATAATTTTACATCTCTGACCTGTAAACTTGGTGCGGTATGTCACCCTGATTGTCTTTGAAATTAAAACGAATATACTATACTAAGCTTATAGCCCGTTTCCTATCATGGTATATATAATTATTTCGTCACTGTCATACCTGTCGTACTCTTAATTGTTTAAGCTTGCTGTGAAGACAAGCTACATAAAAATCGACACCTGAAATATGATATAATACATTTATTGAATAGACCATGGTAATACAATATAATATAATACAATATAAATAATATATAGTCTATAGTCTATACTCTATACCACGTTTCAGCAGTATCAGAACGACTGCAGGATCAATTCTAGCCGTCCTATTTTAGGACTCTATACCGCAACCCAATCCGCCTTAATTAACAGATGCAACTGACTAAATCCAAATCTCAAGGACATCCATCAAGCGTCCGCCGTCTCAACGTTACTATATACTCGACAGCAACTCGTGAACGGAAAATCGCCAAGAAGCACTATAATGGTCACTTCGAAAGACCTCCGAGCGACGGCAGATATTTGGTTTCGCGGCGCCGCATATCCTAAGCACTGACGATCAAAGACCGGGCAGGCAAACGACGGGTAGGCTATTGTCGGATGCTAAGGCAGCTGTAGTACCGCTGAAGCTCTTTCTAGCGTGTTTACAGAACGTGACTTGGTAATTACGGCCGTTTAGATTCGGAGAATTAGAGACAGCGACAGCAATTACGTCTCAACTCTGGCAGCGAACCAAACGAGGTCTATATGCATATTATTAATACGCATATGTTATTAATTAATTATATAATTTGTATATATAATTTATATATATGCAATTTTTATATATAATGGAAATGGGAGGGGAGGGGAGAGAAGGGGAGGGGAGGGGAGGGGAAAAGGAGGGGAAGGGGGAAGGGAGGGGAAAGGGGATGAGACGTAGGAAGGGAGGGTTGGACAGTCTTTTCAGCCACAGTCTTTTCAGCAAGCAGAGATGGACAGACAGACATATAGAACAGAGAGAGTGAAAATAGAGAAAGAGAGAGAAGAAAAATTACCAGAAAGACCGATAGAAGAGTGGCACGAAACGATTATCCAGGGACACTTCTGAATAGGTTCCTATGGTCAAAAGAACTTAGAAAACTAACAAACAAAAAACAGAAGTGACCCAAGAAATTGGCGAACGAATAAATCATTTTGATTAATTGTAGACAAGCAGACAATGCACAAACTACATCAGCAGAAACTGCCAGAAAGGCGTTTGTTACCAGAGGTCGTCTGGCTTTAAGTAAATTGTTAGTTGACCAATAGGCTATTATCTGCAATGCTCTCAAGCGGCGTGGAGCGATTAACTACTGCACGCGAGTCAGTGATTACTTACTTATGCGTAGCCTATATAATTATGTATACATGTATATAATGGTGCGAAAGTTTCTTTTTCTAGTGAGACTTTGGATACAGTAAAGGCAACGACAGAAGTAAAGGACTGACTGGTGATTGATCCATTGACTGTTAGTGAACCCAAATCTATATAACACGCTAGTAATCCTCCTTTGACAGAGAAGTTATTTTAATTTATCTCTTCTCTCTATCCATGGATTCTCTCCCTGGTCGGTCTCTCTCTCTCTCTCTCTCTCTCTCTCTCTCTCTCTCTCTCTCTCTCTCTCTCTCTCTCTCTCTCTCTCTCTCTCTCTCTCTCTCTCTCTCTCTCTCTCTCTCTCTCTCTCTCTCTCTCTCAATCTCTCTCTCTCTCTCTCTCTCTCTCTCTCTCTCTCTCTCTCTCTCTCTCTCTCTCTCTCTCTCTCTCAATCTCTCTCTCTCTCTCTCTCAATCTCTCTCTCTCTCAATCTCTCTCTCTCTCAATCTCTCTCTCTCGTTCTCGGTCTCAGTTTCACTCTGTCTCTCTACCTCCGTCTGTCTGTCCGACTATCTGGTATTGTCATTTTCTCTCTGGTCTTTGGCAATTGGACTCGGCTTTTCTCTTTGACTTTTTGTCAATCTCCTGTGACACGTCTTAGTGCTATATTATGTATACGTTGGTGACTTGTCTGTGTCTTGCGTTAGATTTTCACTTAATAAATTTGGAGTAGACAACGACGACTACGAATACGATTACGATGACGATTACGATTACGATGACGATTACGATTACGACTACAAATACGACTGCGGAAAAGGATGCAGTTACACGTAGACCGTAATTTCATGCATGCTCCACATTATCCTGTCATCGTGGACTTCAAAAATGCCCTTCATGTAAGTGCATGTTGAGGGTCTGTCAAGTTAACGTCCTTCTTTCACAGTATGACGGACTAATTGGGCGCTGTTTGGCTTCTGTTTTAGCAGTGGTATACCCGGTAGTAATAATGTTTGCACGTCAAATCAAGTCGCTAATTCGCCGGATTTTCAGACTTCTTTCCATGTTCCAAATAGAAGCCACACGTCATGCTCTGCCACGTACGACGAACATGCAGTGTATATTGGTACATGTATAATGTATATTGTACATGAATTATGTATATCGATTGCAATAGTTTTCGTAGCACTGAAGTAGAACATTCAGCAGAAATAGAGAGTCAATCTGCGTGTATGATCTCCTCCTTCTGTAGTATACTATAGCTTGTTGATTAGTTTTGTTTCTGTTTCTGTTTACATTCTGCCTATTAATTTTATAAGCCTACTTTTCGTTCATTGCAGACTGACAGTCGCACACACCCACACACACCCACATCCACACACCCACACCCACACACCCACACACCCACAGACACACACACACACACAAACACATACACACAGTGTCACACACACGCACACACACACACACACACACACACACACGTTGAGTCATAATAATATAAGAAGCGTCTGCTTAAATAATTAATTATTGCTTAGGGCCTTAGGCCTACTTTAACTTCGTCAGATAATTATTATCAGTCAGATCATAATTTATTATATGTCAAAGAAATTTTGAGTAAATGTATGATATGAATATTCTATAATTGTCCAATAATATGGATGTGCAGATATGATATTTATAAGCACACATGATACGCTGAGTTGATTAAAAGAGCAACACAAATTAAAAAAGCACAAATACTATCCTAAATCAAGAATCGTACATATCATCCCAACGCTGGAAGTTTCCTCATCATGCTATAGCTGCCGTAGGGAATGTTCGGTTACGATAGAAAGTTAGGACTACCTAAGTGAATTACATTCAGTTCCGTAGGCACACGTTTCTAATGACTCGCCGTGTACTAACTTACTTTCTGGTTATAGCTTACTCCATGGTTGATTAGCTGACTGACTTACCTACAAACTTAGCGTATTGACCTATTCACTGTCTGACTTTCTTACTAGCTGATAAACTGAATGACTGACTTACTTGCTTAATGGTTGACTTACCTACTGACTGATAGATTTACCTACTGGGCGACTGACTGACTGGATGCCTTATTTACTTAATGACTTACTAAAACATACATAGAAAGCAGCATAGACCACCGGAGGGTGTAACGCTTCACGCTGTTTCAGTAATAATTTTCTATTTCGATCAGCATAATTCAGCTTCTGCCATTTTCTTTTTGCTTTTGCTGTTCGTGCTTTAATGTGTTCTTTTGCTCGTGTCTCAGTAATTCTCTCGCAGTTTATCTATAGTTTTCGTTGTTCTACGAGTGTTCATATAGTTGCCCTTTGCGTTCATAGCTCTGCTTCTACCAGGGGCGGATCCATGGGGGGAATCCGGCATGGCCCCTCCCCATCCATTTAGAAATTTCTTTATTTTTGGCCAGCTTTTCTGGCTCGGAAAGATGACGTGCCCCATTTTCATGAGTAGTCCCTCAGGCCCCTCCCCATGCCCACGAGGTCCGTATACGAGACGTCCGTACGACTAAAAAATCTTTTTCTTGGGAATTCGAGACAAATGACTAAAAAGGGTCATCAACTATTTTGGCGGATAAAATGGTAACCTTTTCTTGGGAATTCGAGACAGACAAATGACTAAAAAAAGGTCAAAAGATTTGTCGGCGACTAAGACGAAATTTTTTCCCTGTCCCAGGCAGAGCAATGCGCCGGCCGCGCCGCCGTCGCCGACGTTTCATGGGCGCCGCCGCCGCCGATTTTTTGGGTCAGCGCGCCGGCGCCGCCGCCGCCGAAAATTTCTCGGCGCGCCGCCGATGCCACGTTGATTCGTTTATTTTTTTGTTGCATTTTTCATCGCTTGCATGATTTCGCGAAAAAATTGTTGCGTCAGTACGAAATTACTATTTTTCTTATCTGCTTAAATTTTCCTGCCAACACCGTTTTTGCGTCAATGCTATGAAACCTATGAAGCCACCTATTCGTTTTGGCTTTTGTAACAGTGCGCTTAACGTTTAAACCCTTGTGGATTTTGTGATTCGATTTGAGTTATGGCAGCAGCGAAGGTAAAAAGAACTTCAGGAAGCCTGAGTGAATTGTTATGCCGTGTGTGCCTTCTTTCCTGATGGCTCGAACATGCGCTAGGATGGAAACAGAACCGTCTGCCCCTAGTATTAGGACATACACCACTATCTTGTTCCAAAGAGTTCGCGCTCTGCAATTTTTGTAGGTGATTGGTAGCGTCTGCAGGCTTGCGATTCTCCATTGCCTGCCAGTTACTACCTAATTCCAATTTTCTCACCAGTACGTGACCTATGTGAAATTGGCGATTCAGCTTTCGAGCATTACTAGCCCAGTCTATATGAACAATGGAGCAATGTTAGGCAATTGGCCAATAGATCTTATTTAAGATAATAATATTCTTTAATTCACCAATTGCAAACCGCATTTTGGTCTACACGTGTGGTACAATGAAATGAAATACAGTTAATATACATAAGAGAGTAATGGATAACGGAGTCCAGTTAATTTCCATGTTTTCGGACGAATTTATATTGTGGGAAGCCCGTGAAGTAGATTTCAAAAGGCATTTATTTAGTTTGATTCGGATAGACTCGGATAGAGGCCTACGTCCAGTTAAAATAATCATAGCTGGAATAAACTAGGATCAACAATACTCCATGATGACGGTCCGAGAGAGGACCAAAGATCCAGTACCAAAGTTGTCCAGTTTGAAAAGTAAATACAAATTCTGTAGATTGCACATTTTGTCAGCAATTTGAGTAACGTCTCACAAATGGGATCCGATTAAGAAGCGAAAAACATTTTTCGCATTAAATAAGTCTAACTTATTGTGACTTGACTTGTTTAGATCAAAAGACTTGTGCTCAGCAATTAGGTTTTAAAAAGATGCTAAGAGTTTCGCGTGGAAGTTGTTCGGAATACGTGAAGATAAATCAGGAAAGGTGGCGAATTCTGACCAAGTTTACTACACAGCGTGCATTGACAAGGGAAAATTAAAGAACTACAAGCACCCTCATCTGTTGACAAGATTGCATGACTTTGTATTCATTCACAATAAGTCCAATTTTGTGGCAGGTCAAGAGTGAAATAGGCAGGTTACGCCGCCACTGCGCAAACAGCCCTTTAGCTTCTATTAGTAGGTCACGTAAGCTGGTGGCCGGAATTTGAAAACGTTGTCATGTGGTTTGATGGTCAAGCCTTTGTAAAGTTTTGTTATAGAACGTCTGTTCTGAGAATAATTGTTTCTCATGAATTTTATTTTAAGGCAAGATAATTGTCAAAAGTTATTGCTGAACAGGCATATCTTAATAACATAGGTTAATTGTGCAACAACTTCTAAAATAAGTATGCGACGCTGGAGCACTAATCCCACGACGCCGCGCCGCGCCGCCGACGCCGACATTTCAATGGCGCCGCCGCCGTCGATTTTTGTTGGTCGGCGCGCCGCCGCCGCCGACTAAAAATGACCGGCGCGCCGCCGCCGACACTCTCAAGTCGGCGCAGGGCTCTAGTCCCAAGACCGAAAATTTTGACCCCCCTTCGAAAATGTCTGTATCCACCTTTGGCTTCTATGTCTCTGGTTGGCTTTCTTGTACATAATTATGTTTGTTTCATACTTAAAGGGTTTCTGTTGACTTCACGCCGATGTTTTTGCTAACAACAGCGTTTCTCCCCTTGCCAGCCATCCTGGTTTTCAACGCTCCCAAACGATGCTACTTCGTCCGCTTTTCTATAGACTACTGTCCATTGGGAGGCTACAGCAGCGGGGGCATGGACCTTCTTTATTATAATCAGGCCAGTTATTAAGATATAAGACAACGACGACAGAGAACGACAGGGCGACAACGAGGCGGTCGCCTGCATGCTGAAAACGAGGCGAATAATTTCCAGACAAAAACATTTCTACATGTGTATATATATATATATATATATATATATATATATATATATATATATATATACTGACAAAATAGATGCGAACGACCTTACGACCTCTGCCTCGTTTTCATTCTCTTCTCATTTCGGTTCTGTTTCATTCTGGGAGAAGTCAATCACTTTTATCAATCAGCCAACCAGAAAATCACTTTAATCAATCAGCCATGCAGCCAGTCGACCACTCGACCAGTCACACGGTCAGTAAGTAAGTCATTTAACCAGCCGGCTAGCTAGCCAATCGTAAACGAGAACATGTAGACTAAGTCAGTCAGCCAGTCAGTAGCAATTCAATCAGCCAGTCAGTCAATGGGCAAGAAAGTCAGTAAATCAATCAGCCAGTCAGTCAATGAGTCGGTCAGTTAGTCAAGCCTTCACTCGCAATTGCTCGGACGATTCGGCCTGAAACTCCGATGCAGTGTCCGTGCTGTAGCCTGGAGCGTCTCTGAGTAGAGAGCCTGAAGGAGCGCTATAAAAATGGAGACATAGATAAATAAATAAAAGTAAATTAATAAGACTATGAGATGACGAATGAGATATATGAGATGACGTATGACGTGACGCAATCAAAAGTCATTCGCTGGATTTACTTCACGGTCCACTCATAGCGATTTAACTTCTTTTTTAAAGAAACGCGTTATCGTCAACTCACGTTTTTACATAATTAATTTTGTGTCGATGCCAGGATCTGGAATATTTGCGTCGTTTCTGGCTCCATGCTCAGAATTTTGAAATTTTGTAATTCAAAAAGAGTTAACTGTGAACTGGGGACCGGAATGCAACTTCGCTCGCTAAACCGGTAGGAACAGTTATCATATGATAATTTATTTGATGACGTCACAAAGCCTGTTGCCTAGCAACGCCTCAAAGTCGTTATGTTATTCACATTTAAATGTGGTTTGTTGACAGCTGGCTTCGTTCTTACCTCAACAGATATGATAATAATAATAAATAATAATACTTTCTTTATTCAACAATCCGGTTGACAGACAGCAACCGGTTACAGTGTACAATTATGCAGTTTGAACAAATGAACAATTCACAAGAACGCAGATCACAGAATACACAAATCTTAACTATACTAACTGAGCAGACAGCTTTGCAATTACAACGGCGCTAATAGCAGCCTACAAAACAAACCCGCCCAACGGGGGCTCGAATTCGCTACTTCTTGCACTCTATAATTATACGCCAGCGTGTTATCCATTGCGCTACCGGGCCCCTGTGACCTTCATTGCCCTTACTCAACTAATATTCATGTGTTGCAATCTGACTAAAATCGAAAAGGAGATGGCACTTTCGTGAATCTCGTTCAAAAGATCTCGAGTCAAAGGTCACAAAAAATAAGTAGTCGTATTATTGAGTATTAACGCAATGCGTGTGCAATTGCATAATCCGTAGGCCTATATGAATTATGCAGTGCATGCAGTATGCAGTGTATGCAGAATGCAGCGCGTGCAGTACGCAGTGTATGCAGCCCATGTCTGAATCTTCCGATATATGTGTAGGGTACGCATGAGTTCTTTCGATCGGTCTCAATCCGTACGATGATGATGATATTATTGTTTCTAACGTCAAGTCTGGCATTGAGACAAGCATGAGAGATGGCGAGCAGCAATTAAGGAGATGTGAGGGATTTCAGCTTAGAGAGCAGATACTTTTGAAAGAGACAGAGTCAGAAAGACAAACAGAGAGTCAGAGACGGGCAGAGAGAGAGAGAGAGAGAGAGAGAGAGAGAGAGAGAGAGAGAGAGAGAGAGAGAGAGAGAGAGAGAGAGAAAGAGAGAGAGAGTGATGGACATTGGGAGAGACAGCGAAGCGGTTTTCATAACAGCATAGGTCCGTCCCACAAATGCATATTATGATATGTTTAGGAGGTATGTACAATTGTACATGCATTCATGATTAGGTGTCATTGTTAAGCTCTAATGAAGTACACAGTACTTGTGGTATAGGTATCACTGTATAAAGACAGACAAACAGGTAGACAGGAAGACAAGCAGACATGAGGACAAATAAGCAAACACACAGACAAGCCAATGAGAGCACAAACTGAGATCACTTTCAGTTTGGAGACAGAGAAAAACATACAGAGACAGAGAGAGAAAGACAGATAGAAAACAGACAGACAGAGTGAGAGTGAGAGAGAGAAAGAAAGAGACATACAGACAGACAGACAGACAGACAGACAGAGAGAGTTGCTAAAGTCGACTCTCAATTCAGATCTTTATGTGGCTTTTGAAAAATGAATGAAGCCATAAATTAAGTGTAGAAACGGCGACTGGTGATCATCCTGCTAATTGGCTGCGTTCGATGCAAATGACGGCGTTCACCGCTGCTGCTAATGTGCTTTCATCGACCGAATATTTACACTTCTCACGGCGACACTTATGGGGTAATGACTGCATTAAATTGTCCGATTATCTCTCTCTGTCTGTCTTTCTGTCTGTCTCTCTGTCTGTCTCTCTGTCTGTCTCTCAGTCTGTCTCTCAGTCTGTCTCTCAGTCTGTCTCTCTCAGTCTGTCTCTCTGTCTGCCTCTGTCTGTCTTTCTGTCTGTCTCTCAGTCTGCCTCTGTCTGTCTCTCAGTCTGTCTCTCTGTCTGTCTCTCTGTCTGTCTCTCAGTCCGTCTCTTTGTCTGTCTCTCAGTCTGTCTCTCAGTCTGTCTCTCAGTCTGTCTCTTTGTCTCTGTCTCTGTTTCGCGCTCCCTGTCATTTCCCCCTCTCTATCGCTCTCTCGCTTTCTCTTCATGCATGCATTTGTCTGTTTATATCCATGTCTCTCATGACCTTCTGCCTGTCTCTCTATGTCTTCCTGTCTGTCTCTGTCGGTCTGTATGTCTGTCTGTCTGTCTCGCTCTATCGCTCTCTCTTTCTCTCTCCCTTTCTGTCCATGTGTCTATTTGTATCTGTCTGAGTCTCTGTGCTCATGTCAGTCCCAGAGATCATTGTAGTTTGTCAATCTGTGTGTAATATGTATGCCTGCATGTGTGGCTATTTGTCTCTCTGTGTCTCTTCAAGTGTCTCTATTTCAGCTCGTCTCTATCTCAGTCTGTTTGTCTGTCTCTGTCTCTGTCTGTCTGCCTTTTTCTCTATGTTTCTCTAACTGTCTATGTCTCTGTCTCTGTCGCTCTCTGTCTATCTGTCTCTGTCTCTCAATCACTTACTCACTTTTTTCCCAATGAAAATTAATTAAAGACGTTGAAGGGTGTTTTCTGCAATCGTTAATAATAATTATATGTTTTCACGTACCGTAGATTCTTGCATATCTAACCTTCATTTTTCTTCGATCTCAATGTATACACTGACCTTCATGTAACATTGAATAGGTCTATGCTGATTTTCAAAGCAATTATCTTTACCATCCTGCCCCTTTGAATCGACACCGGAGGCGGTTTGGGTCCACTTAAATAATCAGTTCTACGCCAGGGATAATTCTGATTAATTGAATTATAATGATGATGGAAAGACGACCCGGCGTTCTCCTGGACCGATGAACCGTGGCAGGCGTCTAACCGAAGTAGCTTGACTTGTAGGTCACCCATAGGCGGAGACCTGGGCCGAGAATTGGGGGGACGGAAAGACGCGAGATTTTCTGAAAAATTTCTGACGACCGGCGAAATCTCGGGAAAAAATAATTTTTTTCGCCGCCAAAAAAGTTGATGACCTTTTTTTTTTTTAGTCATCCCGCCAAAATCTTGACGAAAAAATTTATTTCTGTTTTCGCCGCCAAAAAAGTTGATGACCTTTTTTTTTTTAGTCATCTGGGCCAAAAATTCGACGAAATTTTTTTTCACCACCGAAAAAAGTCTTGGCACTCAAACATTGGGGGGGACAAATGCATGGGCCGTCCCCCCAACACTTTCTTTGGGGGGACCGTCCCCCCTTTCCCCCCCTAGGTCTCCGCCCATGAGGTCACCAGCTGCTGTGAGACTTGTTTGTTTAAGTTTTACTATATGCTTCATTCACACTCAATGCGACCAGTGCACAAGAAAACATTGATTTATTGATTTTATTCGCTCATTCATTCGTTCCTTCCTTCCTTCGTTTAAACAATTATTCATGCATTTATCCATTAATTCGTTCGCTCATTAATTCATTAATTCATGCATTTATTCCCTCATTAATTCATTCTTTCATGCATTAATTAATTAATTGATTGATCAATTAATTGATTGATTGATTCATTCGTTTTTCATTTATTCATTCATTAAATCGCCCATTCATTCATCTTCACGTTCATGCATTAATTAACTAATTCATTCGCTCATTCATTCATTCATTCGTTTAGTTATTTATTCATTCATTCATTCATTCATTCATTCATTCATCCATCCATCCATTCATTCATACATTCATTCATTCAATTGCTCATTCATTCATCTTCACGTTCATGCATTAACTAACTAATTCATTCGCTCATTCATTCATTCATTCGTTTATTTATTTATTCATTCATTCATCCATTCATTCATCTATTCATTCATCCATTCATTCATCCATTCATTCATTCAATTGCTCAGTCATTCATCTTCACGTTAATTCTTTCGGGTCATTATTACAGAGCCTCATCCACTCAGAAGCACTCTCTTTGTGGCAGTTATTGGCCTACTTTTGCGGTAGATACAGAGACAAGTCCTTCGCTGGATACCTTAACATGTGCATTCTGTATATTACTCAACCAACACCTGTCAAACACCAATCTCGTTGCCGTGGTATCAATCTCGTTGCCATGGTATCAATCTCGTTGCCATGGCATCAATCTCGTTGCCATGGTAGCAATCTCGTTGCCATGGTATCAATCTCGTTGCCATGGTATCTGCTGAGAAGAGACAGGTTTAGTAATGTCAGAAAGTTTTTAATAAACCAATAACTGCAATCAGCTTTCAGATAAAAAACCAATGATTGTCATGGACCCATAATTTTCACAATAAAAAAATTGTCGCAACAAAAGATCAAATTGATCCACCTATTCTCTCCTTTTGCTTTTTTTAGCCCCAAATTTTATTTAGTGTAAAAGCATGTTTTGGTATTGATATTTTGAGGCAATAAAAACTAGTTTATAGATCTATATATTATGTGTGAGTACGCGCGTGTGTGTATATATATAACTCGTACTTATAACTCAGTGTGCGCGCTTGGCTGCACGCACAGGTGTTGAGTAGTGGGCCTTGCGTAATTATTTACTCAGTTGGCTTAACTTATGATGCATTTTTATGTATCGCACTTGTGATGCGTAAAGAAATTAGTTCATATTATGAGCAACCTGAAATTAATTACACAATTTTGAGTTATGTTGATCGAGTGTATGAAGAGATAGTTGAACTGTTTTATTCATTTTCTTGCGTATTGAATTAAAAGAATAAATATTGAAATCAGTGCATTGTTTACTTGAATTTGACAACCGCGCGATGCAACAGCTGATCTGAATTTATAGGCGTCCTAAAGATACAATGAGATATTGAGTAGGGAATTAAGTACGATTGAAATAGGAGGAGAGATAGGCATGTCAGAGTCAGAGAGAGACAGAGACAGACAGACAAACAGACAGACAGACGAGACAGAAACAGAGACAGACGGAGACAGACACAGACAAAGTATAGACAGACAGACAGACACAGATAGACACAGACAAAGACAGAGACCGATACAGGCAGAGACAGACGAGACAGAGACAGACAGACAGAGACAGACAAAGACAGACAAGGACACAGACACAGACAGACAGAGGCAGACAGACAGCGGCAGAGACAGACACAGTCACACAGACAGAGACAGACGAGACAGACAGACAGATAGAGACAGACACAGACAAAGACAGAGACAAAGAGACAGACAACGACAGCTGGAAGGCTTATGGGAAGTTGGCAATTAAACTTTTGAACCGTACTCATTATTTTTACAATGTTCATTTATTTTCATTGAATATTCTTGTAAACTGTTGTTTGTAAACTGTGAGCATTTACTAAGGGCAAATAAAATAATAGCTATTAATTTTTGATGAAAAGCAGGGAGACTGAGTGACTGACAGGGTAACTGATTGAGGGAGAGGCGGTGATCTGCAGCTGCCACGGAACATTGATATAGGTACATGTATGATGTCCAGAATTCCGCAGGAATTTATGCAATCCAGTACAGAGGCGGATCCAGGGGGCTCGATCAGACCATCCCAAAAGTGCATAGGACGTGCCCCAATTTGGTTTCAACAAGCTTTAATTCGATGCAGCGGGATAAAACTAGAAAGTTCATAGCATATCGTTAGTAAGTTACGAGTCAGTTTCTTAGGTTTGGAAAGACTAGTAGGTAGACTATAAATAATTTTAACTAGCTTTGTACTATAGCTTATACCGTGAAATTGGAACAGAATTGCAGGAGAATGAATTAATAGATTTTGTCAGAGTTTGACATTTGAAGCTCACCATTGTTGCAATGATGAAGAATAATGGCGTATACAATGTCATTTTCATTCTAACTGTGTATAACTCAAGGAATATAACGCAATGTCGTAGAGCTCAATGAAGACTACAGACTATCAAGCGCAAACCTAACCTTGACAAGCACACTAGTATCAAGTTAAAATAGCTTTGCTTAAAAGCTATTTATATAAAGAGTAAATGTTAGTAAAAAAGTTTTTGTTCAACCTCGAGCTCCACATACTTTAAAAAGTAACTATACATGTACCTATAATGCATAAATGTTTTTGAAGCAGTTGTAATGACAACAATAGTCAATAACTGTCCACAATGTACTGAAGATACAATTATGGCGCCATCAACCGATTTTTTGGCGCTGCGATAAGGATGATAAGAAAAACGTTGGATCAAGTGACTCTTGACCCTTATATATATAGATAAGATATACTGGTAAGTGTCGCAAAGAAGATTTGATTTTGGATTTTAATTGTTGTCGATTTATTTTTCACAGTAATATTTTTTACAACTGCAGTCTGAGTGGTGTTCTTTTCAGCACTTATCAAGGTACCGGTAGCTGCTCCTCCACATTTTGCTATCAAGGCAACGGGGGCACCTTCACTTTCGGTTTCGCCCCATTTTTGCTGCCTCAAGAATGAGCGTAATGGGGGTTTGTTTTGAAACCAATTGTACAGCACACCAGCGTGCTTGCTGAGGAGCATGACTCGACTCAGTTGGGGCTTTTTGGAGCTTATCAAATATTCAGGACAGCGTTCCCTTGGTGGCAGTTAGGTTCGACACTTAGCAATTCGTAGGGGTATACAGCTTGTGTATATTCTGACTATAGACGACCATTGAGTGCCTGGCTTCCATTGAAGGGAAAAGGGAGGGGTTGGTGATGAAACGACCCCGCTGGGAAAACGTGGAAGAGGAGGGAAAACATGGAAGAGCATGGAACAATTCATTCATCGGAAAATCAACACTTTTGGATATCGGGTGACCAATGCATTTCTCTAAATGGAGATAAATTAAAAGAAATAATTGGTAGCCTAACACACATAACCGTATTGATCTAAACATACAAGCTGATGGCATGCAGTATACATACAAAACAGCATCTACGGATTTATGCACACAGATTATACACAGGGGCTTACATTGCGTACATGCATTGAATACGTTCATGCAAAACATGCATGTTTATTTTGCATATGTAGGTCCAATATTTACATAACTCCTAAGTTTACATGCAGTACATGCATACTCTGCACAGAGCGTGCATTAGGATATCATGAAGGCACTGGTGCATTCTTGATGTAATAGTTATGTTCTGTGTGCAGGATATGCATTCGTACATATACAGTCATGTACATTATGTGGCCTGCATAGTTATATGCACGCATAGGCCTACATGTAGTTACATAAATTACAAATATTCTATAGATAATTATATGCATGTAGTGTGTACTCTGCATATAGGCCCACAAATAATAATTCTAGATGTGGGAATATAATGTTATGCATTTATGTAGGCCTATAGGCCCGCATGAAACTTTATGCAAATATACACAATATGACGGACGACTGTATTGTATATGCCTGAATGTAATAAGCCTATAAATCGGTTGGCCGTATATAATTCTGTTAAATGAATATTATACGGCTAAAAAAGCAGGTTCAAGCGCCTAGCATGAGTGATACTTCTTCAATATGCAGTATAAAGTATAACCTGGACATCGCGTAGACATGCCAGCGCATATAAGAATAAGCTGACCGCTTGTGAATGAGTTTAACGGTTGTGAATATTATACGCTCAGCGCTTGTGAATATGCCGCAGTGCATTGCTATTATAGCTTTACAACAGCGCTATAGAAATGCGATGTTTACGACGGTAAAGCACGTTCGGAACATGCTCACAGTCGTTCGACAGTTTTAAGACGTCTGTTGCATTGATGTAAAGGAACGACGTCAACAGTTTCGCATTGTTATAAGCAGACGACTCGGGATCTTGGGATGAGAAGGGGGGAAGCTGGTCGTGTGTGGCGCTTTCTTTCTTCTCGCTAGACCTGAAAAGTGCTTCCTGAAGTGAGCTGGCATTCATCCGCTATGGGACAATTAACCATGCAAGCCATCGACGTAGTTATTGATTCTGCGCATGCGCACTCCTTCACCTCTAATCGTGTCATTTCGCTACAATTAGTTTTTTGATTAATTACCTCTACGATGTGACGCATGCAGGCGAATAATCACATTTACACTGCAGTGACAGCGTATTGGTTAGAGCGCTGGACTGTAGCTGAGAGAGATGGGAGGATTCAGATTCCAACCAGAAAGTGCTTAATTTAATCTCTTTGGGGTTTTTTTTGGGGGGGGGAGAAATTCGGATTTCGGGGGTCGGTTTTTGGTCGGACATTTTGGGCGGAATGCTTAGCCACCGACGTCACCCTCTCATCGGTCAAATGTTTTGACGATTTTTTAGTCTCTCTCAAAATTAATGTCCTGATTTTGCATGTACATGTCTCTAGGATCTGTCGAATATTTTATGGAGGGGGATTGCTACACATTTCATTTTTCTGGGGAACGGTACGTATTTACATGTATACAACAGCTCACGAATTTGTCTTTGGGGAAATCTCATTATTGGAAGAACTTATCCGAGAGACGTCTAGACTACATACTGCTTATATTATAGTATATACCAGGGCAGAAATTTGCTTAGAGAAGTCGTCTCCGTGCATTGTTGGCCCTCACTCCCTACACATAATAGCCTATAGCCAACTCAGTTTCAACAAGTGCACTGACCGCGGAGTGCATGTGACAACCCGATGTCCGTGGATTGATAAGACGGCGAAGGAGAGAACTAGATTAACGAACAGCATATTTTGTCTGCTTCTTCGCGTTGTATTAATTAAAAATTATCACTAGGCCCATACATTGTAGAGTAGGCTACTCAACTAGACATGCCTGGGAGCAAGTTGGTCGAGAGTAGAGCTATAGCATTTGAAATTCTTTTCCGTAGCTTCTTATTTAGAGAACAAAGTTATACGCAATTCAGGTGTCTTGTGTGTACGAAACGAAGATTTTCGACCAGATTATCAACTCACAGAAGAAAATCTGCAATTCCTATTAAGCGTCATTCACTTGTGTTAAGTTGTGTACCTCGGTCTAAAGTCATCTACCTTTTACATGCATGTATAATAAGATGAGTCATCTTATTATACATGCATGTAAAAGGTGGATGACTAGATGACATGAAGCATATGAATGATCTGCGCTACTTGATGGACGCCTTGTATGTCTGCCGTATTAATTAATTAATTCATTCATTCATTCTGAGAATTTATATAGCGCCTCTTCAATATATCTACTCAGAGGCGCTCATATAGGTGTGCAGTAGCATTCCACTCAACATATTCGGTTTGACTTTGGTGCACATGAACTTGTTGACGCCGTGTGCACTTAGATACCAACGCTCTTCGAATTAACAGCAACAGTTATTATACATGTATACATGTAGAAGTGGTTTAACCAAAACCTGAAATTGTTCCCTTTGGTTTGGATTGCACTAAGATGCGCCTCTACGGAGGAAGTTGATATCGCAGAGAAGCGCAATATAAATTCGTTAATGGATCTTATTGAATGACGAATAAGTAAATTTTCATACGTATAAATATATATGCGCTATATTGACTTTGCACCACATAAATTTTCAATTAAGCCTACAATATACAAGGATATTTTATATATATATAGCCTATATTATAATATGCTTATTTTTAAATACGGACGTAGGATATATAGACAAGTTGTTACCATAGGTAGCCTATTAGGTATTGTAGACATAGGCTATATTTATGTACGTGCCATTTCATTCGCCGCGGCTGCTAAGCAATGCAAAAAATACATGTAGGAGAAAATCGTATCACTAACCGAGGGTCTTTGTGCGTGTGTTTGTGTGCGTGTGTGTAGGTGCATGATTGTATGTGTGTGTTTGCGCGTGTGCGGTATATAAATTAATTTGTTTACAATATAAAGTAGGTTCAGTTTAAGAACGAGTTTTAACGGTCGCCCATTAGCTTCGACCGTGTTGCACCGGCAAAGGGATATGAGTGCCTCTTCTGCATGGTGCAAGTCCGCTTCTGGTGCAAATCTGCTTCTGGTGCAAGTCTGCTTCTGGTGCAAGTCAGCTTCTGGTGCAAGTACACTTCTGTTGTGTCGAAATTAGGTAATTTAATGGCGACTTTGTGTCGCAGACAAATGATGGCACTCAAC
>OX457039.1:62702957-62730457 GCA_949752735.1 Lumbricus terrestris
TGTTGGCAGTTTCCAGAAGGAGGACGAGCGCAGTTTTGACAAATACAATAGAATACAATGGGAGAGCTCGAAGACTCAGCCGAACGTTGTTCCAGAAGAACGATCCAGTGCAGCAGTAGGACCATGTTTCTGAGACTTTCTGCAGGGATATCAAAGAACCATCATACCCAAGAACCATCATACCCCCACGAGTTAAAGGAAGCAGTGTTACTGACTGAAGTATAAATCATTCAGGTTGTTTTTTGGCGGCCATTGTGTGAATTTTCCAAAAGGTGCCATATCCATCAACTGTGCAGGATAACTGAAACTGGCAAGATATTAATTGCTCTGTACTTCATCACCTGTGTCCGCGGTTGCCTTAGGCCTTAACGTTATTTAACCCTCAATAATTCGTTTATTTCTTCATAACCTTTCACTCTGTTCCATGTCTTTTGTATACCATCACCCATGCAATTATACAATTATTCTATTTAATTAACTATAGCCTTTTATTGAGAGAGCATCAGCCAACGACAAAATAACAGCAATCAGTACGATACTAACTCCATGACTTTCGAGCGATTGATGCACACAAGTCAGATGATCAATCCAAATGTCATTAAGGACCCGCTGAGACTTAATTGACCTTTTCATTCTGGATAAACACAGCAAAGACGAAATAATACTGCATGAAATGAACACAACTGAAACGAACAAAAACCATGACATCTTGCAGTCAGAGATTAAACAGTCTTTTAATTTTTCTTCATATAAACTATCCTTCCTTCTTTCAAATCAATTTTCAAGCTGTCTTCCTTCGTTTTCAATCCACTCTCTTTCTGATTCCCTTACCACCAACTCCATCTTACTTCCTCACCCAAATCCTCCATAGCTCTCTCTTGTCCTCTCCACCATACTCATTCCGTCAACCCGGTTGATTGATCGCTTCTGCATTAGGTCACGTGCGTTTTATGAATCGCTCGAGCCTATCTCTCTTTCTTCCTCTGTCTCTGTCTGTCTCTGTCCCTCCTTCTCTATGTCCCTCCTTCTCTCTGTCTCTCCTTCACTCCATTTCTCATTCCCTCTCTGTGTGTTAGGCTACTAGTTACCCACATCAGGTGCAGCCTACCCAGAGAAACGCGTATCGAAAACGCGTCTCCCCAAAAGACTTTTAAACGAAATTACGATGCTTGCAAGCAGGAGTAGCCTAGTAGGCTATGATCATCCATGAAGCGCATTCGCGCGAATGGAACAATTTCTTTAGGACAGCTATGACATTATCCGTGTGTTTTTTTAAGAATCACGAAATTTGACTGACACACTTTCAAATTATGAGAAATCCTTTGAAGATAGTTAATAGCTGTTTCATGGCTATAGTGGCTCTTTAACATGTGGCAAAGACATTCAATTGTAGCCTACATGTAGACCTAGCCTACAGTTCGAAAATTTTAGAATCAAGCTAGCCATGATAGACTTCTTTGTGGCGTCAATGTTTGCATTGACTCAAAAAGATCACCCATAGACTAATATGCTCTTAAACCCCATTCCCGCTTGCATGTACAATTGTATAGATCTATGTAGAGCAACTATATTCTGGATATTGCTTTCCTCTCAAGATTCTGAATTGTAGGCTCTCGTCTACACGACAGATCGGCGATAGCGCGCAGCAATTTATTATCTTATGTGAAAAATGTAATTGCTCAAGAACTAAATTACGCAGTGAGCGTCAAGAGACTGGTTACTTAGGCCTACTGCCCGAGCGTTGTACTATCCATTCGGTTGTTTGGCAACATAACATAACTGCGTGACAGTAGAAATATACTAACGGTGCTATGGAATAATTATTATTGTCAAACTAACTGATTTTTTATAGCATGTAGCAGTGATATTGTCATAGACTACAGTCACAATATTAAAATTAAGCGATATAAGCGGAACGCATTTGTAGGTCAATATATTCCAATAACGCGGCACTTTTCGGGATTAGGCCTAGCCTATAGGCCTATGCCGTGAATACGCAGGGAAATAATTTTATATGGTACATATGCTGAGATTTGGGGCGAATTTTTATGGAAATATATATATATGGCGCATAATTATTATGTCCGGATTATTAGGCGCGCGTATAATTATAGAGAAATAGTCCTGTATGGTATTTTTGTCTTGATTATTGCGAGCGCATTTGCCAGAGACAATCATGCACGTCGCATCTAGTTGGTTCTATATTGGGTATAGATCGTGTCTGTCGTATACGCTCTTTTGGCGAGACATGTCTGCTAGCCGTATATAATAGAAGACTATCGGCGAAATTAGAATGACTGCGGGGGAAACTGGGCGACAAATTGGACATCGAAATCATTGGAGGGTGTGGTCGTTTTCGCTGAATCATTAACAACGGCGTGGAATACAAGAATGGCGCTTGGTGTCAGCCGTGCAGCCATAAATATTAGATAAATAGACAACAGGGCCAATAGTAATCTCAGACCCAGTGAGGCACTTCCAGGACGACCACCATCGTGGTGATGGCTGACACGGCTGACGCCACTACCACCATCACCAAGACGACCACTATCACCATGACGACAATTACCTCAACGCCTGTAGCACCAAAGCCACTGTCATAAACACACACCACCAACATCAAGGCGTGCCACGAACCCAGCCACTATCACCATAATTACCACAAAAATACACAGGACGAGCCCCATTGCGTATAACACCTTCGACGTCACTACTGCTATATCACTCGTACCACCACAACGACCAATAACCACCATATTATCTCAACACCACAATCACCACTAACGGTAATAGCAAGACCATTATTATCACCAAAACATAATCACCAATATCGCGCAGATCACCGCACATCACCAACGCATCAATGAAAAACCACCAACACCAGTTAATGCCCCCATCGCATATATCTCCACCAAATCCGTTATGAACGCCAGGCTACGCTTAATACTGCCATTATCACTACCACAATCACACCATTATCACTGCCTCAACTGCACACCGCACCCTCAGCACCTTCACACCACCAACTCCATCTAAGACACTGTATCCGCCATGTTGACTCACACTCGCATGCTCCACTTTGAACGCCTGTGTGCTCGTGTTTTTTTAAAGCTAATCGTAGCCTATTAATGCCACCATCGCATGGCGATGATACACAACTGCACATAATCTAGGCTATGATTATAGTAAAATAGTAGCCTATATGCTAAAATAGTGTGTCATCTGGAATTTAAATCATGTACTCCGAAGCCTATTTCCATCTATTGTTAAAAGGCCTTATGCTCTGCGTTCGCGACCACACAACTTTGAACTGCCTAGAAAAGACGACTTTAATTTCATCTCTCGTGTTCTTTTTGAGACTGTTCGCAGTGTTAACTCTAGGAACTAGAAATTAACCTATCTTTGATCTTTCGCATGCTTCCAGCCTGAATTCTGCGGACAATCGTTACTTCAGCCTATTTACTTCTTTAAAATACTTTTTGTTGTTGTTTTTGTTTCATGTAATAAGTTGCGGTGTGTCAACTTAGTTTTTCTTGAATAAACGAAGTATATATATATATTAGATATTTCCAAACTTCTAAAGCGCCACTCGAAGGCCAAGCACGGGGCCCCAGCTCATTTACGAGCGCTGCGTTGAGTCAAAAGGGTTATCCGTGAGAGTAGTCCAAAGGAAGTCCGAGTCCGGCTGCCGTACTAAGGCGAATGTCGTCTGGGTCGGGAATTGGAAGATGGAGGATCAGATGAGACAAGGTAAGAGTTCAGTTCTTGAAGAGGTGTAACTTAAATTTCGAATGAAAAGCCTGAAGTGTGATGGATAGAGTAACCTGAGGAAGGTGATGGTGCGTGATTAGTGATGATGGTGGAGGAACTGAAAATGAGCGGAATTCAGGAAGCTATTTGTTGTTTAACGACACTATATGTCATATCAAGGATAATTAGTGTTACCCTCCTCGAGTATCCAGGCTTTGGAGGGGCGATGACAAAGTACGATAAGTAGCGGAGTTTGTGTTTGAAAGATGGCTGATTGGGATGTCATATAACGTTCGGATGGACATGTGGAGACGGTTTTTGTTTGTGCAGAGTGATTGAGCGTGTGATTGGATGGTTTAGTGGAGTGTGAAACGATGGAAGACGAAGGCGTTCAGAGTTATCATTGGGTCATTTCCGAGAAAAGAGAGTTGTTTACATGGCATGTAACACCCAATGAGAGGATGTCCGGATACTAGATTTTTCGCTGTCATGTTTACGCTGCAGCCCAAAGACTCTGCTATACCCAGCTGAGAACAACCAGAAGACCTATAGCCTAATCAATAAATTGTCGTCTTTTACGTTACATGTACTTCAGTGGTTGTTTTGTGCCCGAAAGAGTCGGTGATTGAAATTCATTCAGAGATGAAGATGATTGAATGATTTAGTGATTGAGTGGGCAAGTGATTGAAGGACTAAATGGGTAAGTGATTGAGAGGGCAAGTGATTGATTGATTGAATGAGTGATTAAGTCAGAAATGATTGAATGATTGAAAGAGTAAGTGAAGGTTCATATAATTATGCAAGGTGCTATGCAACTCCCTGATATCGGTGTCCTTTGTAAACTACATGAATTGCTTTTCTGTTTCACTAATATCACCGCGCTACATCGAAAGACATCTTGTCTAAAAAAAATACTGTAAGCTATTTAGAGAGATCTAAAATTTCTCCGCATCGCACTTCCGAGTTGTATCTAATAATAATATAATAATAATAATATATTTTCTTTAATTAAACGCCTGCAAGACGCACTGCGCTTTACATTTACAGGTTATGCAGTAATCTTAATTAAACTTAACTACTAACTGAACAGACAGCTTTGTAATTACACGGCGCCGATGGCAGCCTACAAAGCAAATCCGCCCAACGGGGGCTCGAACTCACTACCTCTCGCACTCTTGGCCAGCATGTTAACCACTTCTCTGCGTCCTGTACTTCAGTGAATAATTCAGTCCGCTGCCTTCACAGCCTAAGTGACACTAAGACGATGGAGACTCTTAAAACTGTCTTCTACTTTACGTCTTTTCAACGTTTAAAATGCTTTTTAAAGAATTTTTATGGTCTGGGAGAGGCAAAGATTTGCTATTACTATTCAAGTGAATAGTCGAACTGCACAGTAAGGAGATTTTCTCCGAGAAGAATAAAGTGGTGTTCTATGTGCTACATGCATTTGACCACCCTACTGGACGACCCAATTGACTTGACGTAGCTCTCGTGAATAATCGCTTAAGCATTAGGTCCAGTTTTCAAGTTGTTTGTATTTGAGAAGCGTGGAGTTCGCGATTACGGTCTGAGCGAGTTGCTGAGTGATTAGATTCATTCATTCATTCAAGAATTTATATAGCGCTTCTTCAAGGGGACTACTCAGAAGCGCTCCCAACTCTAGCACGGCAAAAAGGACAGTTTTGAGTTTAATAAAAAAAATGTTCCAGTAATAACCCCAGCAAGTAGACGTAGCTCCTGTGGGAGCCCATTCCAGACAACTGGTCCGATCACAGAAAAGGCTCTATGCCAGATGGGTGAGTTATACTCACATAGTGACTCATTGGGTGAATGACTCATTGGGTGAATGACTCATTGGGTGGGTGGCGGTATTTTGGGGTTATTGACTCAGTCGAGCAATGATCAGTGATTTTGGATAAAGATTGTGTTAATTGCGACGTTTATTACCAGTAAACAAGACCTTATATCTTCACTTGGACTTATTTTCTGCGAATCACCATTACTGCATGCATTATGTGTGAGTCTATTCATAGGCACAGAAACAGAGAGAGAGAGAGAGAGAGAGAGAGAGAGAGAGAGAGAGAGAGAGAGAGAGAGAGAGAGAGAGAGAGAGAAAGTGAGAATGAGAGTGAGAGAGAGCGAGAGCGAGAGTGAGAGAGAGACAGAGAGAGACAGAGAAAGAGAAAGAGAGAGAGAAGAGAGACATTCACCCGGTTCAACTGTCATGCAAAGATTACGGCGAATGGACTGAAAGCAGCGATTTATGAAACCTTTTTTATCTTCAGATTATCCCAACACGTCACGAGTTATATAGAAGAGACGCGAATGAAATCACACACGCACACGGACACACACGCACACGGACACACAAGCACACAGACACACACGCACAAGGACACACAAGCACACAGACACACACGCACAAGGACACACAAGCACACGGACACACAAACACACGGACACACAAGCACACGGACACACAAACACACGGACACACAAGCACACGGACACACAAGCACTCGTGCACACATAGACCTGAAGTAGACCTACACTATCAAAAAGATGCACAAACGCACAGAGACACACACATACAGAATGGGACACATGCAGTAATTCGGAATGGATATGGTAGCGGTTTAGTTTGTTGTATATGCAGTGACTATAGATCTATAGTATAATTATATGAAATTTATGTATGTATACATGCATGTATGTATGTATACATGCATGTATGTATGTATGTATGTATGTATGTATGTATGTATGTATGTATGTATGTATGTATGTATGTATGTATGTATGTATGCATGTATGCATGTATGTATGTATGTATGTATGTATGTATGTATGTATGTATGTATGTATGTATGTATGTATGTATGTATGTATGTATGTAAGTATGTATGTATGTATGTATGTATATATGTATGTATGTATGTATGTTTGTATGTATGCATGTATGTATGTATGTATGTATGTATGTATATATGTATGCATGTATGTATGTATGTATGTATGTATGTATGTATGTATGTATGTATGTATGTATGTACGTATGTATGTATGTGTATATGTATGTATGCAAATATGTAAGTATGAATGTCAGTACATGTGCTAGAAAGATCACTGTCAAATATTAACGGTATGTGTATAGAATGCAAGGGCGGAATGCAAAATGAACCGTTTTAGCACTCTTTGATTAATAATGACAATTATTGTTTACTTTTTAGCATGTCGTTAATTAAAACTGTTTTTTGTCTTAAATTATTGCAGTATTTCTACTCAGCAGTAAACAGTATTCTCTGACTGAACATACTTCTGTCATATACATATCATATTCATATTCATATCCTGTTCAGTACAGGATAAAATTCAAATTGGCATGTCTGACCTACAAATCTCTCAGCACCAACGCACCTTCCTACCTTCAGTCACTACTAACTCCTTACATTCCTCCTCGTTGCTTGCGTTCATCGGGCACAAGTCTTTTATCTGAACCTCGATGCAAAACAGTTATGGGCTTGCGTGCATTCCATGCCTCTGCACCCAGGGAATGGAATCGGCTTCCGCTCTCTCTTCGGAACTCAATTTCACTTCCTTCCTTCAAAAAGCGGCTAAAAACTTACTATTTCTCCTTGGCTTTCAAGCATATGGATCTTTAATTGCATCTTCCTCTGGCGGCTGACTATCCGCGCCTCAGATTCACATTTCGGTGTGACATTGCGCGCGTTACAAATTTATTTAATAATAATAATAATAATAATAATATATAATATTTTCAAGTACGACCTCTCCATGGTTTCATCTCGTACTTCAACCTTATCCATTAAAATAATTATTGTCAACTTTTGCAAAGTACATATAGTTGACCTACTTACGAATGTCGCTTAATATATCAGATATCTAATGTTGTATTGTGGGTTTATTGTATTGACCACTTAACAATGCTCTTCTGCAGGAAGAACCTTTCAGAGGCACTCCCAGTGCAAGTGACCCCGAGAGAAAAGGCAGTTGATTTGAGGCGGGAGACAGATGAGGAAAGGCTACCAGAGAGGATGACGGAGCGAAGTGATGGAGGAAGTCATGTCCATAGGGATGAATCTAGATTGAGTCAGGGCGGTCCAGACGCGAGGAAGAAAGAGGTCAAGCCGTTCAGGAGATCTAAGAGTCGACATGTTGAATCAGTTGATCTCATTCTCATCCGAGTTTATGCAGAAATAAACTTGAGTTACGAATGAATCCACTGTGTTGTGCACTTTGTTGTCTTGAAACTCACAGGCATCAACTTTGCTCTAGCAAATTCTATTCTAAGTCGAGTAATTCCCTAGTTCAACGAATGTTTTAATAGTCTTCATAATCGAGACTCCAATGGTTTCTTGGTCTGTAGTTGTAGAGTGGTTTCAGTTTAGATATCAAAGATCATTAGAGTCGCCCTCCTGCTTTATCCAGACGTTGGACTGGCACTGTTAGAGTGCAAAAGTGGAGGAGCATCTTCATTGACTTCAACGCTTCCTTTTCTTTTGTATTGACCGATTTAGACCATTCCGAGTTGGACTTAATTAACAAGTATTGGTCATAAATGGTGTGTGCCTAATCTCTGCATCATTGAATGCCAGAAAGGCAGACACAAGCTGATAATTGATTATTATCAGGAAGCCAGTTTTTATGTTTTTCTTTACAGTCGCTGGTCATGACTTCAATATTCTAGTTCTGAACCTGACTCCAGCTAACAATTGTGATCAACGTGTATGCAGGTCAGATGAAAGCATAAAATAATAAATTATGGTTGGGCTGATCCGCATAAAAGCAATCAAGAAAACTCAAGCGCAAGTTCATGCAAAAGCATTCAAAAGCATTTATTGATTTATAGATTTATTTTATTTGGTTTATTTTTATTCTACGATTGCCTCCTGTAGAAGAAGAAACTTTATTCAAAAAGCATTTATTTATTGTTCCCGTTGAATTGGACTTAGTGTTGACCCAATTCGTGTAAC
Source organism: Lumbricus terrestris (assembly GCA_949752735.1). NCBI lineage: Eukaryota > Metazoa > Annelida > Clitellata > Crassiclitellata > Lumbricidae > Lumbricus > Lumbricus terrestris. The sequence continues at coordinate 62,711,702 of OX457039.1, forward strand.
GAATCGCAGAAAGTTAGTAGGCCTGCAGTTATAGTCATTCACAGACTGTGACAGACATGTTTTCAGACTCTTTGTGCATGAAAATAGCCTGATCTCATATACGTAATCTGACGCTAATGCAATTGAACGATCAATGTCTGACACAATTTCAGTGGTAGCATAACAATAATAATATTAGATCTATAATAGAATTAGCGTGAAGTCAATTAACAGAGTTGGCGTAAGATGCACAGCTTCAATTAATGAATGTGATAGGAATCACCGTTCACAGAATCTCTTCAGAACCCAGCACTAGCGTAGTCTAGGCCTACTTGCTGCAAGAACCAATTTCTTAATTGAGAAGCACATTCCCAAAACTCAATCCACCGAGACTTTTGTTGAAAAAAACGAGAAAAACGATTTCCAAGTCAGCATTAAATTTTGTCATTACTAAAAATTGCACAAAGAGACTGAAAACATGTCTGTGAATAGCAATGTGCGTAATTTCTCCACTGACCTTTAATGACACAAGCGGGTCCGTCATCCTAGTGTAGCCGTTGTAGGAGTCCACGTAATCGTAGAAAGAAGCTAACATCAGACTTGTAAAGAATGCAGAGTATAGAGGATTCAAAACCGATCCCATTGGTCACCAAAAGGCAAAGGGGCACAAACCAGCGTGAACTATTCTTGCTAGTTATAATATAGAGTCTATATTATAGACTACTAGATGTGTAACCCGGCGTTGCCCGGGAAATTTATGGTTTTAAACACTACTCCACTGTGGTACCCAACGTTGACCGCTAAATTTAGGGTTTTCGCCAACCCTTTAGCCCACCCCGCTTCCTCAAAAAGCCAAACGTAACCCGCCTCTGCGGGACGCTACGGAAATTATTACTGGGCTTGTATGACGTCATTCGGGCTGTAGACTTCTTTACTAAAGCTCGATACTGCTTACCAAAGCGTTAGCGATTAAATCTGTCTTAAAACGCTAATAACTCGAGTTCTAAAGTGAAATTTAGGGTTTTAAACACTACTCCGCTCTGGTGTCCATCGTTGACTGCTAAATTTCGGGTTTTCGCCAACCCTCCACCCCACCTCGCTTCCCCAAAAAGCCAAACTTGACCCACCCCTACGGGGCGCTACGGAAATTATTACTGTGCGGGTATGACGTCATGCGGCGTAGACTCTTGACTTACGCGCTAGTGTGGTCATTTACTGATGAAATCTGTCTTAAAATGCTAATAACTTTTGTTTTGAACTGAATTAAAACCTGAAAATAGTTGCGATGACCTTATAATTTGGGTAAGAATCGATTTCAAGAATTTTTTTAAACCGACGCTGTTTCATTTCCGAGCCTATTCTGCAGGGGAGAGTCAATTCTGTCAAAAGCGTACAAACAAACAAACATATGGAATTTCTGCCTTATAATATAGATATTTATTTTATTTTCAATGCAACTAACAGGCCTAAACGTCATTTATTTGAGAAAATGAACGTACTAATTCTCATTCAAATTATACAGAGAAGCAACCAAAAATGCAGAGTGGCGATATTTTATTAGGTGCCATCGAGACTTCATGTCGTAGATAGGTTATGGGAAGGAAATTCTTAATCAATTGGAAGACTTCGTTCCGATACGAGTCCCGGGAGGGAGATGTTGTTTCAGCCTGAGGGAGACTCTGTTTTGAGACTTTACATCGAGATATTCGGGGCATTGGCTGATGATGAACCTCAATGACAATTGACCTTGAATGGTCGACTTTCTCAGCTTACATCTAAAATATCCGTTTTAAGACGTCAACGAAAACATTGAAACAATTACAGTCCTCTCCGGATGTCATTCCGCTTCCGGATTCAAGTTTGTTCCTCGGTGGAATAGAGCGGCGAGAGACATGGGCAGTGGAAATGGAAAGGGAATGGGTAGGAGCAGGCCATAATGTGCTTTTGGGGATTAAATGGAAGTGACTTCTCTGTTGTGCATTTCATTTTGCAAAGCCAGCTTCGCTTCAGGAGTCGGTCACAGAAAATCCCTTCTACAAGCTCGTCGCATTGTGTAGACGACAGGAGACTTAGCGAAAGAAAGAAATGACGAGAAACAGAAGAACGTGGACGGGTGCAAACTAAGAGTTAGTAACGAAAAAGGAGGAAAGTGGGCACGAGACATAGACGAGCGGAGGCGAATAATGACAAATACAGCGCAAACGCGGATACATGTGTCAATATATACGGTGAGAAACACAGAGAAAGAGAAGTGGAGAGATACAAAGACAGAGAGCGAGAAAGAAAGAGACAGACATACAGAGACAGAGACTGAGACTGAGACTGTGACACAGACAGAGACACAGACAGAGACAAAGACACAGACAGCGAGACAGAGAGACAGAAAGAGAGCAGAGGGGACGGGTTCATCGCAAGTGAGGGACAGAATTCGGTTTGAAAACGGAAAAGATACAGGCAGACATACAGATATATACAGACATACATACATACAGACAGATATCCAGGCAGGCAGATGAAGTCACAGACGATGATAAAGAAAAGGATCGACGCATTTACCTGTGTAGACTCCGGAGAGAACATAATATATAAACGAGAGATGATTAAGAAACAGACAGAGGCATATTACGCGGACTGAAATAGTATAGGTCTACGGCAGGCAAGCAGGCAGTTAGTTAGACGTACTGCGGCTGCAGTAGTCAAATGAAGATATATGAACCAGTGATGTTCTTCGTCTCATCTGTCTATAAGCCAGACGAAGAAGATGCAGCGAAGATACTGACGAAGATACAACGCCCTGCATCTATCGTCGTCTTCGTTTTCTTTTCTTCGTTGTTCTTCATGCCATGAAATGAAGAACTGCGTATACTTTGATCTTGAATGACTCAACTCTGCCACCGATCTATTCCATAATAATTGTTTCGAGGAAGACACGATCAACTGAGCATATTACGGCGCTCTATCAGTTGTTTCGAAGGATAAGATGAATCGGATGACGGAAGACGGATGAGTCGGGATGACTGGATGACTGGATGACTGCATGACTGCATGACTGGATGACTGGATGACTCGATGACTGGATGACTGGATGACTGGATGACTAGATGACTGGATGACCGGAAGACTTGATGACTGGATGACTGGATGACTGGATGAATCGGGATGACTGGATGACTGGATGACTGGATGACAGGATGGCGATTGGATGAACTGCCATCTATCCATCCGTTGTGATCGGATGTATGTATGTATGTTGTATGTATTGTGTGTATGTATGTATGTATGCATGTATGTATGTATGCATGTATGAACTGATTGTCGCCGTTCGAATGATGATTTGATAAGGAGAGTTTAAAGATCGATCGTTTGGCCAGCGTTGAGGATCATTCTCGACTCTTCTCGTCGTTCATCGAGAAGAATGTAGCAAACGTCGAAGATGCTGGATGAGTGCATCGAGATGATGACGATGATGATGGGTTGAGTGTTGTTGTGACGGGCAGAGGGCGGGAATATTGGGGGGGGGTGCCATTGTGCCCGTGACAGACCGTCGCCTGTTCTTCTTCCGGGGTGGGGAGAGAGTATTTAGCGACGACCATAAATCATGTTATGCCCTTGGAGAGTCAAGACAGGTCAGTGGACAGATGATTGAAAAGGAGAATGGCTTCCGCGGGATAGAAAGGTCGACGGTTGATTCGGTGCAGTGCAACCGTCATGCTTGTTCATCGCTACACAGAATGTTCATAATACGTGTATACATTAAATTGTATGATAAATATTGATTATAGATTTTGAGAATGTTATAGCCTATATGTATGCTAATCTATGCTAATCAATCACGTTTAATAGTAATCAGTCTATAAATGATATATAATTATGTATGTATGTATGTATGTATGTATGTATGTATGTATGTATGTATGTATGTATGTATGTATGTATGTATGTATGTATGTATGTATGTATGTATGTATGTATGTATACTATGTATGTATGTATGCACATGTATGTATGTATGTATTTCTGCATTTATGTATGTATGTATGTATGTATGTATGTATGTATGTATGTATGCAAGTATGTATGTATGCATGTATGCATGTATGCATGTATGTATGTATGTATGTATGTATGTATGTATGTATGTATGTATGTATGTATGCAAGTATGTATGTATGCATGTATGCATGTATGCATGTATGCATGTATGTATGTATGCATGCATGCATATACATTATACATGCATGTGTAGTGAGTATTGCATAGCATTGATCGATATGTGGTATAGAAATTTATAGATGGTGATAGAGATATAATTATTCTAGAAAGCACTGATAATGATAATTACAACTATGAATGCTCATGAATATTGATTGATAATAATGGAACGACGGAATTTCGTGACTTTTCGAGTAAATCCGCCGACGTATCCGACTGAAATGAATAGGTCACTAATAAGCGCAGCACTAATGAGCCCTAACTGAGCTTTGGATCAGACAATTTATGCATTGGAACCACCTAACTGGTGCAGTGCATTGTCAATCAGCAAAGCCTCAGCTTACATGCTCGGCGATAATATCAACAGCAGCAACAGCGATAATAACTTGAAGAGCCTCAGTCAAACGAGACATTAACAATAATTATTATTCTCTGGAGTCAATTTAAGTCCGGATGGATTATACTTGCACGCACCTAGGACAAAATATATTTATAATGATAATAATAATAGTAGTAATAATAATAATAATAATAGCCTAATAATAATAATAATAATAATAATAATAACAATAATAGTAATTATAATAGTAATAATCAATACAACTATTTATATAGCGCAATAGCGTGGTCGAAGAAAGGAGGGCGCTGCAGTATATAAACCCAACAATGAATGACATTCGTGTGATATTGTTGTAACAAGAACTTTCTTATTACGCCGTGTGACTTTGATGACCCATGATATATACATATAGTTGGCGCAAATTGTTCACTCTGTCGGAAAGACTATTCCACGCAGTCACGAAAGAAGAGAGATAACAATTCCAATTAGCTGCATTGCTAAATTACAATAGGATGCTGAACGGATAATGATGATGCAGCATTTCGTTCGTTCAGCGACTTTACTAAATCCGCATCGGCTGCTTTTTGCATTTAGTGGATTTTTGTCCTCTACGGAAACCAGCAACTATATCTACGATGCCTCCTTAGGATTTCGTCTTGCATCTAAAGGCAAAGTCAGTGAAGCTAAAGATTTCTGCAGTGCTCACTTATTCACGGACTAACCGCTAACGACCCTCAGAGTAGTGTTAAGGATATATGCGCCCACTCTGCCGTAGCAGATTCATCATCGGATATTTGCTCTTGCTGGCAACCGGATTGCAACTTAGTCCGTGGCCACCTAACAAAGAAGGCTGTATCTTCCCGACAGGTTCCAGGTGGTCGGCTCCTGAGGAACGGCACGCAGCGGCTTGCCGGGTCCAGCTCGGGCATGGGCGCCTCCGGTTCAGCGGGCAAACGATACCATTGACTCACTCACGTATTGCCAGCATTTGGGCCGACCGCGTTGAACGGACCTCGGTAGTTGGTTCGAAATTGGTATAGTCTTGTCACAAACGCAGTGCCTAGGTATTATCGATATCTCGGTCCGTCCTACCCTCGTTGGCGACCAGTTAAGGAACCGATACAAGTTCGAGGTGTATGTAAGAACACGGACCGCCATAAGGGAATTCGTTCGCAGAACTGTCTCCAAGCCTGCAGAGCAGACGCGACGAAACATGATGGAGTGCCACTCTCCAGTTCAAGACTAAGCGCTCACTTCATCCTTTCTTGCATTGCCATGACTCAGCTTGACTCGTAACTTACCTCACATTGACTTGGCTTTCCATAACCTGAAATTTCCGTATCTTGCATGACCTCATCCGGTGTTTCATCGCATATTACCTTGAGTTACCATAAAATTGTTTCAATTTATACATTGGCTTTTACCTTATTTCTTTTCCTCATCTCACCTTACCAGCGTCTGTGAATGAGCAGGTTTTCGTGACGTGTCCTTTGTTGGCGCTGAGAAATTCTAGAAGATTTACATCACATTACATTACCCATCGCCAACCTTGAACGTCTATGTATTAATTAATAAAGGAATAAAGGAATCGTTGCATCTGAATCTGATATACCATCAGTTGCGCAAACACATCTCCCCCATCGTCGCAGTCTTCAGCAATGACCACTGTGCGGTGCAGCAATGCTCTGTTAAGCCGATAAGATCTTTGTGAAATGATTGACAGCTGTTCTAAACAGCCCCCGCTGCTAGGCAATGACCTTTGAACTCGATCGGTCAAAGAAACAAGGCGCCTGTCATCGCAATGGAATGACGTCTCATCCAATTCTCTCCTTCGTTCGAAAGCTGAGATGAACGACGCGAGTGATGATGATGAATGAGAGCAACACTTTTAAAGACGATTCCTTAAAATGATTTCGCAAGGACATTTTCAGTAAAAATAGATTTTTGAATGGCTGAAGTGTTCCAATTTTCGGCACCTTAGCCTATATTTTTTGCAGAGATTTAGCGTCGTTAGGTAATGACCAGGTCGCATTTTGGCCCTCTGGCCCCATCACGCGTAGACCCTTATTGCATGCAGTCACCCATGGAAACTGCACTGAAATGCATTTCTGCAGGAAACAAACTCCGGTGCACATCGTTCTCGCACCTGATCACCGACTGCAAATGTTTCTCACTGGCTCGCCAATCACCAGCCATTAGGCATAATTATAAGTAGGCTATGTAATGTATACATGCTCAATGTAATTGCGAATTTCCAAAATAGCCCAAAGAGGCACGCAATTGACCTAGGCATTTTTAGCAATATAATAATAATAATTATGAGGTACCGTAAACGTACTACAACGTCTGATCAGAATAATGAAATGGAATTTTCATTTTTAGAAATCGTGTCCATCTTTCTTCGATCATTTATTCTCAGAGATAAGAGTAAAATAATTAAATTCGTTTCATTTTTCTTCGCTTCATCGAACACATTTCTGCACGTGTTTCTATTTTCTAACGACGCAAAACCTCTTCATGTCGACTTACACACTACACATATAATTATATAATATAAGCTTAGCTCTCAGCAAATTACGTCTAGAATCTGTCTCTCTGGAAGTTTTCTCGCCAGCTGCCCGTGTCCCTCACTTCCACTCTCTTTCCAGTCAGTCTCATTTTTCCAGTCCATATCCTTATGCATCCATCTAACCTCCGCACTTACATCTCAGTAGAGGCACGTGGTTTTTGCGACCATGGAGCTAATCCCTGAGGGTTACAGCAACGCCAATGCGAAGCCATCTGTGTCGTGTCAGGCTACTAAGCAGTCCTGATTGACAAAGCATTCTGCAGACTTCTAGCGTTCCATCGCAGCTATTGGCAGCGTGATCATATAAATGATTTTGTTGTATCGAAGATGGCAGGAAGAAATTCGAGTATCGTAGCGAAATGATGCTAGCTAATTCTTTTAAGTGGGAAATCTGAGTTGCTTCGACAATACGATTTGTTTGCATCTTATGAGAGAAGTTGAGATTAATTGAACATTTTATTATATCAGTCGCAAGTCTTTCCACCAACAGAAAGAAATCTATCCCAACTGGAGTATAATTCTCTTGCGGCAATATATTTTTTCCATAAGCATGATTTTGTGCTGACCACGTCAATTCTGTTATGTGGGTGTGCAACACTTCTGAGTGGATATCACTATGTGCTGCTACACAAATGAACGTTATGCAGTTGTGCTACATAAATTAACTAAAACATTGCAACAAGTTACATTACAAAATCCTACAGATAAGTAATATGAAGTATAAGTAATATGCAAGTTGCCATAGTTACGTAGATTACAGTTAAGGTGACAAAACCAAAGCTTTTCATGGCTAAGTCACACAATCTGCTGAAAGTGAATAGAGAGGATACTGCAGATTGCAGAAGATGAACGGCAGCCAAACCAAAATGCGAGTAGTTAGTTATCTGTACTTAGAAATTAGAATTCAGTTTTTATGTGTGTGCTGCGATTTTTCTTCTAACCAAAAGGCGAGTAGTTAGTTATATGTAGTTAGAATGCAGTTTTGTTGTGTGTGTGCTGCGATTTTTCTTCTAACCAAAATGCGAGTAGTTAGTTATCTGTAGTTAGAATGCAGTTTTTATGTGTGTGCTGCGATTTTTCTGCTAACCATAATGCGAGTAGTTAGTTATCTGTAGTTAGAATGCAATTTTTTGTGTGCGCTGTGATTTTTCTTGTAACCAAAATGCGAGTAGCTAGTTATCTGTAGTTAGAATACAGTTTTTTGTGTGTGCTGCGATTTTTCTTGTAACCAAAATGCGAGTAGTTAGTTATCTGTAGTTAGAATGCAATTTTTTAACCAAAACGCGAGTAGTTAGTTATCTGTAGTTAGAAAACAGTTTTTTTGTGAGCTGCGAGTTTTCTTCCAACCATAATGCAAGTAGTTCGTGCCATGCGATGTGACGCAAGCGTTATGGTCAGTCAAATGAATAACCGTTATTCGGTCGTTGAGACGAGTTTTTTTTAGCAGACATGGGCGACGTATGCATAGGTCTATGCAATATATATATATATATATATATATATATATATATATACGGAGCACAGACGTTGGATCGGTGAGGGCCACAGCTGTTCTTGCAACACGAGCGATGATCATCAGTCGCTTGTCGTCGGTTGATGAGACTCTATGCACGACTACCATGACCCGCGTTCGAGATCGGTTAACGCCGCAGAGTCCGAGCTGAGGTATATGTATATGCGCCGATGTGACCTGAAGGACTGCAGACAGCTGCTGCAGGGCGATGAGGGAATGGTTAATCACAGTCACTGCCATCTGCACGAGTCCATCCGTATAGCAGTCATGGCATCAGCTGTGTCACTGTGTGTGTATGTATGTATGTACGTGTATATGTGTGTATGTATGTACATGTATGTATGTATGTATGTATGTATGTATGTATGTATGTATGTATGTATGTGTGTGTGTGTGTATGTATGTATGTATGTATGTATGCATGTATGTATGTATGTATGCATGCATGCATGCATGTATGTATGTATGTATGTATGTATGTATGTATGTATGTATGTATGTATGTATGTATTCATGCATGCATGTATGCATTGATGCATGTGTGCATGTTTGCATGATGGCACTTACTACAGCGCATTTCCCAAGTATCTTACAAAAGTGCAAGACGAACCAACATGATGTCTTTACGGTGGTCGCAAATTGAAATCGTGTGATAAGTTTGAAAGTGCGATAATAGTTGACGATTGATCAGAATGTCTAGTGATAATCTCTTCTAAACTGACCATTTTTTGCATGGATATTGACCGTAACCACTATAGACTCTATTATGTGTAACACAAGTGGCAGCACATGTGTGTGCGTTACCACTCACTCAACTTCATCATGTTTTTGGCAAGATTAAGCTATTAGCACAAGATGAACGTGCTAACTGCTTTTAAAGTTTGATCTTGGAAGAAGGTGGTCGAAAATTGATGGCTTTAGCTCATTTCGCCCATTGGTCAACACATGTGCATGGCGTGAAGAAACGCTTGCTCTCCGTTCTCACTCTTTCAACATGTGTTTGCTGTGGTATTAAATATTACAGTCGGATATAGCTATCCGCCTCCTTTCTATGGTCGCTGTTGCAACATGTTTGCATGCATGGAACTTCACTGGGCATCTCTGTAAGTAACCTCTGTCACATTACATCGTGAATAAACCATATGCAGTGTTTGAATGGAATGTTTCTTACTGTGCCAGATGTATCGTTATAATGGGCTAATGTAAAATTCATTTGTCAATGAATGACCAATGCGAAGAAGCATTTGGGACTGTAATTTGGGAGCATAGAGTAGCAAATAGGGTTCCACTGTCCAGGTTATAGTCTATCGCATGTTCTACCGCATGTGTATTAAGCGACTCGCAACCAAGGCACCGTACACGCGGGCGGAAATAATCACAAAAGTAATGAAGTCTTTAAATATTTAGCAGTAGTTTTTGCGATCACAAACTCGGCGCAGACTAAGAGAAATAAAAGAACTCATTAACGAAGACTCTGCAGCTATCAGAACAATTACAACAATTTCTTCCTATAATAGTCATTACGACCATTCCTGCAGGCAGTTTCATACTTGGCAGATTTCCCTCCAGAAAATGCTACCCCCTTGTATATTCTACTTGCGTTTTTTGGCGCGTCATGAATATTCCAATAAATCAGATAGCATCACTTTCTATGCGACCATTAATTACTTGTCCCTAGGTAATAGTTTGGTGGAAATAATAATATTATGTTTAGTTTATAAATATAAAATCAATTTTGATATCTGCATTTTAGTATCTGAAATGCGCTCATCTGCGCATGGACATTCTACGCATGCACACAATAGTCTAATTATTGTTTAGATGTGACTGAATATAGGTCTGTTTATAGTAGGCTCTATGCAAATTCTTGGAATGAATCAATGAACTTGGTATAGCCTACATACATATGCATAATATATGTTCTTATTCGTAGACACCCCCTCCCTACACACACAAACAAAACACACACACACACAAACACACACGATGTGCAGGTGTGTTCGTGTATGTGTGTGTGTGTGCAGGTGGGTATGTCTATTGGTGTGACGTACGTCGTGGAAAATAGGCCTACAATTGTGTGGTCAAGACCGCTTTTTCCTCTTACCCGAACAGTGAATAAGCGATGTTTTGCAAAGGCGTCTCATTAGCATAGATTTGTATTAATACGCCGGAAACGGCCGAAAGTCGTCCGTCCAAATGAGGCGTGAGAAGGCAATAGGTGAGGCGGCTGCTGTCGGGCGCCAGGCAGGCAGCCATTGGAAGGGGAGCGGCGGTGGGACTTCCCACCAGGGCGGAATAGGAAGAAGATATGAGTGGAAAGATCGATTGAGCTGTGGCGCTATATAAATCAAAACACTGTTGACAAAGAAGTCTTTGTTGCTTTTCTTCGACGACGAAGAAGTGTTATTGAAGTTCGTCTTGAGACTTCCTGTTGCGGTCAACTTGGTTTTTGCTGTGGAATGAAAGTCTCGCAATGGACGACGTACTTACTTACTACTTTTGGGCTTATTATTCACAGCTGCTGCTGTTGCATTGACTAGCATTGGCATCGTACATACCCAACAAGCCATTATGGCCATAGATGTTGAGTTTATGCTTGCAGACGCCCATTCATAAATACATAGTAAATAAATACTGCTGCTTGTCCCAAATTGCATTGTATTGTATATAAGCTAATGTACATAATTATATATATATATGGCGCTGACGTGAAGGGATGGATATAACATTATTAGGCTATTATTATGACGTTAATCAGTTACATTCTTATGCTCTTCACATTGTTCGTTTGTCTGCAAATAATTTGTATTTCCATTGTAGACTAGTGCTCACTGTTTTGAGTCCTCGACAAAATTAGTTAAATTATGGCGTCGTTGAGATGTAAACGCTTTTACAAAAGTGAAGCCACTTACAAAATGTAGGGTGTCGTTAATAACATTAATGTTGTCATAGTGGTGTTATTTAACATTAATGTTGTCATAATGGTGTCGTTAATAACATTAATGTTGTCAAAGTGGTGTTATTTATGCTTGTTCTGTGAACCGTTGAACTATGTAAAGAACGGTCCTACAATCGCCTCCATAGTAGTGAGTCTATTTTTGAAGAGGCGTAATATAAATATTTTATCACAATTTGAAGTACAAAAGGATAATTATGTGTTCAATTGTTGTACATGTATATGCGTCGCTGTATATTATCTAGCACGAATACACTGATGTTCTTTTGGGGAATTTCCGCAAAAATCCACTGGTTTCTTGAGAACGCTATTCTGTAGGTCTGAATAATTATGTCCTGGTAATGTAGTAGGCCTAAGTAGTCTGTCAAGGAAAAGAACACTTAGTCTACAGGAAAATTTACTCATTGATTGTAATCGCTTAGGACCTCTATGTGCACTCTTTTTTTTCAGTCGTTGTTACACTGCAACAGTGACTGAGCTTGCTAGAAATCACTTTGATTGACAGAGACAGATGATGATCCACACTATATATTTTATGTCTAATGGCGGATAATTATGAACTAATTTGAAAACGAATAATTATAATTATTAGCTGTTAGCATAGTCTATTAATGATACGTGACGTCATAGTATGGGATAACCATTCCTCGTAGGCCTATTTGAATCTTTTTTTACCGGGAAGATCTGGCTAGACCTGAGAGCCCCATTGTTCTACCATTTCTGTTCATTGTTTCATGCAATGGGACTGATTATTTCAGAACTCAAACTTAACAGGAGGAAAGAGGCTGCTTGGCCTTTGATTTGCACGTACATTGTACATATGCTGCACTGTTTCTCAATGATCGCCTAAACCAAGTGTCGACCTATAGCTGTGTGTTGTTCTTTTTACAAGGCTGTCCACTCTGTCACCGTTATATCTGCTCTAGGATCTGGCAGTGTTCATTCAGCCCTGCGGCCACTGCTGCTCCCACCAAACCCCAGGCGTCCTTTGGGTTTCCGATGTCCCCGTTCCAATATCCGAGAAGGATCCACGAGGCTCGGGTTTATGAAGCGAACTGTTTGCATAATAGATGGGAACGGCAAGGATTTTGGAAGAGTAAGAAGCGGAGGAAAAGGGGAACAATTGAAGGAGGTGGAAAATGGGAATTAGAGAGGAAAAGGGATTGAGGCAGGGAAGTAGGAAACGGAGGAAGATGACAAAATGGGACGAGTATACTACTATAGGGTAAAAAGAGAATATACATGAAGGGGAGAGGAAGGACGAGGGTATGAGTAGAAACCAGAGAAAGAGGAAGGGGAAACTTAAAGGGACATAAAAATGAGGTGAATGAGAAAGAGAAAAAGAAAATGAAAGGGAAGGAAATGAAAAAATAGAAAAGGAGAATGATTTGCTCGTTCTTAACTGTCATAAATTAGGCCGCTGTCCGCGCTTGTTTTATTCGCCCTTTGCGTGAAAAATAATGTTTTGTCGTCGGTTTTACGATCGGGCGCAATATAATGCTAATATGGCGACCTACCGAGTGGAATTATGGGTACGACGCATACAATTCCGAAGTCAAAACACATCTCCTCAGTCGCTCCTTCACTCTTACTCATTATCGCTCTTCTGTAAATCTCAGCACTCCTTCTCACTTGTCTCTCTGTTCCGCTGCATTGTAGAAAAGACAGAGGACCGAACTTTTAAAACTACCTTTCCTCATTCATCCCCTTCGCCAAAGCATGGACAGAAGATTCACACTTGGGTTTTACCTATGCCCATCGATTCTAGCCTGGCATGCTTTGTATAGCGCCAATATACAAAGCCAGGAACGTAGTTCGAGGTGGCTTGTGTGGTGTCGAGAAATTCCTGAACCTACATTTATAATTTTACATTTACAAACCAAGAAACGTCCCATATACTCTTTCTGAGAATTGTTCCTCTACCCCCTCCCCCCCACCACCACCCCCACCACCAACCGGGCAGCCGTTCTCTAGAGCATCATAACCCGTTCCACTGTGGCCGTTCGTATTATGACGTACGCAATAAAGGTGACCGCCTGAAAAGAGTTACGACCTGTAATCTTTAGATCTTTCATGCCGCTATGATTGCAGGGAAAACGAACGAGGGAAAAACAGGCGGTTAAGCGAAGGTCTTATTGTAGGGCGTAAAGGGCGGGTCATTGTGCAGGTGCTAGTCCGACTCCTTATGACTTCCTGTTTAGCAAAGATTCGTACGTTTATTGCGTTTTCTTTTCAATAGGGAACACGCCCCCCCCCTTCACGCATGCACCGCGTACTCCCTGCAGAGCGATCTTGCGCAGAGCCGAGAATAGAACACCGGTTGACGGGTTGGTTTGGTAGTTGTATTTGTAAGCGAAAGTGCTTTTAAACGTATAGGACGGCTCTGGCAAACTATACCAAAGCTGCTCCCAATGCGATTGCACAGGACTGCTAGTCTGCAAGAGTCCAGAATGGTATAGAAATAGAGGCATTGAGAGTATAAGAAGCTCATCTCCCATACATGTATATTCATTCGTTCATTCATTTCAAGAATTTACATAGCGCCCTCTCAGAAGCTCATGTTACAAGGAAGCAGATGTCGCAATGAGGAATTGAAGACTGGAGAAATTCCACGTTGCGTTGTGTATCACGTGTCGGGTAAACAACCAGTTTACGATAGTGTTGAAGAAAGAAGGTAGGGTGAGGGAAGCACAGCTGGCCATGGATACTTGTGCAGCTAAGCATCAGTATAAAGATCGGAAGCTCCACTCATCTTTGCATGTCCAGCCAACACGTATACTCCTCTCACAGAAGAGAGAGAGAGAGAGAGAGAGAGAGAGAGAGAGAGAGAGAGAGAGAGAGAGAGAGAGAGAGAGAGAGAGAGAGAGAGAGAGAGAGAGAGAGAGAAGCAGTAACGGTTAGGCCTACTACAACAATTCCACAGTTGCTGATTATAATGTAGCATCGCTAAAATCACCGTAATACCATGAGAAATCGGACGGATAATTTACAAACGGTGGTTACTATTATGACTCCACAATGGGTTATGTAATTGACGTCGATTCCGAAATATCAAGGTAATGGTAACCAGGTTTTAAATGATGTGCTTATTATAAGCAATTAGACCTAATGGCTATTGATCCACATGGATCCGGAAAGCCGCCTTCTTGTAACTCATTTAGTCTCTCTTTTGCTATGGAGAAATTGGGTTGAGCGAAATATCGAATGGTTAATTTCTACACGAAACTAAATAGCGGCATTTGGCGGTCATTAAAACGCGGTTGACGAGAAAGGCTTTCTCCTCTTTCAAATTACAGATTTTTCGCCTGAGGCAGAATCCTCAGGGCAAACTATGAACTGAAAATAAGAGAATTTTGGTAATGTGGCTTTGAATAACCTAAGAGCGAAGGATCAGAGTAAAGCTGAGCCATTCCATGTGGATATATGAATATAATGAAACCAGAGGATAAAAATCACACTGAGCCATCGCAGATGCCTTTAAATATACTGATGCAAAAGGTTTTAAGCCACACAGAGTAGAAGAATACATGCTGGTTCATTTCTAGTGACTTAGGGCATGCAGTGTAACTGGAATCAAAGAACGACAGATAGCCATATATGTCAGATTTTTCTCTCCGGATGTGCAAATTTGAGCCGTGTGGTAACAGACTATCTGACTGGAACATAGATGTGCCAAGATATACTTATATACACCTCGATAGGATGTGCCTATGTTGCCTAGATATGCTTATGTTTGCCTAGATATGATTAAATGCGCTGGATGTGCCTGGATATATCCCTAGGTGTGCCATGATGTGTCTAAGCAGCTTAGATGACATTGTGCCCATAGTCGTATATATAGAGATGTTGTATTGGCCTATGTATGTGTTGCCACAGATCAACGTTGAATTTTGCTTATAATAAAAAAGCTTATATTTATATTTAATCAGACCCATCTTAAGAAATTTAATATGGAAGTAAATCGCACGTTTTTTTAGTGAGTCGTCTGATTGACAGTATATGCATGATGACTGTAATTTTGTTTAAATAATTATGCCATTTACCTCTTCAGCCAGAGTTGAAACGTAAGGCAACTGCAGTTTGTGCACTCAAGAGCAATTTAAACGTCTGACACTATCTATAGGAGAAGAAACAGTTATTGATTTTTTGACAAAATATAGGCTACTGATCGCTTATCTAAGATACCTGGAGCCTGTGAGTTGCTGTTGATCACAACATTACTAACATGTTTTATGATAGTTGCGCTATGGATAGCGCATAAAAGGGTCATCTGCCGACTGAAAAACAACTATGGCCATCGTGTTATGGTCGACCTTTCGTTGGTATTCTAGCCACCTTGCCTTGGTCTAAACAACTAGTAGCGTCTAATTATGATTTTGCTGCGCCAACTACGCTGTCGTACTAAGCACAGCTTAACTGTTCGCTTTCTAAACGCTCAGCTTTCTTCGAATTATACACAGCGCGGTATTATTGACGTTTTGAAGCTTGTTAGCACATAGGCTTATGATGCATGCATGATAGGTTCGATCAGTTACAACTTTGATGTAGACTCCATCTAATATGAGTCTAGCTGTGACCCAGACTTAAATGCTTAATCAAGTCTTTCATTCGTCAGAATGTGATTGAGTCGCAGGCCGTAAAATGTAAAAGTGAGAGTCGAGGAGTCGCAAGACATATTAAGCGAGAACATCAAAAGCGACCGTTCGATGGCGCCACGTGTCTCATTCGATCTAAGCTGACCATCTCGCCTGAGAACTGTACCTGACGCAGGGAATTTCATTGCAAGTTGACCCATTGCCCAATGGTCGTTAAATCTCTAACGGATTCTACTAAGCACCGTCGACTCATATGTATGGTTCATTTAGCAGACATTGTAACATGAAGTGTGTCTAGGAGGGTTTGCGTATGCAAGTGTCTGGGTATGCGTGCATACATGTATATTTTATAATGCATATAGGCATGTGTAGACCTGTGTGCATTAATGTATGTGGGTATAAGAGTGTGTGAATTTATGAACGTAGACCTATGTACGTATGTAGGCTACCATGCATGCGCAAAACTAGTCTACGCTATTATCTGATTCATTAAATTACTTGAATGCTTATTTTTGATGTTGCTGCAGGTTATCCTAGTTAGGTTGTGTCAGTAGTGTTCTATTAATTAAGATTATCCTGACTACTATTGCTATTGCGCTATTGTGACTAAGATATGTTATCTGCAATAATAATTTGATAACCCTATTAGAGATTGATCACCCATTCTGGGTATCCCCCTGCTAAACACTATCCATATAAGTTACTACGCAGCTGCCATTTACTGATTTTTTGACAAAATATAGGCTACTGATCGCTTATCATTTACTGTGTTATGTTGACTACAGGAAATAAATCGAATTGAAATGAACCGAATGCATTTATGTGAGCTTGTGGGCAGGGGCTTCTATCCCCCCTAAGCAACCGGGCGCAATCCATTTTCTTCCCCCCCTTTCTGGACCTCCCCCTCTATGTATGCAATATAATGCAATATAGCGCGTGCCCTCCTCTAGTGTGGGAATGAAGGTTTGTTTGGAGAGGGACACACGAGCATCCAGCAGACGATCGCCGAAGCATGTGTAGCGCCGAGAAGGGACCTGATATGGGGAGGGAATGTACCCCTCCCCATAAGAAATTTTTGCGATTTCCGCATTGCAATTTCAGCATTTTAAGCTGTCCTCTTAGCAAAATGACTCTACTGTTTCAGTGGAGGAATTGCTGCCAAAATTGGGCAGCCATATGTTTTGCGCCTCTGATCAGTGTGCACTCGAGAGGCGTTACACACATTTTTAGAGCACAATGCAATACGATAAAATACAATGTAGGTCCTACATTGTAAGCCCACGTAATAATGATGTTGCTTTACTAAGTGTTCAAGGATCAAATTTGTCTGTCTGAAATTTGAAAGATAACATTGGAAAGAAACCATTTAGTTGTGCAAAATAGTATTTTGTATTAACATTACGGTACTTTTTTCAATTATAATATGATTGTATTAATTATTAAAATAGTAAAAACATAATTATAATCATGTAATAGGAACTTTTTTATAGTATATTATAGCTGTTATAGCAGTTCATGTAATTCAAAAATGCAGATAGTAGCCTAACTAAAAACTCAAAGTGTATAAAGTGTATACATACATTTTGCTAAAAACCATCAGGCCTACCATTTTGTCCAAATTTATATGGAGGGGAGTATTTTCTGGGGGGATCTTCCTCCTAGTGATGCCTAGATTGAACGCTGCCCTCCATGTCCGTCCTTTCCCCCCCAACCGACGTGAATTTTAGCTGTCTTCTGATTCCCCCCTATTTTTCACTGGGCGCAAGCTGCGCCCGCCATGTATAGGGATAGAAGCCCCTGCTTGTGGGAACGTGAGGTATTCTGATAAGTCATATTTTAGCATTGATTCCGTTAGATGACAGTTTTTCATTAGACGGCAGGCAGGGTCTGCTCGTATACCCTTGTGACAAAAAACTGTTCAATTGCTCCATCCAATTGACTGTAAGCTTATACTTCACCCTGTCGTGGCGTGGCTGTCTCAGCATGCGTTAAATTAGCCTTCTGAAGTCTCTAAGGTCGAGTCAGTGCAAATATCGCGAGCTACACGATACGACTGCAGCATCGTTTTGACCTTTCTGAATTTTTCCCATTGTGGTTAAACGTGGCCAGATAATTATCTTAGTTTGGCCATGTCCATTGTCCACAGAGAAGAAACAACAGTCTAACATAATATTATTCGTTTGGATGCTTTTGTGTGTATTATTTTCATGTACAAAACAGAAATTCACCCTAATGTGTGATTATAATATTAGTCGGCTCGTTGTACAGCGGATAGATCTACACGACGTCTGCGTAAGATGTCTCGACGCCGAATTTAGGCCTACCATTTGGGGATTTGTCGTTCTTTCTTTACAAGTTTCTTTAATCTTCTCTGAAAGCTTTGTTAAACCGGTGCATGTAATCAGAAGGCTTAGACTATAGTAGAAGCTGGAGAATAGTCTAAATTCGGCGTCGAGACATCTTACGCAGACGTCGT
The DNA here is from genome assembly GCA_949752735.1 of Lumbricus terrestris. Lineage (NCBI taxonomy): Eukaryota > Metazoa > Annelida > Clitellata > Crassiclitellata > Lumbricidae > Lumbricus > Lumbricus terrestris. The sequence goes on from OX457039.1 coordinate 62,730,342, forward strand.
GTTAGACTGCTACATATTTGGAGCATAAATGATATACCTTATCGCTGAATTTGTCTCTTTCAGTTCGTGCTGGTATAGCTTAGGCGACAGATTCATTTAGTGTCTACATGCACATT
>OX457039.1:62735457-63260457 GCA_949752735.1 Lumbricus terrestris
CAAGAAAATATATACACTTTTAAATCAGAAAATTTCTCCGGACACAGAGTTTCAGCCAGGGGAGACTCTGTTTCGGGGAAGACTTTACATCGAGGGGGGGCAATTTATATCGTGACATCGGCCTTGGGTAAAGGCTATAATATTATACGATATATGCGGCTGCTTAGAGCGGCATTTTTACGGAGCGACGTTTTCCCGGCAAACCAAAAAGGTTTAGAAGAATGAGTGCGCTTTTGATCAGCATTTATGAGTAGGCCCTAAGGTGCAGCATTTTGTCCATGCCCATATATAACGCAAAATTGTCAGAGGAGTCAAAGGCCACTGAACGTTGAAAACGCTAGAAGTCTGAATTCTCATGCAGGCTACGTGTCTTGAATTAATTTATTTTTATCCAGCACGGATAAAACATCGACATGACTATAGTCGTCTGGCATCAAGGATTTGGACAACGAATGATATTCAGGCATTCACCTAAAAAGATTATTTGTAAACTCGTTTGTAACATTGGTCCTGCCTTTCTGAAAGCACAGAGTATATATCTAATAGGCCCAGTGTAAATGCAGTGAGATCGATGGTAAGAAGAACAGTAAAGATGACCAATAAGACTACATAAGAAGACTGACCATGTAAGAGTTTGATCGAAAATTCTGGAAACTGCGTAATGAGGTTGCCTGGTGCATTCTGGTGTAGCGCAAAGGCTTCTGGTCGGTCTGGGTGAATTTAAGCGGAGTTTTACATAGAAAGTAATATTTAATACACATTTTGCACGGCCAGTACCGGTCTACTTATTAGACCAATAGCTGAGTTGGTTTGAGGGTGAATACTTGAAAAAAATTCTGCGATGACAGGATTCGAACCAGACTTTCTGACAGTTCGTCTTAGGCCCTGCTAACTATATACAACTAGATCTATAGGCTACTCGAGCACCAAAACGACATAACAACATTTTATATAGACATAAACATTATCACATGTTTGATGCATTTTATCCTTCTTTACAAAACGTTCATCGTTCATAGTCTCTGATATGCAAATGTCTACTTTCGTCTTCAATATAATTATTTTCAGGAACAATATTGCAAAGTAAAAATGACTATAATGTGAAAACTGAAAAGTTTATTGGTAGCAATCAAATTGCCACGCCATATTGAAACTTTTGTTCCCGCCTGCAAATAGATTAAAATAAATGTCGAGAATGCAAGAAGCTTATTCTGTCAAATTGATAACGCTAAATCGCAATTTTCTCGCTGAAACTTGGTGCCTCACCTACTTGAATGCCCGTACTGGCATATTCTGTCTCTGACTGTCCCTGAATGCCTTTGTCCTTTAATCTTAAGCGCCTACTGCCACATTCCGGTACTGTGAACCTAGCGGTCTGCTTTTAGTATTTTTTGCTTGTATCTTTCCATATATTTTACGAACTTGAGCGTTGATGTACCTGAATAGTCGCGTTACCATTTTTAGAGTTGCATTCCATCTGCGGTGCATTAACATACTTCTGTAGGATCTCTCGTTGAGCCGGTCCCAGATTTTGCCCGGGTATGTTGAGAGGAACATGCTCCGTCTCAGACACTTCATTGTCGAATCCCTGTTTCGGCGATCCGAGGTTCCTGGAGCAGCGACACATCTTGACGAGGATTTTGCGGAATTTCTTTCCAACGAGGCAATAGATGACGAAGTTGACGGAGGAGTTGACGGCCAACAGAGTGTTACTGGCGGCGTTGGCGTAGCGCATAACGTCAATGTTGACGCTGACCGTTGGCGCAAATTCCGAGATGGTAAAGGCGATTCTGACGCCGAGATCGGGCAGCTGGCAGACGACGAAGACGGTAACGACGACGATAAGCATCATCGTGATGTTCTCTCGGTGCTTCGATCGCTTCGTGAGGTCCCGATGCCTGCGTCGGATAACCTGCAGCTCGCGCATCAGTCTCCCGTTGAGGACGATGAGGGTCGTCAGGGGTCCGACGGTGCGGAAGATGAAGTAGCAGACGGTCTTGTAGATGAGGAAGTAGAGCCGGCTGTTGCGGAACTCCGTCTTCTGCGTTGAAACGACGATCTCACCCGTCTCGCAGTCCGTCCTGTAGACGATCTCCCTCTCGAGGAAGCGCGGGATGTTGTAGACGGTGGCCGTGACGAGTATGACTGCGACGGCCACCTTGGCCCGCGCCAGGCTCCGCCAATGGTTCTGCCACGGGAGACAGACCGCCACGTAGCGATCAACGGTGACCAGCAGGACGAGCCAGACAGCGCCCGTCTGTGCGATCGACGCAACGCCCCACGAGTAGGGCTCAACGTAGGGAAAGACGACCTTGAACCAGCGAGGTCCCCAGTCCGTCAGGTCGTGCACCGTCTTGACCGGTTGGATGAATAGACAGGCGGCTAGGTAGACGATGTCGACGGCGGCAAGCGTCTGTAGCAGCCAGTTCGTCGTGTTCTGCTTCTCCTGGTCGCGATTGAGGACGACGATGGAGAGGACGTTCCCTATGAAGCCAGCGAGACAGAGGACTCCAACGATGTAGACGTCCATGATGATCTTGTACACGCCGTACATTTGCGATGGCGGAAGGGAAACGTTCGACACCGACCGCGTGCAGTTTTCCATCAGCGCTTCGTTCGACAAGAGGTAAACGTTGTCGTCTCCGTTGAGGCTCTCGTCGTCGTCGGCCGAGGCCGAGAAAGACCAGACGTCGTCACGGTCCATGGTAGAGTTCAACATTCTGACGATGCTTTCTGATCGGAGAGGGAGAGAAGTTCTACAAGATTATATTTGGTATGTTGACCGTCTGTCAATTGCGACTATAGTTGTGGAGAAAAATGAAGGAGGCTAATTAAGGAGACTAATTAAGGAGACTAATTAAGGAGACTAATTAAGGAGACTAATTAAGGATACTAATTAAGGATACTAATTAAGAAAGACTAATCAAGGAGACTAATTAAGGAGACTAATTAAGGAGACTAATTATGGAGACTAATTAAGGAGACTAATTAAGGAGACTAATTAAGGAGACTAATTAAGGAGATTCAAGCGACGATTGATTGGGTTTCGAAAATATCTCGAAGCTCGGCGTTTCTCTGAAAAAACAGACAACAGATAATATCTGATCAAAAGAAAAAGCACCAACTCGTATAATTATATATAATAGGTATCATAAATTATATCCGAATATGTATTTGGCTATATATATATATATATATATATATATATATATATAAAGAGAGAGAGAGAGATATGTAGTTAAGTGGTAAAGAGTTAGTTAAGAGATAAATTGTAGGCCTATGCTATAGTGCAGCGTTCCCAGAGTGGGTTCCACGGAACCCAAGGGCTCCGCAGGGTATGCACAAGGGTTCCGCGAAAAGAAAAGTTGTAGGCCTAAGCTAAATACAAAGAAATAATTTTAGTGAGAAATTTCACTGCATGGAATCATTGGAATGTAACATGTCAAATAGCTTTTGAAAACGCACTGAAAGTTTGAAACAACTACTGTCAGTTTTCTTTTGTGTTTTGTCTTCACTCATTGAGCAATTATTTGAATTTTCATTGTCCATTAGCAATCTAGTCATTATGTAGGCTATAGACATCACTGCTGAGCCCTGCGTATAAATCTGAACAGAGCGCAGTCATATTTGTTATCGTTAGCTCGACGAAAATAATCTGAGCACGGTTAAATGCAAAAGTTTAGAAAGTAGGCATACCGCCGAACCAAATGATAGCCCTAGTTACAAATAATTATTTTAATTTGCTGGTGGAAAAGTTACTAACATTAAGTAACTGTCACGTAAGCTTGGGTTCTTGGCCTCTTTTGTTGAATTTAAATGATACAGCGCTACTATAAGAATCCAGATTTTAAGCATAAAGTCAATATTTGTTAGGCCCATATATATATAATTATATATATATATATATACAAACTCATGCGAGAAAACAAACTCATGCGAGGAAACAAACTCATGCGAGGAAACAAACTCATGCGAGGAAACAAAAAACGGTGTTCGCATTCTAACTTCATGAAGGCTACTCCTGTAATTTTGGTTCACGAATCGTGATTTTCAGAACAGTGCAAGTTAATTTCCATATAAGAAAAATAAACTTTCTACAATAAAGTCTGTTCATTGTGTGCAGGTGGGGCCTGTTATAGAATGACTCTCCGGTGCTATGCATGCTTCAAGTAGCGAAAAATGTTATTTAAAACTAAAATTTAATATTGTCGTTTGCTGTTGGTCAGATAATGGCTTTTTTTACTCTTTTCTTCTTTTTTCTTTTTTTTCTTTTTCTCATTCTGTCTTCCCTCTTATGTTTCATTGTGCTTCAAATTTTTTCCTTCATATCACCTACATTAATCACTCAGCTAGCCTACATGCAAATCTCTCACGTGCTACTAACCCGACAATCGTCATTTATTCATCATCATTGTCATTAATAATCATTTATCTAGGGCCCCTAACTAGCGGGATCTTCCATTCTGGGGCTCCTATTGCTTCCCTAAAATACACTCGTTTGTACCTGTAATTATACCTAATTTTCTTATCTATATTAGTCAAAATGTGTAACTGTTTTACTTTTTCTTTTGTGGGAGCAATAAACTTGATTTGATTTGATTTTGATTTTATGTGTTTAGTTCAGATTGGGGTCCCACAAGAAAAGATTCGGATGCGAAGGGTTTCGTGTCCCAGAAAGTTTGTAAAACGCTGCTATATTTATATTATATATTTATATATATATATATACTGTACCGTTTTCAATGCGAGAAAAAATTATGTAGTATATGAATCCGTTAAAAGACATTTTTAAACTTCCTTTCTGTCTTTATAATATAGCCTATACTACTTGTCAACCCTTTCTTATAGCGGGATTGTTGTCCCTTCTGAGGTCTCTTTGTTACCTGCGTTCTAATTTATCCTCTTTCAATGGTATTTTTCTTGTGTCGAATTTGTGCATATTATTGGTTTACAAAGGTTGCAATAAAAATGATTGATTGTTTTTGTGAATGGATTTGCGTCGGAGATGCGCCTTTAATAAATTATATATTATAGGCGCGTCTCCAAAGGAAGTAATATAATCCATGTTATTGATTACACTCATTATATATTATAAGCTTAGAAAGTAATGTCAATGTAGTTGACAAATTGCTGAAATCTCATTTTGTGTTGCCGCTGTTGAACTGGGAGTGCCTCTGAGTAGGTTTCTTGAAGGGGCGCAAAACACATTTTCGAAATGCATGAATGAATTAGGCTAAATGAATAAGCTTACACACGTTCATTCTCGCATAATATAGCCTATATTCACGTACTTAGGCTTAGGCCTACATACAGAAATACATGCATTCATACATACATAGTACATACATGTAGCCTACATACCAAGTATGTAGGCCTATAATGAGTTTATGCATAGACTTACGTACATTGGCATTGTCATTAAGCATCAATGTTTATGCACAATAAGGTGTTGTAGAGTACATGGAAATTCATTTAGCGCTGTTGTCGCTAATGGCTGTCAGAGACCTGCAGGGACTCGGTTTAATGGATCTTTCGGTTGAGGAGCAAACAGAGCGGCCACTGAACAATGCACGAAAGATTGACAGAGGCGCGGATCGCGTGTCCACTCAATGATAGATGGCGCTTCAAACAGAGGCGCTCTATGCAAATATTTGCTCCTTGCTCGTCCATCTTGTACTGGTGTATACGGGACGACATTCAATCTGTCTTGAATTCATTGCTTTTGCACTTTTTTGCACTCGATATTAGCAAGAAATTTTTGCGCTGACGTAGAAATAATGCTTCCGAATTTTCTTTCCAGAATGATCCATAGAACTGCGCGAAAATTTCACGGAAGATTATTTTCTTTGCTCGTGTGAGGTGAAGTTGGACGAATGCCGATGAGTGATAGATGGAGTCCATGCTTAATGCGCTACCTATCCAATCGAAAGAAAATGTTGTCGTTGGATCTAACAGTGACTGTTGTGGCGCAATGATACGTCGGCTAGAAAACTAAAGCTCCGAATAATTGTCATTCTCCACCGAGCGCTCCACCGACTCCGCCATAAAGTACAAATAATTCATGAATCCGGGAGAGGAATAGAAATTGCCATTTTCACGTTCTTTCATGGATTGCCATTTTCAGGTTCTTTCATGCCGGTTGCCTTTCTAAAATTTCATTACGCACATTTTTGCGACGATAGACGTTTTTGTAACAGTGTAATTGCTAAAGAATTTGCTCGTCTACTCCCATCTATTCCTTGGTTAGCTTCCTTCATTGGTTGCTTCCATAATCCATAGGCTATGTGGCTTGATCGGACGCCCGTTTGCCTTTCCAAATGGATCCGAATCATATCCGACTATTGACTGGTGACCTTCAGCTTAGAAGCATTATTAAAAATATTCCGGGGTAGTAAATCTGTGATCCATAAGATTAAAGATTTTATTATTACAACAGTAACAACAATATTAAAAAAAACTTGTTTCAGCGACTTTCAATTTGCACGTAGAAGTTTAATGGTAGCCTACGTGTCGCATTTCGAGGCACGTTTGCACAAAATTATTATTATTGACCGATGAGGTCAAAATGACCGTTAAGTTCGTTAACTCCAGAAAAACAAAGCTTTTAGTAGTGTTTTTAATGCCTGAGGGATCATAAATACATCGGGCGCTAAAAGCTAATAATAATAACAATAGTTATAACAACAATAAGCTAGTAGGCTTTGCCTAGTAGCGGCCTAACAGTAGTAGCAGCAGCAGTAATAGCAGCCTAGTAGTAGTAGTAGTAGTAGTAGTAGTAGTAGTAGTAGTAGTAGTAGTAGTAGTAGTAGTAGTAGTAGTAGTAGTAGTAGTAGTAGTAGTAGTAGTAGTAGTAGTAGTAGCCTAGTAGTAGTAGTAATAGCCTAGTAGTAGTAGTAGTAGTAGTAGTAGTAGTAGTAGTAGTAGTAGTAGTAGTAGTAGTAGTAGTAGTAGTAGTAGTAGCCTAGTAGTAGTAGTAGTAATAGCCTAGTAGTAGTAGTAGTAGTAGTAGTAGTAGTAGTAGTAGTAGTAGTAGTAGTAGCAGTAGTAGTAGTAGTAGTAGTAGTAGTAGGCCTACTATACTTCTATTAGCAATAGCAGTAGTTATTATTATTGCTCTCGCCACTGTTGCTTGTTTTGTTTACACAGAGACTCATAACCGTACTATAGTAGATCATAAGGTCTGTAAATATTCTGCTGAGGCGCCAAAATGACATCTGCATGACTTACATGCAGTATTCTAATTATCCCTGTAACTATAGATCTCTTGTTTATTTACCTCAATTGTTTTCATGCTATTCCATGTTCTCTTATCAATTCGAATAGATAACGTCGTAGCCTAATACCTATCACTTTTGCAGCACTGTGTTTCCATGTTTACTTTTGAAACAATAAACAATTTTGTTTTAATTTGTTTTGAATTCAAATACTATAGTTGCATTATGTATTTCAAAGGTTAACATCAAGAGCTCCAGATACCTAGGTTATTTGTAAAGGGTAAATATTTGTAAATATCTCGACTCTGCTTCCCAATCCCCAGAAACAAATTTAGTATGAACTCTGGTCATCTGATGAGAACTCTCTCACTTTCTTGCTTCTCCATTCTCACTTGTTATCCCTTTCGTCGCTCTCGCTGGTGCGCTCAGCGATCTTTCCGTGCAGTCACGGATCACTAAATCACTAAACCAATGCCTAAAACACAACTCTTTCACAAATGTTATCCAGAATCCTCTTTTTCAATTCGTCTGTCTCGAACTCTCGATCGCTACTTCAATTCTATCTCAAAGTAGTGTGCATCTACACTGCTTGCTTAGTTGTTGGCCTACTTACCATCACGCCTTTTCAATTAGTAACTTAAATTAAACGATGGATAAGATTGTTCAAGTGATTTCAAAGGCGCTCCTCGACACACACAGCACTTTACTTATCAATTTTCTTCTTTTAAAATTTACTTGTATAGGCCCATCCTCTATAAAATCGAATGAAATATCGGGCCCTCTTCTCCTTCTCTAAAAGCGTTCTTTTCCCATCTATACGATGTATGAGTATATTTTATATGTATGTATGTTTGTATATTTGTATGTAGGCTATGTAGGCCCATGTGCACTTGTTATAGCGCCCGACTGGAGCGCGGACACCGAATCGGAGTTTCACGCCAAAGTGCTGAACAACAATCCAAGGTCCCTACGAAGCGGCTTGAGGTGGATTCTAACCTGCAACCCTCCGACTGCAAGGCCACGAACATAACCACTATACACCCCGCGCCCCGTAGAATATAGGGTCTTATAGGCCTACTGCGGCTCTCTGTTGATAATTTCATGACGGAATTTCACTTGGAGAGAACGTAGAGCTTGTCGCAGGTGTCCTAACAATTATAGTAACGGTTGCCTGACCTGCTAGTCTTAATAGGATGATATATTATTGTACATGTACATGTACGTCACATTCCTCCTAAAACCGTCCATGATCCAACTGTGCAGATAAGTTTGCTGTCAGCGAAAAAACTTTATATATGTGTTGTGGTCTTCAGTTAGTATAAGGCTCCCAGTATCCATTCATTTGCGCAATTATATCATCTAACAAACAGACTCGTCTAGCTTGCTGACCTATAGGCATGCCTGAAGTCTGAGCCAATTTTTGAGGGTGTCACGTTATATTCTATCCCCCCTGAAAGCTATCCGGGGGATGAATTAATTTATACCCCCGGATGGAATTAACCGGACTAGACTATCGATCTGGGGGATAAACCATTCTATCCTCTTTTTAGAAAAATTCGTATAATTGAAAATTTTATGCTCTAATCAAAATTTAAAGTGACTCTAATTGTTTTAAGTGTCCTAAGCAATGTTCAGAGAAAGGCAACTCGAATTTATTTAGTGACTCTGAGTGTTCTTAAGTGTTTTAAATGTTCTAAGTGCTCTAAAACCAAAGCAAACAAATTATCTAGTAGGAATAAACATAGGTCCTACCTGTTAGTGTCATTGTTCAAAACAAAGCAGATGAAAATTAAATTTGCAAAAATAAATGCACGGGAAGTGGCTTTTTCGACTTCTCTTCATTTGGGGGAATACTCTATTTCGTGACACTGGCTTAAGGTACGGAAGTTACATCAATGCTATTTGGTTATAGTAATGAAGGTTGTGTGAACAAGCCACTGACTCGGAGCCATAGGCCTAACGATTTGTGGGATGGAATTGCCTTACATTCCCTCCCTAAGTTTAAATTACCTTGCTCTTAAGTGCTGTAATATGCCGAGCAAATTTCTGTCCATGGTAACGGCCTCTGTTGTCATAGACCCTGGTCAAATCGAATCCATCCATCCCTCTTTATGATTTACGGTCATGACTGTGGGCAGTGCATAGGCGGAGACCTGGGCCGAGAATTGGGGGGGGGGGGACGGAAAGACGCAAGATTTTCCGAGAAATTTCCGACGACCGGCGAAATCTCGAAAAAAAATTCTATTTTCGCCGCCAAAAAAGTTCATGACTTTTTTTTTTTTTTTTTTAGTCATCCGGGCCAAATCTCGACGAAATATTTCTATTTTCGCCGCCAAAAAAGCCTTGACGCTCAAACATTGGGGGGGGGGGACAAATGCATGGGCCGTCCCCCAACACTTTTATTGGGGGGGACCGTCCCCCCTGTCCCCCCCTAGGTCTCCGCCCATGGGGCAGTGAACACACTGCGGGCCTCTATCAGCATTGGCGCTATGCGATGTTAGTCATGAATAGCCTATCTGTAGACTAGGCCTGTATTAGACAGCCAAAATAATACTTTCATGCTATTAAAAAATATTTTTTTGTCGGACCAAAAAGTGATGGTGACTATCACCACCCCTTTTAAAAGTGACTGGACAGTGGACACCACCGTCACAATAGAACGTGACGCCTATGTGTACAGTGTAGAGGATAGGCTATTAAAATACAATTCGATCACACATTGTGTAACAAGATCCAATATATAAAACCTGGATTATTGTGAATCACGTTGTGGCTATAATAAGGCAGTGCAGCTGAAACCTCGCACTGTAAAAAAGGCAATCAACATGCCATTAAGACAGCATTTTAAGCGAAGACAAGATTCGTTTCACGATTGTAATGCACTTATTTCAAGTTAATGTTTATCAACGAGATTTCCCCATTGTGTCCCATTCCATCAATTGCACAGATTCTTAGATCTTCCGAACTATATGCCTTGACGAGTGGACATTGGACAATCCATCAACTGGCACGGTCTTTTCTTGTGGGCTGGAGCCGCTCCGACAGTGGATTGCCAATTTTGCACGACGCTCAGGGATTCCTGAAACCCGGGCGAATCCGGAACCCCCCTCCCTCGGAAGGCAGAGGAATAATAATGGAGCAATAAAAATCGCTCATCAAACCGAAGATGTGTAACGATGTTAGACGATATGCGAAGCAAGTTTACGGCGACGCGAGAAAAACCTTGAAGGATGAGGAAGAAGGGGCGATCGATAACAGCGCTGCTGCATGTGATCGCTTTGCCTAAGTATCTTAGGGCGTTAGACGGATTAATCAAATCAGAGGGTTAATTAATCGTTACAGTGCATCGTAGTTGACGTATTTGAGCAGAACTGCGGTAGCTTAACATTGCTCAGGCATATTTATGGCACTTTGCATGTTCGAGTCGATGACATGAAATCCGTTATGGTAAAATGACATCGCTGAGATCATGATAAAAGTCCAATGGATTCTGCACATTCTTTGCATCCGACACTGTTAAAAAGAACGGAAGATGTTTAGGCCTAGTGGTGGCAGATTTTAATATTGTCCATACTTTAGAATATGAAAGACTACATCCAATTCCGGTAGAACAACAGATGACTTCTTGCAAGACTTTCAAAACAACATATAATTAATTGCGAGTTTTTCTTAATGACCAGTGATGCCTCAAGCACCAGTGATGCCTCAAGCACGTAGGTCGAAAGTAACAGCACTATATATATATAGCCTTGTCCAAGTACGAGGACAAGTACACACGTAGGTCTATGCTGCGAGAACAGGAATATATTTACTTCTTTTAACAAAATAATGGTGTCTTGCTAAATGCACTCTTTTATAAATTTGCTTTTTGAGAAAAATAAGCCTAAGGAAGTGAGCGTCTTCTCGTTCAATTTTGATCGGTACAGCACAAACACTAAACCGTCATAACTAAAATAGAAGTCCAACTGCAGCGCTTGAAGCAGACACGCATTCAATGCTCTGAGTGCTAGGCCTATTTCAAGCAATTTGCCAAGAAAGTCTGCCTGCATTTCTAAAGAAATCACGAAATTTGCAAACATAAAAAACTGCGTTTGTTCCTTATCAATTGGAAATTATTTTTATGTCAAAAACCACCTTCCTCAAAGTTATCGTAGCTTTTGATATTGAAACATGTTGTTAGTCCTACTTGTGATGATAGAGTATAGGCCTACATGTAATGTAGTCGGTTTCAACGAATATCCTGCATAATTATTGTAGTGACCAAAAATAGCTCACAATTTTTGGTGCAGGGTTGTCTCGATGATGAACTGATAGTCTATCTTTCTCTTCCAAATTGGAAAGTTCACACTCTGAATGCTAAATATAGGCCTATGCCTGCATGCATGTAGGCTACAACTGTAGGTCTACATGCATATATATATACATATATATATATGTGTGTGTGTGTGTGTGTGTGTATGTAGCCTACATTGACATTTGTGATTACTAATTATATATTATACATGTATATTATTATTATCACAGCTATTGTAGTCATTAGTAACTTATCCACTGGCTGACAGCTACCTCTCTTGCAAAACAGAAAGGTGTACAGGCTATTGAACTCGTCATATCATGGGTTCCTCCGGCTGTGCATTAACTATATATATATATTTATATATATTCGTTTAATGTGAAAAAACAGGTTGACAAGAACGCAACTCAGTAACATGGAAGGGAAGTTAAAGTTAACTAAGCAGGAAACCTATTTCTTTCAGTGGTAGCATTAACGCCTGTTGTAAGCCTTTCAAACCCACCGAGTGAAGTTTCCATTATTCATGATTCGCGAAATCTAGTCTTTCTACAAGACTTAACAATCGCATTAGCTAGCAGTTCCCAATATTTATGACGCAGCTCAGAAAAATTGTGGGGAGGAGATTCAGACACTGTCCCTCCCAAGGCTTAAACGTGGGGATGGATTACCTTTCTTCCCTCCCCAGAATTTACGACCCAGCTGTTCTTCTTTATTGTAGGCCTACTATATTCCAACTAATTTCGAAACATTCTGCAACATCTGAATTTCGTAGATTTTCGATAAAACATAATAATAATAATAATAATAATATTATTATTATTATTTTTAATTGAACGCCTGCAAGACGCACTGCGCTTTACATTTACAAGTTATGCAGTAAACTTAATTAAACTTAATTAAACTTAACTACTAACTGAACAGACAGCTTTGTAATTACACGGCGCTAATAGCAGCCTACAAAGCAAATCCGCCCAACGGGGCTCGAACTCACTACCTCTCGCACTCTACGCCAGCGTGTTATCCATTGCGGTACCGGGCAAAGATAACTAAGAGGCAACGATACGGAACTTATTTTCCACTAACGTCAAGCAATCACCAAATTTACAAATATTAAAACCCTGCGTTTGTTCCCAATAATAGGAAATAATTTTCTACCATGTTGCATCATGCTGTTAATAGTTATTGTAGTAGTTAAAACTTTGCATACACTGTTAGCTTTGTGTTTAATTTGCGAGGAATCTGGTTTAGATTTCAGGGTTTTGCATATCACGTTTCTGTTGCGCCTGTGAATAAGTTGGTTCCCACTTTTTTGGTGCTGATGAAATAACGAGTTGACTATTACGATCTTACATATTTTTGTATGCTCTAGTCTATTATAGTCTAGCTGGATTCTTATCTCTTCTATTATAGAGCCGCATTGTTACTTGCATGTGTGCAGTTTAAGTTGTCTATCGTTGCATGTGTCGTGTCTTGGGTCACAAAGGGTTAAAAAAGTGATTTTTTTATTTGCGATCACAATATAATACAAAATTGACAAAACCCCAATTTATAATACTCTAGTATAGTTCAAACATAATTAGCTTTACTGATTGCATCATAACTCTTAAATAACCAGACTTTTCTCGAGATAATACAATGTTATAACTGACCTATTGTAATTGTCCTTTGTCCTTTAACTAGACTAATCTACAGCGAGGGGTGTATGAATGCAGCTTTGATTAGCACAGGAGTAATACATTGAGCTACCAACCTGAGTGTTGACTTCTCTGCTTTGCAGTGTTAGTTCCACTGTTTTGCTGCTTTACTTCCACTGTTTTGCTTTCTTAGTTTCATCTGATTTTCTGTCATAGATCCTGTGTATTGCAAGAAGCACAGATCACCGCCTACAATGCTATCCATGGTCTCAGTCGAATGGACGCATTCATTCACCGGATGACTTTAGTTCTCTCCAAATCCAATGCGATTAACCAGTGGATGCACGCACGCCCGGAGTCATGACGAACGCTGCTGCCAGCGAAGCAGCGCTGTGTTCAGCAAAGCCATTATTCGCTGAAGCAACGCTGACCGAAGCGCTATCCTATACGAACAACTGAGCGCTTGGATGAGACAGCAGCAGCCGCAGCGCCAAACAACACAACTGATAGACAACCAGTCAACAACTCAACATACAAGATGTCAACTGAGTAATAACCAAATGCCAACCAACCATATGTCAATCAATATATCAAACGTCAACCATGCAGATGCGTATACATCAGCATTTCAATCTACAGGGTGGGCCAGCATAAATGTCCCGACTTTGCACGCGTATAACTTCGCCAATTTTTAACATTTATTTATACTTTATGCATCAAATTAAAGGTATTTCACTCTAGTATTATCTCTAAAAAGGTCGAACTGATACTAGTCTCGGTTTTAATTATATGCCCGGAACAGCGCTAGCTACCATATTTTGCTGTCATTTGTGACGCAACCTGGCGCCGTTGACAGACGATGATCGCGTTTCGATCTTAATTTTACGAACTGGTAAGGGATTTAATTCGTTTGAAATGATTAACGAATATTCTAACAGAGGATGGAATAAACAATACCTTGTATTATCTGCTACGGAAAATTAATAAAACAGAACTTTCTACTTGCAAACCATGGGAATCGGAGCGCACGGCGCTCACATCCGCTAACATTGCTCGTGTGTCCGCGTACATTTGCAGTCAAGACAATGACCAGGGCAGGCCCTGCATGCAAATTCAGCGCAAAACAGGCCGTCTTAGAAGCACTGAATAGTGTATTGGAAAAGATTGTAGACCTAAAGTTAAAGTAATTTGTCGACGAGAAGTCCCACGAACTCTCCAGCTCTTACGCAAAGAAACGACTGGCAGCGTGCAAGCGTCTGAAGTAGCGCATGGCAGTGCACGGCTGTTGGCAAAATTGAAAGGACGCGGTTTTGCGATTAGAATATATTCATGGTAGGGACCCTACAAACACTCAAAATGATCGTGTCTACGCGCGTTTTAGCAAAAAACGATAGAATTTTCCCGAGAAACGGCGTCATAATGCGTCAGTAATGACAAAAAACGGTAGCTAGCGATGATCCAAGTATATAATTAAAACCTAAACTAGTATCAGTTCGACTTTTTTAGAGTTAATACTAGAGTAAAATACCTTTAATTTGATGCATAAAGTATAAATAAATGTTAAAAATTGGCGAAGTTATACGCCTGCAAAGTTGGGACATTTATGCTGGCCCACCCTGTATATACCAATACATGAAACGTCAATCAAAGAATGTCAACCAATATATCAAAAGTCAATCAAACAGATGTCAACCGATTATGTCAAGGATCAACGAATCATATGTATACATCAGCGTATCAATATGTCAAGTGCCAACCAGGCAAAAATTAATGTCAGTCAATAAATCATATATAAATCAATCAGATGTCAACAAACCAAATATCAATCAATATATCAAGTAATAATATTATATATGAACCAAAATATATGTGTATATATATATACAACGGCATATAAATAAAAAGACATAAATAAATAAAAAGCCAGTCAAGCCAATGTCAACCGACTTATCAAATGTCAATAAACCAAAGCAACGCCAACCAACCAAAACGAACGTCAACACACGAGTCAACCAACCACTACAGCCAACCATACCGAGTAGACGGTAGCCACCGTCAATCGACCAACCAGTTGCCGTCCGTGCTTCCATCAGCCCCTCCCCAACCCCACCCCACCCCATCCCCAACCCCATCCCCAACCCCGAGCATCTCCGGTGAGTCATAAAGAATCCGCCAACGTCTGCTAACCGGCGCTTAAACTAAGTCACGTCGAATGGGTCTCCAGTGACTCAACCTATAGTGGCTCTAAAGCCACAATAAATCTCCATTACAAATGTCTCAAAATGATGGCAAAGTATTTTATATGCATATCAGTATACAACTATACATAATATACCCATTGAAATATCCATATCTAATAGATCCAATTAAGTTATTCTCACTGTACATTTGTATATTTGTATATGCAGTAGCCTATATTTGTACATAAATTCATACATGTATGTAGAAATTCACATGTATCTATAAAAAAATTACAGAATATATATACATAATAATTTTTATTATGATTATGACGCTGACGACACTTGCTTACACGTAGCCTACTTAGACTTAGTCCTTCCCGTGCAGGTCTGCACTTCGGGCAACGCCGCATCTCCTCCACTCGTCCCTGTCCATCGTCAGTTCTTCAACCTCCTCCCATCACATCCCCATACATCTCAAGTCATCTTTGATAGTGTCCTGACGACACTATTGATAATATATCTGATGATGATGATGATGGTAATGCTAGCACTGGTTCAGCAGACAGCTTCTGTGGTCTCTCATGATTTGATCTATCGACCCCTAAGCACATTCCTCTCAGCGCACAGCTTGCAAGACTCGAAAGTCAAAGAGGAAAAGGCAGACAAAGACAATTATATGAGTGCATGACCACAACTCGGGCTAATACCCAATTGTTGCGAATATAACACGCACTCGTATATAGCACGCACGTTAATATAACCCGCTAATTAAGATATTTGAGTGACAGATGAAGTATAACGCACCAGATGTTAACAGGCATGCATTTTAATGCATTTTAATGCATTTTAATGCATTTTAATGCGTCTACCTAATGGACAGTAGACGAATGTGTGCGCTAATGTTAATGCTATTTTTACCTTTTACAATTTCTTTTTCGGATATCCATAACTGTTTCTATTTATTCACATATTAAAATAATCTATTTGATCAACAGAGTTTTGCAAAGAAAGTGAAGATTATTTGCAAAAACTAAAATTTAAATCAAGTATTCAATGCAAACACAATGTGGAAGTCCAATGTGCAATTTTTCTGCAATTTAAGAGAAATAGCATTTTAATATTACTTATTTACAAGTATCTTCACAAAGACGGGTCTTCTCGTCGGAAGATTACAGTATTATAGCGTAGGGTCATTGAAAGCGGGTCTTCCACATTGTGTTTGCATGTATGTCCTTCGCATTTCCTTTGATTGTGGCCGGGCAGTTCAAAATGGACCTTTGAACGACCTTTGAACGATGCAAGGCTTCGATAAAAGCATGCAGGCTCGATCAAGCAGAGCCGTATTTGTATGTGCATCCTTTGACTGCGACCAAGCAATTTACCAGTATATGCATGTATATTATACATGTAAGCTTATATGCATGTATATTATACATGTAAGCTTATATGCATGTATATTATACATGTAAGCTTATATGCATGTATATTATACATGTAAGCTTATACATTGTATAAGCTTACTGTTTGACGATGCAACAGAAAACCGAATTTCGATTGAACCGTTTTAGTACATATTATTGTTCCTGAAGTCGATGCGAGTGACGATCTTTTCATAGCCTGTGTTTGATATCTACCGCCAAACATCTACGCTGCTCACCAAGATCAAAGAAGTCTTGTACCTATTACTAAAATGGCTGACTCGGCCGAAGACACTGAAAAGAAAAATTAACTAGAGTGCCAGATTATTTCTGGAATACTATCGCAATATCAATTATGATATATTGTGGCATTGTGCTATCTTGATTTTTGTACCCAGTTATACAATAACCTACTTACTACTTGTGCTTGTGTTTATTTTTAAGTAAAAATTTAAAAAAATGCATGCACGGCAAAATTTTGCTTTTATAACAGTAGCGGCGATAGGGGGGCTACGGGGGTTAAGCCCCCCTAAAAAGTCGATCCATTTTTTACCATGTAAAAATGAAATTTTTGCACGTTTAACCCCGTTTAGCCCCCCAAAATCCCAAAAATAACCGTGAAGGTACGCACGAGAATTGCCAGACAGTTCAGCGGATATGAAAATGACCATTTTCCAAGATTTCGACCAAATGACTAAAAAAAGTCGTCAGAAATTTTGGCGACTGAAAACGGGAAAATTTTCCCCGCAAATTCAGCCCCCCCCCAAAAAAAACTGAAATCCTGGCTCCCCACCACTGTTTTATAATAAAGCTCAATATTTCTAGCTAGCCTACATGTATCGTTATGCGGCTTTTTATATTAGCCTACTTACATTTTGATGATAACAGTAGGGAACCAACTAATGCTAACATATAGCCTACTAGTGATTTGATTTTAATATGCTTTTGGGACAAAATGGACACGTAGCAGACCTACTTTACAATCATGATGCAGAAATTACAGGTCGACAATAAGCACAGATTTCGGACTCCATGTATTATCGATTCTTTTTATGGCAGTTTCTTTAATTAATTTAATTAATTAATTTAATTACTTAATTAAATTAATTAAATTAATTAATTCATTAGATCTAATTAATTAAATTAATCAATTTCTTTAAAATAATCTATTAATTATATTAATTAATTAAGCTAATTTTGCGGTTGTAGCCAACTCCGAGAAAGGCAAAACAATGCTTACCCTTGATCACCGGGAGCAGAAACCAGAGCCGAAGGCAGGGGCGGATCCAGGAGGGGCCAATCCGGCCATGGTCCCCATTTAGAAATTTATTTTTGACCAGCTATTCTGGCTCGGAAAGTTGACGTGCCCCCCCCCATGAGCAGCCTAGTTCCGTAGACCCTCCCCACACGCACGAAGTCCGCTCACGAGGTCCCGAGACCCGTACGACTAAAAAAGGTCATCAACTTTTTGGCGGATAAAATGGTCTTTTTCTTGGGAAGTGGAGACAAATGACTAAAAAAAGTCTTCAGATTTTTCGACGACCAAGACGAAAATTTGTCCCTGCCCCAAGACCGAAAATTGTTGCCCCCCTCCCTTTCGAAAATTTCAGTATCCGCCCTTGACCGGAGGAGGTACTGAGATGCCCTAATCGCGTTTGCAAGGGTCGCTCCCACACAGCGATCGGTGAGATATAGTGAAGTTGCCCCTCAATAAATAATGAATAGATACGTGATCGCCATAAAAGTCCGCACATTGACACGCACACGATTTTGTTAAAATGTTCTCTGGATTGTCCGGCTCCGTATTGTCCTTCAACCCCAATATAGGACCTTACCTTAGAGGACAGACTAGTTTTGATTTTTGAACCATTTGAAAATGATAACCAAGACAATTTGTATTAAATCGAGCAATAGGAAAATTGCTTTCTCAAATGGTAAGAAAAGCAAGGTCCTGCCTTGGTCAGCTGATTACATCGACAAATTATTTTGCAATTTATTCGTGTAAATAATCGAACATTAGCCATATATAATAAATAACATTACCGCAATCTTGGCCAAACCTCATTCACCAACTATCCATTAACTTCCGACTCAACCCGACCTCATCGCACCCGACCAGTGATCCACTCGATCCATAGGCCCTATATAAATTGCACTGTTCACAAGACGGTATCGTCTCTTTGCCACCGAACGCTAAGACTTGAAGATTCTCCAAGAAGCTTATCTCTAATCTCCAACACAGTATCTTGATTAGGAGGAGAAGAGGTGGATCTCAGTATTCAATATAGTCTGCCTGATAAATCCATTGATGACCCGAGATAGACCTATACTTCAACTGTCATTTGACAGTGCTTCCATGGGATGACCACGGCTGCAGGGTAATCAACCTCCTGCACTATTTCAACTCTCTCAGTTGATTCCCAATCAATAGCTACATGAATGCGTGTGTCTTTCGGTGCGTCGTTTCAAATAGGATTCTGTGGGTTGTCATGGCTTTATAAGCTTCGAACGACATGCACTTGAGTTAGGTTTGAATCATATCATAACAAGGCCCCTACCTAACATTTTCAATGTATGGTATGAATCTCGAAATCTTCTTCTTCTTCTTCGTCTCTTTCTTGTTTCTGTTTTTCTCCTTCAGCAGCGAATTCAGACAGACGTTATTCTGAAGCATTATGTCACCGTTCTCCAGTAAAATATACAATAATGTATACGCTCAGTGTTTATAAACACAGCAAATAAAATATGCTAATCAACAACCGCGAATATTGCGATTTACAATTGCCATAAAGTCTCCTTCATACATACGAAAGGATTGCATATATACAGGCATATAAATACATATATTGTATATACAATATAGCCTACATATACAATTATACATATAAATACATACATATACATATATATATACACACACATATATACACAGGCATTGGAATCGACGCATTCGAATCTCACAGCGGGAATTAGTTTGTTGCCGGGCGTTATTATTTCCCACCAAACGCCGAAATATCCAATGGAAGCCGAGACCTCATCGCAGCTAATAAATTCCGTTTCCGTTTTTCCAATGCCCCTGGGTGCGTTGTGCCGCTGCCTCATTCATTGTCCGTCATCCCAAGGGTAATGGAGACACGTGGAGACCGACTCTACATGACAAACAGCGGACGAAAGAAGAATGGAAGATGGAAAAACAATGGAGGCGGAGAACGAAGGAGGAGGTTGGTGGAAGGACAGCGTGTGTCTCTCCCAGGTGGTATTCGGCGCTGCGCAGTGGAGATCGTACTGCGTCAAAGAGTCAGAATAGGAAAACTAAGAATCTAATAAACCGCTGAATGCAGCAGAAGAGGTGGTCTGGCTTTACAATGCCTTTAGATAATATATAGGCCTATCCTGTCTGGCATTAGAGAAGCGCAGCCATTGTCCTTTACGCTGTCCTCTGTCCGTGTCTTCGTCTTTATGTCCGGTCTTTTGTTTGTCTCATCAACGGTCACTTATTCCTGTCCTTCAAAACCAGAACAATGCTGAGCTCAAGGATTTTCAGAATCTTCATCAAAACATCGACCTTCACTGTTCATTCATTACTACGTGTCGCGTATACGTCTTACATACATACATACATATTATACATTTGCCTTGCCCCAATTTACCTCCGAGAGCTATGCAGCTTTACATTGGGTATCCAAGGACGTCGTCAGCTACGCTCTGCTGATAAGGGAGTCCTCTTAGTTCCTTTTGCTCGTACTACTACCATGAAGAATCGAGCCTTTTCTGTGGTTAGACCAATGGTCTGGAATGGCCTTCCTTTTAAGCTACGTCTACACCCTGGGACTCTACCAGGATCCTTTCTTACTAAACTTAAAACTGTTCTTTTTGGGCGCGCTGGCGTCGGGAGTGCCTCTGAGTAGTTTTTTCTTGAAGGAACGCTATATAAATGTCCGAATGAATACATATATACATACATACATACATACATACATACATACATACATACATACATACATACATACATATATACATACATACATACATACATTCATACATACATGCATGCATACATACATACTTACATACATACATACATACATACATACATACATACATACATACATACATACATACATACATACATACATACATACATACAAACATGCATGCATACATACATACATACATACATACATACATACATACATACATACATACATACATACATACATACATATGTTCATACATGTACATGCAATACATACATACATACATACATACATACATACATACATAGTACATACATCGTGGACGGACAAAATGTCCCCGGACAAAATGTCCCGGACAAAATGTCCCGGACAAAATGTCCCTGGACAAAAAGTTCCCGGACAAAAAGTCCCCGGACAAAATGTCCCCGGACAAAATGTCCCCGGACAAAATGTCCCCGGCAAAATGTCCCCGGACAAAATGTCCCCGGACAAAAAGTCCCCGGACAAAATGTCCCCGGACAAAATGTCCCCGGATAAAATGTCCCCGGACAAAATGTCCCCGGACAAAATGTCCCGGACAAAATGTCCCGGACAAAATGTCCCGGACAAAATGTCCCGGACAAAATGTCCCAGGATTAAAGTAATGTCCATACACTATACCTAAACCCAGCGCATGGGCGCCTAGCAGTGGGCGCACCTACATTGAGAAAAAGAGCTTCTGTCAGAGAACCACCTTCACTAAATGCATTAAAACGAGTCATTTTGAATATAACAGAACATTCTTAGCAAATCAACCAATTGCAAGCTGCATTTGGTTCACTATTTTAGAAGAATTCCGATTCTTGCGTCAGAAATGTACAAATTTGCCAAGGGGCTCAGCTATTTTTCATAGTATCTGCGTTTGTCCTACATATAGGCAGCCTTGAAGGCGTGTGTCCGGATCGCTCATTATTTTAATAGTTTATAAATTATCCTAATTATAAGGGTTTTTTGGTGAGACAATCGATCAGTCGAGAAATTATTTCTCGATAGTTAGCGTGAGGACGTAACTATGCAGTGGCATGACAACCTTAGGCCCCTGGACACTCTAAAGGCTTGAGGCCCTTAAACATTAACTGCACCACACGTATACAATGTTGCAAGACTGTTCTCTTTAGCCGTGATTGGGTCGGGAGCGCTTCTGAGTAGGTACGCTTGAAGAGGTGCTATATAAATGCCTGAAATGAATGAATGGATACACTAATATACTTTTTGCCGTCCATATGTTACATCCTTGTGCATGTAATGTGGCACATCTGAGCAACAATATTAGACCTAACCTACATTTACATAATTGATGACGGGGTAAACATAAGAAAATTATAATATTTCTACAGTTGCGTTTCGGAGTAAGCCTACACTTATAAATGTGGAGTCCCCCAGCAAACTTGAGGCCAGGCGCGTCTTAATGACATCTGGGCCTACCGAGGTATTGTTTTTTAAGGTCCCACGCATGTCTTATTATGCGGCTGGAAAGGCCATTTCTGGGGACAGCAACCCCTGAACGTCAAGTCCCAATTGGGTCTTGCTCCGAAGTGTCTTTGTAATCCAGTACTCACCCCATTTTGCCACTTCGCTGCGTCCTCTTAGGTCTCTGATTGGCTCGACGTCTTTGTTCCCCGCGTAAGGACCGGCATGAAACAATCCTTATCCTTTGCCTGCATAGGTCCCTCCCTATGGAATGGATTATGGACTTCGCTGACATCACTTCGCTCTGTCATCCTCTCTCGTTGTCTTTCGTCATCTTTCTCTCGCCTTAAACCTGTCTATTCTCTAGGTATTTCATGCACTGGCAGCGCTTCTGAAAATCCCTAGCTGCTATTTAATTATAAAGCGATGAATATAATGGTCAGATACAATGCATTCGATTTTGCTCACAAGGGCAAGACCACCAAGCATCTCCTTTGAGATGGTGGATTCAGATGTCTTCAATTGGCAGTAGAGCTCTGCGCTGGTGACAGTGACTGGGCGACCAATATGATATACAGGCAGTGGCCAGTGTTTAATCTAGGCATCTTCAAATGGAGGGAGAATTCCTTCCAGAAGTGACATTACCGTAGAAGAATTTGAGAAAATGATAGAATTTTCTGCTGTTTGGATTAGGAGCGGTTTCAGAACACGGCCCTGGTCCACTAAGGTAGAGGTCAAGAGGTTCCCATCTGCCATTCTACACAGCTGTTTCAAATGGTGGGCTGTCTTCAGGTGAGGGCATTGTCGGACAAGACGGTCCATCTTGGACGTAGGTTTAGTCTCCCACACGGACGCAGTCTAGCGTGATACTGCAGCCGCACAAAATCCCAACAGGCCGGCGATCAAGGTCGTAGCCAGGATTTGATTTCGGGGGGTGTTTCACTCACCAATTTCCCTTCCCCAAAAGACTGATGACCTTTTTTAGTCATCCGGCATATTTCGGGGGGTGTTTTCATGGTTTTATTTCATGGTTTTTACATCATGTGCTCGTAAATGCATTATATTATTTTTCACATTTTCCATTTCGGGGGGTGTTCAAACACCCAAAACACCCCCCTAGCTACGGCCTTGCCGGCGATGCGTAGTTTAGGTGGGGACATTTCCCCTCGACATATTCCCGGACTTATTCCCCGACAATTACCCCCGGACGTCACCCCCATTTTGACTAGGAAATTTTCCCACCTCCCCCGGGCAACTGTACATATGGCACGTTAAGTTTAAAAACGGATGCCTTGAAGTAAACGATCACTCAGTATTCGTTAATAACTGAAATTCATATGAAACGATACATGTATACAATAAACAAAGGCCTTATGCGACGTAGTGAAGGGACATCACTTTTACCCTGCGACTTTCTGTCCAGGGACATTTTGTCCGGGACATTTTGTCCGGGGACATTTTATCCGGGGACTTTTTGTCCGGGGACTTTTTGTCCGGGGACTTTTTGTCCAGGGACATTTTATCCGGGGACTTTTTGTCCGGGGACTTTTTATCCGGGGACTTTTTGTCCAGGGACATTTTATCCGGGGACTTTTTGTCCGGGGACATTTTATCCGGGGACTTTTTGTCCGGGGACTTTTTGTCCGGGGACTTTTTGTCCAGAGACATTTTGTCCGGGACATTTTGTCCGGGACATTTTGTCCGGGGACATTTTGTCCTAGCACCACATAGGCTACATACATACATACATACATACATACATACATACATACATACATACATACATACATAGGCTACATACATACATGCATATATGCATACATACAATAATACATACATGCGTATATGCATACATAATATACATACATATTATTATTTTCATTATTATTATTAATTTATTATGCTGTAGCCTAAGTTGTGCCATGTGTTCCGTAAGAAAAAAGAATGACTGATTAGGTAATCAGACAAAAGTTGACAATGGTGAGCAACCGTACGACCGTACGGTATACTGCTCACTCAACGGAGTATATATAAGCATCATTCAGGGTCAACAGTAATTTCGCAATATACCATCTCTGCACTCGAGTAGCCTCACTGCAAGGTCGGTATACCATGAAGGTCAATATACCATCTCTGCACTCGAGTAGCCTCACTGCAAGATCGGTATACCATGACGGTCTTATCTTTCCCGCGAAGTCAATTCGTTACACACGGATGCACAGAGCTTCATTTTCGAAGAATTCTCATGAATATCATCCCAACTTAACGGCATCATAAAAAAGTAGACCTATAAATATGCGCAGAAAATAAGAAATATGGCGGACACCGGAAAGGTTTTAGGTGCAGTCCACAAAGTAGGAAAAATTCGAAAATCACTGTAAACAGGAAGCTCTCTGCTACATGTATGCTGTCAGCCACAGCTAATGCACGCATCGACTTTTTCCGTATACCATTAACTTTAAAAGTGCGGCCTTAAAGCAGCATTAGAGTCGTTCCCAGCGCTGAGATTTCCGATTACTCTTGACACCATAAATCGTGGATGCTAGAATAAGTACGCAGTAAACAAAAAAAATATGCTAGCAGTATAAGCACTAAGCTCTCATTTATATGTGTCTGGATTTTCATGAGGCATATTTTAGTAAGCCATCAAAATGAATCCCTCCTCATAGGCTTCCTTAAATTGTGCAAATGTAGAAACGGTATCATGATATCACGTGGAAGAAGAGAGCCGTTGTGTTATAAGACACAGCAATGAAACGGGAAGTGGATAGGACACGTCCGGGAGGCAATAACTATCATGGATGATGGATGGAAGGATGGAGAGAAGGAGCGGAGGATGAAACTGGATAAGTAGGTGATGGCGGATGAATACAGTCAATTGAAAAATAAAGTCCGTCATCAGAAGGAGTTGTATCGCTAAACGTTGAACCTGTGCAGGGAAACAGAACTTGAAGAATTGCTCTGCGATGGCGTCTACCGGTTGGGTTGCTGGAGTGCTTGTAACAGGTCATGCGCATGCGCATGGCAGCAGCTCGCCTCATTGGTCGGTTAAATACTAAGGTTCAGCTATAATGTCAATGAGTACATGCAGTATGTCATGCACTGGCTTCCTATTCCGCATAGGTTTCACGGTTTGTGCAGCGAATCTCTCTCTTCTGGCATGCATGGCGGTGCTTCATATTAACTATAGAGCCAAGTATTTTATAGCTTCAGTAGAGGCGTACGGTGCGCTGGTTCACTGCGGTGCTCTCCACTCGTTCACAGAGAGCGAACAGAAATTAGCGCATCATCAAACTTTATTTTCAACCATATATACTGTATTTATAAATGAATGGGTTCGAGTAGTGTTACGCTTGATGCACAGGGTTCACTCATTGCAGCTGTAAGACCGTCCTTTTTAGCCCGTGTTGTGTTTAGAGAACGTCTAAGAAGTAATCTTGAAGGGGCGCTATATAAATCAACGCATGGGATGAATGGATGTACGAATAGGCGAGAAAAATGACGAAGAGAAAGATGAGTAGGAGGAGAAGGAGGAGGAAGAGGAAGAGGAGGACGTGTAAGAGACAGATAAGGAACGACTTAATCGACAAGTCTATGCACAAGCAGCTTGTTTGTTTGTGCGTGGTAGTGTTCCTGTAACGATAACCGGAACCTCTAAAGCAGTTGGCCTTAAAATCTACACTATGTCTTGTTATTCTGAATCGTAGAGATGTCACTCTGGAATGTTGTAGGCCTATAGGACTGTTAAAGGAAGCGATCGGATTTTACCAAATGCATCTAAGCTTACATAATCAGCCTACTATCAAGAATAAATCATTTCAATTTTCAATTCAATTCAATTCATAACCTTTATTTATTACCAAAATATCATTGCGCGTACATTTGTTGGAATAGTTCATATGGGTGTCAAGATGTATCAATCAGACGCACTTAATTGCAGCCATAAAATTGCCCGTAAGCCCAAACGATTGTTTTGAACTTCTCTTACGTGTATCTTGTATCAGCAAGTTACAGATCTAGGTTTATTATAGACAGACTTTTCACTTGGTCAAAAGTCTCTGACAATGCGCCGCAAACCCTGAGGAAAATGTAGTCCTTATTCCTACGCGTCGAATGTAAACTGGATTGGAATGTGTTGTAATGTTTGTCATTTCATCGTTTTCTTGGTCACGTGTTCATCCAGTGTTTGACCAAGACTCCCAGATATATGTCTAGTGGATGATCAGATGATCATCAGTAGGTACATGTAATAATAATTATTATTTGTTGTCTGCCCTTCGAGGCATTCCATTAAATTTTGTCAGTCGCATAGCATGCATAGCCTACATGTATGAAACAAAAGAAACAAACAAACGCGGAAAGCCATTCACATAATATTATTATAGTCCTACCCCGACACTCTCCTCCTTCACAGTTCACACTGATACGCATCTGACAACGCTGAGTGTAATCCCAGAACAAAGAACTGTTTGAGCGTGTGTGGGTGCGTGTGCGTCTGCATGTGCATGTATGTGTGTGTGTGTGTGTGTGTGTGTGTGTGAGGATGTGTGTGTGTGTGTGTGTGTTTGTGTGTGTGTGTGATGATGTGTGTGAGGATGTGTGTGGGAGGCGGACGAACCACAGATGTGGATGTGGTTGTCAATGGATAAAATGGATGCATAAATTGGCAGGGCAACTGGATTGGTGAACACCAAATCTCTGGAGTTATAGCATTATTTAAGTCTATAACTTATCATATCAAGCCTTTCTTACCTTGCTGCTTGTACTCTGTTCATATAATCCCTTTGCTGATCCAATCCATCTGATTGCTTTTTACCTTGATGCTAGTAATCCGCTGCAAGTGCATAAATACATGACTGATCTACAATCCATCTGGTTACGTTCTCTTATCTTGCTGTTAGTAATCCACTGCAAGTGCATAAATCCATGACTTGTATATGATCCATCTGGTTACGTTCCGCTGTTAGTAATCCACTGTAAATACATAAATCCATTACTTGTATAATGTATATAGGCTAATCCATCTGGTTACATATAATTATGTATGGCATATGCTTGCAAAACTGTGTGTTACTGAATTGGCGTGCTTTGATTTTATGAGACGATTGAACGAACATGTCTTGCAATGGCTTTTCCTTGCATTTCTTATTTGTAGGCCTATGGGCGAATAATTCATTGACTTCTATAGCGCCTAATTTGAATTTCTTGCAAAGTATCTTAAATCCTCAATAGTTTATCATTTTGGTAGTGAAATATCTGTCACTAGAGTCGTAGAGTATTCGTTGCTTCTCTGTGTTTGGTCCAGCAACCTGCAGAAATTGGCTATTCGACACCTCCCAAAGTGTGCTCTCAATTTCACAAACAGTTGAAGACTATTTTTACACCTGATATCGGCCGGGAGCGCCTCTGAGTAGGTATCTGAAAGGGGCGTTATATAAATTCTGATTGACTGACCAGAGAATCACATAAATAAACCTCAGGTCTTACAATAATTATAATTGGGTTTTCTCACCGTTCAGCAAGCTTTTTCTTCGGATATTTTGATAACAGAAGATTCATAGGTCACTCTGTAAGTCTGTAATATCGATTACCTCATATCTCTTCTAGCGTCTGAGCTTGTCACTTTATCAAAATAAGCTTCGAAAAGAAATCTAAAATCGAAATTTTAAGCGTAAGCTTGCATCTTAGAAGAAAACTTAAGATAAACTTTGTATTTCAGAGTCACGTTACCACGACAACGTCATAAGTGGCGTTTGGTTTACAAGATATGACGTCGTTAATCGATTCAAAATCACAGTTGCACCGATGACGTATACACCGAAATGAAAGGTCTACTAGAAACTTTAGATCGCATCGCAGGCTCATTGTAGTATAGGCCTATATTATTAGGCCTACATGCGCATTCCAGCTCTCTTAGGTTTTGCATAGTAGGCCTAGTAGGATAGCACACATAATTGTAGTAATAGCAGCAGTAGTGGTAGGCTAGATGTAGTATAGGCTATGTTTCAACAGCTGTTTCTACCTAAATAAATATTAAATAGACATTTTCCGACACAATAATAGCCTACACATTGAAAGGAGGAAACATGGCATGTCATTTCTCCTGACTTTTTTCTTACGATGTAGACCCCTAAGTAATTTGTAATTGAAGTTATTGAAATTATACACAATGTGTAATTTGCAAATTTCAGCATATTTACATAGTAAGTTAGTAATTGGTATTTTTTAATTCAATTGCATTTTCTCTATAGTAATTGGTAATTTGTTTTTCAATTACCTGTTACTGTGTAATTTGTCCATCTCTGCAGTGTGTAGGTCTACACAGTGGCCCATAGCCAGGAATTTATGATGAGGGTTTCATGGCCTGGCCGGATGCCTTTTCTGACACCAACCCAGCAGTATTGCAGTAAATAAAAAGGGAATAAAGTAGCAAAGGGAATCTTCTTTTCTTTAGCGAATGCAGTTCGCACCAAGCCATGCCACCGCGGCAGGACCCTCAGCAAGATGTGGGGCCGAAGTCCGCCCGGGAAACGAAGAAGGTGGCACTCGTTTACAATGTGCGACATCGACTTCTTTCTCCGCAGCAGCACCGCGTATCATCACCTGTTGTTTCTTACAAAAGTAACGTACTCCAATGACAGAACACCTCGTATTTCTGGAAAGCCTGAAGTCTGTGCGTTGTTAGTCACTGAAAGAGAAAGTGGCTTAGCGATATTAGGTTTTGTTGTGTTCTAAAGTCTTTCTTCGTTGAAATGATAAAAACATCTGAACAAGAGAGCTTTAGAATCATTGGTGTATGCTAAGTTAGATTTGCAGTTGTTTTTGATCATTTTGCTGCTTTTCACTGCATCCATCCATTGTTGTTTTAAAGTGTGAACTCAGGCTGTTAATTATTGTCTACCTTCTTATTTAGGCCTACTTACAATACACCATAAATTTTATTCAGTGTTCTTTACACAATAAAAATTAATTTCTCTGTTTCAGTCGTTGTTGGGAGTGTGGCCGTGACTTGTCAGGAATCACTCCGTTTGAATATTACGACTTCAAATTCTGTAGCACAACTTGTCTGACGGAACACAGACCAAAGACAAAATCATAAATTATTTCGTGCTTTTCATTCGACGATTTAAATAATTTTTTCGCCTATTAACATTTACCGACTTTCATCAGGATATTTGAATGATCACTTTGCAGGCACATCAATCACTTTGATAGGATTCTTGTGTATTTTAGTGTTGATTTATCAACAGTTGTATAATCGTGATTAAAATGAAGTGGTACGTGTAAAAATGTTGATATTTAGTAGTTCTAGAATTTTTATTAATTTTTACAAATCACCCTTAGTCTTGACAATGAGTTCCATTGCTTTGGCCAGTGGGTTGTATCCAAACTAAGTAAACCATGTAAAAGCTTTGCAGGATATCATGCCCTGAGCCAATAAATCCCATCCTATATTATTCCCTCAATATTTCCTCAGCTTCACATTTCTCTTGCCCTAAACACATGCCACCGTGGCAGTTCCTGTGTCCTTCCCCCTTTGGTCTCACAGTAACCTGAACTTGTTCTTCACACGGTATATATCACTGGTTGACACTTCTGACTAGACGCAGCTATCCTGAATTGGTTGTTGCGCTTCACTAATTGTTTTCAAATTGTACCTCATAAATGTTCTGGCTCACAATTACTTAATGCTAAGAAGTTTTTCAACTTGGGACGAAGTTATTTTGCCAAACACGCCAACTCACTTTTTAAAGTCACGATTACATGAAGCCAAACTATTTTTTATCTTTTGCCCACTCAACCATACCCTTGACACCGCACCTTGATAAGCGAAGGCTGTTAATTCTACACTCTACAGGTTGCAGCATTCTTGCGATAAATCGCTTACCAATCAGCGAATCACAACGTGTTATCTCTGGATTACGTGAGTGAGGCCTAACTGAGGCTGCCGATTAAACCCTTCATTGTCATGCCTATAGGTTCGACTGGGTGATCCAGGAATCGGGTCCGAGGCAAGGAACCTGCGTACAAACAAGTGATCTGCTTTCATTCAATCATTTCATTCATTCATTCGTGTATTTATATAGCGCCTCTTCAAGAAAACTTCTCAGAGGCGCTCCCGACTCCAGTACGGACAAACAGAACAGTTTTTAAGTGCTTATATAATGTGTCAGAGAGTGATCTAGGGAACAGGCGCAGCGCAAGTGGGAGGGCATTCCATACCACTGGGCCAACCACAGAAAAAGCACGACTCTGCATGATGGAGGTACGAGCAAACGGGACAAAGAGCACTTCCCTATCAGCCGAGCGTAGGGGCCGACCAGTCCGAGCACTTAACACAGGCCGACAAAGATCAAGCAGGTAAGATGGAGCAAGACCTAGCTGGCATCGCCATATCAAGGAAGAGAGTCTGTATTAGATGCGCTGACGGACAGGGAGCCAATGCAGAACCTCCAGCATGTAATTTGTAACGTGACCAAACTTGGGCAGATGACCAATGAGGCGTGCTGCATCGCGCAGAATACGGTCAAGAGAAGATAATCGACCAGATGGTAAACCAGCATAAAGGAATAGGCAATAGTCAAGACGAGCTGAGACAAAGGAATGTACAAGCTTTACAATGCATCGCGATTGCTTTACAATGCCTATTCATAATTGCCATCATCATTATCATTTTCCATGTCTTCATCATCGTTGGAACTATCGTCGTCGTCGATATCATCCGTGTCATCACCGACGATTCATCGTCATCATAAACATCATCACCGTTATCATTATAATCATCATTATCGTCATCATCGTCATCGTCGCCATCGCCGTTATCATTACCGTCACAATCATCACCATCATCATCACCATCTTCATCGTCATCGTCGCTATCATAATCATCGTCATTATAGTCAAATCATTGGACCTGTTATTAGGCCTACTTTCCTCGGCAAAAAAGACTGAAGCGCTGTCTTGCAATTCTCGTAAGCTTAAATGATTGTTGTTATTATTAGTCTGTTGTTATTATAATAATAATAATTATTATTATTACTATTATTGCTCTGTGATTGCTATCATTATTAATTTATTATTATGATCAGTATTATCGTTATTATTAATATTATTACTATTATTATTATCATTTTTTATCAATATTATTATAATTATTATTATTAGACCTCTATTATCATTATTACGATATTGTCATTATTATTATTGTTTATTGTAGTAGTACTTTGTTTGTTTGTATGTGCACTTGTCATAGCGCCCCTTCAAGCTCCCTACTCAGAGGCGCTCCCGAATGCAGAGCGGACATTGCATCGGAGTTTCACGCCCAAGCGCTGAGCAATTGCGAGTGAAGGACTCGCCCAAGGTCCCTACTTAAGGTGAATTCGAACCTCGAACCTTCCGGCTTCAAGGCAACGACGCCACCACTACACCACCGCGCCCCACAAATGTAGTAATGTAGTAGTAGTAATAGTAGTTGTAATAATAATAATAATAATAACGACAATAATAATAGTACATTATAATATTATTATACTATTATTACAAATAAATCAGTTTAAAATGAAATTACTACAATATTAACGTCAAACAAGTCATAGGATTATGAGAATAGGCTGGGTACAAAAGTCAGTGGACAACAAAATACAACATTGCAATCATTATTATTATTACTATTAGGCTATTATTATTTCATTATCAGCAGTAACATCGCCACCACCACCACCAACACCACCACCATCACCATTACCATCACCAGTAAAAATTTAGCTGCAACAATGCCAGGACTACTCTCGTTCTAAGTTATGATTATCAATGGCGCCTTTTGCTGTCGCTAATAATCATAGCTCTATACTATAATAATATAGGCCTATAGACTATAGTTTGCCTCGTTTGCCAGGCTGTAGGCCTACCGCCAACGGTGGTGATGGCGCACACATCTAGGCCTAGCTGTCTCTTGAACAGTATTTCACTCAAGGCTATCAAAATCATCGTCGCCATTACCACCGTCACTATCACCATCGCCGCTAAATATTAAATAATTAAAAGATATCGATTAAACAATCTCGTAATAAATACAGACGCCTTTGGAACGATTTCTATAATGTATGCATGACGTCATTTCCGGTGCCAATCGCAATTTGCATATGCGTGACGTAGCATATTTATTGTCATTCGAGTCTTTGTTTTTCGCCGATCGCCTTGCGCCTCGTTCGATTTACGCCTTTTTTTCTCGAGTTATTTCTAAGATGTTCCGAGTTTGGGAAATGGTCTGTCGGGGATTCGGCCGACGCCGAAGCCGAGTGGGTCTCGCCGACCTTGCGAGCGAGTCGGAAGCCGTCGCTGCCGCTGCGTCAACGCCGCCGCCGTTGCCGACGACGACTCCAAGGATCATTTCCGATGAGGACGACACAGGTGAGAGCGGCTCAGTCGTACTGGAAAGTCCCTGCCCCGCCCTAGCCCGACGAGCGCCGTGTGCCCCGCCTCACGGACCGGTGTCTAGGGTGACGACTTCGCTTCCGGTCGACACAGCGCCGCCTCTCCCTGCTGTCTCGTCCACCTTCCTCTGGTGCGCTCCGATTCGGTGTCCTCCTGGTGTGCCAGACGTCGGAGTGGCCGAGGCGTCTCCACCGCCGTTCGGTGCTGCCACTGCCGACGAGAAGCCAGGAATGGACGGACCGTCTGCGGATGACGACTCAGCGGTTACAGACCCGCACAGAGGATTTCCCGACCAGGGTCTGCACGAGCCCCAGCCAGACAGCCGTTCTTCGAGCCACGACGGCCGCGGTCTGTCTGGTGTGCCCCTGGTCGATGACCCCGTCGTCCCCCCTTTACCTCCCTCTGTCCCTGTGGATGTCGCGGCCGACCGAGCGTCTTCTCCACCGGATGACGCGTCAGCCGTTGACTGTCCTCCACTGCAGGAAGAGGTCGAGCGCCATACGTGCCAGTCCCAGCCCGATGTGCTGGTGAGTTCGCCCCCTGACATAAACGTTGCGTCCACCTCTGTCTGTCCCAGCATGACCGTCAGTGCCCCCTCTGGGGTTGCCAACGTAGCGGTGGAGGACAGGGAATGCCATCCGTCTGAGACCACCGTCTACTGTTGGGACCCAGAGGTCGATCGTTTCATCGACAAAGATGCTGGACAGCAGCAGGTGGCAGGGACGCCCACTTGCGAACACACTCCTTCCATGGATAACCTCCTCATCTACGACACATCGAAGGACACGTCGGTGATTTACCACCGCACCGACAGACCGGATACCTTCCGATGCCTGGATACGACGATCGTCGAATCTCTCGGTTCCACCGCGGAGGGATTCGTTATTCCAGAGGACAATAGGAAGGAGAGATCGGAGGTCATCGCTGTTGACAGATCAGCGACCCCGCCGCCACGACAACCGACGCCACAAACGGTTGCGAGCAGCGTCGCATCGACTGGGAAGGCCAGTGCTAAAAGCAGCAGGAGGATCTGCTGGTCGAGCCAGATATCGGCTCGTATGATCCCACCACGAACCGAGTCCGACATCCAGATGCCGGAGGATGTTCTGGAGGAACGATCAACAGTCGGTCCACCACCATCCGCGTCGGTGGGAGATTTCCCAGCGGTTCCGATGCCACGTTCGGATGTGGCGCCCGTTCCAGTCGCCTCTCAGCCGATCCGCCAGCCATCTCCAGAGGGCGTCTGGTGCTGCTGCCTGCCATTCTCTTGGAGGCGCAGGTGTCGCAACCGCTGAGCCAAAGCGAGTGAGGTGGACGCTCCTACCGCAGCGCCTCTCGTGGGTGATGGGAGTCTCTTTGGGAGACCAGCCACATTGACGCGTCGTCACCACCATCGACGCATCAGAAGCTGAAGGGCTTCGACGATGGAATTCATCGACAACGCGAGGTTGCCACCATCGCATGCTACCATCGCCTGCTACCATCGCGAGTGAGGTGGACGCTCCTACCGCAAGAGGCGGATCCTTCACGGGACCGTCGAGTGTTTAGGACGCCGATAAGAGTCCGATCCTCGAAGGCAGCGCCTCTTGACATTCAGGAGAGACCAGCCACACCGATACGTCGTCACCACCGCGCACACATCGGAAGCTGAACGAGCTTCGGCGATGAAATTCATCGACAACGCGAGGTTGCCGTCCTCGCTTGCCACCCTCGCCAACCAGCCTCGCCTGCCACGAGGAAGCTTTGGTTCCGCGCCAAGTACGCCAACACGCCAACACGCCAACACACCTGCACCAGCAACCATTTGAGCATTGCTACCGCCGTCACCCCGCCGTCACTACGAGAGCAACGACACGTGTCGTGTTTTCCCGTCTGCTGATCTTCGACACACCAGAGGCCGCCACTCTTCGTTTGTTGAAGAGAAGGTGAAGAGATGCATTTCCACCGCAAAGCATCTTCTTCATTGTTCACGCACTGACCACAGAGGTCGGTCATCGCACGACAGGTATCAGGTTGATCAGTCCGCATCGCCGTCGCTGCCGGAGTCACGCTTGACTGCCTATCAGCGCCATTCATCACCGACGGACCGAGCATCCGGTGCAGGATCGAGTCTGCGTCTGGACTCGATTAGGAGCTATACAAGACGCACAGAGTGTCGTCTATGACACTGAGGATAAGGTCACGGATGGATGATCGCGACCGAGCGAAGCAACTGTCTGGTGCTTCCAGAGCTATCAGACCTTGACTATCCACTGAGGTCCGATTGGTGGCATATGGCGCCATAGACGCTGGGATCAGGGACACTGTCACATCACAGCCACTGGACCAGGCGATCATCTGGTGGTTGAACACTGCGAGATCGAAAGAGACAGAGGGGCACAACAATGAAAGCGAAACACAGTCAAACACTTTGAATCGAAAGCAAACAGAGGAGCACAAAACTGAAGGCAAACACTTTGAATCGAAAGTAAACAGAGGGGCACAAAACTGAAAGCAAACACTTTGAATCGAAAGCAAACAGAGGGGCACAAAACTAAAAGCAAACACTTTGAATCGAAAGTAAACAGAGGGGCACAAAACTGAAAGCAAACACTTTGAATCGAAAGTAAACAGAGGGGCACAAAACTGAAAGCAAACACTTTGAATCGAAAGAAAACAGAGGGGCACAGAAACGAAAGCGAAACACGTGAATCGAAACCGAACCGAGGGCACAGAAACGAAAGCGAAACTTCTCGAACAGCTGGGCCGCACAGATAATTTCTGCCAGTCGAATTACATTGAACAGGTAAGCAGACGTTCTGGATACTACTGTAAAATCGTGAATGGATGACCCTGTGCTGATCTCTTATGCATTCTCACTCCACAAATCACACCACTTTCATTGTGTCAAATACTTGGAAATGTTAACTGCGCGCCTATTCTCAAACCGTCAAGCAGTGTTTGAATTGATAAACAGAGTTTCAGATCTTGGAATGAAAGCATGTGAACTGTGAAGCTGATTTCGTATAAAAAAAAACATAAGCCTTCACATTTCAACCACATATGCATTAAGCTTAAGCTTACACCACGGAGAAGTCAAATGTGCACTTCCTCAAGCAATCAAACCGTAGTTGAATGATAAGTAAGTTTGAAGAGATTTTATAAGAATCAAATCAAGTGTACGCTTTAGTTGACTTGAGCTGATAACCTCTCAGAAATTCAGACTACAAGAAGCACACACCAGAAAGATCTATATCTACTGCACAGTTAGTCTCAGAACGCATACGCTGTCTGACAGTGGCGGCGCTAGGGGGGACATTTATAACTGAAACATATGTAGGGCCTTGTAGGCCTAGGTATAAATCAATTAAGCTTCCATTGGTGTGTATTCAATAAACAATTATAGACGATTCTTCAATTTAGCTTTAAACTGAGCATAACATTTTTGAAATCAGATCCGCCGGAGCAAGACGCCTTGGAAGAAGGACGCCTGCAGAGAAGCTTCCCTTCCGTCCTAACGAGGATCGACCCAATCAACACAACACTACCCTACTACACCCAACGCGTTCTCCTACACCTCGAAAAAAATACAACGTGTCGGACAACAGAGCAACGTTCGACATGGAACTGGAATTAAAACCATGAGAGACACACCTGCTCCACTTCTCCGTTGGAAGAGGAAGCGGGTCTTCCGGTCTCCTCCACTTCTGCGTCCTTCCCGAAGGCTTCCACGTTGCGAACATGGTAAGAGATCTATATCTTTGAAGAGGCGCTAGATAAATTAATGTGGGTGATTGATTGATTGATTGGTTGATTGATTGATTGATTGATTGATTGATTGGTTGGTTGATTGATTGATTGGTTGATTGATTGATTGATTGATTAATGATTGATTGATTAAGATCGCCTATAGTTTTGGTCAGTCGCTTTTCGTAAGTGAACAGCTTCATTAACTAGTTACAGTAAAGGATAAACGTGTCGACTTCTCTGTAAAATTAATATAGCCTACCGGTAGCCTACTTCAGCACATTTAACCATATTCTCCAGATTTCTAAAGCGCCACTCGAAAGTCAAGCGCATGGCACCAACTTATTCACAATGAATAATTGATTACCGATTGGCTACAGTTACTTTTAAAAGTGGCCAATAATTTGGTCTATTTTATAGTCGAAATAAGTAAGCAAGTGGATGAGTAAATAAGTAAGTTTATTATATATTTATCCAATGGTAAAACCGCAACTAACTCGACGACGACATTAACGAATGTCAGCTGCATCTGTTGTGAAAGGAAACCGAAGGAGAAGCGACGTTGGACGTGGAATGGAACGAAAGACCTGATAGACGACACCTGTTCCATCCATCCATCGGTGATGATGCGTCAAGAAGATCTATTCGTCATCCCGTCTGCTCTGCTTCAACCCTCGCATTAACACCCGGATGTTGGAAGAAAGCATGGTAAGAGATCGCCTACAGTTTTTCTACAGTCGCTTTTCTAAGTAGGCTAATCGTAATTGTATTGTATTGTATATAAGCATTTATAAAGCGCCTCTTACAGACTAGCTAGTGACTATTCAAAAACGATCTCAACGTGACAGACCATGCAGAGGAAATGAAAAGACTTCAAGTAGCGAAGGGCTGAAGATGACAACCGCAATAAGATCTTACTACGGATAGTGGGAGGAAGGTCGTTCCACACAGAATGGAAAAGGCACGGTAATGGTAAGCTCGAAACTTCTACAGCGCCCGCAAAGCAGGTATGCGCCTAGGCGCTCAGTCAAAACAAAAGCGATTGGCAATACACGGCTACTGCAGAGTGTCAAGGTTAGTTATTGTGTGAAGGAAAGTATCCCCTTTCTGTATAATTAGATAGGCTACTAGTCTTTAGAAAACGGTAGATCTAATGAGACAGATTAGAGTTAGACACAGGCTACTTTCGAAACGTAGCCATGTATGTTTTCCGTTGCTGTACGTGGGAATGTAACTTGAACATTTTCACCTTCCTCCATGAAGAGATTATACTTTTAAATCGACGAAGTAAAGGAAAGAGTTCAATGACTTTATTGCAAAACCTCCTGAGAGACTGCATGTAAGTGGGGCAATATATAACTTGTTTTACCCATTACATTGTTACCAACGAATAGATCGAGAGCCTTTGCTTACAAACGGAAATATCCGATTCAATGCACGTGAAAAAAGGATTTTCACAGTGAGCATGGAACACTTTGATGCAATTTATATAGCACCTTAACAGAGCTGGATGACACAAAGGTATTACTTAATACAACATTTAGCATGTGGGCAATTTGGAGACGCCATGTCGATGCATCATCGTTAGCGCATGGCTGACGAAGGAGAGAGAGAGACAGACAGACAGACAGGTAGGCAGGCAGACTGGCAGACAGATAGACAGACATAGACAGCGAGAGAGAGAGAGAGGAGAGAGGGACAGACAGAGAGAGCAACAGAGAGAGAGAAAAGAGAGAGAGGAGAGAGAGGGACAGACAGACAGACAGAGACAGAGAGACAGCGAGAGCGAGGTGAGAGGGACAGAGAGAGAGAGAGAGAGAGAGAAAGAGAGAAATAGAGAGAGAGATAGACAGAGAGAGATAGACAGAGAGAAAGAGAGAGAGGGACAGACAGACAGACACAGACAGAGACAGACAGAGATAGACAGAGACAGACAGAGACATAGAGACACACAGAGAGAGAGACAGAATGACAGAGATATGGAGAGAGAGACAGAGAGAGATAGAGACAGAGACACAGACAGAGAGACAGCTGCAGAGTGACCTAACTAATATTTTTGCGTCATCGTTGCCACGTACAAGTTATCAGTTAAAGTTGTGCGTTACTCATGGCAAGAGTAACTAGACACTAGTGTAGCGACTGGTGCACACCACAAGTAGCGCGATAACGCACAGCATGACCCCTCCTTAATTCTTTTGTTTAGATGAGAAACCTGCTAGAAGACTTGGCATGGTACGATAATTCCAAACTCCGACACTGAAATATTGCAATGACCACGACACCATCTGACCAGCGGCAGAAAATGAAAAATATAGCGGTTTAACAGAAATGGCTTGAAATGAGAAATCTAGGCTACACGGCGGCTGAAAATAAAAGAAATGGCGAAGTTTATCGAATAGAAATGGTGGTAGGCTTAATGAGAACGAAATGGTGGCGCGTACTGAAAAGGCATGGCGAAATCCAAGAAGACAGACCAAAAACAGGCTGCAGAAAAAATGACGATCAATCAAATCAAATCCGTTTATTCATAGAGATCAATGCATGAGAAAAAACAATTGACAATAAAACGCACTGACGAGAGAAAAGAGTAAACACAAAGTAAGTTATAAACAAAGTATCAGCAGTTATAGAATTAAATGATCCCTGTGAAAGGGAGACCTAGAAAGGGAATGACCCCGCTAGCCTAGGCACCCACTAACAGGAAAAAAGAAAGAAAATTATCATGACAGCTGAGGATGAAAATTATTATTAAGCAAAATAAAGAAAAGAAAACAGAAAGAGACAGAATGAGAAGAAGACAAATAGTAATTAATTCAAAGTAGGACTTTCATCAAAGACAGAGATGAGGAAGTGATGCAATAGGGACACAGCATAAAATATAGAGTGGGAGTATAAGTGGTATATAAATTGGAAATGCCAAGCTATGATAATCAGACTAGGAAGATCAAAGTGGTGACATATATAACATGGTAAAACAAGAACCATTAATTAACAATAAGATATTTTTTAAAGTTTTTTTTAAAAAGGCCAATGGATTGAGAAGAGAGTAAGTAGGCCGGGAGTTCATTCCATAATTTAGGACCCAGATATTTAATAGATAATTGTTTGATTTTTAAGCGCGCATACTCACTACGGTAACATTTAGCATATCTGGTGGCATGGTTATGAATTTTGGAGCCAACAGTGAAGTAGCTTGAGAAGGAATTTGGCAATAAATTATGATGAAAGCGAAACATAAACAGGCCAATTTGGAATTTATTTATGTTCGGGAGAGAAAGTAACATATGGTTTAAATACAGGGGGGCAGTAGAGGTCCTCCAGTGTACACCACAGATAATTCTTACAGCCCGTTTGTGTAGAGTGATCAGAGGTTTGAGTCGAGAGGAATAATTGGAACCCCAGGAAATATTACAATAGGACAAATAAGGGTAAATGAGTGAATAGTAGAGATCAATAAGGATTTTATTGGGGATGCAGTGTTTAATTCTAAGTAAGACCCCAATATTTTTGGCAATTTTTTTAGAAATGGTTGAAATATGATCACACCAAGTAAGATGCTCATCTATAATGACACCCAGAAATTTAGTAGACTTCGTTTGGGCGATTGGAATATTGTTAATTAAAAGAGATTTATTCATATCTAAGCCATATTTATTTTTTATATTAAATAACATAAAATTAGTTTTGTCGAGGTTAAGGGATAATCTATTGGTTTTGAACCATTCACCTATTAAATTGAGTTCATTATTTGCAATATTAAATAGGCAATCAAGAGAGTGGTGTGAAAGGAAAACATTAGTATCATCAGCAAATAAAATAAATTTGAATATAGTAGAGGACATAGATAAATCATTAATATATAATAGAAAAAGAAGCGGTCCCAGAATTGACCCCTGGGGAACACCACATAAAACATTCAATGCCAGTGATTTATGTCCATTAAAGCAAACATGTTGGGTTCTATCACTTAAATAATCCAAAAACCAATCATTACTAATCCCACGAAACCCGTAGTATTCAAGTTTTTTTACCAATATTTTATGATCTACCGTATCGAACGCCTTTGAGAGATCAAAAAAGATTCCCAAAGAGGTTTTTTTTTCATCCATAGAATCAATAATATTACATTGCAGGTCAAGCAAGGCCATATAAGTAGAGAGGTTGCGTTGAAAACCATACTGGGTAGAAGATAAGAGTTTAAATTTATTGAGGTAATCGATTACCCTGTTAGACATAAGTTTTTCAAATATTTTAGAAAAGAAAGAAAGTACAGAAATTGGACGATAGTTGCTAATCAGCTTCTTATCACCATTTTTAAAGATAGGAGAAATTTTAGCAGATTTAAGTTCAGTTGGAACTAAGCCAATAGAGAAGGAGGCATTAATTATAGTATTAAGGGGTGTAGCAATAGCATATATCGAGGATTTAGCAACCAAAGGACTGATGTCATCCGGGCTAGATAAAGAAGATCTTAGCAAATTAGAGACTTGGATAATCTCCAGTTCAGAGGCTGGAGCAATGCCAAAGGAACACATGGGAGGAGGGGGCATGAAATGTTCAAAAGGGGTAGAGGCTTTAGGGATATTAGCTGCTAGTGAAGTGCCAATTGTAGTGAAATAACTATTAAAGGTATTTGCAATGAGGGTTGGGTCCTGTTCCAGGCCAGATCCAATTAGAAAAGAGGTGGGAAGACATGATTCTTCATTGGTGTTAAGAATTTGCTTAATTACTTTCCAAGTTAAATTTAAGTTATTGCCACATTGGATAAAGCAATCAGAGTAGTAACGCGCTTCACATTCTTTTCTAACGGACTTAAATTTGTTACGATATTGAGTAAATAATTGTTTGTTCAATATGGTGGGGTTCAGCAAATATTGTTTATGGAGACGCGCCTTTTTCCTGCAAGAATTAAGAAGAGATTTAGTCATCCAAGGTTGCTTTAAACTATTTCGACCCTTATTTTTAACAGATATCAACGGAAAAGCTTTATCATATAATATTTTATATTTTTGAAAGAAGGCAGTATAAGCTTGGTTAGGACCATTAGTTGAACAAATATTACCTACAAAGTCCCAATCTGTTAGATTAAGAGAGTTAAGAAATAGAGACTTAGCCTCGGGTGGAAATTTACGAGAGTGGGTATAGGAGATAGGATTCCGGAGTGTGGGACAGAGATTGGTGTGGAGAAGTATAGGGAGATGATCAGAAATATCATTAATTAAAATACACGAGTCCTGGGAAGGGGACAAACAGTTGGTAAATATATTATCTATAAGAGTTGCAGTGGTGTCAGTGATTCTGGTGGGTCTAAGAATCGTTGGGAAAAATTTATATGAGAACATGGCGTTTAGAAAGGCAGCAGACGGGGAGTGATCATTATGTCGAAGAAGATTAATGTTAAAATCACCCATTAGAAAAACACGACTAGTAGATGTAGATAGATGTGATAGGGTAGCATCAAAGTCCACAAGAAAATCAGAAATTGAATTGCCAGGGGGGGCGGTAGATGGAGCCAATTATTATGTCCTTTGTTTTGTTTTGAGGTAATTTAATAAATAAACATTCAAAAGTATTCTTTATAGAATTTGACCAATCAGGGTCCAGAATTTCATATTCAATGTCCTTTCGGATAAGAAAACCTACACCACCACACATACCAACTGACCTAGCTTTATGAGAAAAGTTAAATCCCGGAATGGAAATGGTAGATGCCAGATCATTAGAAAGCCAAGTTTCGGTGAGCGCAAGGACTGAGGTGTTGGAATTAGTTAAGAGAAGTTGAATATCGGAAATTTTTTGATTCATAAATGGAAGAAAAACGGTGGAAAATGAGAAATGAAAACTGGCGAATTTGAATGAACAAAATTAACAACGAGCGGCAGAAAAAATGGCGACATTAAATGGAAGAAAAACGGTGGAAAATGAGAAATGAAAACGATAGTAAATAGAGTCGAAACGGTGGTGAAATTGGCCACATATCGGAGGGGAAGACTGGCGAAGAAACGACGGCCCAAAATGAGAAATAAAACTGGCGAATTTGAATGAACAAAATGAACAACGAGCGGCAGAAAAAATGGCGACATTAAATGGAAGAAAAACGGTGGAAAATGAGAAATGAAAACTGGCGAATTTGAATGAACAAAATGAACAACGAGCGGCAGAAAAAATGGCGACATTAAATGGAAGAAAAACGGTGGAAAATGAGAAATGAAAACTGGCGAATTTGAATGAACAAAATGAACAACGAGCGGCAGAAAAAATGGCGACATTAAATGGAAGAAAAACGGTGGAAAATGATAAATGAAAACTGGCGAATTTGAATGAACAAAATTAACAACGAGCGGCAGAAAAAATGGCGACATTAAATGGAAGAAAAACGGTGGAAAATGAGAAATGAAAACTGGCGAATTTGAATGAACAAAATTAACAACGAGCGGCAGAAAAAATGGCGACATTAAATGGAAGAAAAACGGTGGAAAATGAGAAATGAAAACTGGCGAATTTGAATGAACAAAATTAACAACGAGCGGCAGAAAAAATGGCGACATTAAATGGAAGAAAAACGGTGGAAAATGAGAAATGCAGAGCGGTGGAAAATTTTAAAAGGCGAATGATATCAAAGTAAGTGGTGGATACAAAACGAGGTGGGACGGGGAAAAAAACCCGGCGAAGTAAACCAAAGAAAAGTGGAGGACATAAACGAAATGGCGGCATCGACAAAAAAATGGCGAAGAAATACTGCATCGAGTCAACATGGAAACCAAAAGTCTACTTGATGGAAATAGAAAGGTCGTGGTCATTGCAATTTTCAGTTGCCCAGCTGAAGCAACTGAAAGAAGCTGCGGAGAGATAATGCGAGGATTGGGAGCCAAAGAAACCGAAACAATTGAAGTCGAGCAATGTCATCAGCTACAGAGAAAACACCGAAAGCGACCTTCCTACAACTGATGCATCAAGAATATCAAGACTACCACAAAAGTGAGTTATACGATGTATATATGTATGTATGTATGTATGTATGTATGTATGTATGTATGTATGTATGTATGTATGTATGTATGTATGTATGTATGTATGTATGTATG
Organism: Lumbricus terrestris; assembly: GCA_949752735.1. Lineage (NCBI taxonomy): Eukaryota > Metazoa > Annelida > Clitellata > Crassiclitellata > Lumbricidae > Lumbricus > Lumbricus terrestris. Next base: position 62,778,872 of record OX457039.1, read on the forward strand.
TATGTATGTATGTATGTATGTATGTATGTATGTATGTATGAATGTATGTATGTATGTATGTATGTATGTATGTATGTATGAATGTATGAATGTATGTATGTATGTATGTATGTATGTATGTATGTATGTATGTATGTATGTATGCATGTATGTAGGTATGAATGTATGTATGTATGTATGTATGTATGTATGTATGTATGTATGTATGTATGTATGTATGTATGTGTGTATGTATGTATGTATGTATGTATGTATGTATGTATGTATGTATGTATGTTTTGTATGTATGTATGTATGTACGTGTGTGTATGTATGTATGTATGTATGTATGTATGTATGTATGTACGTTTGTATGTAATGTATGTTCGTGTGTGTATGTATGTATGTATGTATGTATGTATGTATGTATGTATGTATGTATGTATGTATGTATGTATGTATGTACGTGTGTATGTATGTATGTATGTATGTATGTATGTATGTATGTATGTATGTATGTATGTATGTATGTATGTATGTATGTATGTACGTGTGTTTATGTATGTATGTATGTATGTATGTATGTATGTATGTATGTATGTATGTATGTATGTATGTATGTATGTATGTATGTATGTATGAGCATTTCTTATAGCGACCCTTCAAGATTGCCACTCTGAGGCGCTCCCGACTACAGCGCGGACGCTGAATCTAGGTTTCACGCCAAAGCGCATGAGCAATAATTGTGTGTGAAGAACTTGCTCAGGGTTCCTAGGCGGCGGCTTGAGGTGGATTCGTAGCAGCAACCTTCCGACTCCAAGGCACGAATATACCCCTACACCACAGAGCCCCAATATATATATATATATATATATATATAATATTATATACATATCGAAGCACGCACATGCACACATACAAAGATGTAGGTTGTGTTTGCAGATTTGCATAGGCCTACTCAGCCCTACTGGCCTCCAAATGGCCAAAGAATCAATTCCACTTAGCTGCTGACAATATTATAATAATCTTCGTTTTAATGATTCAATCTGACAAACCGCAGAATGATTATAGGTACAGGTTATACGAAATACGGCCCATTATAGCACGACACGCAGATCGGCTTTACAGCAGTGGGTTCGGTAGCTGAACACACTATTGGCCTAAGTGCTGGATCACTCCAAATACGGCCAAGCCAGAAGTGGGAGGGGCTATCTTATTTTCAGCAGAACCCGAGTCAAACAACACAACAGAAAACAATGGCAGCTAACTGAACTTTAATAAATTAATGCCCTGAGCGAGGCTTGAACCCGGGTTGCGTGGATGACACTCAATTTAACGACCAACGCTCTCTCAACTGAGCTACGGACCCCATATAATATATAGTCATATATCATTTTTATCAGCCATATAAATTAATATAATTTGTCAGACTCCGCCTCTGGCCTTCGCCTCATTCCAGAATAATTATATTGAATTTCACGCACCCCGGATGACAAAGTGAGCAGCAACATTTTTGACGCAGTTAGAGAATCGACTCCTCTTCACTGCTTATATTATTAATTTATAGGTCATAATATAGCTCCATAATTATATAAATGTCACATGAATTGCGTTTTAGTCCAGACACATCTGTGAGACGCAAGCGCTTGGACTACCCTACGTTCCAACTCCGAGATCTATCAGAATCAACCGTGAGGTGGTAATTAATGCGAGAGCTTCAGACGATCTACAAAACACAGGTTAGTCTGGATGTCATCAGCTTAGAGCGGACTCAATACATCAAAGGACACTTGCGATGTCATCAGCATACAATTTATACGATTTATAATAGACAGCTGCAGTGGACGTAGAATAGAGTCAAGATGTATAGATGACAAGTAGTGGAAATTGTAGGTGATCAAAGAGATCGAGGGAACCCAAAGATCATATATCGCTGGACTAAACCTTCGTTGTTTCCCACTTGATCTGAGTCGGGAGTATTCTGATTGATTGACTGACTCACTAATTGCTTGCTTGCTTGCTTGGTTGATTGATTGATCGAGGATACCCTTCTGAGTATGAATCTTGAAGGGGTGCCATAAAAGTTTAGATTTATCAATCGATTGATTGATTGATTGATTGATTGATTGAGGACACGCCTCCCAGTACAGGTCTTGAAGTGGCGCTATAAAAGTTTTGATTGATTGATTGATTAATTGATTGATTGGTTGATTGACTGATTGATTGATTGATTGATTGATTGATGATATCCAAAGTGCGAGGCCAGTACTGTAAAGCGGCTTGACAGACAGGAATGCCAACGGAAATTAGCCCAATAGCAGAATATTAATTAAATGATGTTTGTATGTTTGTTTGTTTGTATGTGCACTTGTTATAGCGCCCCTTTAAGCTCTCTTACTACTCAGAGGCGCTCCCGAATGCAGAGCGGACACTGCATCGGAGTTTCACGCCGAAGGGCTGAGCAATTGCGAGTGAAGGACTTGCCCAAGGTCCTTACGCGGCGAGGTGGATTCGAACCTCGAACCTTCCGGCTTCAAGGCAACGACGCCACCACTACAACACCGCGCCCCACAATGTGGTAATTGATATGGTGATCAATGTCATGTCAAAGGTCGCACGGACAACAAACAGTGTCAGGAGGGCAACTTGTGATCTCTCTTGCAAATGGCGACATAGATTAATTATTATTGATGGGCAGGCCTAGCATAAAGGATTCGGTAGAATGTTTTTTTATCCAAAAGTCTGGCAGTTGGCATCCATAGGCAATGTTATTTGATATGATACAATTTTTCAAGTGTGTTCAAATTTTATTTTTATACATGTGATATGTTTGAAGCAATGTCAGCAGAATGGACCCGTCTTCAAAGAGACACATCGGAAAGAAACTGCGACGATTTCAACGAAGTGCGGTGCGCGGTGGTGCAGCGGTATTCTCGCGCCTAGTGACCGAAAGGTTGCTGGTTCGAATCGTACTGCAAGCCATTGCGTTTCTACACTGAGAGAAATTACTCGCCCGCAAATGTCTGAGAGGATAGCAACAGGAAGTCACCATACACATTGTCATCCCCACGAGGCGTTGAATCCAACCGACCTGTCTTCGAGCAGAGCGCTTCTCATCCCTAAGCGACATTGAAGCCAACAGACCTGCTTTCGAGCAGCTAGCACATCTCATCCCTAGAGGGCATTGAAGCAAACAGACCTGCTTTCGAACAGAACACATCTCATCCCTAAACGGCATTGAAGCCAACAGACCTGCTTTCGAGCAGAACACATCTCATCCTCACGTGGCATTGAGTCCAACGGACCTGCTCCTCCTCCTCCTCCTCCTCCTTCTCCTCCTCATCATTATCATCAACAGCAGCAGCAGCAGCAGCAGCAGCAAACGTCTTCAGTGTCGTCAATGGTAAAGAAATGATGACGACATCAACATCAAATCTGCATCTAAATCAACAGTAAAGAAACGGCGACATTACCAAAAGAAGATCTTCATCTACATCAATCGTGAAGAAATGATGACGATTTCAACAACGTTTTTGGGCGTGGTGGTGTAGCAGTATCTTCGTTCTAGTGACCGGAAGGTTGCTGGTTCGAATCGTACTGCAAGTCACTGCGTTTCTACTCTTGAGAAGTTGTGAAGGAGGCAACGGGAAAACACTCATTTCATCTCATCCCCGGGTGGCGTAAAAACCGACGGATCGCCGTTGGACCACGTGATATCAACAGATTTCTTCATCTAAATGAATCGGAAAGAAATGGCGAAAATATCTTCAGAAGTCCATCACTACCAATCAAAATGAAATTCTTACTGTTTCACCAGAACTCATGTTACCAATCTGATAGAAATGGTGGCGACATCAACGGTATATATATCCCAGTCTTAATCGTTTCCTTTCAAAGAGAATCGATGACTATATAATGATCAGAACTCATAATCGTAATCAATCTGATAGAATCTGATTCAATATCATACAGCAGTATGATAGTCTTCATCGTTACCAGAAGACAATAATTTCATCGTTTGATCTTTCCAATCGCTGATTGGTACAATGTTATATCATGAAGATATACAATCATTTAATTTGTATATGCTTTGTCCGTCTTGAAAAAACAAGGCATCTGACGATTTTGAAAAATCTTCATCATTTACTTGTTGGGAATACTGTCTGCTTTACTATCGTGGTCGCAATCTCAAATTTATAAGGCGCCACTCCAAAACCAACGCTGGGCACCAGCTTATTTACTAGTGTGTTTGAAAAATCTGACGCTGTGTCTCTGACCTTCTTAGTTACATCATTGGCACCAATTCTCCCATCAGTGAGATTGTATATATAAATTTATAAAGCACCTCACACAGTGGACACCAATCAGAGGCGCTCCCAGTGCGATAGACCCAGAGAAACGAAAATAGTTAAGTCGAGAGAGCAAAAAGATGTGCTTCGGATAAGTCCTATTTCGTTCCATGAGGAACATAGGGAGTCGCTCATCTCCTTTTCCATGGCCCTGAGCCAGCAATGGACGAATCCCAAGGTCCTGGAAACGAGACCAGTGTATCGCAGGACTTGCTGTTTACTTCCCAGCTTACGCCGGTACCAAATTATACTGCTTGGTGACAGATGCACGTGTGCGTGAGCAACTTGCCCAAGGTCGTTACCCGGAGTCGAACACGCAACCTTCCGCTCTGTGAGCGGACGCGTTACCGGTCTGCCACCAGGTCGTACACGTGCTTCGGATACCATGCAGTTAATAATGAAGGATGTATCAATGGAGAGAGCATGATACCCACTTTGTATCCTCCCAGTAGGACGTTGTGCTATGGATAAAATTAGTTCTTGGACAACCGCGGGTTATTATGGAAGAGGCTGGACCAGGCGATGCATATGTATACATTCGCCTAAGTACATGTATGTATAGTTCTGACAGATCATTGCGTGTAATAATTATTGTTCATTAGCTCTGCCATAGTGCAGGAAGGCACGATTATATTGTAGTGCATCTATAAATTTATATAGCGCCTCTCAAAGTGCACACCTATCAAAGGAGCTCCGAGTGCGAGAGACTAAGAGCGAAAAGAGGCAGTTAGTCCACAAGTTAATTGTTTTAAAGTGGTAAATACTGGATAGCACTACAGTGTGATATTAGTAATTTCTATTGCGCCACTCGCAACCATGGCCATTTAATAATTCAATCGCGCTCCCAATGCGAGAAACAGGAAAGAGAAATATGGGTCTTAAGAAGAGAGAGAGAGAGAGAGAGAGAGAGAGAGAGAGAGAGAGAGAGAGAGAGAGAGAGAGAGAGAGAGAGAGAGAGAGAGAGAGAGATTGCCAGACAGAGAGACAGACAGACAGTATTCCCAATAAGTAGACAGACAGAGATGTTTGAAGCGAACCAGATGGAATATTCCCTCGCAAAGTGAAGGGAAGAGAATTCCATAAGTCCCATAATTATATTATAAGCATGTATTATACTATAATATTAAGTATAGGCTGTGTAATTATTTTGGCCCCTATATATAATATCCGTATAATATATATTGTATGTTGGCCTATGCTATTCAGGCTGCTATTCGTGATGCCCGTAAATTATGATCGCATCTATTCAGCGCCAGCGCTTCTCAGTTGATCGGAATGGGATGTGAAGTGTCGCCCGATACAATAGGATAGATAAGCTTACTATATTATTATTTAGTATCACTACTAAGACGGACTACAGGATTACACACAACCGTCCACTTAACGCGCATGCTGTAAACACGGTAGTTCAGTGCATTGACTTATATCAATATTTATATGAGCAGATTCAAAGCTATGAAGGAGACATCGGATCAGCTCAACTGCCAGTAGCAAGGTCATATAAAAACAAATCAAATCAAATCAAATTAAATCATTTATATGGCAACCAACAACAGATTGACAGCAGATCAACAAAACATAAGTCTACTACTTGTTTCAGCGTCACAGCTCAAATTGCTCGATACAAGAAAGAGGATTCCCTCGCAATCAATTACCAGCCTGTAGTGTAGGTCTATGTAATGTATGGTGCCGGTGTCGCGAAATAGAGTATCCCCCGTATTAGTCGGCATGGTATAATATGACCTCAACCGCTAAACTCAACATAATATTTTATCTGCTGCATTGACGTTTATAACGTGTCGTTCAAAATATATGTTGGTATAGGCCAATTTCATTGCGCTGCACATAATCAAGGACGGATACAGAAATTTTCTAGGGCGGGGGGCCAAAATTTTCGGTCTGGGGACAAATTTCGTCTTGATGACCGAAAAATCTGATAACCTTTTTAAAAAGTCACTTATCCAATTTCAAAGGGGAAAGATACCATTTTATCCCCCAAAAACAGTTGATGACGTTTTTTAGTCGTAGTGTCCTGGAGCCCCTGCACGGACCTCGTGCACGGACCTCGTTGGCATGGGGAGGGCCTACGGAACTACTCATGGGGCTCATGGGGAGGCCAGTTCAACTTTCCGAGCCAGAATAGATGGCAAAAAATAAAGAAGTTCCTAAATGGGGGGGCATGACCGGATTGCCCCCTGGATCCGGCCCTGAGTCAGTAAATCAATCAATCGATCGATCAATCGATCTTTCAATTAATCAGCTAACCAGTCAATCAATCAATCGACAAATAAATAAATCAATAAATCAATAAATAAATAAATCAATAAATCATGAACAAACACGAACAAACACGTGGGACTGTTGGAGGAGCATGATGACGGAAGGGTGGTGCCCAAGGGTGTATTGACGACCCTTCAGAATATGGCGGCGCGCCTCCGAGGGCTTAATAGGCCTGATAGGGAGTTCTAGAGTCGACCAAGGGTTATGTTCCTTGCAAAGTTCGGTGTAGTGAGAACGAGCATAGGCTATTAATTATAGACTAGACTAGAGGCTGAACGTGAGAAAATCATCTAGCAAAATAACATCTAGGGAGAAGCAGGGCCGGATTTAGGTTGGTGGGGGCCCTGAGGCAAACACTAAGCCAAACAGTATGGAATACTTTTTATAATTAACTATTAACTAATAACTAATGTACTGTAGTCTGTAGGTAAGTTACATCTTTAACTGTACTACAGACAGACTCACTTGAAGTCACTTCACTCACAGAGTCACAGTCACAGTAATCACAGTAATCACAGTATGATCAACTTATTGACACTTTTCTTGCTTTGCTATTAGCGAAGTCTTTAATGATGTCGTCACTACCAGCATCCATTACAATGTCCACACCTTTTGCTGTCACAGTACCATCACTACAATTTACCTCAGGCACAGGGTCAGACTCAATCTTCACTAGTAAGGACTCTAAGGATGAAGACGGTTTATCTTCTGCTTCAGAAGATTCTCCGACAGTTGCCACGATAGAAGTTCTCGTCAAAAAATCAAAAATGTTTCCAGACTTTTTGGCATCTTCCTGTTGTTTTAAATGTTTCTCATTTGATAATTTTCTCTTCTTAGCACCACTACCATACTGTCGCGGTGTTTTGTGCCGGTCTCCTGGTCTGCTCATGATGACCACTTAATAAATTTCAATAGAAAAATTATTATAACTGACTTACGGATTTCAGGATAACAATCATAACATCATAATTATTAATTTATTATATTTCTTGTCTGTTTTGAAATTTATCTTATTTTACAATTTCAACGTGACAATGTCTGCCGTTTTGCCGGAAATCAACATCAGACACAGTTTATAATATATTTATATAGCGCTTACATTTTTATATCGCGACGCTGACAATAAGTTACAAGTAATATGACTAATATCTACTATTTTTAGTTTTGTAGGTCTATTTACAATATTTATTGCATTCATTTATTTCTATTTATCTATTTGTTTGTTTGTTTGGTGGAATTGGTGGGGGCCCTGAGGCAGCTGCCTCATTTGCCCCATAGTAAATCCGGCCCTGGGGAGAAGGGCTTTCTAAGGTAGGCTACCTCAAAGGCGTACTATACTTGCAAAGGCTTTTTAAGGTACTTCACAGACGCACTAACTTACAAAGGCCTTTCTAAGGTGTTTCACAGACGCACTATAGCCTACTTACAAAGGTTTTTCTACGGTACTTCGCAGACGCACTGTATACAAAGGCTATTCTAAGGTACTTCCTAGACGCACTATACTTACAAAGGCTATTCTAAGGTACATCATAGACGCACTATACGTATACAAAGGCTATTCTAAGGTACTTCATAGACGCACTAATTACAAATTAATAATCTTCTAAATTTAAAACAAATAGACTACTTGCTTGCAATCACCTACAAGGCTAGACTCATACCGTAGCCTACGTGTCGGTTTTAGATTTATCTAAATCTGCAAAATATGTTTAAATAGCCTACTTTCGGCGATCGTTACTTTGGGTTAAATTTCACGAGAGTTTCGTTCGACTCTCGTCAGTTTGACAACATCTGCGTAGATCTGCTGGTCAGGCGAAACACGTTGTGTCTGTTTGGGTTCGAGTAGAAACTCTCGAAGCTCGGGACACCTGTGCCTGTGTCGCGTGGAGAATTCTGCAGTGACCTGGACAGTCCTTTGGAACCAACAGACGACGTGTTGGCTAGGATGACGAGAGAACCATCTTGAGTCGTCTCATTTTCGATTGATGACAGTTCAAAAGGACTTTGCCCTGCGTTTGGAATCATCTCTTTGGCTGGTCCCAAGAGACCATAGGACTGTGGTTGTACCTGAAGAAAGGAGGAAACGCCGCGCGGCTGGTGAAGCTGGTCGCTGCTCTTGCACATGAATGACATATCTGTTGTTTCGAGATGGTCTCGCGTGGTGCAATTTGAAATCAACCCTCTTGAACTGAATTCGGCGGAGCAAGGTGAAATCTGATTGGGCGAGTTGGTCGTCAACGGACCACGTGACTCCTTGCTGAATGCTTCATCCTCGCACGACACGCGCGAATACCAGTTCCTTCCCTGTGCGCATTCTTGCTGATACGAATCAGACGATCGGTCTGAGGATGCAGGAACACACAGACGATTGTGTGACCCCATACTTGCAAGAGGGGCCGATGAATTACCCAGCGGTGCCTTCAAAGGTTGCCGTTCCAGTGCGTCCAGCCAAACGGAACGGTCATCACGCTTGACCGGTGGTCCGTTGTGCATGAAACGCAGCAGCTCAAGACCGAAGTCATGCTCCGATGGACTGGGGATGAGTGTGCTGCTCTCAGCCGTCTGCGTTGAGGTGTTCGTCCTTGAGGAGCTGCTCAGTCTCTTGAGCATCCGACGTTTCTTCCGCTGGCGAAGGGCGATCGAGGTCAAGGTCAGGCAGAGGCTGACGCTGAGAAGAATCAGAAGACCGACCATGATGCCGAGGACCAAGTAGAGGACCGTCTTCTCAAAATGGTCTGCAAGAAAATCGATTTTTTTACCAGGCACCCTCCCACGATCTCTAGGCTAGGCTAGAAACAGGAAGGCGCTATAATGATGACACTGTCGAGTGTCGACAGGCTTTTCTCTGCAGTGTGCTTGCTTGTTTTTCTCCCATGCACGTGCGTATAATCTTTTCTCCAGGGTAACGTGGGCATGTATGTTTAATTGTAGATTATGTTTCGTTTTCTATCAAGTATGTGTGATTTTTCTTTTTGTGCTGACGCTCTCTGACTAACTAGAGTTTGTGTCTGTAGTGCACAATCCAATACAGACTGCAATTTTGGCCTAAGAGGATTTAAAAGGGAGAACACTTGATCTTAAGGGAAAAAACTGGTCAGTAGAAACTGCTTAAAAGGTGGTCGTGAGAGTTGAAGAGTACACCAAGAGAATTAACTCACACTTGATATAAGCTGTTTTCCGCATACACAACAAACGATGAGCAGATAAGAGCTTGAGGAAGACTGGCAGTTCGCCTCTGAAATATATAGGGAGCGGCGAGAGTGACGTAGGTAGCACTTTATGCACTCATGGCTGCGCTTGACGGTTCAACGACCATTGATTTAGCATCTTCTCTTATGCTATAGAGAGAGAAACAACTTATTTAACTTATTTACATCCTTTCACATCCACCCATCATTAAACGTATATGCTCTTTAAAAGCTATGTTAAACGATGTATCTCAAGTTATATTTTGCTATGAATGTCTGGTGCTATTAAAATAATGTTTACAAAAGGTTTATTTTTCACATGTATGCATGTAATCGTTTGCATAGTAAATAGAGTAAGGCGTGTCTGCTTGTCAGATGCAAATAAAGGCTACTCAATTAGTGACCTAATACATTATTAGATATCGGATATCTTCAGTTGTAATCAAGAGTTACTGTGTTTACACTGATTCGTTATGCAGTATAGCCCTTAATTTTGTTTACAATTATGTTGAGTAATGAGTGAGTATGTTACAAGAACCTGAAATAAACGATGCGGTCCAAATCCAGTCGGCTATCAATCTCTTGAAATCGTTACCTTCATCTGAAATAATGCAACAATAACAATGCGTTCAAGTGACATGACGTTTATTCTCTTCTCATCTGAAACGGAACAACATTGCGAAAAAGGGTCATTCATCATTGGGAGCTGAAAGAAATCTTACAGCGTAGAAATGTGGTGCAAGCAAAAGATCACTACCAATCATCGACCGAAACCTTTTCATGTCAAGACCGGACAACTGGACTGTGAACATGTCTTGCTTGTTACATGTCTCACGACACTGCCATATCAAAGATGATTAGTGTCGCCCTCCTACTTTATCAAGGCTTGAGACTGGCACTGGCAGAGAACAACCAGTGGCGGAGTTTGTGAACATGTCACGGTTTGTAGGCTATGCATACATCGACAGATCGTCCCTTGAATCTATACGTCTGCGAATCTGTTGTAGGCTAGAGCTATCAAATAATCTGCTTCAATCCAAAGGACGGCTTTTCGATAAGACGGCGGTTGAGATGCCTCCTTCCTTTAGAAGGCATATAGGCCTACTTAAGGTAGCCTACCACATGTCATCGAGTCATTTAAGACCAAAAATAAACAGTCGTTAACTGTAATTACTCATTGACAGATAGTCAGCAAGATCCACCGAGATAATAATACGAAAGAGAGACAAGACCTCCAACGTCCCATCCAGCAGATCCTGTGGCCGGAACTTACTCAGTCTAAACACATCACACATACAGCATTAGACTACACATCTATCATCACAAAATCTAACACGCTGCGCATGATAGGCTACTTAGTATTATCATGCATTACGCATATCATGTGATATTACACACATAGGTAGAGTTGCGCCATTTATTCTAATGCACCATTGATCCTAATGAGCTTTCTCCGCACTTACTTGCTCAACATAAATGGGCAAGCAACCAGACTATTCAAAATATTACTTCGACAGATTATGTTGAATTTTTATTTGAATAGTCTGATGCAATGCTCTGCAGCAAGTAAGTACGGATAAAGATAAAATAGGGCCTACAGGATCAATGACGCATTGGGATCCAGGGTACAGACTCTCCCACCCCTATAATTCGCCTCGCTTGATTATATATACACACAATTAACCCAGACAGCAAGCGACAAAACAATAAACACGGCATTGACGCGTAACAATGTGACCTGTGTAATTGGTGAAACTTTTGTTGTCCTTCGTTGACTTTCCCATGGAAGTTCTTCCATCAACATTCCCGAGAGTCAGTGCATCGTCTCCATGCATCCTCTGCTCTTCTCTTCCTCCTGCTCGTTCCAGTCTTCTGCCTCCAGTTGAACCGAATGCTGAGATGTTATTCGGTGGACAGCTGGACAGAGGATCGGGCGTTTCCGGTTTTCTTCGACTTTTCTTAGTCAATTTCGGTTCCACTGAAGAACAACGAGCACACGGAAGATCAGAACAGCACCTGAGATATTGGATCAATTATTATGACCTTTTATTTCGAACTTGGAAAGTATCCAGATAACTCTATGCTTCGCCATATTCTAAAGTTCTATGCGAGTAGCCATTGGTATTAAAGCGCTTACAGCAACGAAAAAGAAAAGGAATAAGTGCTGATGTGATCGAACAAAACTGAAGACCTGCGACATGAACTTTCTTGACTCACGTCTACATCAATATAGTAAACAATTCCTCAAAAGCATTAAATGACGTTTACTGGATAAGATTACATTTATGAATTAATCATTCAATCACTCCTGTGTCTGATACGCATCTCAAGAACCGATGGGCACCAAAACTAGTCGTGATTCACGAAAGCTAGTCATTGGGCAATGGGCACCAAAAATAGTCATGGTCACCAAAATTAGCTATGGGCACCCACGCAAGTCGTTGGCACCAATACTATTCATGGACACCAAAATTAGCTGTGTGGGGGGGAACAAAGCTGCATGGTCGTGGGCTCCACAAATAGTCATGGGGCACCAAAACTTGTCATGGGCACCGAAACTAGCTGTGAGGCATCAAAACCAGGCGTATGACATCAAAAGTAGCCTAGCTATTTTTGGTGGTTACATTGTTCGTCTTTGTCAGTTTTCTACTTCTTCGCTGTCGTCGTGGTCTTAATCATCGTCATCATCGTCATCCTCATCCTCATCATCATCATCATAGCCGTCATCACAGTCATTGCAACAGACCTCGTCGTTACCAATAAAGCCACAATCACTCGCTGAATCGCAATCAACACTTCATCGTGACCCCAAACACCATCACTGACATCAACTCCATATGCACCATAGTAATTTTGATGCGAATTACTATTTTTATTGACTAGAGTGTTTCAAAAAAAATAATTTCTGAAAACTTAATTGGCTAGATGCTTAAATAATGCCATTTGGTGTTGTAAATAACTCCTTAAATTTTCATGAGATTATTCCACTGTTTAGTGACACCTCAACAGAGTTCTGTATTCTGTAACCGGTCATTGTGAATTTACCTTCATTTCCGTACATAAAAATACATTATTTTGTGCTGTGATGCCTGTGAGTGGCAGATAATCAGACACAGTGTAACAGACTACTTCTTTTCTTTACTTACTTGCATTTAAGATGCACATTGCACAATATGTTTCAAAGAATATGAAATTAAGTCTTAGCATCTTTGCTGGATGTCTCGACTCTCGAGTTGGAATGACAATCTAAGAAATGGAATGACAATGCGGATTGCAAAAGACTGATAAAAATTCAACAGGACAGGATTTTTCTACAGTACCTGCGAGAAGAGTGGAAAATGACAACAGGTAGTCAGTCTTTAGCATTCAAAGAATGTGAAGAGAAACGCAATACAGAGAAAGTTTGAAGAAATTTGTCGCATCAAAAGGGCAATGGAAGCAAAAGGTGATACAAAGTCAGCTACAGTGACAGAATACAAGGATGACACTGACGATTAAGAACTGCTAATTAGCAAACGTATGTCATTGGCACAAGACTTGCTGCTGAAAGCAAACACTCAAGTGACTCCATAGATAACAATACAAACTCGTCAAATTGCGATGTTCACTACACTCTAAATATGACACCTCACTGATGATTCACTGTCTGCGGCAATCCTTGGTCACACGAAAGCTGCACGATGAGAAGCAATACACATTGTTGCTCCAGCTCTTGGCATTGACGTTGAGGACATGACACTGTCAACTAGTTCTATCTGGAGAGCATGGAAAAGAGTTAGGAAAATCTAGATACATGCCAAATATATGCCAGGTACACCATTGATTGCTCATTTTGACAGAAAATTACTACCAGACCCTGATAAGGACCTGGTTGACAGGATGACAATTGTTCTATGAGGAATGAATGTTGATAAATTGTTGGCCATTCCTGAACTCCTAGTGAGCCCTACTGGTTCTGGTGAACTTATGGAAAACACCGTGATCCAAACATGGCAGGACTGGAAAGATATACCACACTGGCGTGCAGGTCTTTGTTCCGATACAACCAGCTTAAACACTGGTGTTCAAACCGGTACCGTTATAGTCATTCAGCAGGCATTTGACAAATGCTACTGTCTTTAGCCTGCTGGCATCATATCTTTGAACTTGTTTCAGCTGCAGTGTTCGAACAATATTTCAAGTCTTCCGGGCCACAGATTGCAGCAATATGTAAGCTTACTCGATTCAAAGAATAGTGAAATTTCATTTACACTAGCAAATACAATGTTCACACTGTATGCTGTAGCCATTGGAGCCAAATCTGCTCTCACAAGTGGTGAATTTTGGTGGCTTGACCAGAAGAGGGAGGACAATTATAGGCTTCCTTTATACTCAACTCAACGGAGATATTCAACCGTGTCAGGATTGCCTCAAGTTCATAAAATTGGAACTTGGTACTGGGTGCAGATGTCACTGTTGTGAGTGTAATGATCAAGTACATTTCAGCCCTCCAGGAGCATATCACTGTGCCAGATGGATGGTAAAGGAAATTTGTTGTTAAAAAATTTACTTGTTCGTGAACAATTCAAACCTACAGCACAAGAGCCAAAGGTTCTTCGACACACCCTGTCTGGCAGTGTCTGCTCACCATTAACACCAATTGATGTGAAGGTCTGGTTAACTGCTCCAAACAGTTCAGATGTTCCATATAATGACCTCCGTCGCCTCCATACTTTGGGAGTTATTTGGCAAGGATGACAGTCAAGTGGTAGAAATTACACTGAAGAAAATGAGAAAGCATCTGTGGTACATGAGTGAGGATTTGATTGGTCTTGCATTGTTTCTGATTGTGTCTGGAATAGATGAGAAAGGTGTGATGATTGCTGTTCTGAAGAGACCACAGATGAAAACAGATGTCAGAAGGGTTTATTTCAAAGACAATTGAATAATTCCAGGAATAGACTAATTGGATTCTGTCACTAAAAGATCTGTTCACTGCACTTACCGGGTCAAATTGATCCACATTTTCTTACAGATGATCAAATTATTTGGCCTTCCAGCCCTGCCTACATTTATGCCAAGCATAAGGTGGCAAGCATAAAAGTCATCAATGACTCTGTGGAACATGCTGTCTAATTGCAACGGAATTCAATTGTACTCAGCGGCAGCTTGTGTTTCAGATAGCCGAATATGATCGACGTCTCATGACGACTTCACTTAAGAAATAGTGCAGAGCTGAAAAGACACTTTCTAATCTTTACCTACATTGCTGTGAACACTGAATAGTAGTGTGACATGACCTATGCACTATTTCACTCAAATATCTTGACCAGTTCAAATAAAAATTAACATTAAATGTTATTTGACAGTAAAAATGCCGTTTTCGTCGTGTTACAAAACTTTGCATGTCTTGAGGTGTCACTAAAACTCATTGTATATGCCTATAATTTTGCACTAATGTTCCTGATCCCAAAAGGCACCAAACTAGGGTCTAGCCCAATATGAAATGAAAAATAATTTTTCCCCCTAACATTGGTGAATCGGCCTATTATTGACACTACTAACACCATCGACAATCAGCCGGTCATTATTTCGCTCTCAGAGTAGAATAAATCAACCACCAGATTTATATGTATGTATTGCAAACCAACAACGATTGTTTTTGGACTAAAAACGTGATCTCGTTCCAAGCGACTGCACCTCACTGCAGCAGCACATCAGCCGTATCTAGTGTTACACTCGACTGACTTCCAATGCCTACCGCCACAGGAATATTGGATGCGCAGGTGGCCAGATGCGCATCGATTGTTTACGATTGCAATGGTCAGCTGGTCGTGGTCAGACGTTGCAAGCAGACAACGCTGCCGACCGTTGCAGAGACTGCCGATCGATTGGACCAAACAAACAGAGGAACAATCTGTACACAGAACAAGTGAATCCAGAAAAAGCCACCGACAATTGTTATTATTCGCCTAAATTGCATTCGTATGCAATAAACACATCTTTTGTATTATAATAGAAGGATGAAAACAGTAATTATTATTAAAGGGAAAATAAAATGCATCTAAACTAATCAACTTCCTTGTCATTGTCATCTTCTTCTTCATCTTCCTAATCTCGTTGATATTGTCACCATCGGTTTCAACATCATCTCATGAGTAAATGTGAATTTTCGCAAAATACGTGGCGCTATGTGAATTTCAAGTCACAATTGCCAAAAACACCTCTCGCTGCACTACTTACATTATAGGCAGGAAAATAACAAAATAAAATAGCGACAGACCTTTTATTGGTCCGTTTTGGATTTGAAGGTTTAGAGTTGCACTTAATTAATTAAAATAAGATTTTCATGAATACTTCGTCGAATTTTTGCTGCATTTTATGGACTAGTTTGGACCTGGGCTCCTAGAGTGATTGAAACTTCAAGGCTCTAAAATGAACCAAGTGCCAATTCCGCAGGTTACAAAACATGGCATTTGAAAATCATACAACCTTTAAAAATCCATTACGTAACGGGACCAGCATTGAGTTCATCAAAGCGTGACGGCATGCATGAGTAAATGAGTAAATGCATTCGAGATCGTGCTCTTACCTGAGTGGACCGCTCCTGCTACGAACAGTGGAGACGTACAGAGGCTGAGGTTGGATCCATCAATTGGGATGCGGTGGCTGAACACGGCTGCTGCAGCAGAGATCTTGCGAGGACGACGACAAACCAATTCCACTGGAAAACCATCGCATCTCAGAGGATTTCTCTGAGAACCACCTGATCCTGATGTGGAAGCGGAAGGAAGGTTAAAAGGTCAATTCAAATTAAATGCTCCTCCTCATCATAGACTACAACATTTTGCCTTTAGCTCGCAACAACCAAAAGGTTTTGAAAATGACGCAGATTATAATTATTAAGCAGAATCATCATCATCGTCGCCATAATCATCATCATCATTATCGTCATCATCATCATCATCATCATCGTCATCGTCGTCGTCGTCGTCGTCGTCGTCATCGTCATCGTCATCGTCATTCTCATCATCATCATCATCATCATCATCATCATCATCATCATCATCATCATCGTCATCATCATCATCATCATCACCATCATCATCATCATCATCATCACCATCATCATCATCAGCAGCAGCAGCAGCAATTCAAAAATCATAGAGTGCATGCAGTATCATCATCATCATCATCATCATCATCATCGATCCATCACACATTATTATTTACTAGGGAGCATGATACAACCAGCATACCCCGCAGTCGATCGAGTCGTTGGCTACGATCGACTTAACCCGGCTGACGATCGAATCGATCGACTTTGTCGACTCGCCGACCTTTCGACGACTCGATCGACTTGGGTCGGCCGACGATCAACTCGATCGACTGCGGGGTATACAGAGTCCGAGCCATCCGTCAAGCACTTAATTGCAAACTCTACATGCTATCACGACTTTGGTCCATGCTCTGACCTGCGCACCACCCAGTTTGAAAACCTATTGACGCCAGTGACTTATAAGACTTGTTCTTCTTATCAGAGTAAAAATTTGGTTGGTCAAAGTCTGAAAAGTTCTTACTTGGCAGAAGGTGACAACGATGAGTCGACTGCAGAAGAATCGGTCGAATAATTTCATCGCATGTGATTATTTCTGACTGATTCACTGCATCCAACGTTGATGCATAGAGTGGAGATATGCAGTCCACTAAAAACGCACCCATGAGCTGTAGATATAAAATAACGCACACTATAGACTTGACTGTTTAAAGGTCTTTTACAAAACGGCATTAAACTAATAAACGAGATAAGCTGTTGGATGATAATGAGCTACGATCTCTAGGCCATATATACTAGCGGTAACCAGTCTATTATACGTTTTCACAATCCTCGACAATGCATGCTTAGACCTAAATTATAATATTTTCACTGACTTCAATGACTTGTAAGCAAGTTAGTAAGTATGTGCTTTGTTGAACCGCCTGAAAACTCACTGCGGGAACATTGGACGAGAACAGAATATAACGTGTGCAATCATAACAATTCGAAATATGACATTCAATAATCATAGTATATGTAGGCCTATTGTTCGTATTGTTGTTCTGATATAAAAGGTTATACCGAATAAACAAACAAAAAATCTGCTTCAGTTCTCAAGACTTTCAACCGAAATAACTTTAAGCTGAAAATAACTTAGAAGAATCCTTAATTGTTGTTTAGTGACATTATTACTGTATATTGCATATACAATTATTCAGAGGCGTAGCGACCGCCCTCCGTACCCTCCGACCGGAGGGGGCCCCCGCAAGAAAGGGGGCCCCGAAAGTGGCAAAAAATGTAAGGTGTAGCTATAGGTTAGTGACATTTATTGACGCTGTTGCACAATTCATGTTGGAAAGCACTGTTAATTAGAAAGACTTCAGCAGCAGTAAGTACGGAATACATGTACACTGTTGCAGCAGCCGTATGCAGGTTATACAATTATAATGAATGATCATTATAATTTTATTGTATAGAATATAAATACCGCATTCGAATTTCCGAATTGTAAGGGCCATGAAAGACAAATCTTAAACGCTGAAAATGCAACGGATTTTCAGATATGCAGTACTGGATCAGGACACTTTGATGCAAATTCTAGAAAATTTCATAGAGCATAATAATAACCAGTAGCGGTGCTAGGTGGGCTAAGCCCCTTCCCCAAAAGGCCATCCGGTTTTTTACATGTAAAAATGAAACATTCCATGATCAGCCCCCTAAAAACTGAAATCATATGCACGAGATTTCGACTAAACGACTAAAAAAGGTCATCTTGGTGGGTGAAAATGGAAATTTTTTATAAGATTTTGGCCAAATGACTAAAAAAAAGGTCGTCAGAAATTTTGGCCGGTGAAAATGGAAAATTTTTAGGAGATTTCGACCAAAATTAATGTGTTAAAAAAGGTCGTCAGAAATTTTTGCGGCTAAAAATGGAAAATTTTCTCCTCGGGAATTCAACCTCCAAAACTGAAATTCTGGCGCCGCCACTGATAATAATATCAGGTTTAGAGCTCAATAATAATTATGAAACGAAATTACTTAGTCTTAGAAAAAGCACGTTACGGAATTACGCACATCGCATATCAGCTTCTGCATTGCAAGGGGCCCCGCCGCCCCGGACATATGTTCGGAGGGGGCCACGTTCATTGTTGCTACGGCCCTGCAATTATTGTATATTGTATATAGCCTACAATAGGATTTCACTAAAATGATCATAAACTGTCACACATTGTAACTGCGGACCGCACGGTTTTTTATGGCGCGTGAAATAAATGCTACTGAATTCATAAGCGACTACATCATAGTGAGCAAATCTTCTGCATATTGACCATATTAAGCCTTGACTTTGGCGCGTCATCGGCTGAAACTTTCTGCCGTAGTTATCAGCGCAACAGAAGTTTCAAATTAGCATAAAACACTATAAAACGTGCGCATACCAATCATTGCGTTGACGCCACAAATCACTGAGCTATAATGCCTCGTCTAACTTCCGGTCAGCAGTAACTCCCCCTCCGCAGCCAAATGCTCAGCATTTACGTCAATCGGACCATGATAGGGGCAAGTGCGCGGGGCGGCAAAAGACAAGGACAGAGGCAAAGAGAGGCACAGACAGGCAGAGGAACATGTAGAAACAAAATGAAAGTCACATATGCTGGAGAAGAAGAGAGGATTTACAGAGAGACACAGTGGTCAGCACACACACACGCACACGCAGAGAGAGAGAGAGAGATACAGACATACAGAGAGACATACAATGATACACACAGACATACAGAGAGACAGAGACAGACAGAGAGTGACAGACAGACAGGGATACATACAGACAGAGACAGAGACACACACAGAGAGAGAGAGCTAGAGACAGACAGAGAAAGACAGAGACCGACAGACAGGCAGAAGACAGAGACAGACATAGACAGAGAGAAAGTGGGAGAGACAATATTATATAGATGTAGGTCTTTACAAAGAGATGCAACCAGAGCACAGTAATAGAAGGCTCTGGGTGCAACCAATAGGCTACCAATTCACGGCATTTGGTGGAAATTCAATGCATCTCTGCTATCCTGTATATATCTGCATAATAATTAAGTGATTGGAAAGTCTGAGGGCGAATTGAAACCTGTATAGTTGGTTATTCGGTGTTATTTCAGTTCTGCTTTTCAGTTAGAGCTCAAGTTACAGTTATCTTATTTAATTTTTACAGTCAACTGCAACCTGATTTTCAGTTGCGCTTTTTCAGTTTTTAGTTGCAGTTTTAGTTATTATTTTCAGATATCCGGATATAATTTTGTGGAGCGATGCACGTGATTCTATGGATTGTTTTCTCAAGTATAATTAATTAATTAGCCTAATTATGGAAAGACAATTTTAATTTTTCAAGAGGCCGTAATGCACAACTCACCGTGACTTTGATCTTGGGTGGTTTTAACTTTTCTATTGCTTTTCTTTCAGCAGGAGCTGAGTCGCATGCACGTCGCGTCCTCATGCTTGCAATGCAAATTATTTAGTTATAGGCCTACAGTTTTTAATTTTTAGCTGCAGTTGCAGGCTTGTATTCAGCATTTTTAACTTTCAGTTTTAGTCGAAGCTAACTGCCAAACACTTTTCATCTATTTTGTTAACTTACAATTAGAGTCTATATATTCAGCCACCAGAAATAACACTTGTGTTGCTCTTAAAAGAATCATATAGGCTAGCGTTAACAGAATACGGTACTCTGTTAATAAAAGTAATATAATTAATTATAGCTCATCGCTAACACGACCAACTGGAATTTTAAAGAATTACCAACCTGCATAGCGATGAGACTGTTCAAAGTGTTCCTGCTATCCGTCGCACCATTTCGAACCTGCCCACATGAAACAATCGCCAGCATCGCAGACTAACCCGGATGTCTCGGCGCCTAAAGGCCTAGACTACCGCGATTTAACCAAGTCAAGCCTCATCCCTTGTAGGCTACGCTAGAAGAATATAAGCGGGTTGAAGAAGATCACTGATTTCTCAGCGAATGCTTTGCCTGACGCTGTCCACTGTCGTGTCCATTGACGGTCAATCCCTGCTTGCTCGAAGCGATTGTAAACATTCAACTTACGCAACTGTTCCCTTGCTGACAATGAAAGCTGTTTTATTTTATTATCACGCCGGTCATGCTTATAGTGACCGGTGCTGACCGCACTCTGCTGGAGTGTGATACATGACACTCATCCATTGCATGATGTAGGCTACTGTCGATAGTCTAAATGGAACGCAGTTCGCTCAGTTCTTTCGAGCAACATATTTAAGTCAATAGGCCATACAAAGGGCATATATGTATAAGCTATAGCGACTCTCATCGATAATTCAAAATGTTGAAAACGCCCGGTGCATAGGCGCACCGAAATAAGTCACTGATGCATCGAAATTTCCTAAGATAATAGGCCTAGGCTGCATTGAAAGCCTAGGCCTACTAAAAACCCACAGAATTTGATTAGACCTTAGCGTCTCTAAGTGGCACATAGGCCTATACGCAAATGTAGGCCTAGCCTACTCGATTTTATTAAGCAATCGTATAATCGACCATGTTCAGTTTTCAATTAATAAAAGATCGGGTGATAGGCTATCCTTCAATATCGGTTGCCTTTTTAAACACCACATTTCATGGACCATGCCAGTCCGAGATTTCAATGACCCAGTCGTAATAGGCCAATTAATATATATCAATGGCCTATGCATCGATCATACGATAAGAATAGGCATATATATATATATATATATATATATATATATATATATAGTAGGCTAAATTAGATTGGCGAGGCCTATAGTGCAATTAGGAAATTATAGTTCTGTGCTACGTACGGACTCTTGATTATGACAACATCTCTTTGCTCTATACAAATAGCCTTCTTTATTACGTCACAATGGCTGTGTTTATGAACAAAATTGAACATAATGTTGCTAGGTAACAATTCTTATTTTATTACGTCACTGCATGTCTATGGGGAAATACGTTGCTGTTATAACAATACGGCTTAAGTTCACAGGCCCTACTACGTAAAATTTAATTATGAACTTTTAGCTACGACGACATCACTTTTTTCTAAGCTCCTATAGAAACTCCATTATTACGTCACAATAATTGTAAGCTTTTTTTTATTACGTCACAATAATTGTGCTATGGACAGAATTAGACATGATATATTGCTAGCTAGGTTACTAGTTTGTTCTATGGACTCATATATTGCATTGTGACGAATTCTCTTAATT
This sequence comes from Lumbricus terrestris, assembly GCA_949752735.1. Lineage (NCBI taxonomy): Eukaryota > Metazoa > Annelida > Clitellata > Crassiclitellata > Lumbricidae > Lumbricus > Lumbricus terrestris. The sequence goes on from OX457039.1 coordinate 62,800,930, forward strand.
TGCTATCTTATTTCATTACGTCACTGCATTTGTCTATGCGCAAATTGCTGCAGCAATAATAGTTCTGTTACATATTTGCCTTGTATTGTGACGACATCTCTTTGTTCTACAAACACCACTGTTACGTCATCATAGATTTTTGTTTGGATACCATTTAATATTATTAATTTTTTTTTAAATTGTGACGACATCAGTATTCTCTTTGTTGTATATAAAATACAACGGATTAAAGGTTCCAAACCGGCAGTTAGGCCCTATATACAATGATAATAATTAGACATTTCAATGACCGGTTCAAAGGGTTCCAGAGGGCGGAGAGGGGACCCTAGCTGATGTAGGCCTGTATGTTTCGCGTTTCTACTATTTAGCCTATACGCCAACTCCGTTTCACCCGTCAATTAAGCACTTCCTCTACATGCTATCACGATTTTGTTTATGCTGCGGTATAATTTCCAAGCGCTATGACTGATTACGTAAATACTATCCAGGGGCGGATCCAGAGGGGGCCAATCCGGCCATGCCCCCATTTGGAAATTTATTTTTGACCAGCTATTCTGGCTCGGAAAGTTGACGTGGTCCCCCCCATGAGTAATTCCGTAGGCCCTTCCCACACCCACGGAAGTCCGCACACGAGGTCCATACGATTAAAAAAAGATTCATCAACTTTTGGGCGGATAATATGGTATCTTTTTTGGGGGGCCCCCTCAAATTTTTTTATTCGCCCTTGAGACTATCTACATGCATGGGTGCCTCGATGATCGATCTGTTGTATTTGCACTCAAACCAGGGCTTAAAGTGTGGCTGGACGGTCATGAACGGCGTCCAGGGGCTTATTTTAAAATCTGAATACCGTCCTAGCTGCCACTTATTTGACCCACACATCAGTGAAAGGTAAGGAGCGTTCAGCCACTTATTTTCTACACTTTAAGCGCTGACTCAAACCATCTTTAACGCATCTGCCTGGTGCATAGGGTGCATTGAGAAGTCTGATGACATTTCTTCCGAAACTTCTGCACTGGCGGATCCCCATTCGCTCCCCAATGCAAACATGTCTTGCTCCACCATACGTTCAAGGTCTAATGTAGCCTACTCCAGTTTCTGCTCTACTTGGTCATTCCTCTGTTCGGCTTTCAGCCCGTGGCCAATCGGTTGTGGTTTTAAATGCAGGCAGAGGTCTACTCTTATAGGTTAAATTTAAAACAATGGTGAGTCTCTTTAGTTATTCTAAATATTGTGATGGAGCTACTTCTCTGTGAGAAGCACTCGGAACAACCTATAATGAGCTTTCATTTATTATGCAACACCTTCCAAATTGTTCTCAGCTTCACTAGCTGCTGAAGATTGCACTTTTTGCTTGGCCTGGGGCACTCTGAGTAATGACCCTGAAGAGGCGCTTGAAAATTTTCGGTTGCTGGCTTTAGTTTTCAGAACATTTCGTCTTCTGTGCATTCTGCTCACTGTCAACAGAGAGGTCAGCGTTCAAATCCCCCCATCAGGAAGAAAATTTGGGTTGAGATTTCTGTTCCACAAGCATCTTCCCCCCTAACCAACTCAGTTATCAGGAGTACAATGGACACACACTGTCAGTGCAAAGATGAGACGGTGCAGAGAGGACTGTCCACTGTCCAGTCTTCATATGCTAACATTAAGAAAAGAAAATCGCCAAGATTCACACCAATCATAAGTTTCATAACCCATGGCCACATCTGGACTAATTTAAGGGATGACTTTTCTTCGTCGAGAAATCCAGAGTAGACAACTTAGTCTCTTAAGAAATCAGCACACACATTAAACATATCAACTGATCAACCAACTTTCCTTTTATAATCTGCGTAATATTGAAACATGAACCAAGTAAAACAAACTACAGGCACAACAATTTTATTGAAAAACTAGCTGAAAGCGATGTGCACAAAACTACTTCATTCGAAAATTAAAAGAACAATTCCGTATAGGTAGGCCTACTTATCAACTACTATGTTTAGTAACTACTTACATTTAAAAATATTTCGTCAAAACGCAAAACAAATGAAATCTACAAACAAAACCTGGAAACTAAACAAGGGGAATTATGGCAATGATGGAATGAGCAGTATGAAAAATCAAGGTACAGTAAAGCAGAAAATGAATAATAAAGCAACAGAAAATGTATAAATATAAATGAGCTGAATTCAATGCAAAGAATTACTAGCTTAACACCTTAAAGACGAATTATTATGGTCGCCGTTTCAGTTAGTGCACACACGTCATTTAAGGGTTAAGCAAGCAACATTATGTCATCAACCCATTTTTTCACCAATCAGACGTCAATATACCCTGGTAAAACAAACAGGCGAAAATATCATTAAACCATGTATAAAAAATTACAAGTATCAAAGTACATAGATGTTCAACTTCTCTATCCATACCAGTCTTTGATCTAACAAACAGCAATTGTTAAATGTTGATTTCTGAATAGTACACAATATCAACTTGTACTTACGATTACCTTCAATAACATTAATAATAATAAGATCATGAAATTAGCCCCGTTTATTGGGTGTTTTGGAATGTTCAAGCAAAGCCAAAATATGTCGGAAACATGGAACGTTGAACAGTAAAATATTAGACAAGATAATTGAATAAACCCATATCCCCTGGTTTATCTGCATTTTTTAACACAATATAAACCATAGAAGAGCACTGGAATTATTCGAACAATGTACAAGATAATGAAGTGAACCCATTCCCTTGTTGATTTTCATGTCTTAACACAATAGCTAAATAATATTATAAAAGAAAAGCCTTGGAATTAATTACTCAAGCAAGGTAAACTAAAAAAAATCAATATCATGCAAATGGTACATCACTATGTCTTAAAATACATCATTAATATTTAAAAAGTATCAAATAAAACACATCAACAGCTTCAAGAGTTAAACATATCAAAGTATGTATCATAGGAAATTATCACAAAAAAAATAAAAGAATGACATAACAAAGTAAAAAAACATTAATTTGAGAGATTCAACTGGTTCAGTAACCACGGAGAGAGATGTGAGCCACTACAACCAACAGATGAAGAATAATTTTGATTACAGAGAAAATAACACACAAGTGTCTAACTGATGACACACCAAAGTCAAGCCATAGACAGAGACAGGTCAATACACAGAATTTCATTGAAAATAATGTCTAAAGTGTAAGCCTTAGCTTCATTATCAGGGTCAGTCTACAGGAAATATACACAGGAGATTCTACATTTTAAATGACAAGGTCTAATTGATTGCCTTCTAGACATAAACTATTCCGACTCAGTCTAAAATTCCTTTAGCCTTCTGCCTTCCCGATTTCTTCCAAGTACTGGTCGTACGTGATGCTCGGTCCCATTGTCTTCTCGTCATAATTCTTCTTCAGAACAAATCTGCGGCCGCTGTATCCACAAATATGATAGCCAGGTGGATCCTGGAACATATTGAAAGGTCTTCAAATTACAACACACAAGAAATTGAATAAAGTTCGGTGCCTCTAAACCCATGTGTAAGCTGGAAAATGTTGTTATGTATGCAAACAGATGGAAGAGTAACAAAATAACAACAACAGCAGCAGCAGAAGCAAAAGCATCAACAGCAGCAACAGCAATAATAATAATAATACAATTGACTGGAGACGATGATTGTTAACTCCAGAACAACACAGCTTTTAGGACTTATTGTTTTTAAAGCCTGAGGGATCATATAGATCTTGGTCGCTAAAGTTTTTTTATAATAATAATAATAACAATATCAATAATAAAATACGATTTATATAGTGCCGTAGCTCAGCCGAGGTCGAAGGAAAGGGCGTGGTACATGAGTTCAAAAAGCTATTGGCAGTTATGTGATTCCTTAAGCAGATCTACGTCTTGCCTCCAGAGATGGCACTTTCGTCACATGGTTTGGAAGATTATTCCATACAGTTGGTCCTTACACAGATTAGATATATCCTTAAGTCAAGCTAAGTTGCCAACTTTTGCGTCCATCCTTGGAGCGAGGTTTTTCTCCTCACATCTCTGTGCACATTGCTAGTAATTTTTTTATTTTTGGTGCAACTTCTGTTCAAATTCATAGATACTGCCATTTCTTTGCTTTCTCAAGATACTGATCAAATTTATTCTAAAACTGCATCCACATAGCATACCCATATCTTATTATTATTATTAAACTGTTATTTATAGTGTGCCTAAACAGAAAGAATCTTGCACGAAAGCATGTAACAGGAATGTCTACTCATAATAAATCTTAAATAAGTCTTCAAGTTCAAGTGTTTCTTGAAGAACGATAAAGAAGATGATTTGTGAATAAAGTCCGGAAGTTTATTTCATTCAATTTTGATAAATAATGAAATACAATGGAAGTGTTAACTTTAATTGGCATAAAATTACCAGGTTTATGTAGACTCTTGGATGTCCGAGTGGACCACCGCTGTCACTGGCCACCACTCTCCGAGTGCAGACGATCACAGGTTCCTCGTTAATCAAATCGATCGCAAATCGCGTATTCACCTGAAAAATAAATATTTAACACATAAATACTTTGGTAAAGTTGAAGGACAATACTCTGCTTCAATTGGCATTTTGAATCACCGTCTAGATAAAAACCATCTTGGCCAGTTATTCACAAAGGAGTATTGTGGTTAGCAAGCTGGAATAGTCAACAAATAGTCGGGAGTTGAAATCACTAAAAGAAAGTTTGAATCTTGAGATTTCTGCAGTACTCGAGCAGTATCTCAAACCAAACCCAAAAACCAGGGGGGTGGTAACCACCCCCCCCCCTTGGTAGTCCGTGTTTCTTGGTCTCTCATCTCACATATAAAGAACTGCAGTATAACATTTTCAATTTGATTTATAAACCTTTTTGAGCCAAACATACGCAAGCTCAATGTGACCTTAGAATTAAACCACTGCAATGTTAATGATAGTTTTCAGGCTCAAGACTAAGTACGCCTAACTTACCAGTTTATCACAGTCCAAATATCTGGATCTTCTGTAATCGTCTGGCTCAAACACCTACAACAACAATGTACACATAAAATTAAAACATAATAAACTAATATTATATCAAACAGGAAAAAAAGAAAGGCATATAATAAATTTCATTAGTTCTTTCTCAGCTTCATAAAGTCCTCGGTATCAAACAAGCAATAATTCCTCCTTAAAAATCCTGCCTGTTTGCATTTTGCTGGCTTTTACACTAGAAGAACAGCCACACAAGTTCATCCCCATTAATGCCATGCACTCAGTACTTAAGCAATAACAAGTTCAGTAATTGACACGAGTTCTAAGTAGACAGGAAATTTATTGAATAGAGCAATAGTGAAAATGTACTTAGAGATTATAAAGTTCTTATAAGAAATTAGGTAATCCCGAAGACTGCGTGCCTATCCATATAAACAGTGTAGCTCCAACTACTAACTAGGCATGAATATTTTCATCAATCCAGCTCCAACTAGGCATAAATACTTTCATCTATCCAGCTTCCATTTGGCATAAATATTTTCATCACAATCCAGCTTTCATTCAAGTAAGTTTCTGCAAACATCCGTAAGTGAACGGCTGAACGCGTTATTTTGAAACGACGAGACGTTGGAATGTGTAATATTGGATTCTACCTTGACAAAATTTCGGACGCTAAAGTGGATTACCGTTGCGGGAACAGCACGATGGCGTTGTTGATATTTACTCACTAACTGAGCGCACTGACCCCCCCCTCAGTAGGGGCCATCCCAGCGCTCCCATCTCCCATTTCAGCGAGTCGTGGCAGCCACATTGTTTTGTAACCAGGCACTCAGCCATCGGATTACCATGGAATAATTGGAGATATTACAACGACCCTACGTTTATCTTTCTTCTTCTTCTTTTCGTGCTCTGCCCTTAGGCAGGTTCGAATGTTTGACGTCTCCAATCTTCTCTGTTCTGCGCTTTCATTTTCAGCTTCTGGTAGCCCTCTTTCATCATCCAGTCTAACAGTTTTTGTCTTGGTCTGCCTCTCGTTCTTTTTCCATCCATTTTCCCCTCTATGATTGTTCGCAGCATCGAGTCTCCTCTGAGTGTGTGCCCGATCCATCTTCTTTGTCTTTCTCTAATTGTGTGTATCATCGCTCTCTTTTCTCCGACTCTTCTCAATACCTCCTCATTGCTGATATGATCCCTCCAGCTGATTCTTTCTATCCTTCTCCATAACCACATTTCAAATGCCTCAATTCTCTTGATGTCTTCCATTCGCATAGTCCATGTCTCTGATCCATATAACATCACACTCCATACTAAGGTTTTTATCATTTTCTTTTTCAGCTCCTTATTGATTCCTCTTCTCAGTAGCTCTTTCCTCTTTTCAAATGCATCTTTTCCTAATACAATCCTTCGTTGTATTTCTCTAACGTTTATCTAGAAATTTATAAATTGGTAACGTTCTCAAACACGAATGAGCGCCATTTGAAGTCTCTTTTACAATACCTGACCAGTGTGCGTAGCAATGTCCTTTTCTTGATTTCCTGGAGTAAGCGATCTGTCTTCTGACTTGGTTAGTCCTGAAGCTAAATATCTCGCGGGAGACTTTAGATTAAAACGAAGCAAATTCGCTCCAACCGAACGCAGAACTAGTTTCGCCATTTCGACGAACTTGACCTTGTTTATTTACACCATAGACGTTACATAAACATTAGAACGTCCGCAAGCTAATCTGCTAGCTACTCGAATCACGTTATCATACTCAAGTTTTCGACAGCCACCAAAAAAATCTGAAGATGGTAAAAAATGATTGTTCTCATGACAATAAGCTGTTTGAATTGCTTTTTATGAAGAAAGTATAGTAGCTAGGTCGGCCTATTATTGTAATAGTGTATCCAAAGGCTGTCTGTTTGAATCAGTAGCGTAGCCAGGAATTTTTCATGGGGGGGGGTTTTATGGCCGGAAACCCTGTTTTTTGCTATTTTTTCTTACTTAAATGGAAAAATAACCTTAAAAAATCTTTTTTTTCGGAGCCAATGGGGGGGTTTTGACCCCCGAAACCCCCCCCCTTGCCTACGCCACTGGTTTGAATTGTTTGATTTTTAAGCTTAATTACAGCGGAATTTTATCTATTCCAGTCTTTGCAGTTTTAATAAGCGCGAGTTTGCGTTTTGGGCGCAGTAGAAATCTTGAGATTGCGAAAAGGATCTAAGAAGACTAAGATTATGTCTTACATGCACTGATTGATAAAATGGTGTCCGAATTAATTTACTTTGTCTAAAATATGGCATCTGTCGATAGCAGCCTTGGTCCCTTGGAATTGCAGTTAGTGCTTTTTTTGGATCTGCACATAGCCTATAGATGATTAGACGGGAAACAATTTCTGCGCCGTAAGCAAAATCATCATTTAGCAAGTTGCCCTGAAGAGGGAAAAGTATGAGACCGGAACTAAGACAGGACAACAACTGAATAGAAGCATACAACGGGAATGCAGAAGTCATAATCACACACCCACACAGGCTCAACAGCAGCAATAAACCGTTTCGACATATATCACCTTTCGGCTACCGGAAGTGGTCTAATTAAACTGTTTCGACATGTCTAGTGATAATGCCCACCCCAATTGGTCACTTAAAATTCGACTACTGTAATTTTCTTGCTTGTAATAGGTCAGTGGCGAAGCCAGGAATTTATGATGGTGGGGGGAGGGGGAGTTTTATGGCCTGGCCGGATGTCCTTTCTGACACCAACCAAAAAGTAGGCTATATATTACAGTAAATAAAAAAGGAATAAAGTAACAAAGGGAATAAAGTTAAAAAAATTGTTACTATGAGCAATTACTTTGTTTTTTTCTTATTTAAGAGGATAAATAACCTTTTAAAAAACTTTTTCCCTAATCTAATGGGGTGTTTAACCCTCGAAAAAACCCTTGTCTACGCCACTGCAATCGGTTACAGGCTCCTAAAATAAAATATCTGTAGCCTATATAAACAATCCAGAGAGCTCTCGTACGCGCAGTCACAGAACTCCCAAAACAGCCACACACTGCGGCAAGAGGGGGCAAATTTTTAACTACTACTTTCGGTTCTTAACGAATATCTCCGCACTAAAGTTACTAATCACCCACACAAAGTGAAATTGAGAAATGTGCATTTATAGATCTCCGTGAACTATATAAGCTATAATATTTTTAAAATCATGTTCTTTATTTTATTCTTTGCATTTTCCATGTTCTTGCTAAAGAATTTAACCATGGCCAAGGTGTTCGCCCCTCCCATGGTCGGATTAAAAAATATGGTGGCCCTGTTCAGTTAAACTGTGGTCCTCAACCCAAAAGAATAATTCAAAGCCTTTTGTTGTGATTCTGTTAAGCAAGGGACATGAAACATAGCCATTAGCTTTGCGTTATAAAAAGTCTATTGTGACGGCTCATTTTTCTTTAAAAACCCATTATGACGTCACTAATTTTGTCAATGGACAAAATTGGACATGATTATGCTGCCTAAGGAAGCAATTTGATTGTAATTATGGACGTCGTATTGTGAAAGCTTCTCGTTGTTATGCAACGTTGCTGTAGCCTACTAATTATTATGACGATATCGCCTTATCTACAACACTATTGTTACGTCATTAGCTATGCATAGTGGTGCTTTACTCGGATATGGCTAATTCCGAATTATGACGACATCTCTTAATTTGTTCTGCTATAATATTGTTACGTCATTGACTTTGTTCGTAAACCTTTTGCTGAATCGCTGTTAGAATGATAGCTTTGTGACGTGAACTTTTATTAATTGCGAAGACATTCTCATTGACGCATTTATTGCTGCTCAAAAATATTACCTAAGTCTACTATATAATTATATCATACACCTACAGTGTATATATGGTAAAATTGCGTCATTTTGTAATGCGTCACGTTGTACTTTAGTTCTGGTCAGACGATCGAGGATAAGTGCTTATATGCAGCAAGAACATCAGGTATCTTATTGAGTTTCTATTTGATTTTGAGATTAAACTGCCTGATATTAAAAATCCTCAATTAGGCCTGTAGGCTACATGTGCGAAAGTTGTGTATACAAACTATGCATTGTATCATTATATGTATTTATGTAGTTATTATGTCTGTATGTATGAATGTATGTATATTTATATGAATGTATGCTGTGTTGTATGCATGCATAAAATGTACTCATGCATGTACAGGGTGCGCCAAAAAAAGACCCCCCTAAGTTTTTTGCCAATATTTTGGCCAAAAGTAAGAATTTCCAAATGAAATTTTACAGGCTTATAGACAATTCATATTTACACATTATGGCCAGATTTAATCAAAATATTTCAAACAGGACAAAAGTTACATCACTTTTAGTAAGGTCACCCACCGGTTTTTGACGATTCAAAAAACGCGACGCAACAAAAGTAACAAAAAACCAATCCAATTATTCTGGCCAATATCTTTGTCAAAAGTAAGAATATCGAAATGAAATTTTACAGGCTTAAAGACAATTCATACCTGCACATGGTGGTCAGATTCCATCAAAATATTTCAAACAGAACATAAGTTATAGCACTTTTAGTGAGGTCACCTCCCGTTTCTTGACGATGCAAAGACGTAACGCAGCAAAAAGTAGCAAAAAACACGATTTGTTTAAGTCTCATCTTAAATAATTGTTATCAAATAGCCTTGATATTGGTGGATGATCATTATTATTACCATTTACAAAGAAACAGGGCACCAGCGTAGCTGCGCGTCACTGAGAAGTCATGAACTTAGCAAGATGACAATCAAATTGGTAAATAAGGAATCTATCAGATTAATCAACAGGTCCATCAAGAACTTTGCAAAGGGACTCAAAAGAAGTTTTGGCACGAGTGGTGGGCTCATTGAACACAGGTTGTGAAGCACTACCAAGTTCATTTGACAACAGTTATTTGAGATCAGACTTAATAAAATCGTGTTTTTGTTACTTTTTGTAGCATTTCGTTTTTTTGAATCGTCAAAAAACGGTGGGTGGCCTCACTAAAAGTGGTATAACTTTTGTTCTGTTTGAAATATTTTCATGAAATCTGACCACCATGCGCAGATATGAATTGTCTTTAAGCCGGCAAAATTTCATTTCGATATTCTTACTTTTGGCCAAGATATTGGCAAAAAACCTAATTTTTTGGCGCTTCGTTTTTGAATCGTCAAAAAACGGGGGGTGACCTCACTAAAAGTGATATAACTTTTGTTCCGTTTGAAATATTTTGATGAAATCTGGCTATGATGTGTAAATATGAATTGTCTATAAGCCTGTAAAATTTCATTTGGAAATTCCTACTTTTGGTCAAAATATTGGCAAAAAACCTAGGGGGGTCTTTTTTGGCGCACCCTGTATATATGCACGCATGTACGCATGCATCTAGCCTATATGCATGCACGTATGTATACATGTGGCATGTGTAGGCCTATGTATACATAATAGCCGTATAGTCTACGTATGTATGCATCTGAACACTTATATAGCGCGTTTTTTAAGCTCATAAATGCACCGTATACTATAGAACATCACAAAGTCGTTCATATAATGTTCAATATCAATACCTATAGACCAGAGTATTATTTGCATGGGCATTCAACATCATAGACACTTTGACATGTACAATGTATGTCGTCTAAACATACATCCAAGCGAAGATTATTGCATTCCGATGTTGAGTCTGACAGGTAATAATTCCTTTCTCCTTCACAATATTATTACGTGTACCTGCCAAACACAGGGAATATATTGTGTGTCGGTTGAGGAAATCGTGTGGCTGCCTTTGTTGATTAATCTGTGTACAGTCAAGGGACTTGAAAGGCCTGTTCATCTTTTGTCCGTGGAGTCGATCATAATCAACCCTGACGTTTCTTCATATATAAATTACTTTGGCTGCTTATTTCTTGCTGTTTGCCGCTGTTGTTATTTCTACCTTTGTCAATTAGACGCTGGAGATCCATCACAGAGAGGGAGAGCTTTGTACTGGCGATTGGCACGCGCTCTAAGGGAACGACGGTCTATAGCAAAGTGTCTTGATCCTCGCAGCTCACCTTTGATGTGATAGTTGCAAGATTAGTTTCCCTATGCGTCGCCTCGTTAGTAGGCTATTGCTATTTCCAGAGGCAACGCAGGCCGCTGGATGGTTGTCATGGAAATAGCAAATCCAGTTCCATGTGCTAAAATGCTTTCATTTTTACATGTGGTCAAAAACATCTCTTTGTTGGGCTTATAATTATTTATACTCAAAATGGAAGGTAGATGTATATTATTATAGCCATATATGCTCCGGTATCAGGAAAGGCATAAAATTAATAATTAATCTAGGATCTCTGGACTTTCTGCAGAGCGCAAATCAGAATGCTGATGCTATACGCTTTGTGAGATCTCCAGGCCGCTTTCCACCAGCTAAGTGACACAATGCGACACGTACCTCATTCGTCATTCTAAGTCATGTCAATATTAGTTTTACTCTAGTCTACTTTTTTAGCCGTGTCTAGCCATCTCTTTTATTGAGACATGGTCAAAAGAGGCATCCACTCAAGCTGACAGCATTGGTGATAGATAATTTATCGCCTCATCAACTCATTGGAAAAAAGTTAGCAGGGTCTTAAGGTCACAAGGTCGCTATATAGAACACCACTTGCGTCTGCACTGTCTTATAGCTATCATAAGTGAAAGTACATGACTAGGATCATAATTGTTCCTAATTTTAACTAAATATAAGAACAAATCGCCAACAAAACGTGTTTACTCTTAGAAAATCAGCGAATCAGTTTGACATTACCGAAAATGAAGTTCAGAAAGTAACTCGGAATTGCAAGAAAATTGAGAATCAACGTCTTATACATGCAAGACAAAAAAGTGTGCATACAAGTGCAATCAAACGACAATCAAATTGTTGCATGCTAAATTAAATTCTACAGCAATGCATCATCATCTCATCAAATCATGAAAAGACATAAATAGATAATTGAATTCGTTGATAGCCATAATTATCGACATACCAAATAATATTATAAAGTAATACATTTGGTAAACTGGGAATGAACTGTTAGAGCACGTCCTTACGCATTGAAAATATTGTTTTAAATGCGCATAGGCTACAGATAATCAACTCATTTGTAAAATGTTACAGCCTGCGACCTTTCACACAACTTGTATTTATTTCTGTATGCCAGTTGTAAAAGTTGCAAGCCTAACAGACCCTGAACAATAAAAGGAAACCTAGACCCACAATATATATGCCAACAGAGTTTAAGCCTATTAACGTCCACGAAAGTGTGTTATACCGTTATACGGTTATGGACCACATTGAAATTTGAGCATAGAGGTCTGCTGCATATGAACCAAGTATGCAAAAATTCTGAAAGGACTAGGTATGCAGGAGGGTTGTATACATATCTAAACTTATGCACGCCTTTAGCACATACAATTTATGTTAACAGTCATCAAGACTCACACTGACTAATAGAATGGAATGTAAAAATAATCATTTTATGGGAATGTTGAGTGAAATTAGAAGCCTGTGGCGAAGTCTTCACCACTGATCTGAAGTGAACAAGACAAAACGAATGAAAATGAAAATGCTCAACTTCTCGACGTAGGCTCTGTTCTTAATCACCAGTAGGCCCTAGTCATGACGGTAGCTAGAGTTCCTCGAACTGACGGCACATGGTGACAAGGTGAGGCCCTAGTAACCTATGGTTCATTCAAACACCGTTTGCCGCTCTGCACCAAAACAAAAGCAACATTGAACCAACTGTTCAAAAATCACAGGCCAATATCTAATTTACCTAAATTCATATAATTATCGTAAATTCTTCTTTTCAATAAAATAGAAGCTATGGTAACATAAACATTCATAGGCTAGTAGGTCTACACGAGTCTGCGACAGCCGGATCCAGCTGAAAACTTTGGTTAAAGTTGCAATAACAAGACTGTCTAATGAACAAGGACATTGCAAATTTGACAACTCATCATAAGAAATACAGAATTCAATTAATACAATATGACTTTATGCAAACGTTTCTATCCTGTATTCGACAGAAGTTTCACATAGGGTAACTTCAAGTTCCCATATGACACCGCGGCGCATGTAATTGCGCATTAACAACGTCACTTCCTGTGCTTGTTCTAACTTCTAAGTCAGAGTTCAATGGAACTTTTCATAAAAAATTTAACAGGCTATAGACATATTTTAGCATTTCTGAAACTGCCACCCGTTTCGCAAAAGTCTCAAGCGCTTTAAGTTGATGCTTTATTACAATTTCATTCATTGCTTGCACTTATTATCCAACGGTTTGTCTTGTGTCCTGCTGGATGATAGGCTACCTTGATGCTATACGCTGGCGTTTTAGAAATTACTAAATTACTAAAGAATGATAATTGTTTATCAAGAAAATCAAACTGTAAGAAAGAAGACAATGAAAACACATCGAATCTATAATAATCTTACAACACAACGACTACAATTAATTATCATTGCATAACAGCAATGTGTACCTAACAGAAGACGCCTTATTTGTAATGTAAACTGTATGTTATAATTTATAACCAAAGATTTTAACATAGGATGTCTATAGCTTCATCTTTAACGATATGTTACCTATTCAATGACGGCATCTGCGTTGTCAAAGCCATCATAAAATAACCCCACGATCCCCCAAGTTTCTTAAATTATCTAAAACAAATTTTACTAATAATTTGAAAGATGGGCATCTTATGTTAAAAAACCTCTTGTTGCTTGGACTCCAATTATTAACAATCGATTTCTGTTTAAACTTTGCCAACAAGTGCTCAAGAATAGATCACCGGCTTTGCAGTAGCACATGCTTTCTGATTCCAACAATTAACATTTTAAATTCATTGGGCTCTCTCTAAATTTATACTGTGTCATGCACCGTACAAGGGCAACAGCAGTAGACCCTATAGCGTCTTGTTACCGACAGATAAAAAAACCAATTGACATCCAAAACAGTTCGAGGTCAGTAGCCTAACGAAACAGAATATCAGCTTTTAAGCAGCAGATCAAGCACGCAAGGATATCATCGTCCAAATCGAAATATTATATAATCCACCGTCTGATATGATGACATATCTGCTCTATCAATTGAGGCAAAACCTGTTCCAGCACAATTTAGCATATGGAAATTTGTAGTCTAGAATAATAAGGAGCAGGTCAATGAAATCCGACAGACCTACATTATTTACTGACGCCCTTTAAAAGACATATTTAATTATTTATTATACTTACCGCGGTCTCCGTTTCTCTGGGCCGCTGGCTCTTTCGTCTTCACAATGCTTTTTTTTACCAGGCCTGGATTGGGAGCGACTCTGAGACGCGATCTTGAAGCAGCCTAATATAAATTGATGTGATTTACTGATCCAAAACAACGGGTATGTGAGTGATTGGAATTTATGCACCAAGTTGCCTATGAGATTACTTAGAACTACAGTGAGGATAATGTGGCCCTCACTGTGCCCCACTATAGGCCCTACACGTAACAGTCGTAACACCTTTGTCCTATACAACATTTTAAAAATCAGAAACGCAGCTTAAATGTATAGGTCCTATCAGCATACTAACGTAGATACAACATGCAGAAATGAGTTAAACAAAGAAAATTGTGTATACGCAAAGAAGTCATCCTACTGATTTCGCAATCCTGCAAAAAACTCGTGAGAAGTCAATCAACTAACGCATTAAAAAACGCAGCCCGAAAATTAAGTCTAGATGCAAAACTGTCGGTCGAATCATTAAAATGTAACCTAGACACATTGGTTTCGTTTTCAATGAAACTATCGTTGCAAGTCGGTCATCGATCAGTCGCCGATAGGCTATGTCAGCTGCGTGACACGACAACTCTTTCCATATTAACTGAATTTTTAGAATTCAAATTGAACGTTTAATATATCTTTGCATAGTGAGGCTTCTATTCAGAAATTAGCTTCCTAAAATTTCAACAAATTTCAAGGTAAGCCTAGTCAGAAATTTGTCGTAATCAGAGCTATTATTTGTATAAAATGTCAAAGCGCAATTTTGGAATGGATCACTTATGCTAGCAGTTGGTAATTGGGCGCACATTTTGGGCTGTTAACATGCACTGCTGTGCGTAAAGGCGCTGCCAGACCTGGCAACGGAATTATCGCTCACTTACAGTGTAGTTTACCAGATAACTTACCAATCGTTTAGCAGTACTTTCGAATCCCCTTTTCACTGGTAATTTCTCTGAAACAACTCCCAAGCATTTTTGTAGCGCGCGCTCTTGCATGCCTTGAACATTCTGATCACAATCCTGTGTTGGGTAGTAGTAACCCGGAAGTCGGGTCGCTTGCCGTCGATGATTTGGTCTTCTTGAAGGATACCTGGAGGACGCGGTTGCCGAGTTGGTAGCCGTGTATTGCCGCAATCGCCAGCAGTGCCTCGTCATAGTTCGTCATCGTAACGAACCCATAACCTTTGCACTTGAGGGTCGTCAGGTCACGCATGACCTTCACGTTCTGGACAGCCCCGAATGGACCGAAGAGCTGCCAGAGGACGTTCTCTTCCGTCTCTGGCGCCAGATTGTAAACAAACAGACACCAACCGGAAGCGGAGAGTGGATTGGCGGGAAGCAGACTGCCAGGAAGAGGCACTATGCCATCGGAGTACCTACAATTTACGATTGTTTATATTGCGCTTTTATATTGGAAAACACAGAGGAGAACGTGCACTTCATGTTGGGAATGCAAACGGTAAGACATTTGCATTAAATAGTCCGTATACCTCGTCCTTCTTAAATATAGGCTATATATATATATATATATATTCTGGCTTGTCCTTGACCTGGGGCACGTCTGAGTAGCGACCTCCAACGGGAGCTAAATAAATAGGCTAATTGACTCATGGGTCTGAATACTTAGGCCTTTAATTTCTCACAGAAAATTTTCGAATGCAACCCGGAATATTGCAAATTATACATGTACCATGTGGCAGACTATAGAGTCACCATAGACGAATGCCTGCAAAGAATTCTTATTACCTCTTACGTTTGCAGATTGCAATTCTTCATATTTTATCAACTCTAACTTAGTCATGAACGGAAAACCTCGTG
This sequence comes from Lumbricus terrestris, assembly GCA_949752735.1. Lineage (NCBI taxonomy): Eukaryota > Metazoa > Annelida > Clitellata > Crassiclitellata > Lumbricidae > Lumbricus > Lumbricus terrestris. Next base: position 62,817,009 of record OX457039.1, read on the forward strand.
GGAATCGCAGATGAACATTACCGTTGTTGACTGTTGTTTAACCCAGGTGACTTGCTATAGATTCTTGATAGTAATGCTCCATGTCTATTTAAACTATTTTTACTTCTATACGGGCTATGTTCCCGGACCAACTTAGGGAAATATTGATATTTCATCAACATACATTTCTACTGCCTAATAATAGGCTATTAGTTAGGCTACTGATCATCGAGACATTTCAGTGGTCCACGTGTGTACGCCTACAGTAACTGCTGCTGCTGTGCACACTCTGGCGGCTCCAGATCTAGCTGGTTTTGGCCATTTTCTACCAATTGGAGCATCATTCAATCACGAGTTAATTAAGCGTTTAAATACGAATTGGTTTTCAGATGGCTCTTCTGTGGCTACTCTGTTGATGAAATGGAACTGATACCCACAGTTACTGTAGGCCTAATAGTACGACCGACCATGATGATCCGAGTCTCCGAGATCTTACGCTCTTCGGACGGTCATTATTTCTGAACTTCCGAATTTGTGTCATATTGAAATGTGAACAGTGTCTTCGACTTTTTCCACAGTTTATATATTTACCATTTAAATCGCGCAATTAATTTAAAGATTTGACTTCCAAGGATTTCGTTTTACCTGAGCCTTCCGGAAGTACTGTGAACAGATCCAAAGAGTCTACGATTCGGCGTCAGCAGGGGAGCCAGTGCAGCTGGTATTGAGATGTCGTTTTTGATAGTGCTTGGCGAGTTGGCGAATTTAACTGTGATTGGTCCCGTTCCACCTGGCGGATTGACACCGTTCAACTGCTTGATTGCTCGTTCCGCTTCGTGGCGCTTGTCATATCGAACGAATCCAACGCCTTTTGAAATTCCTGTTCATACATGCATGCATCATACATACATACTTACATACATACATACATACATACATACATACATACATACATACATACATACATACATACATACATACATACATACATACATACATACATACATACATACATACATACATACATACATACATACATACATACATACATGTATGTATGTATGTATGTATGTATGTATGTATATGAACATTTATATAGCGCCTTACAATAACCTCACGAAGGCGCTTACATACATACATACACACATACATACATAACACATGTACAATATGCAAATATGTAAATGCATGCATGCATACGCAGATGATAATTATTATTATATATTATAGTGTATGCATGTTTTGCCAGTGATATGTTAAACGTGTGTTCTTGAAGTTGCTCTTCATAAATGTCAGATTACAATCAATCGATCGATCAATCAAACAAGCAATTAACCAATCAACCAAACAAGCAATCAATCAAACAATCAATCAAACAATCAATCGATCGATCAATCAAACAAGCAATTAACCAATCAATCAGACGTAGACGTGATATATCGTCCCTTTGAGATACCGACTCGAAGATTCCGGGTATGTAAGTAAGTACATTGCACAATTGCTCATCATTCTATACTCTATTCGTGAGATGTCTATTGTCAACTGCGATGCACCTCTGATCTATTTAAGTAGAGTGACTAGAGTCACATAAAGTCTCGATAAGAAATGACTTTTCTCTGTCAACCACTGATAGATCTAAGTTCTCCCCAAAGTAAATCTTTATCAGTTCGTTCTTACAGTGACTGCAGGGTTCTACTTCCGTGATTTGAATATGAAACCAGATTAAGTATAATTTTATGGCTGTCTCTGATGTCAGCAATAAAATAATGTCTAAGCTTATAGGTTTATCTGGCGTGTCTGCGTTGTTTCAATTCTCATTTCAACAATGACCATCCTTGCAGTACGGCTCTTTCGTTGTCAAACACTGTTGGATAACACTTGAGTCAAATCAAGACTTGACAAGCCACTACAAATCTTGTTTTTTGCACTCCTCAGCATTCAGTCTCTCTCTCTCTTTGTCTTTGTCTCTGTCTCTGTCTCTCCTGTCTGTCTCTCTGTCTCTGTCTCTGTCTCTGTCTCTGTCTCTGTCTCTGTCTCTGTCTCTCTCTCTCTCTCTCTCTCTCTCTCTCTCTCTCTCTCTCTCTCTCTCTCTCTCTCTCTCTCTCTCTCTCTCTCTCTTGCACACACACACACACACAAACACGCACACACACACACACACACATTTAATTTCAAACATGAGCTGCGTCTCAGAGTCACATATCTTTGTGACTTAAACTATTGTGCATGTCCTCAGCATATTTTTTTATTAAGACGTACCGGAATAATAATTTACTGGATATCAAGTGCATGATGAAGCGTGGGCTTTCACGACATTTGTACTCACAAGTTAACGCAGGTTATGACCTCAGGGAATTTCAAATCTCTGTCCCATCATTCGGTCATTCACGATACATGATACATTGATAGTCTATATCATGATACATGATACATTGATAGTCTATATCATGATACATGATACATTGATAGTCTATATCATGATATATGATACATTGATAGTCTATATCATGATACATGATACATTGATAGTCTATATCATAATATCATATAGGGCCTACACATTCTTCCACCTTCAACCACACACAAACGGGAATCTCAGATGACGGTACAAAAATCGGATAGCTTTTGACAAAGATTGAAGCCAACGTTGAACTTTCAATATCAAAGAGCGCCGATCTTCACGGTTAAATAACATTTATTCCATTGCCTTCTCTGAAAACCCGGTCAGTCTATAACCCAATTCGATCCCATTGAGTAAATCTAATCTATGGGGACGGGGGCTGAGAGTGCGTGATTTTTGCTTACAGTCGAGCCAACAAAAGAGCAATCAAAGTCTTCTAGGCGTTTTGATTGACAGCTCACTATAGCAGGGTTACAAAACACAGCGACCCACATGCAGTGTGTGGGTGGTTGAACATTACGCTTGGAAAGGAAGGCTGATCAATTGCACGCGTGTAGAAATCATGCAGTTATATCTGTGTATAAATATCGAAAATCGATAGATTTTGGGTTTCCCTTTTCAGAGGAAGAAAGAAAAAAGCTCTATCTAGACACTTATAGTCTTATACGTTTATAAGCACAGAATTATTGATGAATGCGTATTCATGATTGTAAGTATTTTGCTCATCAGAGACAGGTTTATTTTACCGCGCTAAAACTGGGAGCGCCTCTGAGTTGTCCCCCTGACGAGGCGCTATGCAAATTATACAAATTCATCTAATGATTGAATGAATGTTTTCGTAATTATCATTATGGACTTCAAACGAGCTGTGTCTAATAGGCTATACCGCATCGTAATCGTAATCGTAAACTCTAATTTTCTAAGGCGCTGCTCGAAAGCCAAGTGCGGGGCACCAGCTTATTCACGATCGCTGCTTTGAGTTAGAAGGGTCGTCCGTGAGTTAGAAGGATTGTCCGTGGTTGTCCATGTGCAGGCTTGAACCGAAGGCATGCACATCAGAAACCAAGCGGAACAGGTAGACTATTGTATTTATTAATATATTACTTCACCTGCAGACAACATAAAGAACTGAATTATGTTGTGAGATTTTGATACTTTGGTATTTTGTCTCAACCAGTTTGATGCATACCAAAGTTGCCATTAGACATATAAAAGCTCGTTTATAATACCTTGTGTGGCCTATAATAATACTATTTCCGATTTAGAATTCGCTAAAACTCGCATAATTGCCTTAGGTAGGACTACGTTCTTAGCGTAAAAATAGGAATATAGAAGAGTAGTCCGTAATAAAAGAGCTATCCCCGGGGCAGCCATGTGTATGAAGTGTGATCGCGACTTCATTTTCCTAGCCTCGGCTTATGAAGGCGGGTGAATGATATAAGTTGCTATTAATTGCATCAGACGAATGCACGGTGACCTACACATGCATGGCTGAAGAAATCGTGTAAGAATTTTTAAAGCATATACCGCTGTTGTTATCGTAGATGATACGAGCGCTGATGATGTTACCACAGGCGGCGAACAGGTTCTCTAGTTCCTGCTGCGTTAAGCCCTTTGAAAATCCGCAGACGTACAGGTTGGCTCCTTTAATACTGTCGCAACTGGGTCGAGCGTAGGAGACCTGAAGTTGCAACACAGATAGGCAGTGCTTTTTCAGCTGAGAAAGGCACGAGGGTGGTTTAGTCACAAGTGAAGTCCACCCCACGCGTATTTTAGTAGCGCTAGTCCCAGAGTTGAAAGAGTGAGCTGGATGGAGCATAAGAAATCTTACAGATGGCAGGATAGAAAAGGTCCATGATGGGGACAATAAAGAGATCGGCAGGGGAAATGGATTGGCCACATCGTGAGGGGTTGAGATCAAAATTGGAGACATCATCGAAGGGAGAATGGAAGGGGAAAAGACATGAGGAGAACCACCAAGAATGATGCTATTTTATGTTAACAAAGGAAGTCTATAATTATAGCGAGAACTGAAGAGAGAGGCACAAACTAGAGATGAGTTGGACATACGAATCTGCCTGAGGGCAGAGAACGAAAGAAGAAATCTTAAGACTGGAGACAGGAGAAGGACGATATTAATATCATATTCATCAGTGCCAAACATCACCTACATTGTATATTCCATTCACAGATGAATTAGCGATGCATTGTCGGAGTAACAATTCACCATGTTAGTTTTATTTCTAGAGAACGTTATCATTCCAGATAGACGCCTATCATCAAAGCGACAGATTGACTATGCCCATACGATCCACCGTCCGTTGGTCTTAAATCAAAATCTAGCAACTCCTATAAAGTCAAAATGCATATCGTATTGCTATTTGTGCGACTCAGTCAAATTATTATCTTTCAACTTCTGGGTGAGTCGCTCTTCTTAAGAATTGTCAGATCAGAGCGTAACAAAATATGTGTAAATATGTTTGATCGTGCATTGCACGGCTTACGCCTATAATTATATAGGCCGCATACTTTGTGAGATGTTACATTGATTTTTTAGTTGATTTTTAGAAAAATCGCGTGTATATGACCACAACAGTCAAGAAACAAATCTGAGGTTAGTTAATTGTCTACTAGGAAGACTTTAAAACGAGGGTAGTAGGCCCTATGTTCTGGTGATTTAAAGTGCTTCTCAAAGGTTTTTTTCTAGCGTTGTAAAGAGCAGCGGCTGAGTTTGGCAGAATACAACAAAGACCAGAACAAAGCAATCCCGGAACCAAAGACTTATTTTCAATCGTAATCGTAAACGGAATTTTCAAACTTCTAAAGCGCTACTCAAAAGTCAAACGCGGGGCACCAGCTTATTCACGAGCGACAATTTACAGCGTCCGCTTCAAAGCGACTACTCACAGTGGCGGCGCCAGGATTTCAGTTTTTTGGGGGGCTGGATCGCGGAGGAAATTTTACATTTGCATCCGCATTTTTTAGTCATCGGCCGAAATCTCATGGAAATTTCCCATATTCATTTTTCATCCGTCGAAATTTCTGACGACTTTTTTAAAGTCATCCGGTCGAAAATTGTGGAAATTTCATTGTAAAAACCCGGATGGCCTTTTTAGGGGGCTTAGCCTTTTATGGGGGAGGGCCGGAGGGGCTTAGCCCGTTAGCCACTTAGCGACGCCACTGACTACTCAGACCCATTAACGGCTAATTACAGTTCCATCAAAGGTCAATTGCCGAGAATAATCTATCATCGCAGATTGCATCCCATCACCGTTGGTCGTGCAATGTTGTTGTACATCTGAGCGATACTGCCAAGCGCAACCAAGCACGACATGCTAAGAAATACCTGAACGCCTCAAAGTCTAAGACGACAACCGTTTAATCATCTTTACTGCTCACCTTGATTGTTTTATTCTGTAACCTCAATCCGTTTAACGATTCGATGGCTTTTCTCGCATACTCTTGGTGTTTGTAGTTGACAAAACCGTAGCCAAGACTCTGACCTTAAAAAAAACACAATTCCAAGCAATCATTCGCATGAGCTTATGTAATAATTATGCAAGTCAAAATAATCCAGTTGTGCGCATGAAATCCTATTTAGGCCTATAAAGGCGAGTTAGAAGTTATGCTGTCTCTTCATCAATCAATCAATTGATCAATTAAACAATCGATCGATCAATCAATCATTTTCGTTTCTTCAAATCACCAGACTTGCATAACGCAGCTTGTTGCATTTAACTAATAATTTGTAGGTTTTATATGAAAGTTCAGATTACATGCCACAACAATTACTAAAATGAGACGTCATTGCTAATAATATTGGCTAATAATATAATCTTCTATAATAGTTCAGATGGTGTAATGTGTTGCAATAATAATTAATTATGATGTCCTAATGTGATTTAGTCACAAATTTTAATGTGTGATCAGACGTCCGTAGTTAAACGAGTTGGCAACCTCCAAACTCATCCTCGATCTATTTCCCACACTGGGCAGTAGACAATGCTTATTCATTCATTCATTCATTCATTCATTCATTCATTCATTTATTCGCGAATTTCTATAGCGCCTCTTCAAATGGACTACTCAGAAGCGCTCCCAACTCTGATGGCAAAAACAGTTCTGAGTTGAATACTTAAAATGCTTCAGACGCAGCTCTTGTTGAAGTTCATTCCATGCGGACCACCACAGAAAAAGACTTGATTCTGCATAGTTGCAGTTCGTGCGAATGGAACCACGTTCTGTGCAGAACGGAAGGGGCGTTGTATAATATAATAATCACGTATCAGTCTTAACGTTTCCATCTCCCGATGGCACTAAAGAGCCGATAAAAGGCGCTATATGATGGCAGATCACGTGACGTGGCCGTAAATCGTAATTCAGAGGCTGGTGTGGCAATTGGGAAAGTGGTAGTAATGCAGTAATCATTTGTAATGGTTTGTAAGAGCCGCGAAGATCGGAAGTGGTATCACGACCTGAGCACAGACATGCGGAGTTGAGCTTATTACAATTTTTGGTTCTTTGTCATTCTCCATGTTACTTTGGATTGTGATGCGATGGGGGTGAGGGGTGGGGGTGGGGGAAGAGGGGCAACTCGTTACTCGCCTGTGTTCTTGTCGCGGATCAGTTTGCAGTTTTCGATGTCTCCGATCGTCGAGAAGAGAGAACGAATGTCTTCCTGTGACATCGTCTGAGGCAGGTAGTTAACGATCAGGTTCGTCCGCCTCTCAGATCCATCCTCATCATCCTTCGTCAGCTGTTGCTGCTGCTGGGAAAGGGAAGCAGGAGGAAGAGGAGAGGCTAGCTGCTGCTGCTGCTGCTGCTGAAGACCGTTATGCTGCTGCTGCTGCTGCAATTGCTGCACGTCCATCACAAACGAACTGCTGCTGCTGCTGCTGCAAGGACCGTTGCTCGTTACCTAAACACAAGCAAACATAGACTATAATAATTATGTGCATAATATTCGTTTGTTTAGGATATTTTGTATAGCGCCATTTCAAACTTGACTACTCAGGTGATCTTCACTGAACAGTTTTGAGTTTTTAAGAAATCGAATGAAGTGGTCCCTGGGCGTCAAGCGACTCAAGCGCTGTATAACAGGGATGTCATTCCAAGTTGTAGAATTAGCCACGGAGAACGAACGACTACGACCGCCGTTTGACTAATCTTATGGACAACCCCTCTGACTAGACACAGCGCTCGTGAATAAGTTGCTGCCCTGCGCTTGGCTTTCAAGTTGCGCACTAGAAATTTGAAGATTACGATTACGAGCGGGAAACCAGAAGCTGAGCTTGGTCCACCGACCGAATGGTGAATCGACGCTGGACAACCGAGAAGGAGCAATGGAGTTCTCGTAAACAATATATAGTCTACACTGGTATACACAGTATTTACGATATACAATTTATGTGTACATTTTCACATTGGCATACATATTGTGATATAATGTAATTCAAGGCACTATATTTTACCGCTGTGTTATAACATATTCGGCTATAGTATCATGCAAATAAACATATGAAGGAACGGGTTGATCGGATTGTTTGACCATAGGCAATTGACAGAAGTAGGATAGTTGGGAGTTGTAGTGTGTTGTTGTAGTAGGTGAGTGATGAGACTTTACAATGCTTACATTCCATTAGTTTAGGTATTTTGAGCGAGTGAAGTGATTTTGTCAACCGCAGTAATAATTGGGCTTGTATTGGTTCGTTTGGTGAAGCACACACGAGAGCATTCTTGGTAGCTTGGAAGCTGTTTTTTGGGTGATGATTTCCAGGAAAAGAGTAGGATATTCCAATTTACTGTTGACTGTGGATGCATCTACGGTAGGACATTGGTAGGTGTAGTTTTGAAATCCACAAATATAGCGGATGTTTTATTAAAACGCGTGTTACCTATTACATGGGCTTGAAATGTTCTTTCTTATCAGTTCGATCATTGTCTTCCAGTACCATTGTCTCGTAAGTAATTGTTGTTATTGTTCACTATCAATTATATGCGCTATATTTTCTTTATATATCGATTGAATCAATCAATATAATTGTTGCTATTATCAATCATCAGTTGCAGTAGCATGCTTCACAATAACAGGATGGTAACAAGGATGGTCCTGAGCGACAACTATCCCGCTAACATGGACCCCAATAATTGTAAGAGGCTATATTAACAGTAGGCCTGAATCTTGGTGAACGGTTAACGACATGAATTGAAAAAGTCTATAAACTGATACAAGTAACAACCTGATGACAAATCACTTATAATTAATATTGTTGTTTGTTTTGGAGATGGTGTTGCTTTGCTGCACTTGCTGTTGTTGATGTTGTTGCCTTTGCTGATGTTGCTGCTGCTGTTTATTTCGTTGCAGTTGTCGTTGTATTGCTGTAATTAGTTGTTGTATCATTGTTATTCCGAACTCGTCGATGACATTTGTTTTCTCTCTCATTCGTGGCGAACCCCCATCCCAGCCAACGTTCAACCAAGTGAGAAAATACCAGAATGTACTTTCGGGATGCAATCCCAGATCAGTTTCCTCGTCCCTCTATAATTCCGGAAGGCCGAGAACTATACAATGTCCGCGTCCGTCGCAGTAAATAAGCTGTCAAAGCTTTGACTGGAAAGGCAAGCTGGCCAGCCAACTGACTGGTGGGTGTGGTGCATAATGGGTACCCACGACAAAGAAGGTTCCGGGCAGCCGGCTTTGTGGACTCTTCAGTTAAGTCTATTTATGCTAGGATGTAATTATTGACTGGTACATGTGTGTGTTCAGCAGCACGATGCAATTGATGCATGGATGCGAGACGTGGGTACTAACGAAAGATTTGCAAAGAAGAGTGTTGGCATTTGAGATAAAAAGTTGTAGGAAAATCTTGAGGATAGGATAGACACAGAAGATAATCAATGAAGAGGTGGACAAAAAGGTGGATTTGACTGAGAACCTTATGCGGAAGGTTGTCTATGATTCTATGGACAGAATTAATTTTTATCTGCAGTCTGCAGAATGAAAGAATGATAGAAAGATCAAGACTCTGATGTTTGGAATAATGGAAGGCAACACCAAAAGAGGAAGGCCGCATCGAGAGTTGGCGGATGCCATTACGGATTGGTGTTGAAAATACCTACAGAAGCTGGGCATGCGGCTCAGGACAGACTCGAGAGGAGAGACATTGTGAAGAAAACATCGGATACTTTGGGGCATTGAGCCGAGGGTTGTTGACGATGATGGTGATTGCCTGGTGGAGTTTCTTCAAACTAGGACAGATCGATCGGTGAAGTTCATTGCTAATAGGACTAAGATACTCCTGCTGGTGACCAGAGACTACGCCTACAGTGGAATCGATTCTACCTCGAACAAATTGAATGAAGAGTTGCGTCTTCCTGAGACTGGAATATCTGAGGTCTTAGAACAAATTGAATAGGATTGCGACTTTTCCTATGACGCATTGAACGAGGAGTTGATTTTTCCAAAGACAAATTTTAAGAGGAGTTGATTTCTCACATATATAGTACGAATTGAATGCGAGAGTTGATTCCATCTGGTATAAATTTAATGGAGAAGGCTTAGTTATAGTGGTATATTTTGTGTCGGACAAATAATTAGCCGTTAGAATATAATATATTGGCGCTGCTTGACAGTATATGCGAATTAATTTAAAATGCTTCATTCCGAAAGTTATTTGGTTCCAGAAGGAATCAACTTCCCGCTGAATTTCTCCTGGTAAGAACAATCTGCACCTGTCATTTGCAAATCACTGAGCACTGTTACAGTATTGGTGGTAACAGGTAGAAGTGATAAATATCAATAAGTTACTGCAGATGCTACTCAAATGAATTTATTACTGTCCTTTGTTCTTACTGTACTCTTATTCTTACTGTACCCTTATTCTTACTGTACTCTTATTCTTACTGTACCCTTATTCTTACTGTACCCTTCTTCGTACTGTACCATTCTTCGTGCTGTAACCTAATTCTTACTGTACCCTAATTCTTCTACAGCTCTGTTTTGCTGTGTAAGCTTAATTGCATATTATCATTTATTCTCTTAGGTTGTTCATTTCCAATGTTCTATGATGCGCGTTTACATTCGGTTCAATTAAGTACATACCTACTTGCTTAAACGTAATTAGGCCTATGATTAGGACAGTTTTAATAGCACCGCCGGTTAAAAGCTAGGCTACTTATAGAATGCTTTACATTAAATTTTAGGGCCTACAATAATCTCAGAGCAAATGCTGAGTTGCAACATCCTACCAAGTTCATTTCATACTGATTTTTTTTATAAAATACACAACGCCTTTAATTAATCAGTTATTGTAGAAACAGAAGCCCATAGGTCAACTACAGTCTCCTCCCAACCACTTCCACCGTCATCATGGAGAATTTAAAAGATGATTCTTTTTCATCGAGCAGCAAAACCGGTTTCGACGACGAAGCAATTTTATTTTTTTAGAAACAATAATAATTTCTCGGAACTGTTTGTCGCACGGGTCCGATATGGCCTCACACCGACATCCAAATATATCCACCGTGTATTGAGATACAGCTGCTGCTGCTGCTGCTGCTACTACTGCTGCTGCTGCTGCTGCTGCTGCTGATGCTGCTGCTGGTCCCGTGTCTGCACGCCGTTACTCCAGCGTCGGCGGCATCGCTGTGTCTATCAGTCTGCCTTCGTCTGGTGATGCTATGCATGTATAGTCGTTGGCATTTCAGTCACGCCACACTCTGACTGCACGCTTGCTTTTCTGGCTGACCCGACGGCGATCGGGAGTCGGATCTGATTAGTAGGACTGTGCCTGAGATAATTAATATATAGCGCGTACTTCAGCCACGCATCGGTTTGTCAATGCCACGCTGATGTTAATAACTGCTATAATAGGCTAGCTATTAAACATCTGACCAAGTATACGTGGTTTTTGTCAATGAAGGATGTATACGTAATAAGACCAATAAAAGTCCTCGATCAGTTATAGTGGCTGTCAATCTAATCTAATCTAATCTCTTCCAATCTAATCTTACAACACAGAAATTGCAATCAGCATTATAAAGTCTTAGTGGAAGACTTTCTCAAACTATAGGCCTATCCTGTCTAAACAATAGTAATTGTCAGACGAGCATGCAGCTGATGATGATTACCTTTAACTACCAACATCAAATTGGTTGCTAATTTGCACTGGACCACAACATCAGACATTTAATAGAGTTTAAGCTCATTGCAAGTTGCAGGAGAACCTACACATAGTGGCTAACGTCCTATACTGTTAAATTGAAAGGCATGGGTTAAAAACTATCAAGGACGACTTAGAAAGTGCATATATTTGTATAGGAATTTTAGTTCCCTGTGCCATTATTCAACTAGGTTAGTACCTCTGGTCATACACAGTAATTGAGGGACTCAGATGGGGAAGTAGAGGATTGGCCAGATACCCGATGTGCCTTGTTTCAGCATACACAACGTTGACATGTTACATTCCTTGCTACCGCTCATAATGATGTCTTCTCTGTTGTGGAAAATAAAGAAAATTCCATGTTATATAAAGAGCAACAGTTGTGTTATTAATAGATATTGAAATCCGTTCTCATCTCTTCATCTGACATCGAAAGAAGAGGGGAGGGATAGGGTGAGGGGTTGAGCAATCGAAGGAACAAAATGCGAAGAGGAATTGAGTCCAGCAGCAGTAGCAGCAGTGGCGGCCATGACATCGCATCAACTAACTGCCACATGATTCCGACGACGCATCATCTGCCAAGATATAGACTGGAACCCTGATCGCCGTCGATCACTTGCTTCGATAAGCCGTCTGCCGATCAGTCCCTCTGCGTCACTGCAGGCATGTAACAGCAAACACGCCCAGCCACCCAGAAACGACATATAAAGGCGCAATATAATGGTCCCGAACAGCGGACCCATAACCGCCCGATATATTGCCGAGTAATAGACTGGGCGTCTACAAAAGGCGCTATAGAAATTTCATTATGCGCCCCGAAATGTATTCCACCGGCTGAAGCTGCTTGCATGGAACGCTAACCGTTCTCTAAATGCTCTAAATATTTTTCGGCAATGTGTTATAGTGCAGTACATAGTGTATACTGTAGTCTATAGTTGTAAATAGCAGACAGTATATTACAGGACTACAATATTAGAAAGTCGCAATTTAAAGTAATAAATAGATGATTTGTTACTTTATACCATAGACTCTATACATATTTAAAAGTTCTACGGGCACGCCTATAGCGGCCAGGCAACGCCGTGAGCTTAGAACTCGGTCGTATATGGCCGTCCATATGGAATGAACACCATTCAAAACAGCGCTTACATCATCTGACCAATCAAACTTTGCTTCATAAATCTCTCAAGTCGTTTTTCCTCCTTTGCCGTGGTTGAGCTAGCTAGGAGAGCTGGTGAGTAGATTTCTTAAAGGGGTGCAGCTATATAGGGTCTAAGTCCAGAGAATGAATGAATGAATAATTGTACAATACATTAAAGAACATAATGTATGTATAGTTGTTTACGTAAGTATATACAAAATAAGAATGCAAACATAACTGTAGTAAGAAACTTCTTTGTGCCTGCTCAACTGACCCTAAAGGCCTAAACATATAGTCTACACTCTACACCATGTACAATTGTACATGTATTTACAGCAGCATGAATAATGTTAATGTTCAGTGAAAAAATTGCAATTAGCAAACAATTAGCGGCATTGCAGGCTGTCTGTTCTGTCAGTAGTTGAAATTTCTGTTTTCTGTGATAATAAATTTATGTGTTCATGAGATTTGTTTCAATTGCATAACTGTAGGCCTACAGTTATTCAAATAGGCTACTACGGCATTATTACAGCCTTTTTTTGGCGTAACATTCTCATTTGAACAACCTGCATGTATCCGCCAGTATACAACTTTCCACATTATATTGTGTAGGTATATAACATCATATACAAATATATGTTATATTATAACATATATTTGTCTGCATTCAAAATCGTTCTCGACCTATCGAGTCACCCTATAGTTTACATTGTAGGCTACTTTATCATAACATCACATAATAAACAATTTCATATTATATCATAATCGTATTAAAATTACCTTATCATATTATATCATATCATATAAAATAATCATATCATATAATATCATATTGTATCATGTTATATTGCATAACTATTTTAAACTAGGCTGCTCCATACGTAGCCGTCACTGCAGTGTATATGCTACATTGCAGTTTTGAGAACTGACTGATATATGTGTTGAAAGTGAAGGTCGTATATACAAAGAGGATCCTAGCGTTACACTTCCACCACGACTCCATAGACTGGTATCGATAATTCGGAGAAGAATGTATTGCCTGTTTGTCAAACTGCCAATACGGACCCGAGTAACAGAATTCATTCTGAACAAGTAGCGTACTAACTGTACATGACAAAGCTACCAATGAGGCAGCGTCCACTCAATGAGGTTGCGAGTTTTGGTCTTATATACATTGAGATGGAAGGAGGGACGCGTTAGGGCTGCAGGATGAACCGCTGCCCGATATAAATGTCTTCCAATGGCTGGCTGATCCATGGGCACAGGCTCACAGTAAGTTGTTGTGGACTAATACTTCGCTATCCCATGAAATAACGAGAAAGACTGCATGGTGTCTCAGAGTTTGACGTATAGATTCATGCAGCCAGTTTCAAAACCTCTTAATGGTAGTAAAGAAGTTATCAAAATAAAGATCTAGTGTTAAAGTACACACAATGTTTTACACTTCAGGCAAGTGTACTGAAGTATAAAGTAAGTATACTTCATTATACTTCAAGTAGTCCTATAGGTTCGAGGTTCGAATTCACCTCAAGCCGCCACGTAAGACCTTGGGCAAGTCCTTCACTCGCAATTGCTCGGCGCTTCGGCATGAAATTCCGATGCAGTGTCCGCTCTGCAGTCGGGAGCGCCTCTGAGTAGATGGCTTGAATGGGCGCTATAACAAGTGCACATACATACATTATACATACTTACCTATTGCCTAACTAGTATTACTGACTTGTTTTCTTATTTACTTATTAGAAAACCCGCTATTAAAGAAGATATTGTCGATGTAAAAAGGACGAACTCGACTGCTGAAGCATAGTTTTTATCCTCATGCAGAACACTATTCAAACGAGAGCCAGAATCGCACGTATATACAGATGGAGTCTTTCAAGCTTATCTCCACAAAAGAAGTCGGAAATTATGAACAGTCCCTGGAGGGAGATCGTTTACGGAACTGCCGTTTTACTTTTATAGTATATAGAATGGACAGTGTATATGGACAATGGCAATGGTGGATCTGAGCGAAAAGAACTAGCTAGGATCTATGCCTCTCCTGCTTGGTGGGGGTACACCACCGTAAGTGATCGCCTCAAATTTCAACGCTTCCTACAATGTGTTAATGCGTTTGGGATACCTCCCTTTCATTACCCGGATTTTGAGCGCTTGATTGACGATGCAGACGTTAGACTCTTAAATGGGTTCATCTGGAATTTCAATCATGTACTCGGAGCACTGTTTCCACCAATTGTTAAAAGACCGTACGCTCTGCGTTCGCGACCACACGACTTTGAACTGCCTAGAAAAGATGACTTTAATTTCATCTCTCGAGTACTTTTTTAGGACTGTTCGCAGTGTTAACTCTAGGAACCAGTAGACTCTAATCAATCTTTCGCATGCTTCCAACCTGAATTTCTGCAGACACTTATTTTAGTCCATTTCTTTTCTTATATTTTCTTCATGTAATAAGTTGCGGTCTGTCAACTTAATTTTCTTGAATACACAAAGTATATAATTATCAATCTGACCCCCTAAGTTTAGGCCACCGTGATTACCTCTGTATTTCAAAATCGGCCTGTGTTATAATAATAACAATATTCTTTATTGAAACAATCCGGTTGACAGATCGCATCCGGTTACAGTGTACAGTGTACAGCTATGCAAATGAAACACTTAACAAGAACGCAAATGACAGAATACATAAATCTTAACTACTAACAGAACAGACAGCCTGCAATACACAACGCTAATAGCAGCCTCCAAAGCACGTCCACACTCCGGGACTCGATCTCGGTATACCTCTCCCTCTCAATGCGAGTGCGTTATCCAATGCGCTACCGGCCTCCCTCCATAAAAATAGCGATAAGATGGTTCTCAATACGTGCATACATGCACACACGAGATCGATATGACATTGTAATGGATGGGATGGTAATACGTCCTCCATGCTTCGTTTGTGACGGATCAGAGTCATGGATGGGATAGAAGAACACGCAATCCATTGCGTGATTCACTTTTCTTCTGTCTATGACAGATAAGTCCATGAATCACTTTCCGATCAGTTCCATGATACAAAAAGACGTACAACGCAAAAAATTATTGTGAGCTTTTTTTACAAAGCTTGTCTCAACGAAAGAAGGCAAGTCATGTCTTGTGTGAGTGTGTGTGTGTGTGTGTGTTTGTGTGTGTGTGTGTTTGTGTTTGTGTTTGTGTGTGTGTGTGCGTGCGTGCGTGTGCGTGTGTGTGTGTGTGTGCGTGCGTGTGTGTGTGTGTGCGCGTGCGTGTGCGTGCGTGCGTGCGTGTGTGTGTGCGTGCGTGTGTGTGTGTGTGTGTGTGTGTGTGTGTGTGTGTGTGTGTGTGTGTGTGTGTGTGTGTGTGTGTGTGTGTGTACAAACTGTACATATAAACGTAATACATGCTTTTTTTACCGCCTGCATGCGAAAGCTCCTTGGTAGGTCAATGAAAGGCGCAACATAAAGATCCATATAAAACTTAACATTATTCATTCATTCATTTACCGTGCACAAACACATTCGTTCATACATACACAATCAGCCCGTGTACAGTCGTATACGCAAATGCCAGTCAAATACACAAACATGCATAATTGTGCACATGCACACCAAATACATGCACATTTTCATACTTGCACACTTACAACAATGCACACACGCACATTCGTGCACACACACGCGCGCGCACACACACATTATGACATGCACTTATACATGCATATAAGTATAGTACTCGTGTATATTGTATATAATATATACATGCATACATGCGTACGGACAAACATGCATAAGTTTTTCTTTTATATATTACGGAGGCTATGATTATAATTATAGATCGTTCCGTAAGGAAGTTTTATTAGCAGGCAAGTCGAGCGACGGTCTGACCAGGCGAGATATAGACCTAATGATACATATTCATTTCCGTATAATCTATCGGGTCGATCGTCCCTTGACGAATGTTCGCCTCTGACTGCTGCTGGCCGGCGATCGGCTTTGTCTCGACCGCAGATCATCCGCTCTCAGCCGCTTGAAGCTGGGCTCAGCCAACGATCGGGGCTGATCTACGACGCCATTTTACTCAGATCAAAGACTTTCAGGGTCAGTTCAAAGGTCGATCACCAAACCTCGCTGCTGGCTGTTCGAGTCGTGTCTCAATTGCTTCGGATACTCGGCGGTCGGTTCCAGGATATATATGTTCGTCATGGTCGCTTTCGCTTCGGGGAGAGCCAGGAACAATTTCGACGACGCCGACACAATGGAATCTAGGTTCTATCGGACGCAAATGTATTCCGATGCTTTAGATGTCGGGATGTATAAGGGGGTCAATCTCCTGGCTCTTCCTCTTCTAACCTCTGTCTCATGAGTTGTTCATTCTTTTCTCTTTCAGCAATATTTTATATACAACATCTTTATTAACCATGGCACATCAGATTTTGACATAAGTCCGTGTAGGCTACTTTGCTATTAAATTTTTAATGCTTTTTGACCACATGCTTTTGGCAGATTTAAATACTTATACACTTACTCTGATCTAACCTTGGATAAATAGTTTAACGACAGTTTTTGACATCAAAGGTCGTTATAGTGGAAAAAATTTGTTTGACTATTTTATCAACTGCTTTCATTTTCAGTCACCATTCATTTGTCTCATGTCTTTATCCTTCATTCTGTACAGCTCGTCTCTTCATTATCGTGAGAGCACACAATGTATAATTATGGATACAGTGAGAGAGGAACTTGAATTTTCTCTCTCTCCCCACTCATCCATCCGTCCGTCCGTCCGTCCATCCGTCCATCTGTCCATCCACCCATCCATCCATCCATTTATCCGTCCATCCATCCATCCACCAACTCATCCATCCATCCGTCCATCCACCCACCCACCCATCCATCCATCCATCCATCCATCCATCCATCCATCTATCTGTCCATCCATCCATCCATCCACCCATCCATCCATCTCTATATATTTCAAATATACGCCTCTCTTCTGCCCCACCTCTCCACATTCCTCCCATCTCTGACAGCGTATCCCTGCCTCTGCCTGTCCGTCTTCCTCTGCCTCTTCTGCCTCGGCATCCATAATCGATTTTATGGAAGCCATTCGAAGCGCTTCTGACAGACGGACGGATGGACGGACGGACAGACGGACGAACGGAGATTTCCATTATCAAAGTTCGAACAGACATCACAGATAGCCGCATAATAAAGAGACAATCCCGACCGAGACATGCAAATCAGACGGGACAACGCGGGACAGAGGAAGAGACATCCACCCTACTGCGCATGCGCAGTATGCTACCGTCTCGACCGACGGTGGCGACTCTCATGAGCCCCGCGGGTCAGACCTTATTAAGCATGCTTTTAGCCGCAGACCCTGACAGGACGACAGCGGCGGCGTAGCATAATGGAGGGCAGTCCCATACTTCAATGCGGGACGGTGGACGCATTCGAAATGAATAGCCTCACATAGGGATGAAGCTCCCATCTATGCGCTGAGTCCTATGCGAAAACGAGGCTGCTGGATGGAGACAAAGATTTCGCACGTCATAGCGCTTTTTTAAATGACGGCAGGATCGTGTAGTCGAGAGGTGTTGTTCAACACACGCGCTTTGTAATTTACACATGTATAAGTATGCTTGTATAAGTATGCTTGTATAAGTATGCATGTATAGATGAATGAACGAATGCAAGTATGTGTGTACATTGTGCACATGCATCGAGTGGTCTTGACCAATATGTTCAGTGTTGTTCACACACTTACATGAATTCATGTATGTTTACGCATGTGTAGGCCTATCAATGCGTGCATACATGTACATCTTGCATGCTGTCATGTATGTATGTACTATGTATTTATGCATTGTATTGTATGTATATGTGTGTGATGTGTATGTTTTACGTACGCTGTGATGCGTGGTGGTGTATAGTGGTGGTGTTCGGTGGCTTGGAACCGGAGGGTTGTTTAGGAACAATAGGCACACCGAAATGGACGGGATAAGGTTATTTGTGGGTCCAGGTGGTGTAGTTCTGACATCTGATATTATTCCTCTGACTGTTCTAAAAGAACGGTTGTCGGTTGTCGTGAAACGGTTCTAAGACAGAGGATGCCACAAATTTAGCATTATTAGATAATTTTGAATGTGATAAATTGGTTCTGAAGTCTATATTATGGTCCTGCACAATTGTTGTTGTCTTAACGTGACACGTGATTCAAGACAATACGTAAGTTTGTGATTTGAAATTTGCAAGTTTGTAATATTTGTAACTGAAGTGTGCAATTTGTAGTTTTTAATTTGTAATTTGTAATTTGTTATCTGTAATTCTTTATTGGGAATTTACAATTTGCAATTTATAATTTACGACTTATAATTAAATTTTTATAAATGTATGATCCTGCCTAAGCTTTAGTCATAGGCGATCATCAATCCTAAGCAATGGCGTCCTCTCCATGTCGTAGCCACGGGCTATTTGCATGGCAGGGAACCAGCACAGGTCACGTGGTATGGCATAGAATCCGCTGTTATATAACTACTTTTCAATGTCGTCTAAGATCACTCCGTTCTTGGTTACTCCATAGTCCAACCACTACTGGAGTGGAGTTTGGCTAAAACGGACAAAGTCGATGCAGAAGAAAGTCAGCAGAGTGTCGGAAGGAAAGCCGAGTTAGTTGGTCTTTGGGGATTTGCCATCCATCACTGACTGAATGCGGAAGGCATTAAGTTTTACAACCCATGCATTGGCTCTCTGGTTGTGTAATTTAAAAAGTATTAGCTTCCACGAAGTTCACAGTATAAGCCTTATTCTTCCCTTTCTTCTCCTTCGTCTTCTTTTTCATCCTCTTCTTCTTCATCATCCTCTTCTTCCTCCTCCTCCTCTTCTTCTTCTTCTTCTTCTTCATCATCATCATCCTCTTCTTCCTCCTCCTCCTCCTCTTCTTCTGTCTCTCCTTCTTGTTCTTCAATTTGGTTCGTGTTATTCATCATCTTCATCTTCTTCGTGTTCTTATTTCGTGTTCTTCGTCCTCAATGAGATTATAATGCATTGTAGTTTTATGTATTGTAATTTCGCAAGCCTAAACGTTACAGCTGATTAATGACAATGACGACTCGTCCCAAATCAGCTCGAACAACCGGATAATCGATCGTTTCAGTTGGCTGGCTCTAGCAAACTCGTCAAGTTGAGGGTAGGTCTACACAGAATATATAGTGATACATAAAGATTGCAAACACTCGCACATTGACGTTTGCATACACTTTGTATACACTCCAGCGTATTCATTATTGATTATTCAATAGCCGATAGCCGGAAAACGATTTAGGGGGGGCGCGGGCGTACACCTACATTTCAAATTTAATTATTGATACATTCTTTGCGTTGAATGATATTTTTCCATGTCCGTCGCGATCTACATAAATTTAGTAATAAGTTTCTATCTGTCCTCAGCTTTGGTTATTAAAATCCACAAATAATAATCTATACTTCACTTAGGGCTTTGGCGCTATATAAATTTCGAGTTTGGAGAAGAATAGGCCACAATGCCCATTTCATAAAAGTTGACGATTTAAAAAACATAGACCATAGTTATATCTGACATCTGCGGGTGACTAAAAGAAGTCACTTACTGCCTTATTTAGGCAATGGCAATCATCAGTCCTTTGCGTGCAGTTCTGCACATCGGGCAATGCAGCTCCTCCATTCTTCTCTGCTCTCCTCCAGTTGAATCTTGCAATAGCAATATATAAATAATTATTATACTAGTCTGGATTAAAATTGAGATTACATCAATTAATCGATCAGAATTCATATAGCGCCTGCTCGAGAGGAGCTCCTGTATGCATGCCAGTGAAGGTCTATCCATTAACGTATCAAGATTCGAAGAACAACGGACTCTCGTTACATGATCAGCATTCAACCTGAACGCCACGTGGCACTGCATCTCAGCTGCTGATGCTATGAATGATCTTCTCAAAATCCGTTATCTCCGCAGAAACTGCGAGCTCCGTCCCACGGACATGACTCCGCATTTCCCAGCATTCATTGGGCTGTCTGTATCTTCCCATCGATTAATCCATCCTCCTTAGAGCCTGTCGCTTCCTCCCTCTCCTCTACTCGTCTTTCCCTCTCACCATTCTCCATATCCTTCCTTTTCTCCTCCTCCTCCTCCTCCTCCTCCTCCTTCTCCTCCTCCTCCTCCTCCTTTCCTTCTCACGCTTTTTCTACTACGTATCCTCATTCAGATTCTTCTGACAATAATCTGTCTTCTCGCAATCTCCTCCCCTCTTCTTCTCCTTCTGTTTCTCCACTTCTTCCTTCTTATTGTCGTTGCTCTTACACTTCGGTTTCCACTTTTACTTCTCATTATGCACGGCTCTCTCTCTCTCTCTCTCTCTCTCTGTCTCTCTCTGTCTCTGTCTCTCTCTCTCTCTCTGTCTCTGTATCTCTGTCTCTTCCTCTCTTCTCTTTCTCTCTTTTTCTCTTTCTGTGCTTCTGTCTGTCTGTCTGTCTGTCTGCCTCTTTCTGTCTCTCTCACTGTTTGTCTGTCTGTCTTTCTCTGCCTCTCTCTCTCTCTCTCTCTCTCTCTCTCTCTCTCTCTCTCTCTGTATCTCAATCCACGTCTCCTTTTCCTTTCCCCCTTTGCATAAGCAGCAGGACATCCATCACTTCTGACTCTGAGATCATTCCTTCAGACCAAGTCGACTGGGGGACGATTTGCTCGGAAAAGTCAGAATTGGAAAACCCGGGCTGGATCAATATTAACTATTTTATCGAAAATCGCGGAAACTGCTTTAGCGCGGATTCACACGAGAAAGCGATTATCGATTGAGCGGTTTCGAACGGATCCCGTTGTAAGTGGGGACTCTAAATCACAACAATATAAATGTCTGTGCAACCAAGACGCAGGCAAGTATTCTTCTTCTTCCTTCTTCTTTCTTCTTCTTCTTCTTTTTTTCTTCACCCTTTTCCTCTTACTTCTCTTCCTCTTCCTCTTCCTCGTCCTCTTCTTCTTCTTCTTCTTCTTCTTCTTCTCCTCCTTCTTCATCCACTTCCTTTTCCTCTTCCTCTTCCTCGTCCTCTTCTTCTTTCTTCTTCTTCTTCTTCTTCTTTTTTTCTTCACCCTTTTCCTCTTACTTCTCTTCCTCTTCCTCTTCCTCGTCCTCTTCTTCTTCTTCTTCTTCTTCTTCTTCTTCTTCTTCTTCTTCTTCTCCTCCTCCTTCTTCATCCACTTCCTTTTCCTCTTCCTCTTCCTCGTCCTCTTCTTCTTTCTTCTTCTTCTTCTTCTTCTTCTTCTTCTTTTTTTCTTCACCCTTTTCCTCTTACTTCTCTTCCTCTTCCTCTTCCTCTTCCTCGTCCTCTTCTTCTTCTTCTTCTTCTTCTTCATCTTCTTCTTCTTCTTTTTCTTCTTCTTTTTCATCCTTTTTTCTTGGTGTTCCTCCTATTCTTCTTGTTTTACTTCTTGTCCTTCTTTTGCTCATTTTCATGTACTTCACGTCCATCCTGTTTTTGTCCTGCTTTCTTCTCTTTCTTTCTCTTATTCTTGCTCCTGTTCTTCTTCTTCTTCTTCCGCCTCTTCTTTCTGTCTTCATCTTCTCAAGCCATATTTACTCATTTTCTTATTTTTCTTCTGCTTCTTACACCTTTTCCTCCTACTCATCCAAACTTACCCTTTAAACGACCTCACCTCCTTCTTTTATTCCTCCTTCTTTTATTCCTCTTCTTTTATTCCTCCTTTTCTTCCTCCTCCTTTTCTTTTTCCCTCTTTTCCTTCTTCTCCTCCTCCTTCTTTTCT
This sequence comes from Lumbricus terrestris, assembly GCA_949752735.1. Lineage (NCBI taxonomy): Eukaryota > Metazoa > Annelida > Clitellata > Crassiclitellata > Lumbricidae > Lumbricus > Lumbricus terrestris. The sequence goes on from OX457039.1 coordinate 62,839,477, forward strand.
TCCGCCTTCTTTTATTCCTCCTTCTTTTATTCCTCCTTCTTTTCTTCCTCCTTCTTTTATTCCTCCTTCTTTTCTTCCTTCTTCTTTTCCTCCTCCTTCTTTTCTTCCTCTTCTTTTCTTTATCCTTCTTTTCTTCCTCCTTCTTTTATTCCTTCTTTTCTTCCTCTTCTTTTCTTTCTCCTTCATTTCTTCCACCTTCTTTTCTTCTCCTTCCTTTCTTCCTCCTTCTTTTCTTCCGCCTTCTTTTCTTCCTCCTTTTCTTCCTCCTTCTTTTATTCCTCCTTTTCTTCCTCTTATTGCTTCTCGCGCAATTCCTCCTCCTCCTCCTCCATCTCCTCCTCTTCATCTGCATCCTACTCTTGAACTCTAAATCCTCATATATTTGTCCAGTCTGGGGATTAGTGCGCTTAACGCCCGCAGTGTTTCTTTGCCGACGCCCGTAGTATTCTTCCCCTTCTTCCTCTTCTTCTTCCTCCTCCCCCTCCTCCTCCTCTTCCTCTTCTTCTTCTTCTTCTTCTTCCTGGGACTCTCCTCGGGTCTGTGCTCGATCACCGCGGCCAACGCATTTGCTCGAGCACTCTCATGTCTCTCTCTCGCCAACAGCAGATGCAAAAGATGGACATTAATCTCAAGGCCCTACCATCCGACCGACCAACCGTCCAACCGACCGTCCGACCGACCGACCGAGCGGCTAGTCCTCGCCCCTCATCTGCATACTAGATAGGCCGCTATATATTGATCTTGACGATGTCGGACTGCACGCGCGCTGGTCTAGACTGATCCAATCACTCTTGCACCGACCATGCTTTGCCGACCAACGTGAGATGACGAACTGCAGGATGGTCCTCTCGAAGAATGGCCAGACGAGCGGCTGGGGGGGGTGATGACCGTGGTGGTGGTGATGGTGGTTGAGGACTTGAGGTGGAAAAATGGAGAGGTGGTTTACGCTGACGGGAGTCACGACGATGTAAACGACGTTTCTGTTGAGGATGATGATATAATGATAACGACGACGACGACAACTTAAGAAATGATTATGAATGCCATTGAGAAGAAGAGAATGGAGTCAGTTGGGAGGAGGTCTAAATCAGGTCTTGTATAGCTGAAATTAATACGTCTCTTAGTTGATGGCACGCTTCTCATGGCGTATACTGTCATTTGATGAATTGAAAGGAATAGGCGGAGAGTCGCAATATGCGAGTGCTATTAGGGTGCAATTTTACAGTGTCAAGTTAGAGACTTTTAAAAGTTTTAAATGCCAGCAACACTTTATTGCCTTCTGAGTAGATGTCGGGTGGCCGCTAGGTGCACATTCGACGGTCTGACTTTGAAGCTAACACTACTTCCAATAGATCTATGTGTTCCACATTGACAGATTTTTTGTTTTATTGTTCTTTTGGTCCTGGTGGAGGGGCGCCACTGAATAGTTCAAATGGAGACGCACTATAAAATGAATGAATGAAAGATTAAACTAATGAATGAATGAATGAATGAATGAATGAATGAATGAATGAACTTATTTATTTATTTATTTATTTATTAAAGCAACCTCGGCGACGAAAAGGAGATAATAATTATTACCGACATAAATCAAAAGTCTCTATAGATAGCGAAACGTGTGAGAAAGAAACTTTCTGATTAATGCCAATGGCGAATTGTTTCGAACCAATATAATCACCCGCTAATCCTGGACGGATTAGAGCCAATCCAAGACTCTTGGACGATTCCAGAATGCGAATGAAGCGAACAGAAAAGGCTGGCTGCTACCTAGTTCAATCACGGTCCAAAGTCACAAGGGTTTTCAATGACGAGTCCTTGATAAGACAAGAACTCTTGTTGCTTTAGCCAGCAAGGTTTGAGCAAAAACTGAGTTAAAAATCAAGCGCTCTCTGTTATCTCTCTTATCTTTCTCTCTTATCGCTCTCTCTTGTCGCAAATTTCGCAGCGGATAATATTTGGAAACGTGAATGACAGTTGAATTTGCTATTTCTGAAGGAGAATGAATCAATGTGCCTAACAATGATCCAAAACAAATTCTCCAGCATCGTATACTCTCATCTCAAACTCGACCCCCCGACAAATTGTCATCGAACTCTGTCAACTCCTCGTTTTCGAAGTGAACGATGAAAAGAGACTATTGACAAGCTTCCAATAAAGATGACACCCATTGGATCAAGTTTAATTCCGACACAAAATCGAAGTCTGAATCAACTGAGTGAGCTGAGTGAACTGAGTGAACAGAGTCAACTGAGTCAACTAAGTCAACTGGTTTGGTTGCCACAGAGACATTTGACGTTGAAGAGATGAGATAGGAAGAAGTGAAAACATAATGAGAAGTGGAAATATAATGAGAAGTGGAAATATAATGAGAAGTGGAAATATAATGAGAAGTGGAAATATAATGAGAAGTGGAAATATAATGAGAAGTGGAAATATAATGAGAAGTGGAAATATAATGAGAAGTGGAAATATAATGAGAAGTGGAAATATAATGAGAAGTGGAAATATAATGAAAAGTGAAAACATAATGAAAAGTGGAAATATAATGAGAAGTGGAAATATAATGAGAAGTGAAAACATAATGAGAAGTGGAAATATAATGAGAAGTGGAAATATAATGAAAAGTGAAAACATAATGAAAAGTGGAAATATAATGAGAAGTGGAAATATAATGAGAAGTGAAAACATAATGAGAAGTGGAAATATAATGAGAAGTGGAAATATAATGAGAAGTGGAAATATAATGAGAAGTGAAAACATAATGAGAAGTGGAAATATAATGAGAAGTGAAAACATAATGAGAAGTGGAAATATAATGAGAAGTGAAAACATAATGAGAAGTGGAAATATAATGAGAAGTGAAAACATAATGAGAAGTGGAAATATAATGAGAAGTGGAAATATAATGAGAAGTGGAAATATAATGAGAAGTGAAAACATAATGAGAAGTGGAAATATAATGAGAAGTGGAAATATAATGAGAAGTGGAAATATAATGAGAAGTGAAAACATAATGAGAAGTGGAAATATAATGAGAAGTGGAAATATAATGAGAAGTGGAAATATAATGAGAAGTGGAAATATAATGAAAAGTGGAAATATAATGAGAAGTGGAAATATAATTTAAGGACTTCAAAAAGGTTACTTCTAGCTGAAGCGAGTGACGCTTTGAGAAAATGAACGAAAGTAGTTAACTATCATTTGAATGAATGACCCATGTCAACTCCTCGAGCGTGGTTCTAAATAATTCGGAGACATAATGCTTCTGTAGCCCCGCAGTCTTTTAATGCAGCTCCAATCAAAATTTGATCATTTAATGATTCCAACTAAGTTTACTATTCAATAATTCGTATACATAGCCATCCCTCCTTGCGATACATTTATTTGACAACCAGATTTTTACCCAGCACTTGATGTGGTTGGTACCCCATAATTATGTAATAACCTTTCAACCGCATTACGGATTAAACTAATTTAATTTTCAATCTCTCGTTCTTTAAAAACATTTATTTCCCCCACGGAGTTTTATGTGCTGAGAGCGCATCCGAATGGTCATTCTGCGAGAGACGCTATATAAATGTATAGATACAATACAATACAATACAACTGCTCCTAACATCATATCGGTCAACTTCGGTCTGGAATCTTGATAACCATGTAGCATCAGCATCAGCAGCAACAGCATCATCATCAGCAGCATCATCATCATCAGCAGCAGCATCATCAGCAGTAGCAGCAGTAGCAGCAGCATCATCGTCATCAGCATCATCATCATCAGCAGCAGCAGCAGCAGCATCATCATCATCATCATCAGCATCATCATCATCATCATCAGCAGCAGCAGCAGCAGTAGCAGCAGCAGCAGCATCAGCAGCAGCATCATCAGCATCAGCATCAGCAGCAGCAGCACCCTAATGCCAAGCGCAGATGCTGCGGAAGCCATGAAAGGCCGTAATAGATGCTTTCATCTTCCTCATCGCTGTCATCGTGGATGATGGTGAGTCCGGTTCAAGGAAATTGCGCCTCATAAATGACCCATCACCTTCCTTTGGTGTATACTATAGAGTGCGTCTATATACTGCATGTTGAGGTCCTGCCTGCTTCTTTCAGATAGATCGGCCATTATAGCTGTCCACATTAACCCTCGGGCCATGGTCCGTAACACCCCCGCCGTCGTTTTCTACCTTATCTCGGTTCTTATCAAGTAGTTCCTGCTGCAATATATTACACCTATTTTGACATGAGCGTAAAGTATAAGGAAGTCAACAGAATAATTATTAAGGTCACAATCCTCCGAGTCATCATCATAAAGTAATTATCGTTCGTATCTGCATCATCCACAAAATCACATTAATCATCACATTAATCAATATAATCACATTGATCATTATCATCACATTGATCATCATACAAATCATCACTTTAATCATTATAATTACTCACCATCATCATAATTGTGGTCGTCATTATCGTGCCGGAATCACCACCTTCCCCCCGCAATTGTTATCATTGTTACCATACTCGATATAGCAGCCGTCATTATAACTGCTCTCATGACAATTATCAGAATAGCTGTATTAACTATTGTCATCATAATTGTTATCATCAACATCATCAATATCATTTCCAACTCTGATTGGTTTGCAACGTGACAAGCGATTTAAAAATTTATGGACAACAATGCAAAACAATTATTCTAGTCACTACTACCAACTCCGCGGCCAACATCGCTACCTCTAACTAAAAGTTCAATATTATAATATTATTATTCGTCACTCAGACAGTTATCATGATGTAGCATAATGGCAACGTCTGAATTGTTCGGTCACATCTTCAGATCTTTTCGATTTGTGACTATTATTGTCGAATATAATTGAACATTATTTTTTGTTAAGCGCCACAATCTAATGGCCAAGCATCTATCTATGGCGATAGTAGGCTAATAACAAGCGAGTATAGGTTACTTTATACGGTCCCTAAATAATAGCCTAATCATCCATCGTAGAGGAATCTTCAGCCCGTGCTCTACGGCAGGGGTTCTCAACCGGTGTGTCGCGACACACTGGTGTGTCGCGACTTGACCGGCGGTGTGTCGCGTAAAAGTGGTGTGTCGCTGGTGTGTCGCGAAAAATTGGTGTGTCGCGAGTTAATAATAATGATGATAAATTATCCGTTTCTTTTCCAAACTGACACAACGCAGAAGGCCAATGATTACATGAAATAATCCTAAATAACATCAGTCTACTAAATTCTCACAGCGCACGTCCATTGTTCATATATTATACACTGACTTCCTTTACCTACAGGTAATTTAGAAGTTTAGCGGATGACTGCAATGAGAATTTGTTGCGCTCTATTTATTTATCTATTTTACCGCGCGGGCTGGGGTAGTTATGACGTTTATGTTCAACTGATATGACATCGGGCCTATGTAAACACGTTTGCGATCGCACCTGTTAGAAAACTTTTGCCCGTTAACCTAGGCTAAGTCAGCAATCGAAATGGAAAAATTTATGGTAAGAACACGCAAATTTAGCTATCCTCTTCAGATGCTGATATTAAGAAGACAAATAAGGTGGATGTTGAACCATTTGTCAGAGAAAACATCAATGGAGCAGAATTGAACAACAATGAACAGGAAACACTTGTTGAGCCTCAATGTGATTCCAGAATGACAGACATAATAGAACTCAGTTCTGGGCAAAGACGTACAAGGAAGAACATTGCAAATCACTTGCAAGCAAAGCTATCAAGCAGCTGGTTTCCTTTCATAGCTCCTACTTATCTGAACAGGACTTTTCTCAGATGATCAACATAAAGAACAAGAATCGGAACCAACTTATCGGAGGTGCCCTCTCAGCCTGCATACGAATTGCACCTACGAAAACTGTGGAACCGCGTTTTAATATGATCCAAAGAAAAATTCAAGAACAAAGATCCCATTAACTGTTAGGACTACAAGGTATTAGTAATTAGGTGACTAAATTGACGTCGAGTTGTAGAAACGACTATAGATTGGGGTCAGAAGAATATTTTAGAATTTTATAATCATAAAAATTGGAAAGAAATTCAATATAATTATTTTCATTTATTAAAAATGTCGGCAGTTTAGCATTTTAGAACGATAAATAAGTTTGAGAGCAAATTTAAAATAAACAGACATGTTTAACTTTGACACTTTTTATATTTTTACGACATTTACATGTGACGATTGAATGGTGTGTCGCCAAATATGATAGCACGTTTAAGTGTGTCGCGGGACGAAAAAGGTTGAGAACCCCTGCTCTACGGCAGGCAAACGTTCTATAATAGGCCTACTCAATCGGATACCGTATCACACAGTTATGTGATCTGGTTTCCTCTGAATCCACAACGTTTCAATATCACATTTCTTTCAGTTACTATCTTACTCCTCTGACTTCGTGTCGTGTCCTTCCACTCAAATTGTTCTTCTTCGACGGAACTGAATCATCAATACATCGTTCTAATTAACCATAAGCTGCGGAAGATCTCTTCAATATCAAATGGGAAATATCAAAACGTCAGAGAGATTGCTAGGCAGAAAGCATGGGCGTTCTCACATGGGGTAAGGGGCAAGGGAGACATCCTCGGGAAAATTGACACCTATTTTTTAACTAATACTTTCGGTTTGACAAATTCCCTCGCATTGAAGCGCTAAACGACGCTAATGATCACGTAAAGTGAAACTGAGAAATTTGCATTTTTAGAATCCCTTATGAAAAAACCAATGTTCTTGATCTTAATCTTAATTTAATTTCCTGATTTGTCATTGTTAAGCTCTTGATAAAAACACAATTATGTTGGCTAAACGCGATCATTGCGTTCTGCACCTCTAACAAAAATATCTGCGGGCACCCCACACCCCCCCTCCATACCAAAAGGCTACGTTGATAGTGTATGAAATTGAAGTGGCAAATTTAAAGAAGGAACAAAGCAGCGTAGAAGTGATGTCGTGACTGTCTTCACCTGATCGTTCGTCCATATCTACACGGGCATCATGATCGTTTATCTTATAGATTGCAACATCGGTGTCTCTTAAACACGGTTGAATCGGCTGCATACAGGAGGTGAGTCTTTATAAAGAGTAGCAGCGATGCACCTGAGTCTATTACACATGTATGCATAGCCATGGCTAGACTTATAGTTCTCATTCCAGGTCATATGTCTATCTGTCTATGATGTGCACCGAAAATGTACGAACAATGTTGAGTTAGACCTATTACGTTTTTGCCTCTTATTCATAACAATAGACGTCGTGTTAATTAATCATACACTTGCGTCACCTAATGTCATTGCATTTTTTTCATCACTTGATTGCATGTTAATGCAATTCACGATGAAATAGGCTACAGCATCGACCGCTATGACGCTGAGTATTCAATGGAAGAATACACACTCAGTCAATAATAATAATGATTATTGTTATTATTATTTTATTCCATGATGGGTTATTGAAATTCACAACATCATGACTATAGACTATTATAGTTGCTGTTCTAGATTAATCATACAATTATTCTCTGTTTAAAAGCCGCAACTCAATTTCACTTGAGTCCATAGGACACCTTTTTGATGGCAAGCTTGCACGTTTGGTGCACAGATGCACTTGAAATCTAAAAGATTACTGCAAGAAATATCTTGACTAGTCAATCAATATATCAATCAATATATCAATCAATCTATCAATCAATATAAACCTGAAAGAGCGTTATTGATATATAGCTTCCCTTCAAGATAGCTACTCCGAAAAGCTCCAAACCCAACCGCAGCTGATAAGAAAGGCTTTAAGAGATGAGTAAAAAGCTGCAGGATTTGTCCTTGGGAGCAAACATATATCTTATTATCAAAAGAAGATGAAGCGACTCTCCAGACACGCCAAGACCCACACACACACAGATCAAAAGGCCAGCAAGCACACATCCAAGCACACACTCGCACGCATTATTATACGAAGGCAAAGTAAATCTTCGGTTCATACTGCAGGGCGCTTTGCTTTCCAAACACGCGCTATATATGTTGGGCTGGGTTGACTTTCGGGGAAGCTATTAGAGTAATCAAGAAATCTATCGATCAATCGGCGGATCAGCTGACAGATCTACTGACTGATTGACTGGGTGATTGACTGACTGATTAACTAAGCGATTGACTAACTGATTGACTGAATCATTGACTGACTGACTGATTGATTGACTGACTGATTGACTAAGTGATTGACTAACTGATTGACTGAATCATTGACTGACTGACTGGTTGATTGACTGACTGATTGACTGACTGATTGACTAACTGATTGACTGACTGATTGACTGACTGATTGACTGACTGGCTGATTGACTGACTTATTGACTGACTGATTGATTGACTGATTGACTGACTGATTGACCGACTGATTGACTCTCTGATTGGCTGACTGACTCACTGACTGATTGACTGACTGATTGACTGACTGATCGATTGACTGATTGACTGATTGACTGATTGAATGACTGACTCATTGATTGATTGACTAACTAACTGATTGACTGACTGATTGATTGACTGACTTACTGACTGACTGATCGATTGACTGAATGACTGACTGATTGACTGATTGACTGACTTATTGATTGACTGATTGATTGACTGACTGATCCATAGCTTCAAAGCTGTTACTCGTTCTGTGACGCAATGTACTTTCGTCTTCGAATGGATGGATGGGACAGACCCCTCGAATGAACAGACTACAGTACCACTTGGCCAGTTAAGAAAGTTAACATGGAATAGAATGAAGAATGAAGAATAATTTTCCTACCGATGACACCATGATGGACAGAAAGAGAGAAAAACGGAATGAAACAATGACAAAAGAAAGAAATTTCTTTTGAAAAACAGAGTCAAGAAAGAAAATCATCAAGCGACATACCAATGCTATAAAATTATGAAGAAACTAAGAAAGAAACAAACCTTTGTCACTAACCAGATCTATTAACTTCTGTTGCACCTTTCTCGTAAAGCCCAAGAAACTAGTTAAAGATTGCTTCGAGCGAAATCGCAATGTGAGGTCACAGTCCATTCGCGAAGCAAAGTCGAAAGTCTATAGATTCAGTGAAACCAGAAGTCCGGCTGCCATTGGTATCATTACGCACGTTGAACAGATGAGTCTTAACCCTTTAGACACCAAATTGTAGTAAATTGCAGAGCCTATGGAAGTTCAATGCCCTCTTGCGGTAAAGGGTTAAGTTTGAACTCAATGGCGTCAATGAACTGACAGAATGAACTGAATTGTACAGCGAATTATTCTGAAGCTCTTCAGACGAGCGATGGCTAAAGCCCGAAAGCCGAGCACTGATCTGATGCCAGTCGTGTATACAAACTCTCACAGCATTCATTGATTAAATGCAGAATCTTATTATATGAGGGTGAGCAAGGGATTGAGATAGTTCGGTTGGTGAGAATGCAGTACCTCGTGAACTCCATTATAAAGGATAAGGAAATAAGGATGGTTGGCAGACGGAAAGAAGTTATCTCAACAACTAAATGCTGTGAGATAAAGAATTCGAAGATCATCATATCGAAAAGTGAGGCCTTTGAGTATAAACTTCTCGAGGGAGGGACGCAGCGTCAACTTCCTGAATAAAATTAGGATGAATGATTAGAAGAAGGAGAAGAATTTTAGGACGATAATTCCAGTGATTCTGAAAACCTTAAAGAATCACAGAACTCAATTTCTCAATTCCGTTTAAATCAGTTTCTAGTTTTAGAACGACAAAGCGAAGACAGTAAGAAAATACATAAGCTGGTCTGCTGCTAGGTTACAGCAAAGTCTGTGAGTAATTTATCGGAGCCCGACATCAACGCAACGACGTTGCACATTTTCTAAAGCGAGTCACCTGCAGTTTTACCATCGCAAGAGCTAAATGAGAGCAGCAGATAATTATTTATCCAACGTCATAATTCATTGTGTAGGCTAGAGTCTAATAGTTACATAGCAAGGCTATTTAAAAGGAATTTTTATAACTGCACAACGAACAATGTGTAGGCTAATCCAGTGCGCTTAGAACCGAAAATTTCCGACGACCTTATTCTTTTGTAGTGATTCACCCAAAATCTTCCAATAGTAGGCTACCAACTTCACTGCTTTAATGACTTCTTTTACTCAAAAACACACGATGTAGGCTAGACTTTTACCGCAAGGTCGGATTAAGAAAGGTGGGGCCCTGTACGGAAAATTTTCGGCAATCTTCGGCCGAAAAATCTGATGACCGTTTTTTGGTCGTTTGGTAGAAATTTCTCACAATAGACTATACCAATTTGTCCCTAAAATTATTTTTGCCGCATGTGTGGGCCCCTAAAGTGTGGGTTCCTCTTCGGCCGAGCATGTTGAACATGCCTTAATCCGGCCCTGGTTTACGCAGCGCAACGCAGCGCTCGTGAATAAGCTGGTGCCCCGCGCTTGGCTTTCGAGTGGCGCTTTAGAAATTTCGAGTTTACGATTACGATTACCGTATTCTATTACTGCAAACTACTTCCTTCCATTTTGGTCCTGTATTGCAAATTGGGACCTATACCCCAAATCGGATGACAGTGGCGTTTTGACTGTTTTTCTTGCACTGCACAGGAATTTGTTTACAACTGTACAAATTCATTTGCAACCGCATATTTTGTGTACAACTGCACGATAAAAGAACCGTTATAATACATAGATCTATCACGTTTCATTTGGTAACCAACATAGGCTATTATACAGGTAGCAATCACAACAAAAAGTATCACAGGTCCCGCAAACCAGGGCCACCTGACAATTTAGTTGAGGGGAAAAAATGTATCATAGCCAACTATGTTATTTGAAAAGCTAGGAGACAAAATTTTTAACTAACATAATTATGAAAGAAGGAAATTATAGAATAGACTGTAGAAAGACACAATGTAAAAAAACACATGACTTAGGCTACAAACAACCAAACGCATTGGCCACGTGTGCAGCGTAAACAGTGCCACTATAATAGACGGCTTCTATTCACCATGCATCATGTGTAAAACCTCAGTCTTGTGTTACACTTCAATCGACTGGAGATCGGTTTCTACGATTGATCGATCACCTTGCCTCAAGCTCGACGATTCCTTTTCCTCATTAAGCTGCAGCAGATTTGCAGTTCATTAATTGATCTCTGGAAGCAGTCTATCCTTAGCTAAGCGTCGATCGATGGCTAAAACTGCGAGCCAAAAGCCATTCATAAAAGCCGATTGGGTAGAGAGGTCTAACTGCCATGGCTACTTTTAGGCAATTGGAACGCATGGCTAGAGACGTCTGTCTTTAGCCTTCCGTTATTTCTAGGCCAGCATTTCCGGTCTAAGCCGACGTAGAAAATGGGAGGAGGAGGCGAAGAGGAGGAATAATAATAAGAATAGAAAGAACGTGAACAAGATGAAAACGAAAGAGAACTAGAAGAAGATCGGTCTCATATCAAAGCAACTCCATGCGAGTAAGGTGGTAGAAAACTCCATGTGAATAAGATGGTAGAAAACTACATGTGAATAAGGTGGTAGAAAACTACATGTGATTAAGGTGGCTGAAAAAAAAGCTTTAGATATTTCAGCTTTAGCTTCGGTAGAATTAGGATCGCCGGTAGCAAGTCATTATATTGTACCTGATTTTTTCTTCCACGTTGTACACAGTAGGCTACACATCATGCACTCATTTAAATCCGTGTTCGCTAAAGACGCTGTAGTAGCATTGCAGTGATCATGAAACGATTTTTCGTCCTTTGTGGGATATGAAAAAGAGTGTTAAAGTACGAATTTAACCATACCAGTACTATGAACTCTTCCTATAGCATCGTAAGAAAAAAAGGCATGTTGGTTGTACAGTTCAATGACAGTGTGTGACAGCAAGGAAAATTAACGTCTCCACCCTCCTTTGTCCACGCTTAGGACTGTCAAGAGTGCAAACAGTGCCTTGCTGTTCATACCGAACCGAATTTAAATCTGAATAAGTCAAATAAAAATTAGGGCCTAGCCTTGTATACTGATGAACCGATAATTAATCAGAGTTATCAGACCCCTTCTGAGACCCTGCAGGAACATCATGTGTTGAAGCGATGAGTTGTTTAACCCTGAAATTTATAAAATTGTATCGACGAAAAGGAACACGAAGCTGAAGCAGGAACCGATCAGTAGAAACAGTCGAGATCCTGAGGCGCTATATAAATGTCTGAAATGAATGAATGAATGAATGAATGAATGAATGAATGAATACACCGAAACTGACTTCTACAATAATAATTATTATTATTGCATGGAAATTGCTTCCAACGCAAATTAGGTTGCATCTAAATATTGAGATAGCTCTACTGTTACAGTAGCCTACAGCGTGGAAGTAAGGGCAGTCTCAGTGAAATAGCCTTCACGGTAAGCTGACTGAAAAGGACTGAAGTTCGGAGAGGAAGTGATGTGTTTTTAATGCAAGTAAGAAAGAGATGTTCAAGGATCTTGGAAATGTTAATTAGATTCGAGATAGGCCTGGAGTTAGACAAATAATTGTTGGAATCTAGGTCAGGTTTTTAAAGCAAAGGTGTAAAAGCAGTTATAATTGAAAATGATTAGAAAAAGGTCAATGCAGCCGGTTAACCACGGAAGAACAACCACGGAAGAACAGCATAGAACGAAGAACCCGTGCAATGAAGAATAAGCAGGAAGGCGAAATTTCAAGTAGGTGACTAGAAAAGGTCATCAGATTTTTTGCCGCTGACGTGCGGCGTTTGGGGAAAAATTTCCAGAAACGACTGGAAAAAGGTCGTGAGAAATTTTCGCCAGCAAAGCCACACTATAGAAAAACTTAACGGTTGTGCAGTTCGAGAAATTTCTTTAAAAATTCCCGGAGCTTCCAGGTTCGAATTCAACTGAAAAAACCGCGCAGGGACCTTGAGCAAGTCGTTCACTCGCAATTGCACGTGCGCTTCGGCGTGACACTGCGATGCAGTGTCAGCGCTGTAGTCGTAGTCGGGAGCACCTCTGAGTGAAGAGCTTGAGGGGGGCTATGGCAATGCGAGAAATAAATAAATAAAAGAATACATAAAAAGTATTCCTTTATAAGACATTGATGTAATTACTATTGTCATTCAGCTCGTTCTGCTCATTTCGCTGGTGAGAGCTACATTCCTTTTGTATAAGACACAGTAGAAGATGGCAGCTGCTAACACAACCATATCACAGTACAAGTTAGAAGACTGCATGTTGTTCTTTAGGTCTACATTTATTCTTTTAATTATAAGATGCTGATGTTCTTTAGGTCTACATTTATTCTTTTAATTATAAGATGATGCTGTTCCGAGCTTGTTCGTTATTAACATCATCCTAGTACGCGCCCAGCAATTTAGTTCATTGTCGGCAACAAAAATTATTGTGGTAAAAAAGACTATAGGCCTAATTGTTTCCAGGTCTAGCTTCATTCATTTCCTAACTTCTGTGTTTTCTTGTGTCTTCATACAGACTATTCTAAGACGTAGAGATTCTTTGCTCTGATAACTCTATCCATCTACAGTGAAAACAGCTATTGCTACCAACTAGGAAGCCTTTTTCTTTCGTTCTCTGTCCTCAGGCATATGCAGGCTTGCATGTCGAACGATACCACTCATCTCTATTCTACACCTCTCTCCAGTCCTCTGTAGCCGTCCTTTGTCATCATCCAGTCTAGTAGCATCGTTCCTGACCAGTCCTTATCCTAGAAACATGTTTCATGGGTCCACTTTCGTCAGCCACATGCTTCGACATATGACCATCTGGTCATACTCTCTATTTCTCGTCGGCGGCGGCGTCAGTAGACCACTTCACTCGATTGTGGTTTTTGCTGTCAGACCAAAAAGCACCGTTGAGGAGGATGAGGAGTCACATCACAGAGGCGCTACATAAATTCACTCTTACGATTACAGTTATTGTTGTGCAGGAGGCCTACCTTCATTCCTGTCTAGAACGACCAGTCAGTCACCTCATAGACCTTCTCTCCTCCGATAGAAATCCTCCTGCTGTCCCGTTGCTGCTGCTGCTGCTGCTGCTGCTGCTGCTGCTGTGGCGACGATCATAAACCGTCCGCTAAGAGTCCGTCCGTCTGTTCGTGCGTCCGTTCGTCGTCCGATCCTAGTCCTACGTCACACATCTAGTATTGCTCCGATCCACAAACGGCCGACCGTGCTCTGCATTTATATAGCGCTATGCTGCGCGAGAATCTTTCCAGCTGCACTGCGCGTGCGCCGCGCGCCTTACACGGATGGTTAGATGGATGGATGACTGGATGGACGGATGGATGGAAGGATGGATGGACGGATGGATATATGGATGGATAGATAGATGGATGGGTGGGTGGCTGGATGGATGGATGGATGGAAGGATGAATGGATGACTGGCTGGATGGATGGATGAAAGGATGGATGTATGGATGAATGGATGGGTGGGTGGCTGGATGGATGGATGGATGAATGGATGTATGAATGGATGGGTGGGCAAACGGATGGAGAAACTGGTGGATGGTTTGACGGATGGACGAATGGATGGATGGACGGATGGATGAATAGATGGATGGATGGATGGATGGGTGGATGGATGGGTAGATGGAGGACAGATGGATAGATATATGGATAGAAAAATAGGTTGATAAATGGGTGGATGGATGATGAATTTATTGATGGATGGACGGATGGACAAATGGATGAATGAATGGATGGACGGATGGACGAATGGATGGATGGACGGATGGATGAATAGATGGATGGATGGGTGGATGGATGGGTAGATGGAGGACAGATGGATAGATATATGGATAGAAAAATAGGTTGATAAATGGGTGGATGGATGATGAATTTATTGATGGATGGACGGATGGACAAATGGATGAATGAATGGATGGACGGATGGACGAATGGATGGATGGACGGATGGATGAATAGATGGATGGATGGATGGATGGATGGGTGGATGGATGGGTAGATGGAGGACAGATGGATAGATATATGGATAGAAAAATAGGTTGATAAATGGGTGGATAGATGATGAATTTATTGATGGATGGACGGATGAATGAATGAATGAATGAATGAATGAATGAAAGAAAGAAAGAAAGAAAGAATGAATGAATGAATGGATGGATGGATGAACGGAAGGATGGATGGATGAACGGATGGATGGATGGATGGACGGTTGAAGGAATCGGCATGGAGATGAAGTTGCACCAGTCACAGTAGCAATTGTGGTGCAACCCGCACAGCTGCTGCTGCTGCTGCTGCTGCTGCTGCTACTGCTGCTGCTGCTGCTGCTGCTGCTGCTGCTGCTGCTGCTGCTGTAGCTTCTGTCCGATCGTCCGCGCATCGCCCTGGGAAGCTGGTCGAAAATAAACTGCAGCGTCGGATGCTGCGAGTGATATGGACAGAGGTGGAGACGTACAGGGCGACAGCCACACAGAGAGAGACAGGGACAGGGACAGATCAGAAGTGACCAATCGCATCAGCACAGCCCACCATTAAGCGATCAGTATCGATAAAAAAACACACGCAAGCCATGTAATATGTCCATGTGTCTGATGCGTCTATGAATAACATATATTTTATACATGTACGTATACAACATGTACACAACGTATGTGTAAAACATATTGAACGTAATTATTGTTTAGGAATATTATGTAGTCATATGTGCTTCAGTCGACTATACTCCCTTTTGTACTTAGAGACCAACGCTCACCATACTACAAAGTATTTATCCAGCCTTTTGTTATCTATTATAGTTAGCGGCATACATTGTTTAATGGCATCCAGTGGTGTTTGGACCTTTGACCTTGACTCACTGTTTGAAAAAGGGAGGCAAAGACACCGACAATAGCGAAAAAGCGCTGTTGATATAAAATTATTGTCTAAAACAAGTTCATCACATGTGTGTGTGTGTGTGTGTGTGTGTGTGTGTACACTGTACAAAGCAAACGTGATGTTCTGACTTACAAGAGAAGCTTATTAGATCTATTATATTTGTTTTTGGTAACAAAAGCTTGTAGACACACCACTAATCTATCAGGTACAAAGAGCAGTTAATCAAATGAATGTATAGCCTACCTGATCAAAATTGTCTATAATTATGTGCAATGCCAGTTCATGTATCTTATGATAAGTTCTGAAAAGTACATGAATAATTACTAGAGAATGATTTCATGTTTATATGCTAGATGGCTAAACCGAAGAGATTGGATCATTTGTCATAATTAATGAGCATATTGTGGCTTAGTGTACTGTATATAATATATTATATATACAAAACGTGTGAGATGTATACTATTTGTATAGTGCTGTACCGAGAAGCATTTAGTCGTGCAGTTAAATACCGGCTTTTGAACTCCGGATTAAAGTGCTGTTGTACCCCTTGGAGGTTTGTTGTTACATGTTTAACGACACTGCCATTTCAAAGATGATAAGTGTTGCCACGCCATTTAGGTCCCCGTGGACGGACCGTGCTAGCCCGAGATTTTTGAATCTCTGAAATAGCCACCTTCGGGAAGCGAACCGCGGCCCGCACGCTCTCTTTCACAGAGTCGCGTACAGACGCGGGGCCAGCGCTCTTACCGATGTATGTAGATAAGCGAGCTAGCCACACCCCCCCCCTTGTAGGCGCTCTCTATCCCTCTAAATAGCAACTCCGTCAGTGACCATCACCATGGTGATCGATCAAGTCCGTGTAGATCAAGATCAGACAGACAGCGCAAGAAATGACGAGTTATGGATCGAGTCCATATGATGTGCATCAGAGCGTGTCGCCGATTTATTAACGCGATTTTGACATGGCTTATAAAGGCTTAATATAGGACTTAGTCTCGTATGCTGCAGATCTTCGCTCGTTTAGTCGTTAGGGTCGTCGTTGTATCTTCCGGCGATTTCAATGCTGTGCTTCAGGTTCCCATTCATTAAATAGGCTAAACCTATCAAAATCTATCGCTATAAAAGGAATAGGATTTCCGAACATGCCAATAAAGAGCGTGGACTAAAAATAATCGAGAAATCAATGGATTTCGTCGTTAAAGTGTCAAACCATTTCTCAGAGGCAACCGTGGATTTTAAGTAGGCCTATAATATTATGGCAAATTTAGTTCCTTAGCGTCGGTATAAACAAGGGCGATAACCATGATTAGCGCCTTGACGGTCCAGGTTGGACCGTTCTCTGTCTTTGCAGGGCGTCCAACGAAGCCAAGCTAGCTGTGCCGCAGTAAAACACCGTCTTTGAATAAGCAGGTTATTTTGGTATTGTGCGTCGACGAAATGTAATGTTTGCATTTCGCTAATGCGATGCAATAAGACGCCCGGTTGAGCTGGCGCACATAAACACATCACAAGTATACACACATGAACACACATGAACACACATAAACACACATAAACACACAAGTACACACAAGTACACGGCTTATGCCATGGTTGACATTTTCGTGAAGGAGCGTTGACTGCTGGCGCAGTTGGCACCATTTATGACAGAGGCGTATCTCATCTCGTCCATAATTCAGGCACTTGTTCTTTTAACGGCGTACTTTTTACGGACCGTAGAGTAATAGCGCTACAATAATTATACGAAGGATATGGACCAAAATAATGCCTGGAAGAGGAGAAGGAGGAAGAGAAGGACGCCAGAGGTCGAGACGATAATGAACGACAAACAGATGGAAGAGGAGAGAAATGAAGAAAAGGAAAGACAAAGGAAATATGGAACAATTGAACACATCTGCTTTTGTATTTGTCTTTCTAAACTGTTATCATGTCATAGTATAATGAATATGTTTTGGTAAATAGGTTGCATCTAGCGGGATTGCTCCCATCGGGTAGCCTATTGCTTCCTAACATACCCAGTAATTATTGTAATTTATCATCGTAATAATTTATTTATTATTGTCTACTACAATAAGCCACTGCATGAACTAATTGTGAATGTGGCCTGCCAGTGTCTGCCTTTTTTTTCATTGAATCAACAGACAAATTAAAAATTGCATTGTATTGAATCCAGTCCGTCCTCATCTTGCTCTTTACTCGATCTCGGTCAGTCTCGTTTCATTCAACCATTTTCAATTCAGTTGAATCTAATTTGTTAATTATTAGCCTATTAGAATGCAAAAGACATCAAGCTGTTGCCTGCTGGACATCTATTAGACTCGATTCGCTCCGTTCAGTGTCAATTTATATAGCGCGCAGATCGTTGGGGCTAATGTGATGAGGCAAGAACACGGAAGTAGGAAGTAGAACAACAGCTGTCAACGAACAAAGAAAGAGAAAAGAGAAAATAACGAGGAAAAGAGAGAATGAGCAAAAGCAATAATTGACCAAATTATTCACAGCCCAATTTTTATGATAACTGTGCGTGCAGTAATTAAGGCATTAACCTTGCAACTGCAAGACTGCAAGAGCCCATTACGGTAATTATTTTGATGGAAAAGGCAATGACCTATAGGCACCATAAATGAGACCTTGAATGGCTAAGCAGCTGTTCCTACCGAAACGATGCCGTTGCTATACAGTATTCGACTGTGGCCTAGTTATCTAGCAACTGCGGACTGTTGACCATTGCGCTTATTGATCATCTGTTGCATTTGCGGATCGTTTGACCCCCATAGCATCTGTACATCAGCAGCTGGTCGTTTAGCATCTGTAAGCAGATAATCCTCTAGCAAACCAGGCATGGATCCGTCATGCAGCGGAAACTAAACGAAATTTGCTCCATTACCGCAAACCAATGTTAGAATTGCGGAAAATAACTGTGGTGGGTTGGACTATGATCCACTTGGAATTGGGGTGTGAAAAACAGACGTAACTATGGGGATCTAAGAAAGACTGGGGGTGTGAAACCCAACCTGCGCCAATTCCAACCCTGCCGCAAACACAACATACTATGACGTGGTTTCGATCATTTTACTTCGCACTAGATAACGCATAAATAACACAACAAGTGTAAACAACGATTCCGAAAATCAAGCGACTTATATGAAGTCTTCAAGTCGAAACCAAATGCCAGCGATATTGCAGTAATTTCTAAACATACAGGCTATTGATATTATTTCACGCACAGACATTCTGCAAACGGTCATTAAGTAAATAAGGCCTGGTGTCAGAAAAGTGAGCTCATACTGCGCAACAAAAAAAGTGAAAATCAAAGATATATAAAGTAAAAAAAACAACGATACAAGTACTGTAGGCTACACGTGTTCTGAAACAAAATGTGACTATGGCAAGGCCTATATATTAGATTAGTAAATTTTGAGGTCTATTGACATCCCGAATGTCCACTGCCGAAGGGCATATGAAACGGTGAGGGAGAGGCCTGGCCACCCGCCATCATAAGCAGAGGTTAAGAATATGAAGTCGCTCCTACTTCTATTCATATGGCTGCCTCAGGGACAGCTTAATTGATGGCTCCTCTTCTTCCACTTCTCCAGGTTGTTTCGAGTCGTTTGATGTTGTGTCCTGTTATTCAATGCTATCTGCTTTGTGTTACTTTAATATTATCGTCGTATATTGTGTCATGCATGGCCTACAACGTAGATGTGTTGCCTTTTGCTCTTTTGCCTTCTTTTATGATAGACGTATTCGCTTTTGCCCTGAATTGTGATCTCCGCCCTTCTCTACCTCCTCCTTCTCCTCCTTCTCCTTCTCGTTCCACTTCTCTTTCTTCTTCTCCCTCTCCCTCTTCTTCTTCTCTTTCCTTCCTCTTCCTCTTCTTCTTCTTCTTCTTCTTCTTCTTTTCTCCCCTTCCTCCTTCTCCTCCTCCTCCTCCTCCTCCTCCTCCTCCTCCTTCACCTCCTTCTAGTACACCTTCTACTTCTCCTCCTCGGAGGCTCCTCCTCCTTCTTAGTACCATCCTATTTTTCCTTTCCTCGTCTTTCGCTTCCTCCCATTCCTCTTCCCCTTCCTCCTCCGTCTGGTCCTCTCTCCATCTCATTTCCCTCCTCTTCAACGCTGCTCCCTGTACATCTCTCCGTGAGCCGCCATATTGATTTTCGGAACGGCCCCAAAGGGACCATCGGCGCAATGGGTTCCCGGACAATTCGTCCCCGGACAATTCGGACCGGACAATTCGGACCGGACAATTCGTCCCGGACAATTCGGACCCGGACAATTCGGACCGGACAATTCGGACCCGGACAATTCGGACCGGACAATTCGGACCCGGACAATTCGGACCCGGACAATTCGGACCCGGACAATTCGGACCGGACAATTCGGACCGGACAATTCGGACCCGGACAATTCGGACCGGACAATTCGGACCCGGACAATTCGGACCCGGACAATTCGGACCCGGACAATTCGGACCCGGACAATTCGGACCGGACAATTCGGACCGGACAATTCGGACCCGGACAATTCGGACCGGACAATTCGGACCGGACAATTCGGACCCGGACAATTCGGACCGGACAATTCGGACCGGACAATTCGGACCGGACAATTCGGACCGGACAATTCGGACCCGGACAGCTCATAGGCCTAGCTATAGCCTATCAAAATTCGGCATTTCTAAGTTTATTCTCTTACCGTAAGCTACTCGTTTAGTAGGCTATAGACTAGGCCTATAGTCTTTATGACCTGGGCATGCATGACCTGATAGTTCGAACTATTTCAGCTAGCTGAAGATTGATTGCATTTTGCGCAGTTTCTAATGTGGGCCTGTTATATAGGCTAATATGTTAGGCTAATGCTAATATTTTTCAGGTAGGTGGCAGCGGTCGTGCAATGGATAACACGCTGGCGTAGAGTGCGAGAGGTAGTGAGTTCGAGCCCCCGTTGGGCGGATTCGCTGTGTAGGCTGCTATTAGCGCCGTGTAATTCCAAAGCTGTCTGTTCTGTTAGTATAGTTAAGTTTAATTAAGATTAATGCATAACTTGTCAATGTAAAGCGCAGTGCGTCTTGCAGGCGTTTAATTAAAGAAAAGATATTGTTATTATTATTATTACTTATGACCAATGTTTCTTTTGGTTGAGTTGATCTGCTGCCCGGGGTTAAATTTGGTTTCTAGCTACGTCACTGCCTTCTTCCAATCCCATGATGGTGCGAATAATATGAAGTCTATGTTTTCTCTATCGAGCGGTCGAGCGGAAATCACCATACCGTACGTCTGTTCTTAATTTGAAACTGCGAAGATGTTTTAACTTTTAACACTCACAGTGTCTTACTTTAAACTTGTTGCATAATAGGTTACAGAATTAAGCAGGTATGACAGATCAGCAAATCTTATGTCACAATCTATATATTCTCTTAGCATTCTAAATTATTCGCCATTGTATGGGTTTGGATTTTTAGCGTTGGTCGAATAGAAGTTGTATGGACGAATAAATTTTTGGTGCCCCAATCGAACGTGAAATGATTTTGTCTATTTAATTTCATGAGATGTTATTTCAGTTAACAAAACCCATACGCTATAAACGGTACTTTCTTTATTGCGCTTCAGCGTGCATGTCTGATCTTTGCCTCTGACCTCGCAGCCCGTCTCGACAGAGGAGAATTTTTTGTTCCGCGAGCTCGCACTTCTATAAAGCAGCGCCGCCTGTTAGATTGTGGATTAGCTTTGCGATTGATGCTTAGGGTGAACGCGACTACTTTTTATAAGTCGCTCAAATCGTACTTTTTATTTGCAAGTGTTAGGCTGGGAGCGCCTCTGAGTAAGTCAATTGAAGAGACGGTACTCAGCTTGCCAAGAGTATTTTGTCAGTTCCTGAAGGCCACACAGACAACTTAAAGTCCAGACTCCCTCATTCCATTTCTTAAAACCAGATTTTACCTCAGGAAATTACCCATATTGTAGCTTCCCTGGAAAATTCTCACAGTGAAGTATTCGATAACATTTCTATATTAATATTAAAACATTGTTCCCATGAAATGTCACCTGTATTATCAGAGATTTTTTAACCTATCACTGATTGATGGTGTCTTTCCTGATCAACTTTGCCAAGATTGTTGAAAAAATTGTTTATAATAGGCTCCTTAGTTTTATAACTCTGAATGATTTGCTTGTATATAGCCATTTTGGTTTGAGAAAAAAAGCTTGTCTACTTATATGGCGCTCCTTCAGCTTACAGACAATATGAGCAAATCTATTGATGAGCATCAACTGACCATAGGGATTTTCCTAGATCTGGCTAAAGCCTTTGAAATCATACGATTTTGCTAGATAAGCTTGAGCATTATGGAATTCGAGGCTCACCTCTAAATTGGTTCCGTAGCTCATCTCATAGGTTGCAATATGTTTCTGTTAACCACTCTTCCTCAGCTTCTCTATCTGTTAAATGTGAAGTTCCTGAACTTAAAATTGATAAGGTAATTCGAGTCTTTAAGTGCTAGGTTCAATATTGGGAACTTTGTTATTTATATTGTATATTTATAAATGATTTACTCTCAGTGACAGCCTTACAATTAATAATATATATATATATATATATATGTAAATCATGTGCATCTTCCTCGTGTACGTGCAGTGCTGGCGCTAGGGTACCTGAGGCCCACCCCAAAAAAACTTCAGGCCGCTCATACATTGAGCTGTCATCTCACCAAAAATTTCTCATAATATAAGTGCTGAAAGACATGGTGTAAGACTTCAAGAAATGTCCCCTCCCAATTGCTAATTTTTTTGGAATTGTGCTACCAACTGAAAAATTGAAGCTTTTATACCATACCTTACTGGAACTAGATATCAAGTACTGTTGTGTTGTTTGGGCTTCTCCTTACAAAACTTGCAACTTGGGCTGCATTCTGAAGCTTCAGAAAGCTGCATGTTGTATTATATTTCACTTTCTTCTTTTATCTCAGTCCAGCCCTTTATTCAATAAACTTAACATTCTCAGAATTTATGACATGTGCTACTTGTCTATTGTCATCCTAATGTTTAAATTCGGAATTAATGTCTGACCCCATATTTAAAAAGCATTTTGTGATGGTAGCTCAATTTCACTTATACTCGTGGATCGAGTAATTATGTTGTTCCTTTTGCTTGCACCACCTGTCACTTTAATTGCTTCCAAATTCTAGGTCTTCGTTTATGGAATTCTTCACTGTCAGATGATGTGAAGAGGGAAAATAGTTTATGTACCTTCAAGGAAAAAGTCAAAAAGACTGCTTTGTTTTTAAACTATACTGATGTTGATTAACTATTTGGTCTTCATACCTGCATCTCTACACACGCAGTATCTGGACACTCTGTATGTCAGTATAACTTAACAAGCTGTTGATTATTATGTTTCTGGTGTCTTTTATATCAATGTGGTTTCAGTTGATAAATACTGCTGCGCTAATATTTTCTTGATGTTATTGTTATAATTATTATTCTTTTTTCTTCTTCTTATTATTTTCACTATTATTTTCATATTATATAATTAGAACTGGTACTTTCATCAGTTGTGTTCTAGTTAAGTGAAATAATAGCATGCTTGAAAATAGTTAACGAAGAGGTGGTCCGGGTAGTATAAGCTATTAGCTTTTCCTGACTCCTATTGCACTGTATTTATTGACTCACGTTTGTACCATTTCTTTTTTTATGTGCAATAAACAAATTTATTCATAATTCATTCATAAGCTCATAGTGGAAATGGAACATACTGCACATTTTAGTTCACATTTTGAACCTTTTTTTACTGTAGGGATTTATTCAGCGGCTTGGACTTGTCGTGGTAAAAAATGAAATCTGTGTGAGAAATTGGCATCAAACTGAGAAAAATTAAAATTTAGGATGGCTGCACAATTTCTGGAGTCAGAGAAAGGCAAAAGAATGCTGAATTTCCAAGGTTATCTGTATCACATACACAGGAAAACGGAAAAGGTGGACATATGGAGATGCTCTGATCGTACTTGTAAGGGTCGCTGTCATACAGCCAATGGGGAAATGGTGAAGTTGCCATCACAGCATTCGCATGCAGCATCTACAGCACAAGTAGAGAAGGCTCAACTTAGACTCAGCATGAGGCGACGAGCAGAGGTTTCTGAAGATCCTGCCAGAATAATTGTCCAGTCAACTACGGTGAATTTGAGCCCGTCAGCGCAAGCAACTGTACCAAAAATTGAAACCTTTAAGCGTAACATCCGGAGATATCGGCAACTTCCACCTCAGGCTGATGGTGAAATTCTTCCAGCAGAACTTCGAAATACCTTAGATGGTCAACCATTCTTGAGAAATGACGTTGATTTTCTACTCTTTGCAGCGGACGAAGATCTGAATTTCCTCGCCAGTTGTGAAGTCTGGTTTGCAGACGGAACCTTTAAGGTTAGTCCAGCCGGATACTCTCAGCTATACACTATTCATGGAACACGTAATGGCATAAATATTCCATGCGTTTTCGCTTTACTGCCGAATAAGCTAGAAGCTACGTACACTGCTCTGTTGAGAAAATTGCTGGAGATTCAGCCAGGGTTACAACCAACAACCGTAGTCACTGACTTTGAAATGGCTGCAATGAAGGCTTTTACCAATGTGTATAATACAGAGATTCATGGTTGCCATTTCCACTTTGGACAGTGTATTTGGCGCAGGGTTCAGGAGTATGGGTTTGCTGGAAGATACAACAACGAACCCGACTTCGCAATGCATATCCGAATGCTAGTAGCCCTAGCTTACGTCCCAAACAGTGACAAAGTAGCTGCTTATGAAGAATTGACGCGACTGGAAACATTCCCAGAAGTAGATCCACTGCTAACATACTTTGAAGATACATTCTTAGGACGACCAGCGCGACGACGACGAAGAAATGCTGCTCTTTTTCCATCACATATTTGGGATTGCTACGAAGCTGTCCGTCTAGAGCATCCTCGTACCAACAACGCAGTCGAGGGTTGGCACAATGCGTTCGCACTATCAGTTCAGATAGCCCATCCAACTGTGCCACGATTAGTTGTGAAACTGCAACGAGAGCAGAACATCAATCGACTGAATGTCGAACGTCTTATTGCCGGCGAAGATCCTCCTCTGAGGAAGAAGAAATATAGGGACCTGGATCGTCGCTTGAGAACTGTGGTGCTGGATTACAGTAACCGCTCGTGCATTGAGTACTTGCGCGGATGCAGCCACAGCATCACCTTAAATGATTAATTAAGCTAAAGGAATAACATAGAATAAGTTTTTACTATGTTTGTTAATCTGTGTTCAGAATATTAGTTTCAGAGTTATTACATATCACAGGAACTGAAGTTCGTAGCTTCTAGAACTTCTGTGCTAGTAACGTAACTTTGATGCCTTTTAGTCTTGTTTGAGATTAGTAGTTAAGACACTGTATTAAACACATTGGTGAAAGTAGTAAAGACACTATTACATTTGACAGCAAATTAAGGGTGAAACTTGGAGAACTTCTGTGCTAGTAACGTAACTTTGATGCCTTTTAGTCTTGTTTGAGATTAGTAGTTAAGACACTGTATTAAACACATTGGTGAAAGTAGTTAAGACACTATTACATTTGACTGCAAATTAAAGTTGAGGCTTGGAGAACTTCTTGAGCTTGTAATTTGACTTTATTTTATTCTTTTTAATCTTCAGATCAAATTTGTTAGTTAACATTCAATAGAAATGTTAATCATGCGCTTTTATTGTCTTCTACGATTTCCCAGCAGTAGCGGAACTCGCAGGCCACATTTACGCCACAGTAGCCATTTCGATTATGAAGACAGATTTACACCACTCCCAATGTGGGACAATGAAGATTTACACTAATTCATTTATGATGACAGATTAGGCTACGTCTATTCATAATCTGAATATTATGAGAGCAGTTATGGTTTTGGAGCTATTCTTTGGCAGGTTCCACATAAAGACTAGTTTCCTAAACGTCATGGTTTTGGAGCTATTCTTTGGCAGGTTCCACACAAAGACTAGTTTCCTAAACGTGATGGTTTTGGAGCTATTCTTCAGATACTTATTGTGGGAAATATAATTATAAGATCCAAAAGGTCAAAGCGCTGGATTCTGGTTGCAGAACAAGTTCAAAGTGAATTGGCTGACGTACATAATAAAATGTGATTGGGAGACGGAGACGCATAGACGAATTGGCAAATAGACAGTCATACACAGACATACACGCAAACTGATAGACAGTAGTGCGCAAAATTGATTAATTTGAATAATGACTTTGATATCCTGCATTGGCTTACATGTACCTGAGTTACGGAGTTATATAATATAGGTTCGCACAAACGCAATCAAGCCTTTAAAATTAGGCCTATTAACGGAAAAATTAAAAAGACGCTACGATAAAGCTTTACCTTAAAACGTCATAGCCAAGTGAGGTAAGTCTATGCGTGACTTGTCCATTCTGGAGTAGGCCAACCTATTGCTTTCCAAATATACCTTTAATGTCATAGCCAAGTGAGGTAACGTGTTATATTATGTTTAGGCCTACATTTGCTTTGAGAACAATGAAATAATTTTCAATTTCGAAATGAATTTTAACGCGCAGCAGTATCTCCGGTCGACATCTGTATACGGTAATGGTGATGAGCATGAAAATCTGGCCTAAAAGTTGGAGTTTCATTAATGTTGGCTGCTACGAATTGTCCGGGTCCGAATTGTCCGGTCCGAATTGTCCGGTCCGAATTGTCCGGTCCGAATTGTCCGGGTCCGAATTGTCCGGTCCGAATTGTCCGGTCCGAATTGTCCGGTCCGAATTGTCCGGGTCCGAATTGTCCGGTCCGAATTGTCCGGTCCGAATTGTCCGGGTCCGAATTGTCCGGGTCCGAATTGTCCGGGTCCGAATTGTCCGGTCCGAATTGTCCGGGTCCGAATTGTCCGGTCCGAATTGTCCGGGTCCGAATTGTCCGGGACGAATTGTCCGGTCCGAATTGTCCGGTCCGAATTGTCCGGGGACGAATTGTCCGGACACCGGCGCAATGTACGGGCCCCACACCACCCGCACCGACACAACCATACATCTCGGCAGATAAGTAGCGCCACAGCGAAGCCACAGACACGCACAACGATACAACTTAATGACATCCCGTACACACACAATGACGAATACACACAGGCACACACGACCCCACCCACACATCCACATACCCACACGCACACGCAGGCACGCACGAATATAATAATAATACAAGCGATATACATAAAAATTATATCCATTCATATGTACATACATACATATGTATACATACACACATATGTACATACATACATACATACATACATACATACATACATACATACATACATACATACATACATACATACATACATACATACATACATACATACATACATAGATACATACATACATACATACGTACATACATACATGCATACATACATACATGCATACATATATACATACATAGCCTACATACATACATACATACTTGCATCCATGTACATACATGCATACGTGCATACATACGTAAATACATTGTGCGTACATAGATACTTGCTATATAAGGTTCGAGGTTCGAATCCACCTCGCCGCGTAAGGACCTTGGGCAAGTCCTTCACTCACAATTGCTCAGCGCTTCGGCGTGAAACTCCGATGCAGTGTCCGCTCTGCATTCGGGAGCGCCTCTGAGTAGAAAGAGCTTGAAGGGGCGCTATACAAGCAATATGTCATATGATGACAAGCAATATAATACTGCATTGATTATATAATATTTTGGGACGTTGGATTCGTTTCTTTCCAACCTCGGGCGTAATAAGTGATAGCCGTTCTCAGAAAGGGAATGACAAGCCAATAAACTTAAATAAGCAGCCTATTCTATCAATAGTCAACTAGAAGAATCGACAAAAGATTCTTTTAATAAATTATAAAGTCATTGGAAAAAACGCTGCTTATGGTGATTATGATATTATTATTATGATGATATCCAGAACAGTGGGTATCCGAGAATTTATTACTGAACAGAGTCCTAAGACCAATATTCTATGGTTCAGAGTAAAATAACCCGAATCGATGCTCCACACAGTAGAATTACTGTGGTCGTGTGTTTTCGCTTCAGCCAAATGTCCCTCGATCTTAGTCAGGACGACATTGCTCAGCGGTTTCTATGTAATTATTATTACAGAGACTTTCATCAGAGTGTCGTTATTACCATGTGTGTGGTTAGTCCTACTAACACTTGCTTGGCTATTACTTATTACCCTTTGTGTGGTTATCGTAATGTCGTGGTTATTGTTGTATAGATAGGCCTATGAGCACAGTGGGAGGCGCTTTATAAATAATGGATGAACATTTTAGATATTAATCATGGCAGTTTCTGTTCTATTTCGTGGTTCTACTCTGAAAACGAATAGATCATCATCAAATAGAGTTTTGATTGCAATTCAATGACTGTTCAGTATTCCGTAAAACTGACTGCATCGAGATAATCAATATTAAACAGCGCAAAATGCGCTAAAAACGCTGTTAAATGGACGTCATCATCTATGTTGCCAATCGGCTGTGGTCCAAAATCCAGGCAACTCTCCCATATACATGCAGATTCTGCTACAAAAAATATTGAGCTGATGTCGTGCTCATAATTATGTGAGTAGTGTTGTTTTAATATTGCCCCAATTTTAGTTTTAGTTTTAGTTTTGATTGTTAGTCTTAATTTTAGTTTTAGTTTTAGTTTTAATTGTTGCTGAATATTAGTTTTAGTTTTCGTTTTAGTTTTAATGGATCAATTTTAGTTTTAGTTTTAGTTTTCGTATGCCAATTTTAGTTTTAGTTTTAGTTTTAGTATGCCAATATTAGTTTTAGTTTTAATAATCTGGGGCTACACACTCGTTTGCAGTGAATACCGTTTCGTTCCTTGAATAAACTATAGTGATACAAATCAATACGAAGATGTGCTGAACATAAAACGTGATCATTATGTGAAATGTCATTTGCTGCCCAATTGATAAATACAATACCTCAGCATTACAGTTCACAACTTTTTTGGAATTAATACAAAATTTTATGACAACGATATATGCAGTTGCTCACCACAGGAAGGTCAAAATTGCGTATCAACCCTGATCGTACATGTAAATAATTATAGTGTCCCTCAGTGATATTTTACACCGTGGTTAAAAAAAAAGTAAGCCAAATTGTTTTGCCTATATTTCTAATACCTGATGACATATCACGCTAAAATTTTCAAAATATTTAGAGAATTGGACTAAGAATATGATTCCAAAATTTCATGAGATAAAGTTGAACGGATAAAAAGATATGAGTCGTTCAAATTCATATGCCGAAATTTCAGTTTACAAGCAATTTTCGGTTATAGATTCAATAAAATGTAAGCAAAACTGTTTTTCTTACATCTCTAAAGTTTGATGATTAATCATACTAAATTTTTTTAAATATTTAGATAATTGAACCAAGAATAGGATTCCAAAATATCATGTCATAAATTTGAACGGATAGAAAGATATGGATATTTCAACTTCACCTCCCGAAATATCAGTTTTCAGCAAGTCTGTCATGTTATTCGTTGCGGTTTCGGCGCTTGGTCGTTCCCATTTAGTCTTCATTGATCTTGGAGTAAAAATTAATGGAGCCTTTGATCGCGACGTTCTGCTGTCACAACATCTTCTATCTGTAATCAGAAATCTAGCCCCAGAAGGCTGCTGTTTTCAACAGGACAGTGCCCCAGCCCACCGAGCCAAGGAAGCCATCGAAATGCTAACAAGAGAGACGCCAGACTTCATTTCTCCCACATTATGGCCTCCGAACAGCCCAAATTTGAATCCTGTCGACTATAAACTGCGGAGCGTGATGCAAGACCGAGTCTACCAGACAACAATCCATGATATAAACGATCTGAAGCAACGGTTGTTTGAAGTCTGGGATCGCCTGGACCAGAGGATAATCGACGATTCTGTTGTTCAATAGCGCCAGCGCCTCCAGGCCTGTGTGCAAGCAGCAGGAGGAAGATATTTTGAGCATCTTATTTAATTCAATAATTAATCAAACCATACTGTTGGAATAATATTGGTGGTTCAATTCTCTACACATCTGGAAAATCTTAAACTGATTAATCATCAGGCATTAGAGATATAAGAAAAACAGTTTGACTTACATTTCATTGAATCTAGCAGAAAATTGCTTGTAAACTGATATTTCCGCATATGAAGTTGAAAGATACATATCTTTTTATCCCTTCAACTTTATCTCTTGAAATTTTGGAGTCATATTCTTGGTCCAATTCTCTAAATATTTGGAAAATTTTAGCGTAATATGTCATCAGGTATTAGAGATATATGCAAAACAATTTGGCTTACTTTTTTTGAACCACGGTGTAGTTTATATTAATTCTACTTCTAGTTCTTATTCACTTCTGTTGACGTGATTTTACTTCCACTTCTAGTTCTCAAATAATATCACTTCTGGTTCTTATTCACTTCTGCCTGAAGCAATTTTACTTCTACTTCAAGTTCTCAAATAATTTTGCTTCTTCCAGTTACAGTTTTTATATAGTTTTACCTATCCGTGCACTTATCAGTTTTTATCACTCTTTGATATCCCAGGTAACGGGCCGAGGGAATTATTGTTTCTGCTATGCATGTGGAGTCCATAGAGTAATGATAGCATCACTGGCGTGAAGAACAGGTACAATGCAGGATGCATGGTAGATGCCCGCTATCATCCCAAAGACCACTCAGTATGCGCTAGAACGTTTGATAACACTAGTCTGGATATATGAATGCAAAGAACTAAACATCCCAAAATGGAATATTGTAATGTGAAGTGAATGAATGAGAATAATATGATATTGTTCGACTATTCACGCAGTTCTAGCAGGATTTTACACAACTAAATAAAGGTCACAGGCAAAGCATATCAATGAGAATATTTTATGATTGTAAACTCTAAGACTTACTCTTACCTCGGATCAAACAAAGTGGTCCGTTTCCTTGTTTGGCCTCAAAATATATTGCTACAGAAATTATCCTAGACTAATAAATTTCACCCTGGATATATATCATATATCAGATCCTGGCCAGGGACTTCTCTTGGTTTCTCTCTCGAAGGGCAATCATATAGGCTGAGTAGGCTCTTATCTACACCAGAGACGACTATACTTTTCAAAGCCAGCCACAGCAAGACAGAGTCTTCCTTGCCAGCGGTCAGCCTTTGTTCACTCTCACGTGCCTCACCATTGTTTCTCCCTATTCACTGGCCAATCATATCTTACCTAACTCCACTGGTCACCCTGCCTGTCGGCCCTGCAAGGCTTCCTCAGACAATCACTGTCCTGCATTACTCTGATTTGCATATTAATAGCCCCTAATCCCCAAACCGGTTTGGACAGGTTTAGAGCCATAATTATGACCCCGGGTATACAGGTAAAACGACCCACTTGTGAGTAATCTCCTTCCTCACAATACTAAAATACGCCATTTGCACAATACACACAAATAAGGAAAGTAAGGTGAAATTACGAGCAAATTATTTAGTTTTCGTTTGGCCATATATCGTTTTAGTTTTCGTTTGATCAATTTTCGTTTACTTTTAGTTTTGATTGCTGCATATTTCGTTTTAGTTTTAGTTTTCGTTGTCAGCGTGTTTTAGTTTTACTTTTCGTTTTCGTTAACGAAAACGTTTCATTTTCGTTAATTACCATTTTCGTTTTCGTTTTCGTTAACGAAAACAACACTATATGTGAGCATTGAATCAACAGGATTGAATCATCAGAGTGTATTATTATATGCAACAAACGGAACCAGATCAGAGAAGCATCTCTATATACACCAGGTCCTCCCTCTTCAAAGACGGGATTTGCTCATTTGTTTTCTTCAAATCCGGATCGACAGCGCTGCCCAGTAAGGCGGACGTTTCTTCTCCTGCACTATATAATATATATATATTGTGTGTATATATATATAATATATATATATATATGAATTCCTATTTTCTCAGTGTTGTCGTTGCGTCAGTTTCTGCATCGATCAAACCGGCTTAGCATAGACGGGCGGCGGAGGACGGGGTGGTTTTCACGCCGGTGGCAAATTCGTCTTCATAAATCTGGTCGTTCAGCGACGGTGTCCCTGGCGAGCCTCGGTTGGTCGCTCCGGTGTCCCTGACGAGCCTCGGTGGGTTGGTCGGTCGGTGGGTCGGAGGTTGCATGGACCGGTCGTGACTATGATGGGCTGGGAAAATGGCTGCTGGTTAGGTGGATGGGTCCCGACGAAGTGGCTATGGCATGGAGGTTAAGACGATGTGTGTGGGTCGATATAAGGGGTTTGTGGGTTAGTTGGTCTGTCTTAATTAGTGGATTGATAGGTGAGTGGATGCGGAAAGTATGGGGGTCAGGGTAAGAATTTCGGGGGCTGTGAGGGTTGAACCCCAAGTCTTTTTTAGGATCCCATAGTAAAGTCCTCGTTGCGCACCCAAGTCCACGTAAATCAACGTTAAACCCAAGTTATTTTTCTACAATTCTCATATTGGGTGGAGACCAGTTTGTCTGGTAGTTATCAGGAACACAGTGAGTGGGAACGAATCGGGTATTCGGGTACGTGGGGTTAGTTGACCTGGCGGTTGGATGGTCGATTATCGGGTGGATGAATAGGGCAGATGGGGGTTAGTTCATCTGTCGGTTGGTGGAGTGATAAGGGTTTGCAGGTTGCTATATAGGTGAGTTAATTGGATATTTCGGTATGTATGTACGTGCACTTGTTATAGCTCCCCTTCAAGATATCTTCTCAGAAGCGCTCCCGACAACAGAGCAGACGCTGAATCGGAGTTTCACACCGAAGCGCAGAGCAAAAGCGAGCGAAGGACTTGCCCAAGGTCCATACCGTTCGAGGCGGCTGAAGGTGGATTCGAACCTGCAATCCTCCGGCTGCAGGACAACGAACACACCCACTACACCGCCATTGGTTGTCACTTAGTGACCAAGATTCCTACATTCTGCGACCAATCGCTATGTTGGTCAGTCAATTGTTCAGACTGTTTTTTGTGTCCAATAGTAAGTGTGTGGGTCAGTGGTGCTATGTGGGTCAGTGGTTCAGTAAACTCTAGTGAGTGAGTGAGTGAGTGGGTCAGTGGAGCGCTGAATGATTTGGATTTCAAAAAGTTAGTGTGTGTTTGAATCGGTGTCAGAGTCGGCCATTGATACAGATAGATGTGGGTGTGTGTTGGGGTGGGTGGTTGGTCAGTCTGTGGGTCAGTGGGTCGGTGATGGGTCGGGACGTCATCGCATTTCAATTAGATTGTGTAGGTGACGTCGTCGTCGTCGTCCTTCTATCACTGGCGTCTCCTACGATGGGACGATGCCACTAACGAGATCCCGTATAACTGAATTAGACCGCAGCGCACTTGTGAGAGTGTGACCGGGAGACTGCAAGGCAGGGCAGGGTGGGGCAGGCAGGGCAGGGTGGGGAGGAGGAGGAATGAACGGACTAGGAATGAGGATGGACGACGATGCTGCTGTTGCTGCTGCTGCATCTTGGCTGATGAGGAGGCTGAGGAAGAGGAGGAGGATGGATGGAGGAATAGGCTGAGGATAAATGACGGAGGATCGAATGGGGCACAGACATAATGAAGAAGGAGGGAAAGAATAATGGTAGGAAAGAATAATGGAAGGAAGGAAGGATGGAGGGGAAATGGAAAGAAGCAAGGAAGGAAGCAAGGAAAAATGGATTGAGAGATGAAATGAAGAAATTTCTTGCGGAATGAAAGAGTGAATTAAGGAAAGATGGAAGGAAAGAGGAAAGGAATGGGAAAAGAAAATAGAAGGGATGAAAAAAGCAGAAGTTAAATAAGGAATAGTAGAATACACAGGAAACGAGAGAATGTGGAAAAAACAGGCGACAGAGAGGAAGGAAGGTCGCGAAGAATCAAAGTAACCAGTGGATAATAAATAAAAATAGGGATGACACGTGTATAATATACCCACCTCACTCATGTTTTCGTTATACCACTCTTTCTATATGAAGGATGGAATGAAGGAAAAGACGAACGAAGGAGAAGATGTGGATGAAAGCAGACTTTGAGTTTTAATAGACCTCCGTTGGTATCGTTTATCTGACGCGTTCATAAAACGCGCCTCAAAAAAGACCAGACACACACACACACAGACATACATCCTAGACGTGCGTGTAATCTGTCTCTGAAACCGCTTTTCGATGCAGTCGTCCAGAACGAGGAGGATGAGGAGGGGAGGAGGGGATTGGCGTGCATCGAATCAATGCCATCATCTCAATAGTATGATCAGCACAAACGACGTACGATGCTTATAGTCGGTCGGCTGGCAACGACTTTTACCCAAAGGAGGTCACGTCCGACTGGACACGACGGCGGCGGTCAAGCGATTCAACTGCTGTCTCCTTAGACGCAAACTTATGTGGACGCTACATCAGCTGCTGCATGCGTTGCGTGTCCCATGACGTCCTCTCTGCTTTGGTATAATACTGTCTCCAGTCTGTTCTGGAATTGTCTTTTTCGGTCCCTCTGCGTGCGAGAGAGTCTGGGGACATCTGAACATAAGCAGATAGACACGCGTGCATAAAGTCACGCATACACTCACAGATACGTATACGAATTGGCATGCATACACATACAATGCCGCATGTACAAACATATACACAAATTGTACACATAATACTTTCACACTCGTTCATGCACACCTACCTTCAGGCTTCACATGCAGACACACCGGTACATATGAACATGATCATATGGTGCTCTCACACAAGAAAACGCACAAACACACACGCATGCACGCAGGCAAGCACACAGGACATGATACACAACTCAAAGCGGTCATACACAAATTCACAAACCAACAAATCTTAGACCAAGAGTAACTTATAAGCAGTTAAGAAATCGTTAAGCTGATAAACGAAGCAACTAGCTGATAGGAAGTCATAAAACACATTCAAACATAAACCCTGTGTACTGTATATAGGTTACTCTGAAATACAAAGCTAGCCTGCCTAGCCTATATGCTGCAATTATCTTGTAGCCTATTTCTGATATGCATAAACTATAGGCCCATATATTATACTCTTCCAGACGGCAGTGTAATTGTAATAATTGTATTCTGTAATAATAATTTAATTTGTTGTTTTGCTTTGCTCCGAATGCCAACTGATGAAAACACACAGTTCTTAATGACATTCAATATCAAATCTGAGCTATAAATCCGAAATCTATCACTCTCCCTAGTTTTGTTCATTAGTGGCCATACATAAACGTTCACTTAATATATGTAATTTTATACATATTTATTATATGCATAATATTGCATGGCAATCATAGTACACCGGATCTTGATGTGTAGAGTTTTCATCTCTATGAAATTTCAGATTACTTTTTGTCACATGTTTTGCGAGCACCTCCGAGTAGTTTTTCCTTAAAGGACGCTATATAAATTTCCGAATGAATGAATAATTATGTAAATTTATGGACTGTAGTCCGACATGATCGTATCCAGCTGTCTCTGTCCTGCTGGTTGTAAATTGATTCCAATGCACTGAAAGTTCAAAATTCAGCTTATTTACCTGTACTCTATAGAATCAAACTTATTGGTTTGCGCGTCTATTATTATATAGCGCC
This sequence comes from Lumbricus terrestris, assembly GCA_949752735.1. Lineage (NCBI taxonomy): Eukaryota > Metazoa > Annelida > Clitellata > Crassiclitellata > Lumbricidae > Lumbricus > Lumbricus terrestris. Next base: position 62,874,978 of record OX457039.1, read on the forward strand.
ACGCATTTAGTCTAAACAAAACGCCACAAAAAACGTGTATACGATAGAACGACCTACCACGGTTTTTATAGTTCGAGGAGAGCTGTGAACTCTGCCGCACGAGGGTCACCACTTCCGCCGTCGTCAGATCTGCACCGAACGAACTGGAAGTGGGCAGACGACGCTGGTATTTACGTAGCGCCAATTCAGTAGACACAACAGGAGCTGCTATATAGACTGATAAGCTGAATCATATATACTATGCATGCATATATTTTTATATACATGTATATTAGAAGCTGTATATGTGGGCTATATATATATATATGCCTAGAGAGAGACACACAGAGAGAGACAGACACAGACAAAGGCAGAGACAGAGACAGACAGAGACAGAGTGAGAGACAGAGAGAGAGACAGAGTCAGACAGAGACAGAGAAACACAGAGAGAGACGGAGAGAGACAGGGACAGACAGACAGAGAGAAAAGAGCAAAGGAGAGGAGAGATAGTTAGAGAGTGAGATAAATATAGACGACTTTGGGTTTAATATATAGCCCACAACTGTGCTATATATACAAGTAGGCTTCTTGTGGGTAGAATGGTAGATGTATTATCTTTCTATATCCTCTACATATGAATGCGTATATATATATATATATATATATATAATGGCTGAATATATGCGTGTATACGCACATGTGTGTGTGTGGGGGATAATATTGAAACGGTTTCACATCATGTATGTGTGTACATGAATGGATTCTGGTTTTATAAATTACCGGCGATGGCAATTCACTAATGGAGTGGCATTGGATGCTGAGCCAGTTCCATTGCTCTCTCTCCCCTAACCCACCCTATCCCACGCCACCCTCTCTCTCCGCTCTCCCTCCCTCCCTCCCTTCCTCCGGCTCATGTCTCCGTCCACCTCCCAAGGGAGCCCGTGACGAAGTTTTAGCAACGCTGCCCGGTGAACAGAGCCTCATCAATATTTCAGAGCAATTAAGCTCCGCCCCTTGAAACGGACAGACCCACCCTTCCTTCCTTCCGTCCTTCCGTCCTTCCGTCCGTCCTTCCGTCCGTCCGACCGACCCAGGGGCTACTATTACCAGTCTTCCACTAGAGGGATGCGCAGTGGAAGTCGTTTCCAGGTGGCTCTTGGTACTCTGGACCGTGGTACTGACCTTCCTTCTCTGTTCATCTATTTCATCTTTTTCCAATCGGTATGCTGAAGAGTGGAATGTTCTTGCAGATGGGAAGCTCTTCCAGGTACGACTGATTCCGATAAATCCCATTTCTAGACAAAGTTGCAAGGCAAATACAATGGCTTAGTGGGATGGTATCATTTAAATTGATTACTATTATAATTGTAATGGGTTGTAGACCTTGATGACTTCTTGTAATGAAACTTTGGTCAACGTGGCATGCAGGCTCAACGTATAGGCTACATAATAATTATACATGTACCTTGCAGAATATGGTTTGGTTGTGTCAGGTTCCATCAAGACATTTTCGTATCAAGAGTAGTCTGTAATAGTAATAGTAATAGTAATTGAACATTTATATAGCGCCGCTCACAGATTCAGTGGCGCTCCCGACCCAAGCTAGTGCTCACCGCTAACAAATAGTATAGTCTGTGGTCATTGCTTCCCAATCGTTTTTACTCTATAACCTATGCACTTGAGCCTATGGAAAAAGATGCCGTGTTAGTTTCGTACTATTGCGGTAGATGTGGATAACACAATGCCAGCAGCTGTGGTCGTCGATGGAAGGGTCGCTGAGCTGCTGCTGCTGTTGCTGTTGCTGCTTCAGTGCGAGGCTCCTATATGGTCATGTTACGTCATTTATATCCGTCACTGATTCATCAGCCCCGTGATTCATCAGCCCCGTGATTCATCTCACTGCGTCTGACTATGTAACATGGAAACACCTCCCTCCTTTCCCTTTCCCGCCCTCTTCCTCCTCCCACTCCGCAGTCTCATCCTTCCCTCTTTCTCCTCCCGACCCCTTCCACCTCACTTCTCCTCAACACCTGTTCCTCCTCCCCGTATACTCATTCTCTTCCTCGTCCAGTCCTCCACCTCTCCACTCCGCTTCCCATCCGCTCCTCGACCATCCTCCGTCTTCCACTCTTCTTCCTCTTCCTCCTCCTCTTCCTCCTCCTCTTCCTCCTCCTCTTCCCCTCCTCCTCCTTCTTCCCTTCTCCATCACCACCTTCCTCTCTCTCTCCGAAGCTGCACCACCAAACGGCGATGAAATTGCGCGCAGTCGATCTTCCCGCTCCTAACCCCGGATGAAATCGAGCAACTGGCGTCAAATTGCTTCCCGTTGGCCTCTCGCCCTGATGGCCCTGGCCCCCGTCAAGCGACCGGCGATCGCAATCGCCAGCCACCGATGAGGGCCAAAACAGCCGACACCATAAGCCGTTGACCGGCGGCAGATGCTGCAGCGAGCGGCGCCCGCAGAAGAGGAGGGGAACCCAGGCCGAGGAGGAGATGGTCGAACGCCCGGACGGACGGGCGGATGGAGGGACGAATGGAGGGACGAATGGAGGGAGGGAGGGACGGACGGGTGAGATATTCGGACGTGCAACAGATCGATCCGTGGCTGCCATCGAGGGATCAGCCACTGATCCGCGTCCCATTCGAACGGACTTGGGACTCATGTTTACAAAATGAACGATGGATATATATGTAAAAAATGCGACGAGGCTGCTGCAGCTGCAGCTGCTGCTGAGGCAGGTTCTATAATATTATGATATCGTCGCCATCAACATCTCCTCCGGTCAACCTCTCTGCCGCATCATCGAATGGCATTCCTTCTTACAATTTATATTACTGCAAATTATATTCGTGGATACAATGTCATGCATCTGCGCTGCGCAGCTTGCACGCACAGTGATGTCTTTAATTTCGTGTGGCATATTAGGTATAGACTATAGACACAACATTGAGGTATAAGCTTAGCACTTATTTTCGGGCTATCGTTTGCCTGCACAGATCCCTTGCATAGACAGTTAGACACTGATATAAATTTCATCTTAAATTACCATTCGCAGCTCAGTATTTGTTTTTCCCGCCACAAAAATTAGTACGTCACATTGAAATACAATATTATTTGATGCGAGAGAAAGACTAGGAATGACTGATATTATGAACACTTCTTTAAGCGCAACACAATACAATAACACAATAACACAATAACACAATAACACAATACACAACACAATAACACGATACAATAACACAACACAGCACTATACACAACACAATACCCAATCTGGAATCCTAAATTCAAGGCATTGACTGGAAAGGAGACATCAGCAAACGAACCGCATATATCGCGCATAAAATACAGAGACGTGACCAAATTTAGAGATTCCACCCACACGCCGAGCAGCTGCGTTGCGTGCATACAGAAATAGCGCAACATCATGACCACCATTATATCTGCCAGCTGCGACAGCTGGTACTGATTCTCAAGCGATCCACTGCCACTGCATCCACTGTGCTGTGTTGTAGGAGCAATCGACGTTCCGCTCCATCCTCTCCATCTCCGTCTTCTACATTTCTCCGTCTTCTCTGCTTATTTGCAGTCGATCGAATCCTTCCGACTGCTGGAAAGAAATCTCATGGATTGGAATATTGAACCAACTTCAACAGATGTGTTCATGATATCAATCGAAAGCAGTTTAACGTTGACATATTGCAGCAAAAGTAGCCAGGAGCTCGACAATGTTGCGTAATCATATCAGTGATGATTATTGCATAACCTTAATTACTATTTTTTCCAGAGAACAAGATATTTGGATCGGAGCAAAAGAGGTCAGTTTTTCATGGCAGGCAGAGAAAAACATCTGATTGCTGCTCAAACATACAATTAGGTCGGAGCAAGAGAGGTCAGTTTGTCATGGCGAGCAGAAAATATGGATTGTTGATCCAACCCATTTGGCCAGACCTATATGATGTCTAATTTACACGAGAATCATGAATGTTGATTTATAGTTGTGAACTTGTCGCTCGCACTACATTTCTGTACTCGAGATAGGTGAAGTTTATCGCTTACGGAGTTACACGAATTTTCGAAAAATCTAAAATTGTAGGCGCAGTTCTTTAATAATTAATTAATTCTTTAATAAGTTTCTCTATAGCCTATATTATCACTCCATCTGTCCATCTGTCACTTTATTTATCTATAGATGTATGTTTTTCTATCTGTCTATCCATCCATATCCATCCATCCATCCATCCATCCATCCATCCATCCATCCATCCATCCATCCATCCATCCATCCATCCATCCATCCATCCATCCATCCATCCATGCATTATCCATGCATTATCCATGCATCCACCCACTCACCCAATCATCCATCCATCCATTCATCATCTACCTGTCATCTACCCAACTATAGCAGTTAATTAGTTAATTACCCTATCTATATTTTACTACAGAGGCTTGTAGATTTCGAGCCTACTCTAAGTCTGAGATAACTCTGATCGGACCTTGACAAAGTCTTCCATTTATACAACTGTTCTGTGTCAACAACCGTTGCTTAGACATTCAGCGCTCCATAAAAAGCCAAAGATAAAACTAGAAAGAAGAGGGATACGAAGAACGGCGGTGCTCTCGGTATATATATAGAAGCGAACTCTTTTGCCCGTCGTGTTCTAGTTGCCATGGCAGCAGTACTAATACCAGTACCACTACTGGTAAACCATTAACACCGGCGGATGAGACTGTTAATCGCCCCTTAGACGACTGAGCCCCCTCCCCGCTAGGTGGCTCGGCGTGTTGCATAAACACCGTTCGGTTGCTTTATTGCAAACGAGTTTCCGAATTGTAAAGTTCTGTGACTGCTGGCTCCCCGACTGGTTATAAAATTTACATTTGCGCAGAGAAGGAAGAAGAAAAAGAGGGAAAAGACGAGAGACGAGGAAGAAGAATGGAAATACGGAAAAGAAGGAAAAGATACGGATAAATAAGAAGAAGAAGCTATTTTGCGAGAGGGTCGCTGTTAAATTTTAGCAAGAGCCTGAAAACGGGTCAATTAGAACATTTGGGTATTTCGTATAATATTAGTTTCTAAATGTAAATATATCAGTTTCACTTTGAGTATGATTACTATCAGCAGTAGCCTACTTGAGTGAGAAGAAATTTGCCTAAAAAGCCAAGACGTGTTAGTTAAAAAATAGTGGCGTCGCTTTTCGGGACACGTATCCCTGTTGCCCTAAGCGTGCATGGGCGTCCATGAAGCACCCCATCAGTGTACAGTTGACAGCATCTTCACTAACCACAAGCCAAAGCGTGCAGTTTAATTATTGAATGGTGACGGATGAGAGTAAAGCTATCTACGTCTCCCAGGAGAGAGAGAGAGACAGACAGACAGACAGAGAAACAGAGAGCGAGAGAGAGAGACAGACAGACAGAGAGCAGTCCATATGAGGCAAAGACAGTTGACCATGGCACGAGACAACAGACCGACAAACACTGACAGGTTTATAGTTGGCGAAGGCATAATGAATTCAGTGGACAGAATACAGAGGCTGGTATGCATGGTGGACGCACGAGGGAACCCAGCACAGTCGCAGAATATAATATGCCCATAGTCTCATTGCGCTCAAGGACTTATCAACACGACTATAGACAGTCCTCATTCGCGCATGTGCACAATAGTATGCACCTAACATTTATATAGGCCTACCTATTGCCGCTATTGCGAGCATATTGCTTACATAATGTATAATTATATGCAACTCGAGCGCGTATACGTTGTATACATACAATATTTCGTATCCATCAGCTAAGGTAACTTATAATTATACATATACAGAGGTAGCATAACTACGTGTGGTCAATCTATTTTTTTAATTTATTTATGTATATCCAGTGATTTCTGACCCAGACTTTCTCCACCTGCCATGCAATGGGAACAAATCCACACTCTGGCCGACTTACATTAATTCATTTTCTTATTAATAATATTACAGGCTGTCATATTAGAAAAATCGTCAAACCCTATAGCGTGTACTATATGCCTATAAATTATATACCTAACTTTTGTAACCATCGTTCGAGACTTCGATATCCTACTCCATGCAGACCTATGACCCATTAGCAAACGCCACTGCATATATCATGAGACGTTTGGACACATGCACTTATATAATTTATATGTTGACCAGCCTATAATGCAAAAGTAGTCAAGCATAATTATGTATATAGGCTATAATATATTCATGTCATAAGAATTATGCATGTTTAGGTGACCTGTTGTGAAGATGTTTATGTACATGTATGCTGCATGTGAGGAGGGTCCATAACGGCTCTTGTAATGTGTGATGGTATTGACTATACCATACGCCACCTAGTGGTGACAATGTCCATTACACCCGGATGGCTGTCGAAAACCACTTTGAACGACTAATCGTCTCGAATATTCGTCGGGTAATTCACAAGTAACTGGCAGATAATGAACGGATCGAAAGGATGTGAAATTTTTAATTTTAACAGTTAGGACGCAGATACATCTCATGGATTATTAATGATTAATTTTTGGTGAACAATCATACAGACAGGCAGTTGATGGTTGGTGTAGGGAAATGGTTTCTTGATTACTGAAAAAGCAAGCCTAATAGAACACGAATAAAGTAGCTAAGACTCCATTCAACGATTTGCAAATAGTAGGAAAGACACTTTTCTGCCCTCTGGCGTAAACCGTATAATTGATAGTTCTTGATAACACCTTTGATACGATGAAGCGCCCGTGAATAGCTTATGCCCTATAGCTGAATTTAGTCTCAAAGTCGCGCTTTAGTTAGACTATGTCGAGATTACGATAGTGATTCTCAGCTATTAATAATAATAATATTATTATTATTAGGCCCTATAATAATGATAATAATAATAGTAATAATAATATTATTATTATTACTATTATATTCGTTTAAAGGTATAGATAGACACACCGCTATCAGGTACAAAAAGCAGTTTATCAAATACAATATAATAGCCTACATATAGCCTAGATTGACTTTAGCTTTGACTGTTGGATTTGTCTTGGGATGATAGGACAAAATGACAGAAATTACAAAAAGAATGATTCTGTGTTTATGTAGGCTAATATATACTAATGAGATTAGACTTTTTCATCATTAATGAGCATATGGTGCCTTTCTATACAAAAACCCGAGAGCTAATAATCGGTAACAGTGCATAGCAAATATTACGAATCAGGAATCAGCAAAATCACCAGAGGACGAGAAACCAAAAGGTTTCTGATCCTCAGTCGCCAAATTTATTGTTCCCGGCAATGTGCAAGATAATATGACCACATAAATCAATTGTAACAAATTGGCCTATAGCCTACGGTTTCATACATGGTTCATTCTGTTACGAAGTGTGTAATTTTCTAAAAAGAAATTAAGGTATGTGAGCCACTAATTAATTCATCAAGTATAGACATGAAACCGTCACAGCAGATAACGTCAGAAAACTTTGGCTTCAAGGTACAATAAATTATGCGTTCACAGTTGAATAGCAGTCGAGCACAACATGTCCGTGCACACAATGTTAATCAAACTAGACAACAGTTACTGCTGGCGAAAATATTTCCAGTTATATGCTTTATACTGCGAGAAATTTGACGACAGAGACGGAGGTCCGAGGATGGACTTTTCTTTAGACACTGCGCTCAGGTTTTGAAACTTCCAACTTGCAAATAATTGACAATCCACTGCGCAATTTTGTCCACTAAAAGTAATAATTATTATATTTACCCGGATCCGAAAAAATGATTGGATCTTATTCTGTCGAGATTATAATTTATCGTCCTTTGAATAGACCTACCAAAATGTTCAGTTAAAAATCTAGTGCAGATTGAAAAACACGTGCTATTGTAATCTGTTTTTATTCTTAAACTAGCTGGGGTACACCCGGCGTTGCCCGGGAATTTTAGGATTCGCCGCGTTCTCGGCCACTCCCATTCCTCCATCCCCTCCCTACCTCGAACAAGCAAAGCATACCCCCACTTTCCCGTCATCTGTATGTCGGTCTCTCTGTCTGTTTGTTGGCCAGTCTCTGTGATTCTTGCTTATTAGCACGAGCAATTGGCCTACGTATAGGCTACATTTCCAAAACAAACATAACGACAATGCGCATAATAGGCTATACTTGGTAAGTGTATAGGCCTACTTGCCTGACCCCGTGTGTAGGCCAATCACAAGTATGCCTCGTAGGCATTATGCCTGCGCCCCTTGCCCTCATTCCGCATTCCGTATTTTTGCCCTCATGCTCATTACACATACATTTGCCATTACGCATTCGCAATATTTGTTTCTAATCGCCGCGAGTCGTAGCTCTGGTCATTCCATAACTGAATTATGGACGAAATTATTTTCGAAGCTGACAGATAATTTCCCAGCAGTCCACGCGCGCACTCCATCATCGGGGCATTATGGGATACTTGATATTCATGCCATTCACGTGTCCAGCATCTGCAGACTGCTGCAGGTCCAAAGAGATGTCTGTCTCGCTTTACCAGCACCACTCTGCAGTGTAGCATATCGTACACGCACAGCTGACCATAGATGGATGCACATGCATCTATAGACATGCAGACGCACATACAAGGACGAGCACGCATAATAAATGGAGAAGAAGAGAGACAGTCGAAGACACAGACGTAGAGACAGCCAAGCAAACAGAATGACAGAAGGAACACAATCATGTAATCTACATACGTAATAACATAGACATACATAGCAACATAGACACACAGGCAGGCAGAGACACTGACTCAGAATGTGCACCGGTGAACCGATAAACAGAGACATAGAGGCGAACACACACAGGCACACACAGGCATAAAGCCTATACTGAAGGAAACAATAGTGTACATGCATGTACAAAGAGAAAGATAAGCACATGTGGAGGATGAGGAGGAGATAGATGAACACAGAGATAGACACGGACAGACAGACAGATACAGAGCAGGCAGTCAAGCATATATCAACTGACAAGTTTTATTATTCCAATCGTCTCTTTCGTTTTGTATGGACCTTCATCTTATTATGAGCCCTACTTCCATTGTCGGCTTGCCTCATCATATATACTCCTCAACGATCTCTGTTTCTTTCGCTTCTTGCCTTGTTCTTCTGGCTCTTGCTCTTGTTCTTTCTCTTCTATCGCTGTTCATCTGCATACCCCCTTCCTCCTCCTCCTCCTCCTCCTCCTCCTCCTCCTCCTCCTCGTCCTCGTCATCATCATCCTTCCCGCCTTCATCATGTCTCTGGTCTTGTGCTTCCTCTTCTTCATCTCTGTCAGATTCTCGGTAGAATTTCCTCTCCTCACTACATTCTTCTTCTCCTCATTCTCCTTCTATTGCGCTCTTACTTCAGACATTCTGAAGATCTCATTTCTCATGTCTTAGACCTCACTGCTCTTCCTATATAATACTCTTCCACTTGTCTACTTTTCCTCATGTTGCTGCTCTCCATCTTTCCCCATCCCCCTTTTCTCATCCAATCTCCCCTCTGTCTCATACCGTTCCTCTTCCACTTCTGCCATCCTTCTTTTCATCCACTTCCCATCCATTCAGTTCTCTCCCTATTCATTTGTTTTCCTCGTCCTCCTCTTCTTCCCATTCCCTAATAAACATCCTGCTGTCTGCCTCTCGTTCCGATTCCCGTCACGTCTCCAACATTCTGATATATATATATATATATTATATATATGTACTCTTTTCTGTCCTTGTATTCGTCTCTTCCTCATTTTATCCAACACCATCTTGCTCTTCTTGTTCTCCACCTTCCTCTTCCCTGTCGCATTTTTCGTCTTTCCACCTCCTGCCAGGCTCGTGGTCTGCTCTTCTTCTTCTTCTACTCATCCCCTCATCATCCTTTTCCTGTTCCTAGTCCTCCATTCAATTTACTCTCTTGGCTTTCTGGCCTCCGACTTTTGTCGATTTTCGCATATTCTCTTCATTTTCCACAGCCTTTTCCTCTCCTCCTCCTCCTCCTCCTCCTCCTCCTCCTCCTCTTCATCTGCGTATTTCTCATTCTCTCTTAGTCCCCTTGTTTCTCCTTCTTCTCCTCTTCTACACTCCTTCATCGTCCTTCCATTCTTTCTCCTCCTCGTCTTTTTCTTCCTCCTCCATATCCTCTCCTTTTTCTTCTTCCTTCTCCTTTTATTCCACTTTTTATTATTTTTCTTCTTTTCTTCTTCTTTTCTTCTTCTTCCTTTTCTTCTTCTTCTTCTTCTTCTTCTTCTTCTTCTTCTTCTTCTTCTCCTTCCTCCTCCTCCTCCTCCTCCTCCTTCTCCTCCTCTACCTCCTCTCCATCTTTCCCCTCTGCTCTTTCTTCCTCTTCCACCTCCTCCTCCTGCTCTTCCTCCTCCACCTCTTTCTTCTCTGTTTCTTTCTTTATTCCTTCTTCTTCTCCTCTTTCTCCTCTTCCATCTTCTCTTCCTCCTCTTCCATCTTCTCCTCCTCGTCTTTCTCGTCTTCCTACTCCTCTTCTTCCACCTCCTCCTCCTCCTCGACTTGTTCTTCCTTCTCCGCTTCATCTTCTTCCGCCTCCCCATCCGATGCATTCAAATTCGTCTCCGCACCTCCCCAGTCAGAGACCTCGCCGAGAGTAATATTGCCCAGCCATCCATCAACCGGCCACCGGGCGCTGAGACTCTGACCATAGGCGTGACTGCGGCGGTCAACGAACGAAGTCTGAAGACGGAGGAGGCCGCCTGCCTGACTGAGACCGAGCCGAGGCCTGCTACGCCCGTCTTCCCCCACCGCCGTTGCACCGCGGTCCTTTATGAGACGACCATCGTCGATATTCGTGGTCCATGGCCGACACCGATGTGGCCGCAATTTCGCCGTCGTCATCGTCGCATGGCGGCTTTATTAGGCGCGCTTTACCTGAGGTCTGGCGAGCGCTTGAGCGAGACATAACAAGCGAAGATTTATCGTCGGGTAATATGAGAACTACTGTATGCTGTCGTCATAGACCAATCCCATGCTCGGCAACTTAACAGAATGACACAATTCACGCGTTTGTAAATCAAAGCCAGCCCAGCTATGCTTAGTGCGATGACTGGAAAGGATAAGGCAATTTCTTTCACGCATGCACCGCGAATTAAAGAAGTTGTCACCCGCCGTCTGCCGAGACAAGCAAATGTGGTCGCTATTGCTTCGTAGTCGTTATTGTCTTTTCAATGTACTGCTTCATGTTTTGTAATCGTAATCGTGAACTGGGAACTTCTGCAGCGCCCATAAAACCTAAGTCGCGGAACCAGCTTATTCACAGGCGCTCAATCAAAACAAAATCGATAGGCAGGGGTCAAGATCCAGAGACTCAGGCGAGGAGCTAGACAGATGGATAGGGTGGATGGTATTTGGAACAGCATGAATGATAGGTGGGAAAGTGAAAGAATCAGGATAGGATATAATATTATGTTTGATGGAGCATCCGTAGAAATGGTGTGGGTGTAGGCTATGTATAAATATGCAAATCAATGCAGCATCATTTTGCGCATTTTGTGCATCTTTTCGCAAGAATCCAAACGTGTTCTACATAAGTCCAATTTATAAACGTAATACGCCGAGGAGTTTTATCGGTGTAGATTATGTCCACCGAGAATGACGTCGCATCATAGCGCGTTTATTACATCTGACTTTGTCTCATAAATATCTGAAGACTTTTTTCTTTTGCTGTGGCTGGGCTGGGAGTGCTCCCGCGTAGATTTCCTGAAGAGGCGCTATATAAGTTAATTTGATGAACGAACGAACGAATGAATGAGTAGATTAATGGACGAGTATTGCATCTGAGAATGCATTAAACATTTCTTATAAAGCGCTGGCTATTCAAAAGCGCTCATAATGTATACAAGCGCCGGAGAAACAAGAATTTCTTCGAGGAGTGAAAGTATGAGAATAGGTCCGGAACAAAATCTTGCAACGGATTGAGGGGGGGGAGTTTTCATAGCGACCGACCCACCGCCGCCAAGACAGAAAAGCCTGTTTAAGAGGCTCTGGATTGGTCACCCGGTGTTTGACCATGGCAGACCTTGTCATAAGAACAAAGAAATAGATGCAGCAGTAGTGAGATAGCTACCGCTTCTGGCGCAGTCAAGTGGTCTAGGCTGGTTCCCTGTTCTAAAAAGCATGTAGACTGGTGGTTGTCTCACTACTTCTAACTGATGTACAGACCTGAGAGGACAGAATTTCGATGCTATTGGAAAGTGCAGAACGCAGCCTAATGCATTTATATGACACGTTACACGATTTAATTAGCTTGATAAGACTTGGAAGGGGGGGTAAAGATGTAAGAGAAAGGCACACAAATTTTGAGGTTATACCGTCAAAATGAAAGAATAAGAGATGTTCTAGTTCCCCGATAGTCGGCATTCGTTACGATTTCAACTGTAAAAGACAACCACAATCTGATGCAGCGCTACACACGTCTAGTGTTAAAATCTGCTAATCTTAAATCATGTGAACTAGACCCATTACCCCCTTTTGTTATAAGTGACATGTTAGATGACCTTTCTCCTTTTTTAGTTTATCTTTTTAATAGGTCATTAGCTGAAGGCTGTATCCCATCCTCTCAGAAACGTGCTCTTGTCTTTCCTTCACTCAAAAAGCCTAACCTTGATACTAACCTCTGTCAAAACTACCGACCTATCTCCAATCTATCGTTCTTATCCAAGACTCTCGAGCGCCTAGTTTCCCTCCAGCTCCTCCCCTATCTTGAACAGTCTGGTCTTCTTCCTCCAAATCAATCTGGTTTTAGGGCTCATCACTCAACGGAAACTGCTCTTCTCTCTCTTCTCTCTGAAATCTATTCTGCTGTCGACAGGTCTGAACTCTCACTCCTTGCTCTTTATGATGTTTCTGCAGCTTTTGATATGGTTGACCACAACATTCTTCTCCAGCGTCTTGAGACTTCCTATGGATTACAGGGACTGCCCCTCTGCTGGTTCCGTTCATATTTGTCTGACCGTACCCACATGATTATCTCGGGTGAATCCAGAACCAAATGGATTCATGTTAAGCTGGGAGTTCCCCAAGGCTCGGTCTTGGGTCCTCTGCTCTTTATTCTATATACGGCCGACATCCCCTCTCTTTTCCCACTCTCTGGAACAGCCGGTCATCTCTTTGCAGATGATGTGCAAGCATATGTCCATGGGTCTTCTTCATCCCAACTACTTTTAGTTGAACGCATCCAGTCTCTCTCACATTCCCTACACTCCTGGATGTCATCAAATCGTCTCTCTCTTAATGCCTCCAAAACACAGTTTATTTGGTTCGGCACACCTCAGCAGCTTTTGAAAATTGATTTTGTTCTCCTCTCTGAACTATTTCCTCACTATACCTTTTCCTCAACTGTTCGTGATCTGGGTGTTACTCTAGATAGTTCCCTTTCATTTAAAGACCATATATCTAATCTTACACGATCCTCATATTTTCATTTAAGGCGTCTAAGGGCAGTTCGGCGTTCTGTTTCGCGTTCTGTTTTTACCACTTTGGTCCATGCTTTCATTTGCTCCAGAATTGACTACTGTAATTCTCTTCTAATTGGTCTTCCCAAGGTTCGACTCTCACCTTTGCAGTCGGTCCTTAACCCGTTTTTGCCCAAATTTTTATTTTGGTTCTAATATAATTTTTCTTACACTGTTTGATAATAGAATAGCCATATAGCCTTAATTTTTCATTTATTTTAAGAAATTCCATAATTTTTTTGACTTTATTCATATGTTCCATTATTGGAACACTGGGCACAAGTGGTACTCTACGACTACATAATCTACATCATCGCTGTCAGGTACAGTACTGGTTATTTCAAGTGAAGGAACCAAACAATAATGTTGAAATCTCTACCACAGTGGTGTGTAGCTACAATTGAAGTCCATATTCAGTAGATTTGTGCCTTATTTCAAACGGACAACAGCAAAATATCCGAAAAATGCCCAATTTCCATGCGGACAAGCTGAGTAGCCGAAGCCATTTTTCGTGGAAGTTTTTCATGTGGACTTTGGGGAGGCTGACCTGGCATTTACCACAGATTTTTCTGGCTCTGGTTCTATGGGGTAGGCCCTATACAACGGTGTTGCACGTCTGCAGGTACTCTACTGAAGGCATACAGTGATGGTCCATTGAAATTTTCACCATGTATTTCATTGATCATGTGCATCTACAGATTGCCATTCCATATGACAAGAGCAAAACTCTTTCCACCTTTCCATCAGATCTATTGTCAACGGACAGTTGTGGCTGCTTAGTCAATACCTTACTTGTGTTACTGGACGTACAGCGTTCAACTCTGTTGGCAATAACTCTGTTTAGCCACAGAGCTCAGCAAGGCTCAGTTAGGTGAAGAATTGGATCACCACAGAGTTTGGAAGGCGTGTCGACAGAGTTCAACCATCAAATCTAGAACCATAGGCCTAGGCCTACTGCTGTCTAGACCCAAATCATTCAATGCTGTCGTTTGCTCGGATTGTTTGAGTTCCATCAGTGTCTTCGTCATCCCTATCTTCTTCGCTTTGATGTTCGTGTAATGAAAGTTTGCGCTGCCAAAATAGCCTCCCAGTGATCAAAGAAATCATTTGTGCACCTTCTCTGTCACAAATAATTGAAATTTTAAAATATAATAATATTTACATGCAAGGGAATTCGCTAAACCCAGTTGAAAACACTTGCAAGGCAAAGAAATAAGCATATAGAACGACATTCGGTAATGAGAATCGTGGACCCCCACTTGTGCCCTGTGTTCCAATAATGGAACATGATATATATCTGCAAAAAGTCCATACTAAAGTTCATGACACAGACCGATTAAAGTTATCATGAAATATGATTGGTATTAGGGTACCAAAAACCAGAAAGTTCAAAACTGAAATGCGTTTATATGATTTTGCAAATTATGCATCTTTTTGTTGCAATTTGCTGAAAATTTTCCTGTTCAAAATTCTCATAAAAACCTTATCTGATGACAAAAAGTTTTTCAAAATATTATTATTTTTCTATGGGAATGTCTTAGAAAAACAGTTTTCAATGACAGGAAATGATTTATATTCACTGCATAGTGCTACATTGCAAATAAGTAACGTTTTTATAAAATGTTCCAATAATGGAACACTGGGCAAAAACGGGCCGCCAGATTAATTGCACGCCTTCCACGCTACTCTCATATCTCTACTTTTATGTTTGAGCAGCTCCATTGGCTTCTTCTAACTGCGCGCATTAAGTTCAAAATTCTCATTTTGGTCTCTAAAGCACAACGGGGTCTTGCTCCAAAATATCTAACAAATGGAATTCGCAGGCCAGTTTCAGCCTCCTCACATCGTCCACTCCGCTCTTTAAACAGATTTGAACTTCTAGTACCTCCTACTAGAACGGCTATGGCTCAGTCCCGTTCCTTTACATCAATTGGCCCCTCTCTTTGGAATACGCTCTCTCCTTCTATTCGATCTCAACTTCTGACAGGTAATCCCTCCTCCTCATTTTCTTTTCTTAAAACCTATTTTTTCTCTTGTGGCCTTGCGCACTGGGAGCGCCTCTGAACGGTTCACCCTAGTAGAGGCGCTTTATAAATGTTTTTATACAATACAATACAATACACAACTTCTACAGATGTTTGCACACTAATCGGTCAATAGAGAACTTGCTAACCTACTTAATCGCTGACCTACTTAATCACTCACTCGCTTGCCTTGGTTAATTCATTTAAAAAATTGCATAACGTCGCTTTCAGAAACTTTCCCCGAGGCGCTTATTTTTTAATTACTTAATCAATCGAGCTCATCAGAAATGGTCATGAGAAACCGTCTTCCATTGTATACTGATTAATTGTTTCTGCTGCTGCAACCATTGTCTGCAACTTCCATTAAACTTTAAAGCACTCAATTTTGTGTCTTGATACATAGCCTTCATACAAACACACAATCAAAGACTCAGTAGATACAATACATACATGTATAAAAAATGCTTGCAAATTATATACATATTACATATGTATACACACTCACACAAAAACATATACCTGCATACATGCACAACACATACCAATGTACATGCAACTGCATTTGTATATGCATCCACACATACATGCAATGCCATGCATACATGCATGTATATATCCATGCATGCATAGGCTACATGCATACATACATACATACATACATACATACATACATACATACATATATACATTCATACAAACATACATACATACATACATACATACATACACACATACATACATTCATACATACATTCATACATACACACACATAAATACATTTTTACCTTTCTATACATATATATTTCATACATTAATAGGCCTACTTACAGACGTGCCTACATGCATAGGTACATACGCATGTACGTACGTACGTACGTACGTAGCCTATATGCAGTATACACAGTATACTGTATATACAGCATACACGCACTCACTTTGATATATTTATTCAACCAATGGCCTTTTGTGCATCATCAGAAGAACGCAAATACAGTCACGTGATAGAGGCACATTCGGCCATCTTCCAAAGCCGCAGCCTGTTTAAGAGGCTCTGGCTTGGTCACCTGATCGCGTGTCCAGCTCTTATTTCGAGCACGTTCCGATCTATTCCAACAAGGGAGAGAGGAGGGCGAGGTGAAAGACCATGCAGGTCGTATAGGAGCTGTTTATCCTGACCAGGCCGAATGAAGTGACCCAACGGAAAAGGTTTATCTACGACCGGTCGTTCTCCCTCTATCCGATGCTCGGCCCTGCCTGTAAGTGGACGGGTGAGTGTGCGACATGCAGCGTATGTTCCTTGAAAACAATAATCCTACGTCGTCCGACCCATCTCCTCCTCCTCCTCCTCCTCTCCTCCTCCTCCTCCTCCTCTCTAATTTGTTGACCGAGCAAGGAGTTCGCAACCGACGGTGGCGCCGCACGTCGAAGGCTAGACGAGGCGGCTTCTTCAGATTACAGACTTGTCTTTCTCCGTCTTATTGCCTTTCTCTCTCTCTCTCTCTCTCTCTCTCTCTCTCTCTCTCTCTCTCTCTCTCTCTCTCTCTCTCTCTCTCTCTCTCTCTCTCTCTCTCTCTCTCTCTCTGTCTCTCTCCTCTTTCTCTCTGTCTCTGTCTCTGTCTCTGTCTGTCTCTGTCTCTGTCTCTGTCTCTGTCTCTGCCTCTCTCTCTCTCTCTCTCTCTCTCTCTCTCTTACTTTATCTCTCTGTCTGCTTCTGTTTGGTGTGTGTCTCTGCATCTCTGTCTATACTTCTGTCTTTCTCTTTCTTCGTATCCCTGACTGTCTCTTTATTTCGTTCTCTGTGTATGTGTCTTTCTGTCACTCCATCTGCCTGTCTTCATCTGACTGCCATTTTATTTTTGCCTTTCTCTTTTTTCTCTTTGTTTCTATCTGCCTCTCTCTATGTCATGCTCTATGTCTGCGTCCGTCTATCTGTCTGTTTGTCTGTCTGTCTCCGTCTTTCTTTCTTTCTCCACCACTCCTCTCACCAAGCAGAAAGGTGGACGCAGTTTGGACTGGGAAGAGTGGCAAATTCTGAGACAGGCAGACAGGCGTTGGGAAAAGCAAATTCTATTAGCCCTGGTCAATTGATCTTTGGGGGAGGGGTTGGGTTTCAGTGGTACACAAGGTGACACACCCAGGGACACCCTCACCCAAGGTGACACACCCAGGGACACCTTCATATCGGTTTATTTATTCTTGGTTGGGTCGGTTTGATCTGTATACGGTGGTGATGCTGGTCAGTTCAAAGAACAAAAAGCGCATTAAAGATCAGACGCTTATAATATACTTAGATCGTCTAACATGTTATATATATGATATATATATTTATATATATATATATATATATACGTAATGTTCAGCTTTGAAATGGATTCATAGCGCAATAAACTAGGCCTATACATTGCAGTGACCTATGTTATGATAAAGTGAACGGCTGTCTCGTGAATGGAAATAGGTTCCAACATAGTGAGATTTGCTTTGGGTTGGATTTTTACCTCCTCCCCCCTACGTCACCAGTCTTTCTTGAGACCCCATAGACCAATATAACCGAGTCTTCTTCGATGGAATGGGATCAATGAACACATAATGCCTATAGGCCTATTAATTTTGTCTTGTTACATGTTTAACGACACTGCCATATCAAAGATGATTAGTGTCGCCCTCCTCCTTTTTCCAGGCTTGAGACTGTCACTGGCAAAGAACAACCAGTGGCGGATTTTAGATCTATTGTTAATCTTGAGAACAATTTAGACTTTCTTAGTCTTAGAATGATAATTTTATGTACCTGTCGCCATCTTGCGAACTCGAAAGAAGAGCAAACATCGTCACGCTCAATGGCGATCGAGCTCACTTCGAGCTCAGTTAGCTATGAATGTTCTAATAAAACGTTGCTTTTGGCTTCCCGTCGGAACTGAATTGGTTGCATCGTCGCATTCAGTTCGCTAATTAGCATCACGTGATTCTTCGTAAAAAATTATTATGCTGGGAAGAACGCATCAATTAACCCATGCACGTCGATCGGCACAAGGTTTGAAGAAGGTCGTGTTCATAGGTCTAGCCTCAGTGGCGGTGCCAGGATTTCAGTTTTGGTGGGCTGAAGCCTCCCGCAGGAAATTTTCCATTTTCATCCGTCAAAATTTCTGACGACCTTTTTTAGTCATCCGGGGGAAATCTCATGGAAATTTTCCATTCACATCCGCCAAAATTTCGGACGACCATTTTTTTAGTCATCTGGTCCGGTCGAAAATCGTGGAAATATTGTAGTTTTGCATGTAATAAAAACGGATGGCCTAGCCCCCCTAGCGCCGCCACTGCCTAGTCTATAGCTAGGCTAACCGATCAGCTTTTTTAA
The DNA here is from genome assembly GCA_949752735.1 of Lumbricus terrestris. Lineage (NCBI taxonomy): Eukaryota > Metazoa > Annelida > Clitellata > Crassiclitellata > Lumbricidae > Lumbricus > Lumbricus terrestris. The sequence goes on from OX457039.1 coordinate 62,893,828, forward strand.
AACTTCCTATAGACATATTGTCCAGTGGCGGATCCAGAAGGTTTGAATGGGGGGGGGGGCAAATGGGAAGGGCGGTGGACGACCGCCGAGGCGCGTAGCGCTGAGAGGATATCAGGGAGAGGAGGAGGGGATTGGGGAGAGGGATGATAAGAGACATGGGATAGGAAAACATTTGTTTCTTCAGCAAACAGGATATAATGTAGCAGGGTGAAGAGTTGGGGAGGTCATTTATGTATAATTAGGAAAAGAAGGGGACCAAGAATGGAGCCCTGGGAACTCAACATCGAATGGGTCAAAAGTCAGATAGTGAATTGTTGCATAAAACTTTTTGCTGGCAAGATGTTAGATCTAATAGCTTGTGAACCAATTCAGAGCAGTACCTCTAATTCCGTAATGTTAAAGTTTAGCCAATAGTATATTATTGTCGACCGTATCAAAGGCCTTAGGAAAATGCCTAATGAGCATTGGTTATTATCAAAGGCAGCTGAGATTTTGTTTTGGATATCAAGTAGGGACATAGAAGTTGAGTGTACCGGTTGGAACCCATGTTGCAGAGGGTACAAGATATTCTTCTGTTTAATAAAAGAGAAAAAAATAATTGGTCGTATAATACTCATTCATAAAATTTGAAAATGAAGAGTAGTATGGAGATGGGTCTGTAATTAGATACTTCAGAGTTGGTGCCTTGTTTGTAGACTGATAGCATCTTCACCATAATTTTTACTGTTAATGGTACTATGCCTTTCCTTAATATAGGAAGCAATGTATTACTTCAGAAAGTAGGTCAACCAACAGGTCAATGACTTGTGATGTTATGGAGGGGTCAATATCGTCAAAACCTGAGCTTTGGGTGGTTTTAAGAGTTTTATTTATGTTTAAGTACTTCACACAGTCTGGAACATCATTAGAACATTAGGTGGGTCTTCTGTCATTGTGTTCTGAATAGTAGTTATTAGTTAACGTTTGCTCTACTTTGGAGAAAGCTCTTTCGGCTTTAGCACTACAAACTGGAAGTGTCGCCAATATATTCAACATTGTATGCACTTTAGCCTACTGTTGGAAGAGCATCAGCAGGACTTGAACTACTCAAAGCCTTAATTACTAAAGAAGTAGGCTATATGAGGATGTGGTGCCAAAACCTTCTTTCATACGGCACATTGAGTAATGAGGGGGCAAGTTCTGTTAAAATTTCAAATGGGGCCATGGCCGGATTGGCCCTTTGGATCCACCCCTGAATAATAGTTGTTTGTTTAGAACTAGTTGTAAGTGTTGTTAGTGTTAATATTTTAACATTTTACTATGAATATATACGCGAATGACATACATTGTATGCCATAAATCATAGTCGGATACTGTTGAAAGATCGTTTCTTTTCGTTGTGTCATATTAAGACAATGTAATTGTGCGAGATTCTTAGATTTTAATGACATTTATATAATACATAACCTATGCAGTATACATAATATAACTAAGAGCGATGCAAAGGAGTTAATTCTCCTGGCTATGACTGACCCCTGCAAAAAATCTTGTGGACACAATGGATGGGGGGGACCACGTCCCATGGAGATTTGAAATGGGGGGCCATGGCTGGATTGCCCCCCTGGTCCTGGATCCGCCCCTGCATGCATAGGAATAATTGTGTGATAGGCTACGTGTATTAATTTTGCCGGCACCATGCATAAACCTTTAGGCTAATAATTGACTGGGATGAAATCTTCTTTCTGGTAGTGAGATGTGACGATAAAACAAGTAGATGTAGTAGACCTGTGTTTCGTTGATTTGTTGTTGGTTGCCAAATAAATTATTTGATTTGATTTGATTTTATTGAATATGACTTTGCTATTGGCAGGTGCTTGAGCTGACCCGATGTCTTCTTCATAGTTTTGAACCTGCTCATATAAATCGATATATTACATGTAGGTCAATGCACACTGAACTGTATGTACAGCGTGTTTACAGCATGCGTGTTAAGTGGACGGTTATGTCTAATTCTGTAGTCCGTCTTAGTAGTGATACTAAATAATAATGTAGTATAATATTATATCCTATTGTAACGGACACTTCACATCTGTCTGTCTGTCTGTCTGTCTGTCTGTCTGTCTGTCTGTCTCTCTTCTTAAGACCCATATTTCTCTTTCCGGTTTCTCGCATTGGGAGCGCGACTGAATTATCAAATGGCCATGGTTGTGAGTGGCGCAATAGAAATTACTAATTACACTGCAGTACTATCTAATCTAGTATTTACCACTTTACAACAATAATAACTTGTGGGTCAACTGCCTCTTTTCGCTGTCTCAAGAACCCTTTTTCTCTCTTAATTAGTCTCTCGCACTCGGAGCGCCTCTGATAAATGCGCACTTTGAGAGGCGCTATATAGATTTATAGATACAATAATATTATAATCGTGGCTTCCAGCAATACGGCAGAGCTAATGAACAATCACCCGCAAGGAAAGATCTGTCAGGACTAAGCATACTTAGGCGAATATATATATATATATATATTAGGGTGTCCCACGATTGCACAGGAAAAATATTTTTCTTGAAACCTGAAATGCAGTCCCTCCAAAAAGTTTCCTTGTGGTCCTATGATAATACCTGCCAAATTTCGTGACATTTTGAAAATATTTAGAGGTCCCTCAAAGCTCATAATTATAATATGCGTAAGTTGTCACAAATTATAGGCTACGTGCAACATATCTGAGTTTGAAATTTTCGGAGGTCCACACTTTGATCCCATTAGCGTGGTTATGTATTGCTTAATAACATTATATTGCTCTGAAATCCTAAAATCTACAAATATGCAACCTTATTGTATTTGTGAATGAGGTTTTTCAAGCATAAGGACGACACTTAAACTCTCGAGCAAACGAAGGATGTAAATGTCGTGCACTGGGATTGCAGGCCGCTACCTCTACATGGCAATCATCACTGGAGTGGATATGGATAGGGTTAACAGATTGTGAGTCTGATTTCTTCTCTAGTTGGTGGAAGTACAAACATGTTGGTGTGCTATAAAGTTGACCTCTGGACCAGGACAGGAATCAACAGTTGCAGTTTGGACCCTTTGAAGTCGTGAAAGTGTGATGCATTAATTATTGGCAAATGCTTTGAGACAACGGCCTTCAATAACTGCATATTAAATAGAACTTGCAGTGCCTTGCACCCTTCTACATCAGCCATCAGTCGTAACATCTTGTTGACATCACAGAAATCGTTTAAGTTCTGTTGTCTGGTGCATTCTTTGAGTCCTTGGTAAACTTTGTCCATGGTCTGTAATTGTGACGCGCGGGGGCGCCGCCTGTCCTAACGTTTCCACCCCCAAATTAATGGGCTCTACTGTTGCGCGCCCCCTTAAGCGCGGTTGAGGAAATCCGGGTCCTAGGTCAAGGGTTTTGGTGTCAATGGAAGCAGGTTCGAATCCTAACCTAGGGTGTGAGCTTCTCTGGTTACCTTCTTCCTCAGGATGAGCCGATATTGGACATATGTCAGCGGTGGCTGTTAAGTTCACGACAGCCCCACTAAATGGGTACTTATCTGGGTTCGAATCCTCAACATTTCCCCAAGCTCCACCACCCACTTTACCATCAGCTACCGTCCTCACCATTATTTCACATTCTTTCTGGCGGGAATTTAATTGGGCTTGCTGCATGGAAACTAGATTTAGCTCTTCGGCTAGACCGGTTAAAATGCTACTCTGGCGCTCCATAAACTGCTCTATTGTTGTCATTTGCTTCTGTAATACGGCCGGGTCTAAGTCATCAGTATTGTCTGTAGTCCCTAACTCAAGTGTTCCTCCCGGACACATCTCATCTTCCTCTTGTCCTGTTCCTAAGACACTGTCCGTATCCCCGTCGGAGTCCATTATAATTTGATAGCAAAAATCACTTCACAGTTCTCTATTTAAGTTTCATTTATTGTAGAATTAATCAAGCGACTGTCTGTCGTTCATTAGCAATTATTTACACAGCCGATGAAATAGAATCAATATTAAAGATTCACTATTAAGGCCTTCCTAAAACGCCTATGTCCCTTGACTAGCTTAAGTTTTATCAGATCAGTTCACAGACTGACTATTTCACACCTATCCGATCAGTTCACAGACTGAATATACCACAACTAATATTTGCACCAAAATAGCGATACAAGTTTTATCTAATTACACTTAGTTCAGGTTCGAGCTCTATAGATTAGGTTGCCTATACTTCCCTGTTCCCATTGATATTTTAGGACAGCCGATCCACCGTTTTCCGTCCTGTAGAAAGTTATTGAGTCGTCGGCCGATGCCAGAATTTCTCCGTAGGAAGCGTATTATTAATTTAATCGTTGCCGGAAATCTTCGTAATTACACATCGATTCACAAGACATCGGAAGAACCTCGTCTTCTGCACTGAGAAACTTGCCAGAATCGAAAATACCATCAATTTGACCACGATTCACGATTTCCACCAGCATAGATCCTTCCCGATTCAATTCTGCAGCCCGACTGAAGGTTTGCGCGTTAATTTGCCGCAAGAGAGCGCTTCTTGGCGCCTAAAACATCGCGTGATGTCTAACCAATCAAAAATCGCACGTGGCGGAAAGTTCCATTGAAAAATGCATGGGAAGCTAAATATAGCGATGACCGCATCGATCAGTGCTAAGCATAGCACCCATGAATTCGTAATAGAAATAGCGGCCTTACTTAAGTAAATAAGTAAGGTAGCTTGTAGCAACCTGGTTCGCTACATAATTAAGCTCTTCAAGTCATTTAAAGATAAATGCGCTCCAATATGGTTCACCGTCAACCAAACCCTCGACCAATGCTACTGCAGTTAGCATCTAACAAATCATAGGAATTCATTACTGAACAGCTTCAGCGTGGCCATCCTCTAATTATTATGGCATCAAGAATTTCCTCAGCTCTTGTTATCCATAGTTGGATCGAGCAATTTAGTAGCATTCTCAAACCTGTTGCCCATCACAGAGCAAGTTGGATGGGTAAGGCAATATAGATCTAATTGCTTTATGATGGAAACGAATCACATATACAGTTGACGACCGTGAATTACAGGGCATCCAACCCAAACAAGTCTCAGATTTGTGATTGACATCTACAGTCAGGCGGTATTCTCATGTAGAGTCACTGCTCTCTTTGAATTAATCCATAGCTTTATAATTCTGGCAATGCTGCTCTAGACGATAAGTCTGCAAATGATGCAACATCATTCTTGGTATACCAGTACCTAAGACATAAGAGATAGCAATTCTCTCTGTTCTTTCAGTGGTTGTCTCATTAATGTGGAATAACGGGGTTATCTCTTCCTAAAAGTTTTTCCCAAATCATGCTGCGTTCAAAGATAGTTTTCTCGATCTTTCAGTGAAAGAGTGGCGAGATAGCCAATCGCATAAGACCATGTGTAATTTTTCATAACTTGGTCTGTGTAAATGAGTGTACTGAACAAACAGGACGTAGCTTTGATACAGAATTTCTGTTGGACTTTATAGATCTAGCGCTATATAACGACTATGATTATTCTAACATTATGTAGTCACGGTTCTTCTTTCTCGCGTTTAGTTTCTTTTTTCCGGTAATGGCTAAATGACAGCTAGTTTCAGTTCTGGATCATGGCGATTAATCTTATTAAAATCTTATCGTTTACTAAGTGATCCGCTTCGTTTCTTAACAGGTTATGGCACCAGCAAGCCTAGAGCACGTAATGATCACAAAAGTTTATGATATAGAACTTTAATAAGACATATAAGGATAATCCGGTCAACAGCGCAGTATAGCGTGACTGTTTTCTTACATCGCGACAGAAATGCGAGAAACAGTTGATTATTTATTTTCACCGAAAGAATAAAGATGACGGATAAAGGCTCAGGTAAAATCGCAAAACTGAATAATAGCAACTACCAGACATGGAAGTTTAAAGTTGAACTTCTGTTAATTAAAGAGGATTTGTGGGACACTGTCACTAAAGAAACCCCCGATCCTATTACGGAAGCGTGGCAAAGTAAAGATGGAAAAGCAAGAGCCACAATAGGTTTGTTAGTTGAAGACAACCAACTTCATCTAATAAGGAAAGAAACTACGGCAAAAGGTTTATGGGAACAATTAAAGAAGTATTATCAAAAGGCAACACTGTCCAGTAAAGTCAATTTATTGAGAAAACTGTGTGCATTAAAGTTAACAGAACATGGTGATATGCAAAACCATCTTGCGGAAATGGAAAATTTAATTGACCAGCTCACGGCGTTGGGAGAAACGTTGGCAGAGCATTTAACAGTTGCTTTCTTCCTCAGTAGCCTTCCAGAAAGTTACGGGACACTGATTACGGCATTAGAAAGCAGACCTGAAGGTGATTTGACTGTTGAATTAGTCAAAAACAAACTCCTTGAAGAGTTTACAAGAAGGACAAGTAATTCCTCAACACATAAAGCACAGGAATTAAAGGCTTTAAAGGCAACAGAACCAGAAACAAATCCTAAGGAACATCGCACATGTTACTTCTGTAGGAAACCTAACCACTTAAAAAGAGATTGCAGAAAGTACATCCAGTGGAAGAAAAGAAATCCAGACCACGCGGTTAAAACGTTGAGAGAAAATTTCAATGAAGAAAAACCAACAGAAAGTGTAGCACATACATGTCTTAAAGCAAACGAAAAAGACATAAGCAGTGTTTGGCACGTTGATTCTGGTGCAATAACACATATGTGCAGTAACAGAAATTTCTTCTTGAACATTAACAGACAGTACAACAGTGAAGTTTTTCTCGCTGATGGTCGAAAGATTAAAACAGCTGGAAGTGGTGATGTGATGATAAATTTCATAAAGGAAAACGAAGAGATACATGTTGCAAAATTGTGTGGAGTCTTGTACGTCCCGCAATTGAAAGGAAATTTAATTTCAGTAAAGAAACTTGTCAGTAAAGGTTGTGAGGTGAGATTCAAGGAAAACAAATGCACTATCATAAAGGATGGAGAAGCAATAGCAATTGCAGATGACAAAAATGATTTGTTTGAATTGAGAATCTCTGACCAAACGAATAAAGTAAAGGAAACACATATCGCACAGGTTGCACAAAGTTGCACAGGTTGCATACACGTTTGGCATAACAGAATGGGACACAGAGATCCAAAAGCCATACAAAACATGGTGAATCAGAATAAAGTATCAGGGATCATCATCAAGCCGTGTAAATTCTCAAGTGTGTGTGAATGTTGCATTCAAACAAAGATGACAAGAAAGTCAATTCCAAAGAAGTCAGATTCCAAGTCAGATGAGATTCTAGACTTAATACATACAGATGTTTGTGGACCAATGCAGACAACAACACCTGGTGGGAAAAGATATTTCATGACGATGATTGATGATTACAGTAAATATACAGAAGTGTATTTATTGGCAAATAAATCTGAAGTACCTGAAAAGATTCAAGAGTACGTAAAGCATGTTCAGACAAGGTTTGGTAAAACACCGAAAAGAATTCGATCAGATAGAGGAGGGGAATACACAGCTCAAAGATTACAGAATTTCATGAAAAGTGAAGGAATTCAAGCAGAATTCACAAACCCTTATACTCCTCAACAGAATGGTTGTGCGGAAAGAAAGAATCGTTATCTCACCGAGATGACAAGATGCATGTTAAAGGATGCAGATCTACCGCTACAATTTTGGGGTGAAACCATAATGACAGCAAACCATTTACAGAACAGATTACCAGTTGAAGGGGTTGAAGGCACTCCCTATGAAAGATGGAACAAAAGAAAACCAAATTTAAGCTACATAAAGAGATTTGGATGTAAAGCGTACATAGCAATTCCTGCAGTGAAAAGACAGGAATTGGACGATAAAGCCAAGAAATTGACCTTCGTTGGTTATGAAAGAGGCACAAAAGGTTACAGACTACTAGATGTGAATACTAACAAAGTATACGTCAGTAGAGATGTAATTTTTCTCGAGACAGATCCACATTTGTCAACAGAGGGTGATTTTGATTTGGACATTGAAGAACCGTCATCAAATTCAGATTTTGATGATGAAACTATTCTTTTTCCGACACATCAATTACCCGAGGAAGAAATTACACAGCCTGATAAGGAAATTACAGAAACTACAGACACTCAGGTAAATTTAAGAAGATCAGAAAGAGTCAACAAGGCGAAACCGCCCGAAAGACTAATTGAAACCATTAATAAAATAACAACAGTTGAGCCAGAACCAAGAAGTTACAAGGAAGCAATATCTTGTCAACAACAAGAATCCTGGCGGAAAGCAATGGATGATGAAATGAAATCATTGAATGAAAATGGAACATGGATCTTAACAGAATTACCTGAAAACAAAACAGCCATTGGTAGCAAATGGGTTTACAAAATCAAGAAAGATGAAAAGGGAAATATAACAAGATATAAAGCTCGTTTAGTAGCACAAGGATATTCTCAGAAATTTGGAGAAGACTATGATGAAGTATTTGCTCCAGTAGCAAAACCATCAACTCTGAGAACTATCTTGACTATAGCAGGTTCTAAAGGCATGATAGTAAAACACTATGATGTGGAAACAGCTTACCTGAATGGTGACCTATCTCATGAAGTCTACATGAAACAACCTGATGGATATCAGAAAGGCACTACAGAAGTCTGTAAATTGAAAAAGAATTTATATGGACTTAAACAAGGAGCAAATGAATGGAACAAAAAGCTCAATGAAGTACTTGTCACTGATGGATACAAGAGAAGTGACAATGATCTTTGTTTATATTCAAAACAGTACGATGATGGATGGATTTATATCTCAATTCATGTGGATGACCTGATTGTAGCATCGACAAAATCTACAATGTTAAAGAAGTTTGAAGAACTTATGAATAAAACTATGGTCATGAAGATCCGGGTGTTTTGAAACAGTTAAGAACAAAGCATATCGGAACTAAATATCATTTCGTACGGGAAATGTACAGAAAGAAGGAACTAGACATTAAGTATTGTTCTAGTGAACACATGATAGCTGATCTCTTAGCTAAGCCTTTGGAAGCAGTTAAAACTAGGAAGTTTACTAGTGAAATTGGGCTAAATTGAGAGAACAGTTTATTTGTTATGATGTTATGGTAAAGTAGTCGTTAAGGAGGGGTGTTGGACTTTATAGATCTAGCGCTATATAACGACTATGATTATTCTAACATTATGTAGTCACGGTTCTTCTTTCTCGCGTTTAGTTCCTTTTTTCCGGTAATGGCTGAATGACAGCTAGTTTCAGTTCTGGATCATGGCGATTAATCTTATTAAAATCTTATCGTTTACTAAGTGATCCGCTTCGTTTCTTAACAATTTCAGCTCAACGATAACGAAGAACGGAGATCGGACACAATTTCTCGTTCAAGTTTTTGAAAAACACAGGCACATGTTTTCTAACCACAATTGTGACAATCTTGCTGACATGTGTAAATGTAGGACGTATAGAACTGAAGAACAATTTTGAGTGCTGTGATGTAGAATAAGCAGATCAGTATGAGAATAGTGAAAAATAACGGCCAAGACGTTGATTTGTGTGTAGCTGCACGGGTGCGCAATTAAGACTTTACTGTGTGATCCTAGAAAAAAATAGGGGGTTGAACCCCTCAGCCCCCTCAGAATTTCTTATCATGAAACAGATGAAGGTATGGAGGAGCTAAAACCACGACTTGTTACATTATCAAGAGTTTGTAATGACTGCTCCCAATGATTAGTTGTGTACACTGATACTGTGTCCAAAGGCCAAAAATCTCAACTTTTTCTCGATTTTTGCATTTTTTGAGCGTAAGACTATGCACAAAATATCCATTGTATCCAATAAAGTTAGATACATGTAAATTCTACCATTCAAGAACTTTCCAATGGTATTAAATTTGTTATAATAGGATCAAGGGTTGGGATCTAAAGGCATTTAGAAGTCGGACACATCAGGCGCAAATTATGTCAATATGGGTAAAATTTGGGCGGCTTGAGGGACCCCTAAATATTTTTGTAGTGTCATAAAATTTTACAGGTGTTATTATGGAACCATATGGAAACATTTTAGGGGGATTGCATAGAAAATTTCGAACAAAATATTTTTTGGGACACCCTAATATATATATATATATATATATATATATATATATATGCATCGCCTGGTCGAACCTCTTCAATGATAACCCGCGATTGTCCAAGAACTGATTTTATCCATAGCACAACTTCCTACTGGGAGGATACAAAGTGGGAATCATCTCAATCTGCTCTCTCCAGTTACACATCCTTCATTATTAACTGGTATCCGAAGCACATCTTTTTGCTGTCTCATAACTATTTTCTTTTCTCTGGGTCTATCGCACTGGGAGCGCCTCTGACTGGTGTCCACTGTTTGAGGTGCTTTATAAATGTATAGATACAATCTCACTGATGGGAGAATCGGTGCCAATGATGTAACTACATTGCAGGTTAAGGTCCTAACAAAACCATCTGTTGATTAAGGTCAGAGGTACAGCGTCAGATTTTTCAAACACGCTAGTAAATAAGCTTGTGACCTGCGCCTGGCTTTGGAGTGGCGCCTTATAAATTTGAGGTTGCGACCACGATAGTAAAGCAGACAGTATTCCCAACAAGTAAATGATGAAGATTTTTCAAAATCGTCAGATAACTTGTTTTTGCAAGACGGACAAAGCATCTGCAAATTAAATGATTGTATATCTTCATGATATAACAATGTACCAATCAGCGATTGGAAAAGATCAAACGATGAAATTGTCTTCTGGTAACAATGAAGACTATCATACTGCTGTATGATATTGAATCAGATTATATCAGATTGATTACGATCATGAGTTCTGATCATTATATAGTCATCGATTCTCTTTGAAAGGAAACGATTAAGACTGGGATATATACCGTTGATGTCGCCACCATTTCTATCAGATTGGTAGCATGAGTTCTGGTGATACAGTAAGTATTTCGTTTTGACTGGTAGTGATGGACTTCTGAAGATATTTTCGCCATTTCTTTCCGATTCATTTAGATGAAGACATCTATTGATATCGTCACGTGGCCCAACGGCGATCCGTCGGTTCTTATATACGTCACCCGGGGATGAGATGAAATGAGTGTTTTCCCGTTGCCTCCTTCACAACTTCTCCAGAGTAGAACGCAGTGGCTTGCAGTACGATTCGAACCAGCAACCTTCCGGTCACTAGAACGAAGATACCGCTACACCACCACGCCCCAAAACGTTGTTGAAATCGTCGTCATTTCTTCACGATTGATCTAGATGAAGATTTTCTGTTGGTAATGTCGCCGTTTCTTTACTGCTGATTTAGATGCAGATTTGATGTTGATGTCGTCATCATTTCTTTACCATTGACGACACTGAAGACGTTTGCTGCTGCTGCTGTTGTTGATGATAATGATGAGGAGGAGGTGGAGCAGCTCCGAGGAGGAGGAGGAGGAGGAGGAGGAGCAGGTACGTTGGACTCAATGCCACGTGAGGATGAGATGTGTTCTGTTGGAAGCCAGGTTCCATTGGCTTCAATGCCCTCTAGGGATGAGATGTGTTCTGCTCGAAAGCAGGTCTGTTGGCTTCAATGTCGCTTAGGGATGAGATATGTTCTGCTCGAAGACAGGTCGGTTGGATTCAACGTCTCGTGGGGATGATAATGTGTATGGTGACTTCCTGTTGCCATCGTCTCTGACATTTGTGGGCGAGTAACTTCTCTCAGTGTAGAAACGCAATGGCTTGCAGTACGATTCGAACCAGCAACCTTTCGGTCACTAGGCGCGAGAATACCGCTGCACCACCGCGCCCCGCACTCTGTTGAAATCGTCACAGTTTCTTTCCGATGGGTCTCTAAGAAGACGGGTCCGTTCTGTTGACATTGCTTAGGCCAGCTTCAAACATATCACACAAAATATCAAAGCAAATAAGCTGTCACTTAATCTCTCCAAGACCAATTTTATATTATTTAGAACTAATAAAAAGCAAATACCCCACTTACAAAAGATATAGTCATTGATGGCATAACTATTCCTCAAGTTACCTCATCTAAATTTCTAGGCGTGTACATAGACCAACACCTAAAATGGAACACACATATAGAAGAAGTCAATAAGAAAATCACCAAAAATATTGGCATCATTACTCGAATCTCTTACTTACTACCTTCCCATACTTCCCATACCTTCGGATACTCTAACCAACTTATACTATACTCTTGTGAATCCCTATCTTACTTATTGTAACATCATCTGGACTTCCACCTATGCCACTCACCTAAGAAAACTGCAACTTGCACAAAAAAGAACCATACGAATTATAACTAAATCTCCCTTCAACTCCCATACTCAACCTTTATTCTCAGCACTTAAACTATTAACTATCACACAGATCAACTTCGTTCAAACTTGTGAATTTATGTACAAAGATCACAACAAACTCCTACCATTTGCTTTCCTTTCTTATTTTCCCCCTACCCAATTCAACGCTGGCATAGAAACATACCTGACTATAAATTAATCTTCACAAGAACTAATATCCGTAAACTTTCTATGAAATTTCAGGGCCCACTGCTATGGAACATCCTACATGTACCTCTCAACATCCGTACCTCTAAAATTTCTCTTGCTTCAAGCGTACTTTAACCCATTAGTGCCTGATTTTTCAAAATCATCTCAAAATATAAAAACTTGGTTGCAAGTGATGAGTTTGGACAATACCTAACACAAATTCTGCAAAATTTTTGCTTTTGATGCTTTAGGAGCAAGTTTTTGAAGCGTCCCATTTTTGGGGACGCTAGGCACGAATGGGTACGTGAAGATGTACATGGTCATATGTACAGGTTATATCACTCAAGACTGTTGTTACAGTCGAGTTAAGACAACATATAAATAATTTGTACTCAGAATCATTAAAAAACAAATGTTTAAGCAAAATTTCAACAAAATTGGCATGCCTCAATACATTTATATGCAAAATTGTTCACATTTTGAAATGAATTGCTTACACGCATCATATCATAATAATGCTGTCCATGCCTTAAGACCAACATCCTATATCAGTAGCAACCAACACTGTTACATAAAGCATATAAAACAGTTAAATGAAGCATTATAGCTATTTCAAGTGCTAAAGTGCTTTAGACTGGTTTTGTGTAGTAGATTGTTGGCCTAACCCTCTTTATGTGGACCGTCATTTCATTTTTCTCAAACTTTCCGCATATTTTCATTCGCACAATACATCTGAGTTCCAACAGATGAAGTTTAGTGCTAAAGTGCAAGTGAACACACTTTCTGGTTCATACAGTCAGCTTTCATTTCCCTAATAGAAACAGCTATGTGTTCAGATCCATGAACTGGCCCTCACTGTTCTATATTGAACAGCTCGACCAAAGGAAGTGAAAATTTTCACATTATTTTGTTGGCCTGTATCGTCTCAATAGTGGTATATTTTGCACATCTACTGTAGCAGTCTCAGAGTGGTAAAGAAAGTAGTCATAGTAGCCTACAAAACATAGTGGTTGCAATGAACCACCCACACCAAGTTGAGGACTCAAGACCCCAACTCCATTATAGGTCTGACTGAGTAAAGTAGCCATGTGGTGTATTCAACGAACAGTCTTTGTAGCCAACAAGGCTTAGTTGCAGTCTGAGAGTGGTAAGGAAGTGGTGAAATGACCACTATTTGTTAGTAGGAATCAACTGAATTGACAACCAATATGCCTCCTGACTAATCCAGGGCTCCAGGCTTTGGATCCATGTACAAGCTCATCCGTATGGATGCGAATCGGAGCAAAAGCCGAGCGGTGTATTCAACATAGTACGATGCCACTGACTGCCATTAGGCCTACCTGAAATTGGAGTAGATCTAACTGAAAAATGCTACAGGAATGCTATATTCAGCACAATGCACAATAACATTTCTTGAAGTTGACTGATACGTTAGAAAAGAATGACAAATTACATAGCGACTAATATTTTTCCTTATTTATTTCAAATAAATTATAATAAAATAAATTATTAAATTTAATTTTCTAGCAACTGCATACATCAGAATGAGTGCACTTTGACCATTATTTTGCACTACATTGCATAGACCTAGTAGGTCCTGGACGATTTCTATATATGTGAAATATTCCTGTAGGCTATACATGTATACATAGGCCTAATGTAGCCTACAGTTGAAGTTGTCAATAAATTTTTGAGTCAAATAACATCATATAACGTTAACTCTCACTGCGAGGGATAATTCTGCCTACAAAAAACCGTTTATACTTCTTTTCAAACAATATCTGACTAAAATACCACACAAGAAGCAAAACTGCATGTATTGAACTTCACGTACCCATTCGTGCCTAGCGTCCCCAAAAATGGGACAGCGCTTCAGTGAGAAAATGCACATGATATATTTTAGTAAAATTAATTTGATCTAATTATTTAGTTATTAGTATATACTAACCTTTGTAAAACCAAAGACAGATCTGTAGAAATACGCGCACATTTTTTTAAATAAGACGCGGAAAGTCCGCAATGTTTACATTTGTTAAACTAGGCCAATGGCGTAATTAAAAACACAATTTTCAGTCTAAAAAAAATTTTTTTTGGCGCATTTTGTGTCAGAATCACTTTATTAGCATGTTGGCATGACGGCTATTACATTAAATTGCATCTTCAATGCATATTTAATTTTATGTGAATTTTTGAAGTGGTGTCCCATTTTTGGGGACGCTAGGCACTAATGGGTTAAGAGCACACACACTTGAGCATGTATTGTAGTTGTTAGTTAAGTTAGTTAAGTTTGTTATAAATTTTACTTATGTGCATTCTATAACAGTTATTGCTGTCACTAAAGTTCGTGATCCCCAGGTCTTTTCGTTCTGTAAACCTATGTCATCTTTAACTTTTTAATGCTACCTAGCTAAATAGGCCCCCTCCTAGCGGGAGTTTGTCCCTTTGGTGGGCTTGTTGTTCCCCAATCCTTTGCTATGATTGCTATTTGTTTGATTAATCTGCTGGCTCACTTAATTTAATTTCCTAGCTAATTTTTTCACTGCACCACTGTGTAAGCCACGTATGTTATTTTACTTACTATGTTATCATAATTTCTTGTACGTTTTAAGTTGATGCTGGGATCAATAAACTTGACTTGACTTGACATGTATAAAATTTGAACACACTTGAAAAATTGCATCATATCAAATAACATTGCCTATGGATGCCAACTGCCAGACTTTTGGATAAAAAAAACATTCTACTGAATCCTTTATGCTACGCCTGCCCATCAATAGTAATTAATCTATGGCGCCATCGGGAGATCACAAGTTGCCCTCCTGACACTGTTTGTTGTCCGTGCGATCTTTGACATGACATTGATCACCACATCATTTAATTGATATTCTGCTATTGCCCTAATTTCCGTTGACATTTTTGTCCGTCAAGCGGTTCAAGCCGCTTTACTGGCCTCGCACCTTGGATATCATCAATCAATCAGTCAATCAGTCAATCAATCAATTAATCAATCAATCAATCAATCAAAGTTTTTATAGCGCCACTTCAAAACCTGTACTGGGAGGCGTGTCCTCAATCAATCAATCGATCAATCAAAACTTTTATAGCACCTCTTCAAAATTCATACTCAGAAGGGTGTCCTCAATCAATCAATCAATCAATCAATCAATCAATCAATCAAAACTTTTATAGCGCCACTTCAAGACCTGTACTGCGAGGGTGTCCTCAATCAATCAATCAGTCAATCAATCGATTGATAAATCTAAACTTTTATAGCACCCCTTCAAGATTTATACTCAGAAGGGTGTCCTCGATCAATCAATCAATCAAGCAAGCAAGCAATTAGTGAGTCAGTCAATCAATCAGAATACTCCCGACTCAGATCAAGTGGAAAATAACGTATAGGCTTAGTCGAGCGATGTACGATCTTTGGGTTCCCTCGATCTCTTTGGGTCACCTACAATTTCCAAGTACTTGTCAAATATACCTATTCTATGTCCAATTCAATTCAATAACCATGGGCACAGTGCCCGTAGGAGTCCGATGCCCTCCTCGTCCAATGCAGCTGTCTATAATAAAATTTAAATTGTATGCTGATGACATCGTAAGTGTCCTTTGATGCGTTGAGTCCACTCTATGCTGATGACATCCAGACTAACCTGTATTTTGTAGATCGTCTGAAGCTCTCGCAGTAATTACTACCACACGGTTGAGTCTGATGGATCTCGGAGTTGGAATGTAGGGTAGTCAAAGCGGTTGCGTCTCACAGATGTGTCTGGACTAAAACGCAATTCATGTGACATTTATATAATTATGGAGCTATATTATTATTATGACCTATAATAATATCAGCAGTTAAGAGGAGCCCATTCTCTAGCTGCGTCAAAAAATGTTCCGCTTCACTTTTTCATTCCGGGTGCGTAAAATTTAATACAGTCTGGAATGAGGCGAAGGCCAGAGACGGAGCTTGTCAAATTATGTTAATTTACATGGCTTATAAAAATTATATATGACTATTATTATTATTATTATTATTATTATTATTATTATTATTATTATTATTATTATTATTATTATTATTATTATTATCAGCAGCTAAGAGGAGTAGATTCTTGGGCCATTTGGAGGCCAGTATGCAAATCTGCAAACAAGGGCTACATCTTTATATGTGTGAATGTGTACAATTATATATACATAGGGACGATGTGGTGTAGGGGTATATTCGATACCTTGGAGTCGGAAGGTTGTGGCTACGAATCCACCTCAAGCCGCCGCCTAGGAATCCTGAGCAAGTTCTTCACGCACAATAATTATTGCTCATGCACTTTGGCGTGAAACCTAGATTCAGCGTCCGCGCTGTAGTCGGGAGCGCCCCTGAGTGGCAATCTTGAAGGGTCGCTATAAAAAGTGCTCATATACA
This sequence comes from Lumbricus terrestris, assembly GCA_949752735.1. Taxonomy (NCBI): domain Eukaryota; kingdom Metazoa; phylum Annelida; class Clitellata; order Crassiclitellata; family Lumbricidae; genus Lumbricus; species Lumbricus terrestris. The sequence goes on from OX457039.1 coordinate 62,910,739, forward strand.
TACATACATACATACATATATACATACATACATACATACATACATACATACATACATACATACATACATACATACATACATACATACATACACACACACACATACATGCATACATACATACATCGTATAACTCACTTTTTGTGGTAGTCTTGGTTATTCTTGATGCATCTGCAGGCTTGACGTCACATCAGTTGTAGGAAGGACGCTTTCGGTGTTTTCTCTGTAGCTGATGACATTGTTCGACTTCAATCGTTTCGGTTTCTTTGTCTTCCAATCCTCGCATCATCTCTCCACCGCTTCTTTCGTCTGCTTCAGCTGGGGATTGAAAATTGCAATGACCACGACTTTTCTATTTCCGTCATGTAGACTTTTTTAGTTTCCATGTTGATTCGATGCAATATTTCCTTCGCCATTTTTTTAAATTTCGTTGCACCGTCTCGTTTCTTCTCCACCAGTTTTCTTTGTTTTCGATTGGCGTTTTTCCCCCCCCCGCCATTTCCTTTTATCGTTTTTTGGTTGTCGCCACATCTCGTTTCTTCTCCACCTTTTTTTGATTCATTTGCAGTTCTGTTTTGTTTGTCGCCGCATCTTGTTTCTTCTCCTTCTCCACCATTTTTTGTGTGATTCATTTGATGTTCTGTTTTGTTTGTCGCCGCATCTTGTTTCTTCTCCGCCATTTTTTGTTGGATTTATTTGATGTTCTGTTTTGTTTGTCGCCGCATCTTGTTTCTTCTCCGCCTTTTTTGGGGGATTCATTTGACGTTCTGTTTTGTTTGTCGCCGCATCTTGTTTCTTCTCCTTCTCCACCATTTTTTGTGTGATTCATTTGATGTTCTGTTTTGTTTGTCGCCGCATCTTGTTTCTTCTCCGCCATTTTTTGTTGGATTCATTTGCCGTTCTGTTTTGGTTGTCGCCACATCTTGTTTCTTCTCCTTCTCCACCATTTTTTGTTGGATTCATTTGACGTTCTGTTTTGTTTGTCGCCGCATCTTGTTTCTTCTCCACCTTTTTTTGATTCATTTGCAGTTCTGTTTTGTTTGTCGCCGCTTCTTGCTTCTTCTCCTTCTCCACCATTTTTTGTTGGATTCATTTGATGTTCTGTTTTGTTTGTCGCCGCATCTTGTTTCTTCTCCACCTTTTTTTGATTCATTTGCAGTTCTGTTTTGTTTGTCGCCGCTTCTTGCTTCTTCTCCTTCTCCACCATTTTTTGTGTGATTCATTTGATGTTCTGTTTTGTTTGTCGCCGCATCTTGTTTCTTCTCCGCCATTTTTTGTTGGATTCATTTGCCGTTCTGTTTTGGTTGTCGCCGCATCTTGCTTCTTCTCCTTCTCCACCATTTTTGTTGTTGATTCATTTGATGTTCTGTTTTGTTTGTCGCCGCATCTTGTTTCTTCTCCTTCTCCACCATTTTTTTGGGATTCATTTGATGTTCTGTTTTGTTTGTCGCCGCATCTTGTTTCTTCTCCGCCATTTTTTGTTGGATTCATTTGATGTTCTGTTTTGTTTGTCGCCGCATCTTGTTTCTTCTCCGCCATTTTTTGTTGGATTCATTTGCCGTTCTGTTTTGGTTGTCGCCACATCTTGTTTCTTCTCCTTCTCCACCATTTTTTGCTGGATTCATCTGATGTTCTGTTTTATTTGTCGCCACATCTCGTTTCTTCTCCACCTTTTTTTGATTCATTTGCAGTTCTGTTTTGTTTGTCGCCGCTTCTTGCTTCTTCTCCTTCTCCACCATTTTTTGTTGGATTCATTTGATGTTCTGTTTTGTTTGTCGCCGCATCTTGTTTCTTCTCCACCTTTTTTTGATTCATTTGCAGTTCTGTTTTGTTTGTCGCCGCTTCTTGCTTCTTCTCCTTCTCCACCATTTTTTGTGTGATTCATTTGATGTTCTGTTTTGTTTGTCGCCGCATCTTGTTTCTTCTCCGCCATTTTTTGTTGGATTCATTTGCCGTTCTGTTTTGGTTGTCGCCGCATCTTGCTTCTTCTCCTTCTCCACCATTTTTGTTGTTGATTCATTTGATGTTCTGTTTTGTTTGTCGCCGCATCTTGTTTCTTCTCCGCCATTTTTTGTTGGATTCATTTGATGTTCTGTTTTGTTTGTCGCCGCATCTTGTTTCTTCTCCGCCATTTTTTGTTGGATTCATTTGATGTTCTGTTTTGTTTGTCGCCGCATCTTGTTTCTTCTCCGCCATTTTTTGGGGGATTCATTTGCCTTTTTTCGCCGCCGCATCTCGTTTCTGGTCTGTTTTCTTGGATTTCGCCATGTCTTTTTGAGTACGCGCCGCCATTTCGTTCTCATTAAGACTACAACCATTTCTATTCGATAAACTTCGCCATTTCTTTTATTTTCAGCCGCCGTGTAGCCTATTTCTGATTTCCAACCATTTCTGTTAAAGCCGTCACATTTTTCATTTTCTGCGCTGGTCAGATGGTGTCGTGGTCATTGCAATATTTCAGTGCCGGAGTTTGGAATTATCGCACCATGCTCAGTCTTCTAGCACGTTTCTCATCTAAACAAAAGAATTAGGGAGGGGTCATGGCTTGCGTTATTGCGCTACTTGTGGTGCGCACCAGTCGCTACACAAGTGTCTAGTTACTCTTGCCAAGAGTAACGCACAACTTTAACTGATAACTTGTACGTGGCAACGATGACGCAAAAATATTAGTTAGGCAACTCTGCAGCTTTCTCTCTGGCTCTCTGTCTATCTGCCTCTCTGTCTCTCTCTCTGTCTCTCTGTCTGTTGGTCTCTCTCTCTGTGCCTCTGTCTCTCTCTCTCTCTCTCTCTCTCTCTCTCTCTCTCTCTCTCTCTCTCTCTCTCTCTCTCTCTCTCTCTCTCTCTCTCTCTTTCTCTCTCTATCTCTCTCTCTCTCTGTATCTCTCTGTGTCTCTGTCTTTCTATGTCTGTCTCTCTCTATCTGTCTCTCTCTGTCTCTCTTTTGTCTGTCTGTCTGTCTGTTTGTCTAACTATCTATCTTTCTGTCTGTCTGTCTCTCTTACTCAGCTATCCATCCATCCATCCATCCGTCTGTCTGTCTGTCTCTCTTTCTGATTGTCTGCTTGTATGTCTGTTTGTCCGTCCGTCTGTCTGTCTGTCCGTCCGTCTGTTTGTCTGCCTGTCTCTCCCTCTCTCTCTCTTATCTGTCAGCCCTGTGCTAACGATGAGGCATCGACATGGCGTCTCCAAATTGCCCATATGCTAAATGTTGTATTGTTTAATACCTTGGTGTCATTCAGCCCTGTTATGGTGCTATATAAATTGCATCAAAGTGTTCCATGCTCAGCCTGAAAATTCTTTTAATCACGTGCATTTGTCTAGATATTTCCTTTTGTAAGCAAAATCTCTCGATCTATTCATTGGTAACAATGTAATCGGTGAAACAAGTTATATATTGCCCCACTAAGGAGGTTTTGTAATCAAGTCATTGAACTTTCCTTTATTTCGTCAATTTAGAAGTCTAATCTCTTCATGAAGGAAGGTGAAAATGTTCAAGTTACAGTCTCACGTACAGTAACGGAAAACATACTTGGCTACGTTTCGAAAGTAACCTATGTCTGACTCTAACCTGTCTCATTAGATCTACCGTTTTCTAAAGACTAGAAGCCTATCTAATTATACAAAAAGTGGATACTTTCATTCACAGTAACTACCCTTGACACTCTGTAGTAGCCGTGTATTGGCAATTGATTTTGTTTGACTGAGCGCCGAGGTCTATACCTGCTTTTATGGGCGCTGTAGAAGTTCAGAGCTTACCATTACCATTACCATGCCTTTGCCTTTGCCTTTGCCAAGGTAGGTCCTTCTATGTGGAATGAGTCGAATGACCTCCCTCCCACTATCCGTAGTAAGATCTTGTTGCGGGTGTCATCTTCAACCCTTCGCTAGGGCCTACTTGGTATTTTTTTAATTTCTTCTGCATGGGCTGTCACGCTGAGAGCGCCTTTGAATAGCCGCTAGCTAGTCTGTAAGAGGCGCTTTATAAATGCTTATTTACAATACAATACAATTACGATTAGCCTACTTAGAAAAGTGACTGCAGTGGACAAACTGTAGGCGATCTCTTACCATGCTTTTTTTCCAACATCCGGATGTTAATGCGAAGGTTGAAGCGGAGCAGACGAGATGACGAATAGATCTTCTTCACGTATCATCACCGATGGATGGATGGAGCAGGTGTCGTCTGTCAGGTCTTTCGTTCCAGTTCCACGTCCAACGTCGCTTCTCCTTCGGTTTCCTTTCACAACAGATGCAGGTGGCATTCGTTAATGTCGTCGTCGACGTAGGTGCGGTTTTACAATTGGATAAATATAGAATAAACTTACTTTTTACTCATCCACTTGCTTACTTATTTCGACTATAAAATAGACCAAATTATTGGCCACTTTTAAAAGTAACTGTAGCCAATCGGTAATCAATTATTCATCGTGAATAAGTTGGTGCCATGCGCTTGACTTTCGAGTGGCGCTTTAGAAATCTGGAGAATATGGTTAAATGTGCTGAAGTAGGCTACCGGTATCTATATTAATTTTACAGAGAAGTCGACACGTTTATCCTTTACTGTAACCAGTTAATGAAGCTGTTCACTTACGAAAAGCGACTGACCAAAACTATAGGCGATCTTAATCAATCAATCAATCAATCAATCAATCAATCAATCAATCAACCACATAAATTTATCTAGCGCCTCTTCAAGATATAGATCTCTTACCATGTTTGCAACATGGAAGCCTTCGGGAAGGAGGTAGAAGTGGAGGAGGAGACCGGAAGACCCGCATCCTCTTCCAACGGAGAAGTGGAGCAGGTGTGTCTCTCGTCGTTTTCATTCCAGTTCCATGTCGAACGTTGCTCTGTTGTCCGACACATTGTCTTTTTTCGAAGAGTAGGAGATCGCTTCGGGTGTAGTAGGGTAGTGTTGTGTTGATTGGGTCGATCCTCGTTAGGACGGAAGGGAAGCTTCTCTGCAGGCGTCCTTCTTCCAAGGCGTCTTGCTCCGGCGGATCTGTTTTTAAAAATATAATGCTCAGTTTAAAGCTAAATTGAAGAATTGTCTATTGTTTATTGAATACACACCAAAAGAAGCTTAATTGATTTATGCCCATGCCTACAAGGCCCTACATATGTTTCAGTTATAAATGTCTCCCTTAGCGCCGCCACTGTCAGACAGCGTATGCGTTCTGACACAAACTGTGCAGTAGATATATGTCTGGCGTGTGCTTCCTGTAGTCTGAATTTCTGAGAGATTATTAGCTCAAGTCAACTAAAGCGTACACTTGATTTGATTCTTATAAAATCTCTTAAAACTTACTTATCATTCAACTACGGTTCCGATGTGTGCGCGGTGGTGACGACGTGTCAGCGTGGCTGGTCTCCCATCACTCACGAGAGGCGCTGCCTTCGAGGATCGGACTCTGATCGACGGCTCCTAAACACTCGACGGTCCCGTGAAGGATCCGCCTCTTGCGGTAGTGGCGTCCACCTCACTCGCTCTGGCCCTCGGTGCTGGCTCAGCGGTTGCGACGCCTGCGCCTCCAAGAGAATGGCAGGCAGCAGCACCAGACGCCCTCTGGAGATGGCTGGCGGATCGGCTGAGAGGCAACTGGAACGGGTGCCACATCCGAAATTGGCATCGGAACCGCTGGGAAATCTCCCCCCGACGCGGATGGTGGTGGTGGACCGAATGTTGATCCTCGCTCCTCCAGAACACCCTCCGGCATCTGGATGTCGGACTCGGTTCGTGGTGGGATCATACGAACCGATATCTGGCTCGACCAGCAGATCCTTCTGCTGCTCTTTGAACTGGCCTTCCCAGTAGATGCGACGCTGCTCGCAACCGTTTGTGGCGTCGGTTGTCGTGGTGGCGGGGTCGCTGATCTGTCAACAGCGATGACCTCCGACCTCTCCTTCTTATTGTCCTCTGGAACAACGACTTTCTCTGCGGCAGAATCGAGAAATTCGACGACAGTTGTATCCAGGTATCGGAAGGTATCCGGCCTGTCGGTGTGGTGGTAGATCACCGACGTCTCCTTCGATGTGTCGTAGATGAGGAGGTTATCCATGGAAGGAGAGCGTTCGCAAGTGGGCGTCCCTGCCACCTGCTGCTGTCCAGCATCTTTGTCGATGAAACGATCGACCTCTGGGTCCCAACAGTAGACGGTGGTCTCAGACGGATGGCACTCCCTGTCCTCCACCGCTACGTTGGCAATCCCAGAGGGGGCACTGACGGTCATGCTGGGACTAGCAGAGGTGGACGCAACGTTTATTTCATGGGGCGAACTCACCAGCACATCGGGCTGGGACTGGCGTGTATGGCGCTCTACCTCTTCCTGCAGTGGAGGACAGTCGACGGCTGACGCGTCATCCGGTGGAGAAGACGCTCGGTCGGCCGCGACATCCACAAGGCCAGAGGGAGGTGAAGGGGAGGCGACGGGGTCATCGACCAGGGGCACACCAGACAGGCCGCGGCCGTCGTGGCTCGAAGAACGGCTGTCTGGCTGGGGCTCGTGCAGACCCTGGTCGGGAAATCCTCTGTGCGGGTCTGTAACCGCTGTGACGTCAACCGCAGACGGTCCGTCCACTCCTGGCTTCTCGTCGGCAGTGGCAGCACCGAACGGCGTTGGAGACGCCTCGGCCACTCCGACGTCTGGCACACCAGGAGGACACCGAATCGGAGCGCAGCAGAGGAAGGTGGACGAGACAGCAGGGAGAGGCGGCGCTGTGTCGACCGGAAGCGAAGTCGTCACCCTAGACACCGGTCCGTGAGGCGGAGCACACGGCGCTCGTCGGGCTAGGGCGGGGCAGGGGCTATCCAGTACGACTGAGCCGCTCTCACCTGTGTCGTCCTCATCGGAAATGATCTTCGGAGTCGTCGTCGGCAACGGCGGCGGCGGCGGCGTTGAAGCAGCGGCAGCGACGGCTTCCGACTCGGTCGCAGGGTCGGCGAGGCCCACTCGACGGCGATGTCGGCCGAAGCCCCGACAGACCATTTCCCATATCCGAAACATATCGATATCACTCGAGAATAAAAATCGTATTTCCAAGAAGCTCAAGGGCAACCAGCGGAACAATAAAACTCGAATGACAATAAATATGCTACGTCACGCATATGCAAATTGCGATTGGCACCGGAAATGACGTCATGCATACATTATAGAAATCGCTCCAAAGGCGTCTGTAATTATTACGAGATTGTTTAATCCATCGACGTATATTGAGTGGACATAGCATGCGCCAATATCGTCGATGACTAAAACTGAAGCCTACGCTCAATATGCTAATGAGGGGTGTGTGACGTCACGTTAGGCAGAAAGCTTAGTATCTATCATGGACGTACATATAGTCGTATACGTCTGATAGAACTTCTAGTTATATTAAACTTAAACTTAGTTAACTAAGGCACTGCTCAAAAGGAAACGCGCGGGACACCAGCTTATTCTGATCGCTCTGTCGGGTCAGAAGCAGTGTTATTTCAGTTATGGTTTTTCAGTTACAGTTTCAGTTACAGTTATCTATTTTTTTATTTTTCAGTTACAGTTTCAGTTACAGTTAACTGCAATGAGATTTTTCAGTTTCAGTTACAGTTATTTCTTATTTTTCAGTTACAGTTTCAGTTACAGTTATTACGTGTATATTCAAACGTCACAACTACTAAGACACTGATCACAGTCCCACATATTGCGCAAAGTTCCCAGAAAATTGGTCTCCTGATCAATTTGATTTTACATATTGTCGGTTGACTTTAAGGAACACACGACGTTCCAGGTTTACACTTAATCTGTTTCGCTTTCTTGCACTCAAGTCCCCACAAACTGAGAAGACGCGCTCAACGTATGCTTGTGAAGCAGGCGCGGATACGAAGTCTTCTGCAATCAGGGCCAGAGATGGATAGGAGCTCTGTCACATATCATGCTCACAAACCGAAAGATAACGAGTGAAACACCCCTCAAAGTGATTAATCAGCTTGTCATGTAATAGCAGAATTACAAATGTTATAGAAAGGCAGTAGTCAAACATACTACTATACTATACACTAAGGGGTAGTAAGGGCTCAACTAATGACTAGTTTCTCTTCATTGGTCTCGTGTTCTTTAAAGGCATTTCTTCTCCCCCGAAGTTTCCGTGCTGAGAAAGCCTCTGAATATAGTTATGTTGTGATAAATGTATAGAAAAAGCACTTGTTTTATTTTCAAGTTAACTCCTTTTGATTCTTCAGTTATACACTTATTGTTTTTCAGTTTCTATTACAGTTTCAGTTATTCAACACTTTTCAGTTTCAGTTTCAGTTACAGTTAACTGGCATAGATTTTTCAGTTATTCTGCCATTTCAGTTACAGTTTCAGTTAATAGAAATAACACTGGTCAGAAGGGTTGTCCAGAGACAATAATGCACTGTAATTGTAAGGCCTATTTTTGTTTACCCTCCATGTGCTACGTTCTGTGTCTAAGTTCTCTGATGTTCTGTGCCTATGTCCTATTTATGTTCTCTGCGTTCCCTTGTGTTTCCTGTTCCTTGTTCCTTGTCATCTGTTTCTTGCTCCTTGCTCCCTGTATTTTTGTTCCATATTCTCTCAGTTCCCTTGTGTTCCTTCGTCCATGTTCCCTTGTTCTCTGTGTTTCTTGATCTTGTTTCCTATTTTCCCTGTTTCCCTGTGTTCACTTGTGTTCGTGTCACCTATTCCCTATTCTGTGTCTAAGTTCTCTGATGTTCTGTGCCTATGTCCTATTTATGTTCTCTGCGTTCCCTTGTGTTTCCTGTTCCTTGTTCCTTGTCATCTGTTTCTTGCTCCTTGCTCCCTGTATTTTTGTTCCATATTCTCTCAGTTCCCTTGTGTTCCTTCGTCCATGTTCCCTTGTTCTCTGTGTTTCTTGATCTTGTTTCCTATTTTCCCTGTTTCCCTGTGTTCACTTGTGTTCGTGTCACCTATTCCCTAATGCTCCCTGTAATGTTCTATATTCCCTGATATTCTCTGTTTTCACGTTCCATATGTTCCATGTTCCCGGTTTGTTCCGTGATCCATGTTCCGTATTTTCTCTGTTCTGTGTCCACTATGCTCCATTATATTCCTATGATGTTCATCATTTCCCTATGTTCAGTGTTCCTTGTTCCTTATGTTCCATGTTCTCTGTTCTGTGCTCCCTATGTTCCCTGTTCCCTGTTCTGTGTTCCCTTTGTTCTATGGTCCATGTTCCCAGAAATTTCCTATAATGTTCTCTTGTTCCCTGTTCCATGTTCTATGAGCTCTCTGTTCTGTGTCCAATATGTTTCATTATGTTCCCTGATATTCCTATGTTCCCCAGTTCTCTATGTTCCATGTTCTCTGTTCTGTGCTCCCTATGTTCCATGTTCTCTGTTCTGTGTTCCATTTGTTCTTTGGTCCATGGTCCGTGATATTATTTATGATGTTCTCGTGTTCCCTGTTCCATGTTCTATGTATATACTCTCTGTTCCGTGCCCAATATGTTCCATTATGTTCCATAATATTCCTATGACGTTCCCTATTTCCCTATGTTCCATGTTCCTGTACGATTATGGTCCATGGTCTGTGTTCCCTATGTTTTATGTTCTCTTTTCTGCGTTCCCTTTGTTATATGATCACTGTTCCGTGATATTTTTTATGATGTTTCTTTGTTCCATGTTCCTGTTCCTCGTGTTATCTGTTCTGTGTTCCTTTGTTCTATGGTCCATGTTCCCAGATATTTCCTATAATGTTCTCTTGTTCCCTGTTCCATGTTCTATGAGCTCTCTGTTCTGTGTCCAATATGTTTCATTACGTTCCATGATATTCCTATGATGTTCCCCAGTTCACTATGTTCCATGTTCCTGTTCCTTATGTTCCATGTTCTGTGATCCCTTTGTTTCATGTTCTCTGTTCTGCGTTTCCTTTGTTCTATGATTCATGTTTCGTGATATTCCCTATGATGTTCTATTGTTCCATGTTCCTGTTCCTTGTGTTCTCTGTTCTTTGTTGAAAAAGAAATATTATGTTCTGTGATATTCTCTGTTATGTTCTTCTGTTTCTTATGTTCCATCTAAGCACATTATGTTTGCTTTGCAGGGTGAGAATTGTGAGATATAGGGACTAATCTCATATGAGCGCTACGTTTCTGCCTAACGTGACGTCATAGCCACACAACGTGCTAGGCGTCATTTTTAGCCGGCTCATGCTATGTCCACTCAATATACGTCGATGGTTTAATCGATATCTTTTAATTATTTAATATTTAGCGGCGAAGGTGATAGGGACGGTGGTAATGGCGACGATGGTTTTGATAGCCTTGAGTGAAATACTGTTCAAGAGACAGCTAGGCCTAGATGTACTGTATGCGCCATCGACACCGTTGGCGGTAGGCCTATACGCCTGACAAACGAGGCAAGTATAATAGGCCTATATTAGCCTATCATAGAGTTATAATTATTGGTGACAGTAAAAGGTGCTATGGATTGATAATCATGATAACTTAGAACAGCGGCGCCCGCAGGATTTTTTTCTTGTACGCACAGAAATTTTCGATGGAGGGGCGAACAGGAAAATTTTTTCGTTAGGTCGCCGAAAAAACTGATGACCTTTTTTTTTAGTCGTCAACCTAGAATTTCCCAAAAACATACATTTTCTCTCCGCCGAAAAAACTGATGACCTTTTTTCTGGGTCATCGCGCTGTACGCACTTACGTATGTGATGTGCGTACGTCTGCGGGCGCCGCTGCTGTACGCACTTGCGTAAGTGCGTACGCCTGCGGGCGCCGCTGACTTAGAACGAGAGTAGTTGCAGCTAAATTTTTACTGGTGATGGCGGTGGTGGAACCGTGGTTGTGGTGATGCTGATAATGAAATAATAATAATATCGGTTAGGACTAGGCTATCACTATCGGTTAGGACTCAATCTTTGTGCACCTCATCAATGCCAGTGTGGCGAGCCCGCCGATCCCGGAGGCAACCACGGGTTTGTCTGCAGACGATCTGCGGGTAGAGCGGCACACCACTTCGCCATGAATGACATCATATGGAGAGCACTGGTAAAATCGGACATTCCAAGCACGAAGGAGCCACCGGGCCTGATCCGCACGGATGGCAAGAGACCGGACGGAGCAACACTGGTTCCCTGGGCGAGGGGCAAGTATGTCGCATGGGATGCAACATCCATCCACACCTGTGCTGCCTCCTACCTCAACATTTCGGCTGGAATGCCCGGTGGGGCAGCCGAACACGCCGCAAACCGGAAGTGCGCCAAATATTCAACACTCCCGGCCACCCACGACTTCGTCCCCATCGCCATCGAATCGCTGGGCCCGATCAATCGGTCAGGTCGCGAATTCCTGTCTGAGCTGGGGCGCCGTATGACCGCCGCTTCTGGTGACCCTCGTGAGACTGTGCACTTATTCCAACGGCTATCGATATGCACTCAAAGATTCAACGCCATAGCATTCAGGGGCACTTTCACACAACCAACCGGAGTCGAGGACGACCAGCCATACCAACAATAATTGCATTATGTATTAGGCTTTGCATGCATCTGTGGGAATACAATTAGCACATTTTGCTAGTGTCTAGCCTAGTGCTCACCGTTAATCAGTTCCAGCCAGTTGATGTTGCTCTGTTGGTTTTGAAAATAAATGATGGTTTTGTCATAATAATAATAATAATAATAATAATAATAATAATAATTGTCAACCTTCAATTGACCTTCAAGTTTTCTTCCTTTTTCTTCAGTTCAGTAGCGCAGCCTACGCCTAACCTAGTCACTGTATTTCGGTATCTAAAGCTAGTGTATAAGTTTCTAAAGTTCTTAACTTGTTCAATTACAACAAAGCTCTCTTTCTTGTATTTTCTTCTTCGTTCATAACAACGCAAATAACACAACAATGGATCAACGACGACAAACGCTTGAATTCTACGACAGCAACGCAACTATTATTATCTAACTCCACTGTTCTCTAAAACGTCCTCTATTCTCTACTACCAACTCCTTCTTCTACAACTTAACTCACTGTCTAGACGTACACTCTTCCCCTTGCCGCTCTGTCCTTCTATCTGTCCGTCTGTCTGTCTGCCTATCCGTCTCTCTCGCGCTCTCCGGCGACGGTCGGCCGAGCCGCGCCAACTTTCCCGCCAGTCTGTCACCTGCAGGCCTAACTGTCTAGACGCTGACCTTGAGCTGGTCTATTCGTACGCCTAAACATCAACTGACCACATAGACTATACAAAATTAGCTCACATTACCTCCCTCCTTTCTTTTAAAGAGAGCTAATTATCTATAAAAATTAGCGAACGTACCTTAACTAAACAATGCAAATAGTCCATAACATAATACATCATAAAATATCTTACACTACAATCTAGACAGACAATCAGCTACTACATTCAATTTACCTTTCTTATAGTTCAACAGAATGTCAAAATTTTGCAATGATAAAGACCATCTGACTAATTTAGCAGATTTCGACATTGATTCAGTCAAATAAACTAAAGGATTATGGTCTGTAAATACATTGATTTTAGAACCAATAAGAATTTCTTTCAACTTGTTTAAAGCCCATATGATTGCATAGGCTTCCTTCTCAATCGTCGCCCACCTCCTCTGAGTATCTGTCAGCTTCTGACTGATAAATGAAACGGGACGTTCAATCCCTTCCTCGTCCACCTGGGACAGTACAGCTCCCACAGCAAAATCACTGCTATCACAGTACAAATTAAATGGTTTCCCAACCTCAAACATATATAGAATCACATTTGATAAGACAATCTGTTTAAGGGAATCAAAAGATTTCTGATGTGCATCAGTCCAAACAATGTTATCAGGTACTTTCTTGCTGGTCAAGTCTGTCAATGGTTTAGCAATTTCAGCAAAATTACAAATAAACTGTCTGTAAAACCCAAAAAATCCTAAGACTTGCTTCACTTCCTTCCTGGTTTCAGGTTTCTTCAAATTAATTAAACTGTCAATCCTGTCTGGATTCATCATCTTCTTCCCTGATCCTATGAGGTGACCGATGAACTTCACCTCACTCTTACCAAACACACATTTCTTCAAGTTCAATGTTACATTATGCAGTCTTATTTGTTTCAAAAATAATTCCAAATGTCTTAAATGAATGTCCCAATCATTAGAATGTACTGCAATGTCATCAACATAAGGTTCAGTAAAATCATGAATCGGTTGCAAAATCATATTTATCGCTTTTACAAAAGTCCGTCCAGAGTTAATCATTCCAAACGGAACACGCGTAAATTCATACAGTCCATTATGTGTAACAAACGCAGTCTTCCATTGGTCACTCTTTTTCACAGGACAAGTCCAATATGCACTGCGACAGTCCAGAACAGAAATGAACTTGGATTTTCCAACTTTGCTCAAAACATCGTTGACGATTGGCATAGGATATCTGCAGTTTTCAGTAAAAGAGTTAATGTATCTGTAGTCACAAGCCAATCTCAAGGATCCATTCTTCTTTTTGACAATGACAAGTGGACTTGCCATTCTGCTTGACGATGGTTGAATGATGTTTTCTTTCAGCATCTCTTGTATTTGTTTTTCCACTTCTGCTCGGTATATTAATGGTATTCGATATGCCACGAATTCTTTTTCTCGAAAGTCTGGTCTCAGCACCACTTCGTGTTCTACTAATGTACATAGTCCAGGTTTGTCTGAAAATCTGTCTGTATATCGATTCAGTACATCAAGTAATTGTTTCTGCTGTTCGCTGGTCAGATGTCCAATTTGTTCGTAATCCAATTGAAGTGACTTCTGTTTTGTCTCTGAATAGTCTTCCTTCAGCGGTATTTCTACCACTGATCCAAATTCGTCATCCTCTTCCACGATCAGACCACAAGACAATGTTCTCGTAATGAACTTCCTCATCTTGTTAGCATGAATAATCCGTCGACCGTTTTCGTTCATGTCCACCAGATACGAATATTTGGATCTTCTTTGCAGGACCGTGCATGGACCATGCCATCGGGAGATCAATTTATTGGTTGACGTTGGATACAGCACGATGACGTTCTCTCCTGGCTCGAATTCTTTATCTTTTGCTCTTTTGTTGTATTGACTGGCGTACTGTTTTTGCTTTTCTTCAGCACAGCTCTCGGCGAATGTCAAGGCCTTTTCCATGTCTGCTCTTAAATTCTTCAGGTACTTTGCCGGTTGCACTCCAATGTTCGGTGGTAGATTTATTTCTTTGGTCCAGCTTTCTTTAAGGATGGTGAGTGGCCCTCTCGGCAACTTTCCATAGACCAGCAAATACGGTGCCACTCCTGTAGTTGCATTAGGCACTTCTCTCAATGCCCAAACTGTAAATGGAATAATTTTATGCCACTGTCTCGGATTTTCCACAACGACATGATGAATCATTTTCTTGAACGTTTGATTCCATCTCTCCACCAATCCTGCCGCTTCTGGATGTCCTGGCGAATCGAATCGAGGACAACACCCCATCAGTTTCAGAAATTCTCTTGTTAGACTGGCTGTAAAATTCGTCCCTCTATCGCTCGTTATTACTGACGGAACTCCCACATCCATGAACAGCTTCATCAAAGCTTCGCATACAGCCTTAGCGGTCAATGACTTCATCAAGAATATTGTCGGCCATCTTGTACATGAGTCCACGATGCACAAACAATACTTATGCCCTGCTGCTGAAGTCGGTTCGATTGGTCCTACGACGTCCATGGTCATTCTTCTGAACGGCACATCCTCTCTTGGTATTGGTGTAATCGGCACTCGATCCATCACCAAACTTCGTGCTTTCAACTGACACTTCTCACAGGACTTGCAGAATTTCACCACATCTCTCCGCATTCTTGGCCACACAAAGGACAACTTGATACGTTCCCTTGTCTTCTCTTCTCCCAAGTGTCCGCCAAATACTGACTCGTGCGCCAATTCCATCACCTGAATTCTTCTTTCCTTCGGCAACACCAACTGATACACCAACTGGTCCAACATTTGATGCTTCTTATACATCAACCCATTCACCACACTAAACTCTGATCCTTTGTCTTCAGCTATCTTCCACCACAACCTCAGTGACTCGTCATTTCTCTGCTGCTCTTCAAATTTCTTTGCGTCTGCCAATTGTCTTTCATCACTCGTATTCTCGGCAAACAAATCCCTCATACTCGTGTCTATTTCACCATCACTCTCAGAATCATCATCATTATCACGTTCACATGCAACCATCTCTTCTTCAATTTCATTGTTTCCGGATGTTATTCCTTCTTCTTCTTCTTGAACGCTTTGTTCATCATCGCTTTCTGTGTCTTCAACTAGCAAACTTTCATTTGACTTTTCCTCTTCTCCTTCTTCCACTTCTCTTCTCCGACTCTGTGCTCTTGTAGTCACATTCGCTTGCAATTCTCCTTGTAATACATTCACTGGTGGAACCTCTTTCAGTTCTGCGATTATCTCTGGATGCAGCAAGAACTTTTCTTTGTTATCTTTGCACAAGACTGCCGGAATGCTGGCACACACCAAGGTTAAATATGGCGCGATATTTACTCCCTTGTCTTTCAAATCTCCTCCTTCGTTATGACAACTCATCCGCACTTCGATTTTCACCAACTTAGCTGGAATGGGTTCTCCAGCCACACATTGCAAATGTACTCTGCCAATTTCTTCCACTGTCGCTCCTTTCAACAATTCCTCATTGATTACTGGAATCTCAGTACCAGAGTCGATCAGCGCTCTGACTTGCACGGGATGACAACTGTCATCATTTCCACGTATCTCTACATTGACATGCTGTAGTAAAGACTTCTTCGTACGTTGACACTCATCTTTGCTTTCTGTTTCTCGACCAGTATCTTTAATTGGAGCAGAATTTACTATTTCTCTCTGTATAGCAAATTGAGGCGTGCACTTCATCACTGACTTCACTTCCGTTTCGCGGTTGTCTTGTTCTTCAGACTGATTCGGTGCATTCATTACTTGTATCTGATTTACTCTGAGATTTTCTGCACTTCGAGTAAATCTATTTCTCAGATTCGTCATTCTTGGTGGTACTTTGCAATCCTTTATCAGATGTCGGTCTGACTGACAATTATGGCAACGTTTCTTAACAATCCCTCTCTGTTCAGTGCTCTCCCGCCTGTAATTGTACGCTGTATTGTTTTCTCTTTGGCGTCCCATCACTGGAATTCGACTGTACATTTGTCTGTCACCCGTTGCTTCTCTTCTATCTTGACCAAACTGTCTTCCAGGAGCACCATCATTCCTTGTTTCGTTATTTCTGGCTTGGTTTCCTGTTTCTTTGTTATTACTATTCCACCTGGGTTGCTTCGAACTATTTCCCCATGCTTCATATTTCGGTTTGTCTTGAAACATTAGACCAATTCGATTGTTCACGTGTACGTCTGCGAGTTCTGCAACATTACTAGCTTCAAAGCATTCAGTACCCTCTTTTGCTAGTACGAACTGTAGTGGACCCGGTGGTAGACATTCTTTCAACTTATCCGCCACCAATAGATCAAATAACTTCTCGTAGCTTTTGCCCACTCGCCTACTTCTGACATAGTAGTTCAACAGATTCTTCAATCTTGCTGTAAACATTGTGTATGTTTCTTCTGCCGTTTTCCTCGCATCTCCAAATCGTGATCGATATTCTCTCGCTGTCAATTTGAATTCTTTCAGTAAATGTTCTTTCACTATGTCGTAATCATCCAGATCATCGAAAGACAATCGGTTCAACACCGTTCTCGCTCTTGGCGTCATTAGTGGTAACAGCAATTTGACCCAAAACTGCTTTTCCACCGTAAAACTGTTGAATGCATTCTCAACTGTCTCAAAATATAATGGCACCTCCATTATATCATATGGCATCTTAGGTAATACGTGTTTCATTGCATCACCTATCCTTTTAATCTTGGACACCATTGTCTCACTTTCTCTGATCCTGTTTCGTTCTGACTCCTCACGGCTTCTTCTGTCGTCTTCATCTCTTTTCTTGAGTCTATTTTGATCTTCTACCCTACGCAGTTCTTCTTGTTCTATCTTCTGCTGCAACAATTCTAACTGCCTTCTGCGTTCCTCCTTTTCAATAGCCATTTCTCGGAGCTGAGCTTCCTTAAGAGCGAGTTTCTTTTGTTCTAATTCTAATTGTTCTTCCCTTTCTCTTTCCGCTTTTTCCAAATTTTCTTTCTCCATTTTCAATTCTTCCTGTCGAATCTCTTCGGCTCTTTGTAATTCTGCCAAACGCATGGCTTCTTTGTCTTCCTCACGAATCTTTTGCTCTTCAATCTGTTGTTTTCGTATTTCTTCATCACCTTTCCTTGCCCTCTCGTATTCTATCATCAATTCCATTCTTCTTCGTTCAGCTTCGTCACGATCTCTTTTCAGTTGTTCTAGCTGAAGCTGGAACTGCTGCTTCTGCATCTCAATCTCTTGTTGTCTCATCCTTTCTGCTTGTTCTGCTCTTGCCTTTTCCTCTAGTCGAAGCTTTTCTGTTCGTTCAATCTGCTCTTGTATCCGTTCTTTCTCCTCCTGTCTCCGTTTCTCCTCTTTCTCTTTATCTTCTTGTCTACGTTTCTCCTCTTTCTCTTCTCGTCTACGTTGCTCCTCTTTCTCTTCTTGTTTTTGTTCTTTCTCCTCCTGTCTGCGTTGCTCCTCTTTCGCTTTTTCTTCTTGTCTGCGTTGCTCCTCCCTCATCATCATAAATTGCATCAACGCCTCCATAGACATCGGTGCCGGTGGTTTTTCAATTGGTTTCTCCTCAACACCACCCACAGCACCTTTCTCTTCAGCTTCCTTTTTAAGCCAAACCTCTGCTAAAGCTTCCATCAAATTTTCCCTAGACATCACATCGACTTCTTCCACATCTAGACCGGCTTCAATTAAATATTTTATTATTCGATCAGAAGCCATCTTTTTTATATTTGCTTTCTTTTGTTCTGTAAGTTTCTCCATCTTTCTTCTTTACTTCAGTGATTACCGTGAAGAAATCAAGGGAGTGGCTATGAATATCTGTGATTGGCTGACTTTAATTCTTATGGCTCCTTGGGTAAACAAGCAAGTTTTGTATACCTCTCTCTGTTGCGTTGTCGTAATGTTATTCGTATGTCCGTTGTATCTTCTCACCAGACTCCGAAATGCGTCTCCAATCGACCGGATGCTCAGTTTCCTTCTCCCGTGTGGTCGGCTCCTCAGATTGATTCGATATTCACCGTCCGTAACTTGGCGTCGAAAACGCTTCGTAAGCAAAATCCACCGTAAATATTCCTCCAACTGAAAATATTCCTCCGATTGAAAATATTCCTCCAATTGAAAATATTCCTCCAACTGAAAATATTCCTCCAACTGAAAATATTCCTCCAACTGAAAATATTCCTCCAATTGAAAATATTCCTCCAACTGAAAATATTCCTCCGATTGAAAATATTCCTCCAACTGAAAATATTCCTCCAACTGAAAATATTCCGCCAATTGAGTTCGCTATCCCAACGTCCTTTGCTTGAATTCAGTATCCCACCGCTATCACCAAAATGTCAACCTTCAATTGACCTTCAAGTTTTCTTCCTTTTTCTTCAGTTCAGTAGCGCAGCCTACGCCTAACCTAGTCACTGTATTTCGGTATCTAAAGCTAGTGTATAAGTTTCTAAAGTTCTTAACTTGTTCAATTACAACAAAGCTCTCTTTCTTGTATTTTCTTCTTCGTTCATAACAACGCAAATAACACAACAATGGATCAACGACGACAAACGCTTGAATTCTACGACAGCAACGCAACTATTATTATCTAACTCCACTGTTCTCTAAAACGTCCTCTATTCTCTACTACCAACTCCTTCTTCTACAACTTAACTCACTGTCTAGACGTACACTCTTCCCCTTGCCGCTCTGTCCTTCTATCTGTCCGTCTGTCTGTCTGCCTATCCGTCTCTCTCGCGCTCTCCGGCGACGGTCGGCCGAGCCGCGCCAACTTTCCCGCCAGTCTGTCACCTGCAGGCCTAACTGTCTAGACGCTGACCTTGAGCTGGTCTATTCGTACGCCTAAACATCAACTGACCACATAGACTATACAAAATTAGCTCACAATAATAATAATAAAAATAATAATAATAATAATCATAGATTGAGTATTCTTGACTTTTGGGTTTAATATTCGTAAATATTCGTGAATATTAAGATTTTTTAATATTCGTAAATATTCGTAAACATTCGTTAACGAATTAAAGTGAACCATCGAAATCACAATGTTACCCGGTAAAGCAGTTTAAGTTTCTGTATGTCTCCATGACATTCACTCGCATTCAGCCTGATTCAGGACAGAGTTGTATTAAAATCTGCAATGCGCTTAATAGGGAAAAATTTTGCTTGTAATCTGGCGCTGTTATTTCCTACGTTGGCATTTATATTTACTCATTCTGCTCAGTGGCGGATTCACGTTTTTTTGCACGGGGGGGCGAGGAGAATTTCAAGAGGGCGCCTGTACTTGTCATGTCATGTCATGTCAATGCGCCGACGTCGCTTCGCGACGGTTGGCTGCATGATCGGACCAATGTACTCCAGCAAGATCTGTCTTTTACTGTCCTCAATAGCGCCGCTCCCGATAGACCGGTCCACAACGTGATGCTATCGAGCCAGCATACTCTAGGTCTACCGCGGCTACGAACACCCTCCACCAACCCCATCATGACACTATTTTCAATATTGTCCGGCTGTCGCAGGATGTGGCCAAAGTATCGTAATTTCCGGGTTTTGACATGGCCTAACAACTCGCATTTTGTTCCTGCTAATTTGTAAACTCGTTCATTAGTCAACATTTCTGTCCATGAAATACGTAGTAATTTCCTAATGCATTTGTTTTCGAAAGCCTGTATAATTCTTTCTTCCTCCTTCTTTAGAGTCCACGTCTCACAACCGTATGTTGCTACTGGCCACACTAAGGCCCTCATCAGCCGTATTTTTGTCTTGGAGCTGATTGCCTTATTCTTCCATACCTTTGTCAACTTAATCATGACTCATGTACCCATGGCTAACCTTGTTTTCACTTCTACATTACAGTCTGCATCTTTCGTTACTCTGCTTCCCAGATAGACAAAGGAGTCTACCTGCTCTAAACTACCACTGATCACTCTAATCTCCAATTCTGTGTCCGTATTTGTCATGACCTTCGTCTTTGCGGCATTAATCTTCATGCTATACTCGTTTGCAGACCTCTCAACCCTGTCCACCAATTCTTGTAGCTCCTCTGGTGATGTAGTCAGTAATACAATGTCATCTGCGTATCTTAGGTTGTTAATGGTTTTACCCCCGATTCTGAATCCACTGTTGAATCCCTGCAAGGCTTTCCTCATTACTTGTTCTGCTAGAATGTTAAAAAGACATGGTGAAAGGTTACACCCTTGTCGCACTCCTTTCTTAACTCTGAACCATGCTGACGTAAGTCCATCTGTCCTAATATTTGCGCGTTGTTTTTTGTAAAGTTTCTGCAGCAGCTGAACTATTTGAGGCGGGAAACCCATTTCTAACATAGTCAGCCAGAGTTTGTCGTGTTGTATCATGTCGAACGCTTTTGTGAAGTCAATGAAGCAGAAATATAGTGGTTGGTTCCTTTCCCTTGCTTTTTCCAAGATTATTCGGAGGTTTGCGATTTGGTCACGTGTTCCTCTTCTAGGTCTGAAGCCAGCTTGTTCCTGGGCGATCTCGCTTTCAAGTTTGGATTGTATCCGTTCTAGTATCACTCGTAATAGGATCTTGCTAGCATGAGAGACCAGTGCGATAGTACGATAGTTTCCGCAATAAAGCGGGTCACCTTTCTTGAAAAGTGGGATGAAAGTTGACTGCGTCCACTCATCTGGCCACTCTCCGCTCCTCCACACCTCCGTGCATATGTCATGTAGTTTGGTCAGCGTCATTTCCCCGCCGTACTTAAGCATTTCAGCGGCTATTGCATCTGGGCCTGGTGCCTTTCTCGTAGTTGATTTTAACAAAGCTCGCCTGATTTCTTCCTTCAGAGGTGGTGGTTCCCTTTCCTGAACATCTATATATGTATGATCGTCCGTATCGTCATACAACTCCTCGCAGTATTCTTGCCATCTTCCATTCACCTTCTTCGGATCCACAATTTTTGTCCCTGCGATGTCCTTTATGGCTGTGGTGCGCGGAGTGAATGATTTGGTGAGTCTCTTTACGGTCTGGAAGACGAATCTGCTGTTGCCTCTTTTTGCGTTTTCCTCCAACTCACTGCATAACGTTTCTAGTTCTGTTTGCTTGTCCCTACGCAGCATCCTTTGCACCTCACTTCGTAATTTTTTGTACTCGTCTGGAGACTTTGCTTTTGCTTCACGCTTCTTTTTTATGACTTCAAAGGTGTCGTCTGCGATCCAGTTTTTGTGTATGATCTTGTCTTTTTGCAATGTCACACTTGCAGCACCTAGTGTGATGTCTTTCAGTTGTTGCCATAGTTCGTCAGGTGTGCGTGGTTCGGTGACTCTTTCCAACTCTTCGAATCTATTGGTCACTTCGAGTTGGTACTGCCGTCTGATCTCTTGGTCACCAAGTTTTTCAATATCAATCAGAACTGGTCTGTTGATCCGTTTCTTTTTAAACCTTAGCTGTAGTGTCAACACCACGAGATTGTGGTCAGAGTCACAGTCCGCGCCCAAACACGTTCGTGCATTATTTACTGATTGTTTCCATTGCTTGTTGATCAATATGTAGTCAATCTGCGATCTGGTGACTTTGTCTGGACTCCTCCAAGTATATCTGTGTCTGTTATGTAATCGGAAGAGTGTATTGGTGATCACCAGTTTGTGTTCCTCACAAAAGTCTACTAGTGTCTGGCCCCTCTCATTTCTCATGCCGTGACCATATCTCCCAAGGACATCTGTCTCCAATGAGTCCTCCCCTACTCGTGCATTGAAGTCGCCTGTAACCACAACTATGTTCCGTTTAGGTGTTGCTGCCAGCACTTCTCTCATCTCTCGATAAAATTCCTGCACTTCTTCATCTGGCTTGTCCGCTGTTGGTGCGTAGCACTGCAACATAGTGATGTCTCTAGGTTTTGAGGCGAACGTGGCTGCTATTATTCTGCTGCTCACTGGGTTGTACGATGTTAAACATGTGGCGACTTTCTTATTAATCCAAATGGCAACCCCATGATGCTCACGACTCTCTTTTCCCGAGAATAGTATAGTGTGTCCATCTTGTGTTTTAAAGTGTCCAGTGCCTGACCATTTAGTTTCCGATAACCCGCACATGTTGATGTCAAGTCTTGTTAACTCGCTGCTGAGTATCGACAACTTTCCTAATGAGTTTAATCCTCTCACATTCCACTGTCCCATTCTTGCGCGACATCTCCCGCTCAAGAAGTGCATATTCTTTTTTTCCATTTCAGGTCCTTTTTCTGATGATGGTGCTGCCGACAACGGCAGCGTCGGTATCACAAGGAGACAGTAGCACACTTGTCGACACCCACCCTATCTGCAATGGGTGCCGCGGACCTTTTTATCCTGGGCGACGTCCGAGCCAGTATTGATTGCTTTTTTGTACGATCCATTCATGCTCTGTGGGGAGTTGAAAGACTAACTGAGCACCCCAGTCTCTTGTTAGCCTGACAGTTGATTCACCGTTGTACCAGGTTAGACCCGGCGTGCGCCTCATCATAGTTCGATGATCACCGTTTCAGCGTATCAAGCGCTTCCTCCGCCAATCATCAAAAGAGCCATGCTGCCACCCATGGTTCTGATGGTTTAAGGTAAACCAACAACCGGCTGTAGTTTCGCGTCGTACCCAGGAACACATGACTCTATTACTGAGTAACAGCTGAATATCCCTATTCTCTTGCTGATTTCGCAGTTGATTAACCGTTGCACCAGGTTGGACCTAGTATGCGCTCAATCATACGCCCGACGGCTGCCGTTGGGTGCATTTACGCTCCTCATCCGCCAGCTACCGATAAGAGCCGTGCTGCTGCCCGCGGTTCTAGGTTTTGAGGGAAACCCATACCCGGTTGTAGTTTAACGTCATACCCAGGAGTGAGAGGAATTTGACTGAACGATAAAGATGTTTGAAATGTAAATAAGCGAGCAACTTTGCTGCGTTGCTAGGCAACGTATTGTGACGTCGTAGGATGATAAACTTTTACCGTTGTAGATTATGAAATCCGTTTTAGTTTCCAGATGCACAATAATCCACGCATTTCGACTGAAAACCTTCAAAATTACGAATACGACGTTAGACAAATTATAGATATTCCTGATCCTGAGAACGGTAGAAGTACAACGGTATAGAAAACGTGTTCTGACGAGCTCGCGTTACGTGCTAAGACAGTAAAATACTACGAGAGATAAACTCCATCGACTGACTGTTGTTACGTCATATCCCCTTATGCCTGTACTTAGGCTACATAGTTTAAAACAGTAAATTAGTTATAATTAATCCGATTTTTCCGAGTACATCGAGCAGAATCAAGAATCTAAAACAGAAACTTTTTAAACTTGTGTGCTTGACTACTTACTTGAGTTACATAAATTTATGCTTATATAACAAATATTTATTAATGCTATTTATAGGATATTGATCCAGGTAAACGTGTATTTTAGCGTCGTGAAATATTCGCTCGTTGCAGCATTTTTATTTTTAATCAATCCAACTTCTAATTTGGCGAGTATCCTTTTCATCGATCCAGCTTCTGTTTAGGCAAGAATTTACTTAATCAACCCCGCTTCTATTTCGTCAGCAAATATTTTTCATCAATATAACTTCTATTTAATTTAAAATTATTGTTCATCCAGATGCAATTTCAGCAGGATTGTTTTCATTGATTCCTCTTTTCAGGGACGGATACAGAAATTTTCGAGGGGAGGCTAAAATTTTTGGTGATCTTTCCTAGAAAATCTTATGACTTTTTTTAATCATCTGGTCGACCGTCAGCGTAATGTAGTTTTGTTGATAGTTTTGTTTGTCACTCAACTCAAATTCCCTAGGCTGGTTTTAAACAATTTTGTATCATTGACTAGAAATTTGCATTTTAAAGCGAAGAGTGTTGTGCCGCCTATCCTTTGATGTGATTTGCCTCTAGGAATACTGGGATTCGCCCAAGAGAATTCTGAGATTTGACATGAGGTTCGTAGGCTTTTTTCCAAAGAATCCTGGGATATCCATGAGTGAGCGATAAACCGAACTTTCATAGGCAATTAGCTATCCGGCAACTACATAATACATATCAATGCAATGGGCCATAGTAATAAATAAAAATAGGTAGGCCTAATGACCGCCATATGAATAAATAAAAATAAGTAATGACCGCCATAGAAAAAAATAAAAATAATTCTGTATTGAGTGTTAAATTCAAGGTGTGATTGCGCAAAGTCACTGGTAAAAGTATGAGAATTTAGTTTCTATGAAGGACATTTTAGGTTTAAGTAATAAGTACGGGCCGGGCCCGAGGGGGCGCCATTTTTTACCCAACAGGGGCACGGGGGGTCGACCAGACCCCCCGGGCCTGGACTAAATCCGCCACTGATTCTGCTACACTGGTATAAAACTACTTTATCAATTTTCAGTTACTATTATAGGCAGTTAAAGTTTATTTCTAATTTAGCCTATAGGCCTGCTATTGCTGCTACTTGCCATCGGTGACTTTGCCTCTTTCAGTTGGGAGGATGGTCAGAAGTCAGACAAAGTGACTAACATTAAGTATCGAATGTGATAGGTCTATGAATGCCTCATGGCCACATTGGCCAGACCCCTCAGAGACCTGGAAGTTTTTAACAATAAATCTATTAAAGTTATTGTAACTTACTGATTATAGGCCTATGCGTAGGCTAATTCAATTTTGTACAATTCATTCAGTAAAAGCTAAACATTTTCATAAAATAACAAAATAAAAATTAAGAATAAAGAATTTCCTGAAAAAACATAATATTTTACGAATATAATATTCGTTGGCAGTTTTAATATTCGTTAATATTCGTGAATATTTGAAAATCTTAATATTCGTAATATGCGAATACTCAATCTATGATAATAATAATGACTAGTTTTAACGGACTAGTTTTTAAACAATAGTTAGCAATGAAGTCCCTGAGGAATCCTAAATACCTCGGGGCAAAAAAAATAAAATATAAAATATAAAAAAATAATAATAACGATAATAATTATTACAATAATAATAATGATAATAATTATCATAATAATGATAATAGTAATTATAATAATAATATTGATAAAAATGCTACAAATAATAATAGTTATAATAACAGGAGGCCTAATAATGATCATAATAATAATGATAACAATCATAAAGTAATAATAGTAATAATGATTATTATTATTATAACAATGATACTAATAATAACAAAAATCATTTAAGCTTACGAGAATTGTAAGACAGCGCTTCAGTTTTTTTGCGATGCCGAGGAAAGTAATAATAATGAATTGATAAAAATGACGATGATTATGATAACGATGATGACGATGAAGATGATGATAATGATGGTGATGATTGTGACGGTAATGATAACGGCGATGACGACGATGCCGATTCTTTTAGCCTATTGTTCAATTCATGATGTCAACCGTCTAGCCATCTGTTAAAATTGCACATGTAATTAGGTGTCCCTGTTAGCGGGATATTCATCCCTTAGGGCCTTCCTTGTTGCCATCCGATTATAATTATAGTCATGACGGTACCGTTATGATGATGATGTTGGTTGATGAATGATGATGATGATGATGACGATGAATCTTCGGCGATGACACGGATGATAGCCTAGGGCAAAATGACCTAATTCTGGCCACTTCTTGAGACAAACAACTACTACATTCTTGCTGAATCAAAATGAATAATTTAAGAAGTGGGTCATTGTTAACAAACATATGATCTTCACATCTATGCATCAGTATTCTTTTTTCAAAAGTTATTTGACAAAATATTTAAGCTTTTCTAGAAGTACTGAAAAGAACCATATTCTGGCCAGGAGGCAACAATTCTGGCCATGCAGTGCCACTACTCTGGCCAGTGGCCAGAATACCGGCACTCTATGGCCAGAATTAGGTTTCAGCAAATAACATGCACATAGACATGTAGGCCTAATCCTCCAGGTTGGCTAGAGCCTAGTTCATAGGAAGATTTAAAATTTAAAGCAAAAATAAAGTTTAATGCAAGCATCAATACATGAGACAACTAAAGTGGCTTTTTCATAGACTAGTAATAAGAGTTTCGTATTGCACGGTTGACTTCACAACTGAACAAAGTTCACATTTTAAAAACTCACTATAGGGCCAGGGCTTTTTTTAACGTGCAGTTGTACACAAAATGTGCAGTTCTAAATGGATTTGTGCTGTTGTTTAAGCACTTCTGCACAGCTAGACTAGGAAAAAAGGTCCGATTAGAAGTAATTTACCATGGAAGATTGTAAAGGGAAGAAGGATTTGTGCAGTTCTAAAAATTCCTTAAAAAGAGCCCTGACTAGGGCCTACATAAAGTCATAAAAAACCTATTACGAAAAATTCTAGCTTTTAAAAATCAGCACATATGTTACTTGATACTGCTTCATATTGCATCGCTGAGTTTTAAATACATTTCTAATACCTAAATATGAGATGCAACAAGTGAGTGTCTGGCATTCAATCACTTTCACATGAAAAGCAGATGAAAATGTCTGGTCCTTCTTCTTCCAAGCCCTGGCATGCATTATGATCGATACCACTTTTGACATTCCTGACACTGTGTCCAAGCTACTTTATCTGGATCACCACAACATCGGATGGAGCAGGTGGCACAAGGAGTCATGTCCACTTTCCTATTGTACCTTTCAGAAGTTTTTCAGTGTTTTTTTTCTTTTTCTGTGATTGACCCACTCGTCTTGGTTTTGGATGTTTTGTTGTCTTGGGGGCGGAGTGCTTTTTCTGCAATTCTTTCTCCTTATTTTTCTCTCTGTTTTCCTGAATTCTTTTTGTCCTTGCTTCTCAATTGCTTGGCCTCTTTCTTTGCATCATGGTCAAGCCTCTCCTGTACATTCTTGAGTTTTGCCTCTTGAGCTTCCTTGGATACCAGCAGAGAAAAAAATCAGTTTCTTCGTTCTTTTTTGCTTACGTTCGACAGGTGTTGTTGGATAAGGGAGCACATCAGAATCAGGATCAACTTCACCTTGGCCATAATTCTGCATAATATATAGAACAGGATTAATTAATAGTTTGCATGCCATACACACATGCACATTCCAGCACAACATCATCGTCGCCATCATCATCATCATCATCATCATCATCATCATCATCATCATCATCATCATCATCATCATCATCATCATCATCATCATCATCGGTTTAACATCAATTTTCTCAAAAACTTTGTGGTATAGCCTAATAACCGTTATGGAATATAGACCATTAGGCTATCATTATTGTGATTATGCAGTCTCAATGTCATGGGCATTATTTTTGCAGTTCGTGGTCCTTTTGTTCGCTTATTAGGTCTAGGAAGGCCTATGTTATTACCTACAAAACAGTTCTTTTGAATGTAATTCAGTAAGCATACGCTAATCTGGCCACGCCGGATCATAATTCTGGCCATGGCCAGATTAAAGACTAAACTGCGGCCAGAATTAGGGCTTTTGGGGTGACACCATTAAAGTGACTAAAGCATATAACATAGCTTTTCTTGTATAAAAATTTTGACATATATTATATATATGAGAAAATATCTGTACAAAAAAATTTATACCTGTGAGATACAGCTTTCCAATCGAGAAATATCCTCTGTGAAAAAACTTTCCAATTCAATATAACGACTCCGACGTCAACGCTAATCGTCCAAACCAGACGGTGTGTTTACAAACATCCCCCATGAGTCAGAGCTATTTTTAGTAACAAAATCACCTAAAACAAAGAGTTCAGAAATAATTTTCCTCATGATATATTATACAGGTATTTCCGTTAAGGAGGCATTTGTGGTTGAAAAGTGGCCAGAAATAGGTCGCGGCCAGAATTAAGTCATTTTGCCCTATCGACGACGACGATAGGTCCAACGATGATGAAGGCATCGAAAATGATAATGATGACGGCAACAATGAACAGGCATCGGTGCATTGTAAAGCAGATCATTCGTTTGTACGCAGGTTTCTTGCCTCGGACCCGATTCCTGGATCACCCAGTCGAACCTATAGGAATGACAATTAAGGGTTTAATCGGCAGCCTCAGTTAGGCCTCACTCACATAATCCAGAGATAACACGTTGTGATTCGTTGCTGTAGCCTGTAGAGTGTAGATGACTTTATCATCATCCTGAACCATCCATGGGTTCATCGCTCGTTGGTGTCCAACGCCATTTTCACTTCTAATCTAGATGCGTTGCCCGATGTGCAGAGCTGCACGGGAAGGACTAAGTAACCAAATAAGTCTTCTAATCTTCTTCCACCGTTGTCTGTGCATAGCGATGTGGCTCAGCTGCATGTAGCCTGATGAAGTGGCGCTTTAGAAATTTCGAGTTTACGATTTACGATTACGATGATGTTCTGCCCCACTCAACTATAGGCCTAATCGTCCTCCATCCTTTATGAGGATGTCCTCTCTCGTTTGGACCACCGATCCGTTCAAACGATTATGTCTTGATATTCCGATCATTATTTCGTTCTGCATAATGTGTCCGACTAATTATCCTCTGCATCAAATTTGTCTTTACATGTAGCCTATATAGGCTACCCGACCCGTCTGTACATTTCTGCGTCAGAGCTAGCCTACCGACTTTTTGCACCCAGCCTGTTCTCATAATCCTATGACTTGTGACTTGTTTGACGGTAATATTGCAGTAATTTCATTTAAATTTATTTATTTGTAATAATAGCATAAAAATCTTATAATGTACTACTACTACTACTACACTACTACTACTACTGCTGCTGCTGCTGCTGCTACTGCTGCTACTACTACTACTACTACTACTACTACTACTACTACTACTACTACTACTACTACTACTACTACTACTACTACTACTACTAAGCTTACATTAAGAAGCATTGAAAATCGAAGCGCGCTCAAAGATATTATAGTCTACGCGCTCGTCGCGTGGATAGCTGGTTTATGCTTAACGTTGAAACATAACGTAGTGATTAGCATATTGTCCTGCTGCTGCTGCTGCTGCTGCTGCTGCTGCTGCTGCCGAAGTTTGGGATTGGCGTCGTAGTAGTATTATAATAGGTCAGTTGCAAAGTTTCTTGTTTGTTCTTAGCGGTCAAGGCCCGACAGCCAATCAAATTGGGACAAATACTTCTACGGAATTGCCAAAGAACTCTAAGTTTCAAGATAACGCTGTTTCGCAACCTGTGTAGAAACACAGGTTAAAGGTTCGGCAGTATAGTTGGCAAAATCTAGTTGGTTGAAGATATTTGAACAATATCAAATTAAGAGTTTCTTATAACGTGTCTACACTATCTTTGCTTGTAAAGTCAGACTTGGGTCGGTAGTCCTGTGAATTATTATAATAATCAAAGTTTATAATTAGTATTGTTATGGTACTTCTCTGTAGCCTTACAATTCGTATCTTGAAAACTGAATGTTTTTGCTGCTATTTATAAATTAAATAGGCTCCGCCCTTTTACTTCCGGGCAGTTCGTGTGCGAAATGTTCGTTGTTTTGTAGGGTTTCGGCATTCTGTTTTGTTAAAAAGCGACAGAAAATTTGCAAAGGCATAGGCCTTTCATATTGTACTCGACCAGCTTCTATCGTTGTGAAAATGTCTTGTGAAGAGCGGCGATCGTTCACTCGCGCTCAGCTGAGATGTTTCTCAGCAGCTGTCACGCTGATGATGCTACTGTTGACTGGAGACTGGGTTGTGTCCGGCCAGGATGCCACGACGGCGCCTGGAATGCACAGACGTTTCGAATATAAACTCAGTTTTAAAGGACCTTATCTTGTTCAAAAGGATGGAACCATTCCGTTCTGGGAGCACTTTGGACGTAAGGTTCTTGCACGCGCGTTGGAGTGATGACGCGCGATATTAATTGCACTCCATATGTTTGCTAGTTGTAGGATGCATGCGAAGTTCTGGGCGTGGAAGGGTTGTTTATTGATGACGACTGATTCAGGGACGGTTCAGGGATTGCATGAGATTCGTTGCAACAGCTAAATATGATGTTCTGTTTACGTATAATAGCATTTCTGAATTAAACGGGGAGTCCGAAGAGTAAGTAAGCAGTAAGTATATTCTTTGTTGAACCAGCTGCTATCTGCATTCTGGTGTATATAATTTATAAGCAATTAATAATCCATGGGAGGGGTCATGGCCGGAATGCATTCTGGCTATGAAGGTTTTTAATTGCACAGCTGAATCATCTTGTCCAGAAAATAATGTTGAACAAAAACAAATTATTGGACAGAACGAAGGTTCGATACATAAGTTTATTGTATTGAACATTGCTTTAATCTTTCAAAATATGTGCATTTCACTGGTTTGTCTGTATATTGTATACTTAATAGTATTATTGAGCATCTCTGATTAGTTTCTCCTGATGTTGGGCCAGAGGCAGACCTGGGAAGGGGGGGCATTCCGGCCATGACCCCGCCGTTCCAAAAGTCCATAAGACGTGGCCCCCATTTAGTTTGGCAAGAGAGAACAAGTAGCATACGACTAGAGAGATCATAGTATATTCACAAGAGATTACGACGACCAGATGACTAAAAAAGGTCATCAGTTATTTGAGAGGGAAAATGGTATATTTTCCAGACATTTTGGCCACACAACTAAAAAAAGTCATCAGTTATTTTGGCAAGGAAATGGTATGTTTTCAAGGTCATCAAATTTTTCTGGCAAAGATCAGATCACCGAAAATTTTGACCCCCTTTGAAATTTCTGTATCCGCCCCTGTGTTGGGCTATATAAATTTTTAAGGGTGTTGTACATGATTTCAAATGATTGTTTGATTGACCTATTTATGTTAATTTTTAATATTCATATTTTTTTTACAGATGCAATAGCGAGTGAGGATTCCATAAGAATTACACCATCACTGAAAAGCAAAAAAGGTATGGAAATTGTACTTGATAGTATTGTTTTCATTTAAAGGGCATTGTGTATGATTTCAAATGATTGTTTAATTCGCCAGTTTCTGTTGATTTTTAATATTTGTAGTTTTTTAAATAAGTATTTTCAGAAGTTCTTGATTTTTGCAACATGGTCACCTGTTTTAAGTGAACAATTTTCCTTTATTGAATTGTAATAATGTTGTGTTGATTTCTCTGTGATCGTGGATCAGGTCAGAAAGCAATGTTTTTACTTGTGCCTAATTTGTTGGAGTTGGACAAAAACTTCTGCAGCTTATTCAGTGTCAAATGACGGTCACATAAAACTGATGTTTTATAGATAACAAAGAGCTACACATGGAAAGTGTTTTCCTTCAGGTTAACCGTTTTCCTTCAGGTTGACCCCTAGGAGTACTCCTCCAAATATGGTCATTTACTGGGGCAAACTGATCTGGACTTGCCCAAATGAATTGTCTTTGTTTGGTCAGCAAATAATTGAACATTACTTAAATTGTATTGTTATGTTAGAGTTGCAGCGGATTTTAAAGATTCTTAAATCCTTTTACATGAATGATTGCAAACATGAGTGGTATTCAGAAAGTGTTATTTAAATGTAGTGATACATATTACATATATACTATCCAGACTTGTTACCATCTTTACCATATTCAGAATAAGGTCAAATCATTGTTTGCAGGAATTTGATACCTATAATATTTTTAAAAAAAGATTTTTTGTGAATTTCGTTGTATTGGTTGACTTGCAGGGTCGGTCTGGTCTAAGGAACCAAATATTCACATTAATTGGGAGATTGAGGTTATTTTTCGCATCAACGGAAGAGGTCGAATCGGTGCGGATGGTTTGGTGAGTATGCAATGCAATTGAATGTGGTTTGGTGAGTATGCGATGCAATTGAATGTGGTTTGGTGAGTATGCAATGCAATTGAATGTGGTTTGGTGAGTATGCGATGCAATTGAATGTGCAATAGTCCAACAACTCAGCCAGCTATGGTGACTTGTCAGTTTGGTTGTTTGTGTCCAGATTTGAACCTCCTGCATATGGATAACGGACTGTCATGCTAGACCTTATGAAATATTTGCTCCTCAAGGAACTAAGATATTGCAATTTCTGTAAAATCATCTCTGTAACAATGTGCTCATTGTGCACTGGTGAGAGACAGTATGCCCTTTATTATAGGCATCATGGAGTTGTATCTTTTGTAATTGATGTTTTTAAAGCTGTATGACTCCTTTTTAAGTTATTTTTTTAAAATTTCTGTTTCATTACCTTCTCAGGGTATATTGAGCACTGACTGAAGGTTAAAATATCACAAAATCATATATCCTAGTTTATCCTCATCCCCTTATCTTTCTTACTAAACCAAGAGTTGAAACACCATCTTCTCTCTACCCCCTCCCCACTGCATTCACCCATATGCAAATTGCCTAAATCTGGTGACCCATCTCTGTGTATGCAATATAATGGATGGCCAATAAATAGGAATGAAACGGTTATATGAGTAATGCTCAAAGTAGTTACTCTACCTCTGCTGAGAAATTGTATCAAGCCAAATTATTTTTAATCAAGTGTTAATTGTATTCTTTACCACAAGTGCATATTTATGATGACGCTTTTTCTGGAAGCATTGCTTGTTATCCAGTAACACAGGACCATGACCAGAGGGATCTTAGCACTGGCGAAAGAGTATAGAATGTACAGAGGTATATATGTCACATGTTGGGTATTTTAGAATATTATGGGAAGAAGCCAATAGCTTCTTGTTTTATTGTAATTGTAAATTGTATTTTAGGCAATCTGGTACACGGAAGAGAGAGGAGTGGAGGGACCTGTATTTGGAAGCAGCGACAAGTGGAAAGGCCTTGGCATCTTCTTCGACTCCTTCGATAACGATGGCCAGAGAAATAATCCGTACATCATGGCGATGGTTAACGATGGAACGCTAGCCTACGACCATGAAGCGTTAGTTCATGATACGTGTATCATAAAATTATATTTAAAGTATATTATATATAGGTGTGTATCGTATACATCATATCTTATTTGTGGATTTACAGAGCACCTCTTGAAGAATGACTATTCAGAGGTGCTCTCATTAACACAGAAACTCTGGCTGGGAAAAGAAATGCCTTTAAAGAATTAGAGACCGGTGAGGAAGTTTCAAGTTGTATATAATTTTATATATGTATACATATATATGCACATGTGTATAGTATGTGCATATATATTTTTAGATTTAGAAGGCAATGTTTTAAGATGATGGTTTGCAAAGTCTTTGATTATACGTTTGATTCTTGCAGTGATGGCTCATCGCAACAGCTTGGTGGCTGTTTGAGAGACTTCAGAAATAAACCATTCCCTGTTCGAGTGAAGATCGAGTACTACAAGAAGGCTCTAACAGTACATCATTTGAAACTTTTACTTTACTCTAAGTTTCTTTCTTTATAAGTGATCAAGTCATTCTTGGATACATTTTATTTGCCTGTTTTCGTAATTATTTCTTATATGTATGCATAATTGCATATATGTATATAATTATATGTAATACTGGGTGGAGTTCCATCAACTAGTTCCAGCAATTGAAAAGCTTGTGCTCCAAGGATGCCAGGTCTTGATTTAGATTGACCAGAGATTTGTAAATCAGATGACCTTGTTGACCTATAAGTCTGGGGATCGAATTTAGGTAAATTGTGGTTGACATTCATTGCTTGTCTTCAAGATTCATAGTCTGAGTCGTTTGGCTAATTGCTAAGTCTGTCTATATCCATGTCCTGGCAGAATGATTTATTTACCGAGACTCACTGGCAGATATATTGACTGACTCATTCGACTGTTTTAGATTTTCTTCCACAGTGGTGTGACCAACAATCCAGCTGATTATGAATTGTGCATGAGGGCTGAAGGGGTCAATATCAATCCAAACGGGTACTTCGGGGTTTCAGCTGCAACAGGAGGCTTGGCAGGTATGTAGCTGCATGTAGATTTATCTGACTGCATAATTTCTCTACATCTTTTGCTTGTAGCTTGACATGCATCCCTGGTTGGCACTTCGTAATTTTGTTCGATGCAGAACTACTCGAGGATTTACATAGTAACCTAAATAAAGATTTCAACTCACAAGGAGAAATTAAATCAGGAGGACTATGTCACATGGCAGAGGGAATTCATGTCTTGTGCTGTGATCCCTGAACATTGGGTCAGTGGCTCTCATGACTGTAAACCAGTTGCTTTCGGGCTTCGAATAGTACTTATCAAAGTCTTGTTAACAGCTCTACACACTTGTATGAACTAACAACTTGTTCAACTTCAGTACTCTAAGCTCAATTAAGCAAGCTCATACCTGTAACTGTTAGATAACAGATCGTTTATGCATCCATCTACAGATTGACCACCATGTTGTACTCAGATTACAAGTAAGCAGCCGACAGTTGGCTGCCTTGTTTGTGATGATACTTGAGAGGAAAATTAGGTTTGAGTGGTCTCAAAGTTTACTCTCATGGTATCACCATATAAGTAGTCACTAGGGTGCACAAAGCACTGCACAGCAGTCACTAGGGTGCAGCAGTTGAATTTGAAAAGGATCGAGTAATGGATAAATGAAATGAAACCTCTTGCCGGTTAAAACATGTAAACTCAAAATGGTTGCAATTTTGACATTAGTTGGAATGATGGTTGTGATCTTGTTGCATGCAAAACATGAAGTATGTAGTGACATTTACTTTGTTTATGTGTAAAATATGTAGTTCTTATGTGTATTTGTATACAGTTTATACACAGCATTAATTCATATTTGTACAATTAGTTGTGTATACTTGTATGAACAGTTAAAAGTTAATTGATTGAAAATTTCAGACGATCAAGATGTTCTGGCTTTCTTGACACACAGTCTTCTTCCACCAACTGAGATGGTAATATATTGTTATATTTTCATGGTTTCCTAATTCTGTTATTAAATTAGGCATTGCAGTTTATTGACTGCCTTCAGAATATAATTTCATATTTAACCGCATTGAGGAGGCACACGACCTGCCTGGTGATGTGGTGTTTGAAATCATGTCACATACATTAAAAGGATATTGCTGAAAAAGTTTAAATTCTATTAAGCGACAATGCAGAGTCGTTCCATCTCTGAAGTTGGTCCAACAACATGGAACGGGCTTCCTGTGATTATGCAACACCTCGCAGACTGTTCTCTGTTTCACAGACTATTGAAGACTGCTTTTTTACTTGATTTGGACTGGGAGCGCCTCTGAGTAGGGATCTTGAAGGGGCCCTATATAAATGCTGATTTATTGATTGATTGATTGAGTATGGATGTTCATTGATTTTTATTGTAGCCATTAGGAAAAGAACGGGTTCCTGATGAGGAAAGAAAGAAGTTTGAGCGTGAATATGACGACTATCGGGACAAGCTGGATAAAGCTAGAGAAGAGTAGGTATTGGTTTTGTGCATCATGTGATCTGCAATAAGTTTCTCAGGTTTATGTACATTGTACTTGTATGTGTAATAAAGCCACTCAATTATAAAATGCATACATTGTACAATTGACTTTTAACTGAACACTGACTTTGATCCCATTAAATATGATTTGTTAGCAGCAAAGTCGTCTTCAGTTAAGTCAATTGTGCAAAATACACATTGCATAATTGAGGGCTTTATTACACATACATTAACAGTTACTATGATTGGTGAGCAGCATAGTTAATGTGGACATCAATCACAGTATATGTGTCAAGGGAATACGAAGCTGGACACAAGTAAAGGTAGCTGAGAGGTGATATTTATGCCTTCAGATTTGCACACAATGGCTTTCTAAATTTTGCTGAGACTTTTTACAGTCAGTTGAAATGAAAAAAAGCTTTGTTTTATCCTACAGTAGTTACAGATTGACGTGTTTTGCCAAACCCTAATATAATAGTCATTTTAGGAAATTGGGAGCCATAGTGTGTGCTTAAATTGGTTAAAATGGGTAAATATGTGATATCATACTGCAGAGAATTCCATAGTTTTGTTCCTACGGTTGGTAGATTTAATGTTTTGCTCTTACGTTAACCTGTCTGACCCAAAAACAACATTTTTGTCTAATTCTGAATGCAACTTTTGTTTCTGTGATTCAGATACAAGAAGGAGCATCCAACAAAACCGGGCGAAATGATCGACGATGACAAAGCGGTAATTAATTGACCCCTGTCTTTGCTGTGTCATGCTTAGGTAAATAGGTAGTTCAGCTGCCAAAGTTACCAGGCGACTAGCATATATTATTTACTTATTATCTTGAGTCTGGGATCTGCTAAATCGGAATGTGGTATGTGTCATTGGAATATTTTCTTAAATATGCGGCTTTGGAAACTTGCAATTTATTTGTAGCAAATTCGATAATGTTTGTACTTATGATAACTGGACGTGTTACTCTTGAATCACAGCAGGACACTTTCTAACATAAAACTGAAGCCATAGATGAATTAGCCACAAATCAGTTGCAGTGTACGGAGACCAGGTGATGTACAAGGCACAAGCTTCTGTTTAGGTAATGTGTGCAAAACTGCATTCGATTGCATCTCTGAGGATGATGTTGGAATGGTGACTCTGGTGGAAACTGGTTTGTTGGGCAAGAAAAAGTTTTCGGAATTCTTTTAGAGTAGTCCATGATGGTAGGTGCAGAATTTGGGTGGAGGAATTATTGTCTAATGAAAGTGAACCAATCAATTTAAGACATATACCAGATATGTTGCCTGCAAAATGTAGAGAATTTAGTTTCAAGGTCATAGCCACATGCACAGTAGGGGAAAAGTATTACTGTTCATAATGCAATAATTTATTCATTGTTTGCATTTTCATTATTTGCATTTTCATTATTTGCATTTTCATTATTTGCATTTTCATTGTTTGCATCTTCATTGTTTGCATTTTCATTGTTTGCATTTTCATTGTTAGCATTTTCATTGTTTGCATTTTCATTGTTTGCATCTTCATTGTTTGCATTTTCATTGTTAGCATTTTCATTGTTAGCATTTTCATAGTTTGCATTTTCATTGTTAGCATTTTCATTGTTTGCATCTTCATTGTTTGCATTTTCTTTGTTTGCATTTTCTTTATTTGCATTTTCTTTGTCAGTACGAGGCTCAGGACGTGAAGGAGCTGCGAATGATTTTCGACGGACAAAACGAGATCCATCGTCTCGTTCGATCTCTTCTCATCAAACTCGACGAAGTGATCGGTCGTCAAGAACGAGAATTATCGATGTTGACTCTGATTAATCAGGGAAGCAACAAAGGACAGCAGCAAGGCAGTCAGGTACGAGAGTTTCATCTCTACGCTCGCTCTGGAGACTTTGTTTTGTTTTGGTTTGGATTTGTGTGTGTGTGAGGAGTAGAGATGAGAATCATGACTTGGTGAAGAAGAACAGATCCCTGAGATGCTCATAATATAGTAATAATAATAATAATAATAATAATAATAATAATAATAAGAGTAATTATGATTATTTTCATTTGATTTAATACTGACTCATCACTATAGTATGATTATGGCTCATAGTATGAATAGATAATTAGTCACATCATGACCTTCCATTCATTTTACCAACACCATCTGCCAAATGAAAGGCTGAGTTGACCTTTGGGGGTTGCGGGTAGTGATCTGACGTCAGTGTGCACTTTGTGCCGGAGTATTGGCATTACCCTAAGCCACCCTATACCAGAGTGTTACTGTTACCCTAAATCCCCCACCCCATGTGTGTGTGCATTGCAAACAGCTTATTCTTTGACCTTGACTTGTGAAAACAAATGGGTAGCTCTTTTTACATTTTCTTCCTACTCGCACTACACAGTTGGTATATGAACTTCCAGTATGAGTTTACTAGCATCTGTTGGTGTATTGTTAAAGTCCTGAACCCAAAGCATCCACTGTCTGTCTTAAACCATCGACTTGATCTCCCGGGATTCAGACCTAACATCGCAATGATAATTGTGGACTTGATTTTATACAGCGCCAGTGAAGAAACATGTCACCCTAACCAAGATGTTTTAGAAGTTGCATTGCATGATTTAGTTGATGTCTTAGATTACGATGATTATAATGCAGACGTTGAGAGTTTGGAATTGAATTCTGTTCAAAATTGTTGTCTTTAAAGGGTCAGTTGCCACCTACTAGCACAATTCAGAGACATGAAGTAGACAGCGTATTAAACAGTCAGAAGGATATCTCCAGTGGTGTACGTGAACTGAGGTCAGTTGTTTAGTTTACTCTCGTTTTCTGTATATTTACGGCAGTTGTACAGTTTTGTATCTGGACTTTTAAGCATACACTTCTGACAACTTTATAAAGCTGAAACATGATTAGGTGCCATATTGTGAGTTGCTTTATAGGTGGATGCAATGTTGTTTATGGGTTGTTTATGCTTCAAAATGAATTCAAAAAGTGTTGTACATTCCTCATCAGCTTGTTTCATGAAAGTAAATTATGAAATTTACATTCTGAAGCACTTCACATTTGGTGTTGTTAATTTTTCAGTTTATTTGATTTGGTCTTGTGGTTTGCAGTTTGATCGTTATTTAGAACCACCACCGGACTGACTTTGAAGTTTGCGTAGGATGGACATCACTGACGTGTGCATCACTAGTTGTAGTTTGTTTGAAGCATTAGCAGTTTGAAGTCATTAGACTTCTGTTTATCATTAGCAATTGCAGTATTATAGTTAAAAATATTAGGTTAAGAGTAGAATATTATTGATGTGAAAAGTCAGAACTCGTCCCAGTTTCACAGACCTCTGGAAATATGCCTCTAAATGCAATAGCATTGTGGCACTGAGTTTGAAAATGGAATGAATTTCACCTCCACCTACATAGACATTTGAAATGCATCTCACGTTTTCCCCATTGTTGTTGCTGTTGTCATTGTTATGAAGCACATGTTGCTTATAATAGAATTAAATACATTTCTTGTGTGTTTGTGTGTTGAGATAATGAACTACGTAGTAATCGTGTTGCATCTGTTTATAGATCTGCATTGAATGAGGTTCAGAGTCGTGTCACTGAGCTGCGTTCTGGAACATCAGGAGGACAGGTTGACACGTCGGAGATTGTTAGGCAATTGCAAGAAGTGAAATCTCACTTCGGAGGCGTGCAGAACGATGTGAAGACTTTGTTATCAAAACCACAGGTATCCAGAGTGCTACTAAATATATTATGAGATGCTGGCTTTATATTTGAAAGTGAGTGCCTTAAAAAGATGTTATACTGCATTACTTTGACCTTTGCTTCACAGCAGCAGGTGGGTCTCTATAAAATATTTATATGATCTTCAGTTTGCTGACTTTGAATGCATGCATGACAAGAGGTTTTAAGTAAAAAATGTCCGTGGGTGTGTGTGTGTGTATACTGCTTTCAATTAAATGTGTTGGACCCGGTTTGTCTATCCCACAATATATAATTTTCCTGTTGTGTTGTCATTTAAAGAGTCTATGCAGACCTACTTAATCGATCAGATATATATATTAGAATTAACATATGACATTTCATTTTACTAATGAAGGTTTTTATTCTGTGTCCTTTTGTATTAGTTTAGTTTTTTTTGTCTTTCTATACTAGTTAAGGTTCTTGTCTTTCTGTTACAATGTGTTTCTGTTTCATACCCCATGTTCTGGTTGGACTTATAAACATCAAGCATTTGCCATTCTACTTTCATTTTATGATACATAGGTGGCCATAATAAGCGGGGCCCTGGTCTCTTCTGGGTATGCCTGTTGTATTATCTTTGCATTGCTGTTTACTGTGTAATTGTCATTTGTCGATTGTTTGAGCTGGAAACAATAAATGAATTGAATATGTATGTATGCATGTATGTATGTATGACATTATGTATGTATGTGTGCATGTATGTGTGCATGTGTGTATGTATGTATGTATGTATGTATGTAGATTTTGCATGATTGCATAGCTGTAGTTATTCTTTGCACTTGAAGTGGTTTACTTGTGAAGTTGCTGAATGTTTTCATCTTCCAGGGTGGCTCTGCTGCATGTCCAGTGTCGGACAGCTGTGTTACGCCTTTTCTACTCTTCACATTCCTCCTTGGCCAGTTGGCCTGTATTATTGGATATCTCATGTACAGGTAAGCTCCTCTACTCTGTCCAACGTTTCTGTGTTTTCTGGCATTTTATTTTCTGCACCCTAGCATTTGCTGACTCTGTCTTACTGCATGTGCTGCCGCTATCCTAATTGCATGTGCTGACACTCTCTTTCAAACAGATGCTACCATTGTCTTATTACATGCGCTGACACTCTCTTCCAACATTTGCTGTCGCTGTCTTAAATACATGTGCTGACACTATCTCCTAACATTTGCTGCCACTGTCTTATTACATGTGCTGACACTCTCCTAACATTTGCTGCCACTGTCTTATTACATGTGCTGACACTCTTTTCTAACATTTGCTGCCACTGTCTTATTACTTGTGCTGCTAGTCTTGCAGCAAGTACAGCCACTGACATGATGAACGTTTTGCCACTGGTCACATTGTGTTTTAGAAACAATATCTCAACCACTTGGTAGCATTGTCTTGCATCCAGATGAACACAGAAATTAACATTCCAGCAATTATCATCACCATATAGGTCAAAGTCACCCCTTCGCAGGGTGAAAATTCCTGGGGGTTGGGGTTTAGCCCTAGGCTTTCTTAGGACCTGATAGTGAAGCCTTCACTGATCACCCCCAGTTATTTTCTACAATTCTCATAGTGTGACCCTTCGTAAATCTGTTAGATAACCATGCTTAGCACCCTTGTTGTGGTCTTAAAAAGCCACAAAACTTTCTGTGTAAGCATGAGGACGTTCAAAAGTCATAGATGCATTCATATGCATCATTATTTGTATGGCCATTGGATTGCGAATTAATAAGATTAATTCTGTTTAAAGTTCCTTTTTTATTTCTTGGCCTTATCTGTACTTTCTCAGTTTCTTACTTCTGCAGAGTGCTACTTTAGCATGAGCATAATTAACTGATTTGTTAAATTCTGTTGCTTCAGTGAATTTTTTGTTTTGTTTTTGCATTTCAGAAACAGTAGAGAAGCTGCTGCAAAAAAATTCTACTGAGAACATTGATATGACTGTCGTTATGTGTCAAGCTGTCTTGTTTTTTTTGTATGTGGTTTCAGTCAGTAGTCATTTTTCAACATGATATTTTAAGCATTGAACTGATTATTTAATTAACCCTTTACCCCGACCAAAGTGTAGTAAATAGTATGCAAATCCTATACACTTGTTCTGTAAAGGGTTAACCAACTCGTTACTTGATATGATTTTAGTTGTCTGCATTATGATTACGTCGGAGCCTAAGAGTGTTTAGGCTCACTGCCACGTCTTGGATATTTGAAGTTTTAAGAAGATCGATGGTTTTGAAATTATTAGGGAGTTTGGCGTTTACTTCATGCTGGACGGTGATTTGTGCTAATAGTGTTTAACGAGTTGTCTAGTGTTTGAATGATTAACGAATAATTTGTCTTATCATTGCTCTACTCTGGTTAGTGTTGGTTGAGATTTTGATCTAAATTTAAATTTTGATCTAATTTAGATCTTTGAGTGCTTGATCATCTAAAGGTTAGCGTACTTGGCTGTCAACCAACAGTTTTGTGTTCAAATCCGTCAGGAGAGAAGCAACTAGTAGAAATATTTTATCGGCACCCTCGGTGATGTTGGCATGATCTGAGTACATTAGTAGCTGTATGGTATCATCAACAGAGTTACAATGTAGTTAGCAAGGGACTAGAGACTGGACTTCTGCCTTAATTATGCGATGAAGTGGTATTCTATTGTTTGGCATCCCTGATTATTTGTCCAGAATAGCAGATTGACTTTACTTCAGCATTAACACATATATAAATGAGCCTAAAACTATCAGACATGAAATTTATTAGGAGGAGACATGTCTGAATGAGAAACCAAAGCTGATGTTGAAAGTCATTGGCTCAAATTCCTTTCTTGGGTTGAATAGCTTTTTGATTGATTTTATGTAATCAACCCATTCTAAATAACAAATTTTCGTGTCATGTTGACTTTTTTTAATGTCGTAGAAAAATCTATTGTTTAATATCATAGAAATTAATACTGGTGCATCCATACTGTTAACGTTGGCTACGGCATCTGTATGATATCTTCCATTTAGGATGATGAAATGACAGGCTATAGTGATGGAATTTCGTGGATGGTAAAATGTTAGATTTATTGCTGAAGTTATGAGATATGAAATTGCCAATGTTACTTTTGTACCATTAACTGATCTTCTATTGTTGGCAGCAGCTGATCTATTCCGTAACCCACATTTCCTTGAACACTGTTTTTCAATGTTTAGAGAGTGGTTGTAGATATTGAATATTGATGCAGGTGAAATGATAATTCATATAAATAGCCTTCCAGTTTTATTTGCAAGTTAAATTTAATTTTTTCTGATGTTTGCTTGAAGTTTTTAATTTCTGTCCAGCCATGACGTCTGAAATCTGCATTTGACCTTCCTTGTGGTGCAACGTTCGAAAGCCAAACATTGTGTACTGTGTCATAGCAAGGTTGCATATCACTAAGGTTTTGTTGTCAGATTAATTATTCTACACACATTTTGAAGTGCTTGACATTGGAATTTATGTGTGTAATGGTTTGTGTTATATATATTCATTCATTTCGAGAATTTATATAGCGCCTCTTCAAGAAACCTACTTAGAGGTGCTCCCAGCCACAGCTAAAAAAGTAGGATTTGAGATACTTAAAAAATGCAGGGGAATTTAGCCTAGGCGTAAGTCACAAGTTTAGTGGGAGGCCATTCCAGATAGTGAGACCCACAACAGAAAAGGCTCAGTGCTGTGTGATAGAAGTGCGAGCTCGCAGAACCAAAAGCTCACCCGTTGCTGCAGAGCGAAGAGCTCGACGGGCCCTTTTATGTGGAATGATCTCCCCTCTATCCGTAGTAAAATCTTCTCGTATTATTGCTCATTCTTTCAGTGCTTGAAGACTTTCTTATTTCCTCAGGCTGTCACGCTGAGAGCGTTGAATAGTTAGTGCTATAGAGGCGCTTTGTGAATTCTTATATACGATATGATTTCAGGATTTTTTCATTTCCCACCTACTAGCACTTTGAGAAGCAGGTTGGGTTTAATGTATTTCGATCATAATTTGGCTTACATCTTATCCTCATGGAGGAAACTCATTTTTGCCAGACTTTTCAGCTGCAATTGATTGAATGATGTTTTTGGCTTCAAATCAACAGGGACGGTTTGTGTAACCTTTGGTTAGTCAAAAGTAAGTGGTGTTCAAGTTTGTTTACAGTTTTTGCGAATTTTCATGGAGCTAACTAAACCAGTCAGTATCTTTGAAAGTCGGTTGATTTTATTTTTCATATTTATTTGTTTGGTTGTCTATCACTGAAACAACTGCTGTACCCTAACAATCATTGTAGCGCCCAACATTTTGGTGCGCAGCCAATTGGTTAAACCTAATGTCAGATATTTAAGTTATTTTTCTTACCACGATTGTTTTCTGCGTAATTTATGTTTTTTCTGGATGTGTATTTAAGATTCATCAGTCAGAATGGTGTCAGGTTTCCGTGAATTGTTTATACCAACAGCTTTGTTCTTGTGTGGAGTGCCACAGATGGCAATGAAATGTGTCCATTGGTGATGTGTGTAATTCAGCAGATGTTATCTGAATGAAAGGTCTATAAACTGTCACTTCATGACACTTTTAAAACGCACTTGTCTTACGTGTATGTTACACCAAACTTGTGATGACGTGTCAATAAATTTTCCCAAGTATAAAGGTTTTTGTCTATAAATGTTTTCCTCAAATCTGCTTTCTAGAAAGCTCAGTCTTGAGGTGTTTTGTAGACACTGTAAATTGCAAAGTACCGTTATGTCTTAGTCAGTGTGACTAGTGTTGCTGTTGCCTTATCACATCTAACTGAGATTTAGACTCAGATCACCAGTTGATGAAGCAATGAAGCAGTTGTGGAATGATCTCTGTTGTGAAAATTGAACACCAGCTACAGCTCTGCTGAAAGGTGGAGCATGCTGAACTCATTGACCAGAACGATGCAATGCATCATGGAACCTATCCCAAGTTACTGTGTAGGGACCTTGAGCAAATCCTTCGCTCGCTATTATTGCTTGACGCTATCAACTGCTGATTCGTCATTA
Source organism: Lumbricus terrestris (assembly GCA_949752735.1). Classification (NCBI taxonomy): domain Eukaryota; kingdom Metazoa; phylum Annelida; class Clitellata; order Crassiclitellata; family Lumbricidae; genus Lumbricus; species Lumbricus terrestris. Next base: position 62,954,890 of record OX457039.1, read on the forward strand.
TAATAGTCTTAAATAGATGTATTCTTTTCCGTAACAAAAGCTTTGTGGTCAGTTTGTTTGTTTTCCATTTCTCTTTTGGTGGTTGTGATGGCTAACAGATTGTTGTGACAGCGGCTCATAGTATTCTCCTCTGAATATACATCGGTCACAATACTCTGCTCTGGAGCACTTTCAGGATGTGCAATAATTGTGATTGATTTATATAACCATATCAGATCAGCACTGGATATTTGCTGTTACAAGGCATATGTTGCATTTTGTTGTTCTCTAAAAGTGTAAGAATATTCTTTACTCCAGAGGAAACCATAGCCGAATGTTGTGCAGATTTTTATTGACATTTCAAGACAACATGGTAATGTTAATGGTGGTAAAGATGTCTGTTGTATAATAAGGAAAAAATTCTCCTGAAGACGGCTTCCTTTTAAACTAGCTTGCTGTCTTCAGTGACTATGCATTGTTGATGGGTTTTTTCATTTGTTTCTTGATGTTTTGAGGTTATCGTGCATTTAGCTGTGTTACCCACACATATTGAATTCAATCATTCTGATAATTTATTTAGCACTCCTTCAAGAAACCTACTCAGAGGCACTCCCAATCAAGCCACGGCTAAAGAAAGAGATTTTGTGCAGCTCTTGCATTGTCGGTGTGCTGTTTTGAGGTAAAAGCAGAACTCTAGTAGAAAGAAACCCATGCTAAATGACAAACCCAACAATATAAAAAGCCAGGCATTGTCTAAAAGAAGAACAGGCTTGAGGATCCAGAAACTTCCCTCCTGCCAAAGAGTGGAGAGTTCGGAAGGCCATTAGATACGGGACGACAGAGTTCATATGTAGGAGACGGGGAGACGCTGCTAAGATGACATCCCCAATTATTGGTCTGCTTCCATTATTATCCACTGGTCACAAGTTCCAACCTATTCAGATTAAAAATTTGGGGTGAGAGGTTTATGGTAATGGTTAGCACTCCGGCGCACGGATATGGAATTGCTTCCCGCTACCCTCCCAAAGATTCACTCGACCTTCCAATCGGCAGATGCTATGAATTGTAATCATTCTGCGTTGTGTCAGTTTAATATTAAGCGAAGATTATTGTTATTTCATTAGATTATTGTAATCAAGATATTGGTGCACAGATCATCTTCGACTTCTAGTATTTGATAGTTTTTGTTTGCAAATCCTGAGACAACCGATTTGCAGTCACTAGACTTCAGCATTTATCGCTAGGACTCTAGCCCTCTAAAGGGAGCAGTTGTGCCTCCCAGCTTGCATTAATTGGAAGACTTGATCTTGCCTTCAGTTGTGATGCATTTTGAAAATTTAGGAGAAAATCCCCCAGACGTATCATAACTCAAGTGGAAAAGTTGTAGTGCAAGAAGAAATGGTATCCAATATTTTAGAAGTTTGAGTGCTGTGAGACTTGTCATATTGACACTTTACACTTGACAGAATGTATCAAAGGAATTTATCAGACTCACTTCTATCTCAGCTTATTCTTCTAGGAAAGAGGATCCAGTCATTTGCAGACTAGGATGCAAGTCAGACTAAAAGTAATATTCATTATTCAGGGTATTGTGTTATTGACATATTCTTCGTTGTTTCATGTTGGTTTGGATTAAGTATACATCCTAGGAATGGATTTATATATATGATTTGAAATTTATTATTTTTTGTATATATTTAAATTGTGGTGCATGGTCATTAGTATTCATTCTTTGTTTGCATGGGTAGTGGTGAATTTCCAAATTAGTGTCAATGTGTACCTTAAACTCTGTGAACGTCATTGCATTGAGAAGTGTTAGGAGGAATTTTTCCAAATGTTCCTGTCTTAAATTTTTCTTCGATTGTAAATTATATTTAAATCCTTGATTTGTTGGATTCGTTCTTTGAACAATTTCTCTACCCCAGAGCTGCCCAACCTGCGGCCCGCCTGCGGGCCTCATGTTGCCTGTAAGCTGATTTTAAGTGGCCCGCCTAAGCTAGTGAAATATTTTCACTTTTTTTTTAAATGAAGAAAAACAAATCCCAGGCCAACTAATGGCTAAAAGTTCGAAAGTTGATGTTTTATTTGACAATGTTAATAGAGAACGAAGTTTCCAACGACGCATCTGTCATGATTATTCCATAGTAAATTTTGATTACATTTGGTCATAGTTGTGATTTTGAGTTCACCGATGCGACCCTCGGCTTCAAGAGAAACTCTTTGGTGGCCCGCGGTGTCAAAACGGTTGGACAGCACTGCTCTACCCTCCCTCTATTTAGCCTACAAATCTGGCAACCAACAAGAGTACCCTCTAATTCTAATTGGTTATTTAATGTCTGCAGCAATTCGCAGACTGTGCTGTTTCTGCTTAAGATGAAGCCTGTGATTTGCAGATGATGTGTGGTGTGTAACCAGTGACTTAATGTGGTTCTTAAATGCGTATGTCTGTTGGTTAGCCACACTAATAAAGGAACATAAATGATGTGGCCTATAGACATAATGTTGGCTCATTGGTTGGAGCACTTAGCCTGTAATGACAATGGTTCTGACAATGTTTCAAGTCTCTAGTGAGGTGGTCATTGTTTAAGGGTATTGGGTTCAATTCTTCACTTAGGTGGTCAGTTTAAGGATCTTGACCACTGACCACATCTGCACATCACTGTTCTGTCTTATGGTCATCGGAGCACTTCTGAATTCTGGAGGGAGGACAATAGTAACAATATTGGTGGTATTGTATAATTGCTGCCCTTATTTATCTAGTAGATTATTGTGTCTATATTAGAGTGTTCAACTTCCCTATGGAGAAAAAATAATTTCAAATAATCACCTCGCATAACCTCTGGATTTGTGACATTTGGTGTCCTGAACTACTCAGTGAAATATTTTGGCTTTGGGATCATGTTAAGTGACACCTCAAAGCTAGTGAAGTTTTCAAGAAGTGCAAATTTTCATAAAAATTAAAAAATCACAAATTTAATGCATTTTATCATTTACTGTCACACAATACAGACTACAGTAAACAAAAACACTTTTCGCAGCGCTGTGTAGCAATAAAAAGTAGTAGTGTTTATGCTTTTTATATAAAAAATATATTAACCCATCTATCTGCCTGCCTGACTCTCCGGACTTGACCCGCTGCCTATCGATTTTGTTTTGATTGAGCGCCTGTGAATAAGCTGGTTCCCGCGACTTGGCTTTTGTGGGCGCTGTAGAAGTTTCGAGATTACGATTACGATAAAAATGAAGTCTATAGGCCTATACTGTAATCTGTAGTTGAAAAGTGAAAATCTGCGGTATGGCAGTATAAGCTTTCAGCGGTGTTCAACTTCTTGGAAGATGAGCTGTCGTTGCTTGCTGCTCATCATGTGTGAGGGTCAAGTTAAAATCAGTTGCGAACTTTACTGCACGCCCAACAAAGTCAGTAGGCCTAATAACAGAAAGTGCAGCAACAATGCCCTTGGAATGTTGGTGTTGTTCTCGTCTTATCCACGTTTGGGATCAGAAGAGAGACAGTTTCGACCGTCTTTGAGGGTAGCAAATAGATGCATCGATTGCTGTGTCACGAACTCAGATAAAGTTCTATCCTGAAATGTCCTGATGGTTTTGGATCAACAAACCATAAATCCATTTTCTTCTGTGGCTTGCGCATGCTGCACAAACTGTTTGTTTCTTCTCGTCAGCAAAGACCTTGTCAGAAAGGGACGGTCCTGCTTATTCTTTGCTGACATACCAGAGATGCCTCTTCATTGTTTAAAGGCTACATCTGAAGCTTGGGTCTCAATGCTGTAAAATTTTCCCATGTTCTATAGCATACACAGATCGTAAGGAGCATCCCATGGCAGGTGATGGGTACAGTGAACCATGCCTCAACGCACAGGACTACAATAAACAGGCTGATCCTTCTCGTAAGCCTACAGTTCTTTGGCATTCGTCGGAAAAGATGTATTTTCAAGCAATTGAAGATAGGCCCTTTGATATGCACCATTTAAACTGAATTGGATGCTCTCAACATCACCAATATGGGTAGCCTCATCAAGTGCAATAAGACTGAGTCTTTATGAACTCTGAGTGGTATTGCACCGGCTGGTTGTCTGAACTCTGCTGTGCAGTGCACATAAAACTGAACCATAGCTTGGTGGTTCTGCTCTAGCCATACCCTCTCACTGTAAGCCAGGGAACAGCCTTTGTATACTTACAGAGAGAAGTAAATTTGTTCTTGTAAGTGAGAGGCAACTGACGTTTGGACATGGCGAAAACCGCAATTTGAGGCCCAGTGGAGACAAAGAGCAAATCAAAACTGCATGCTGCAGTCAATTCAAACCAGTGATGTCTGCAAACCAAGAATGATAGGCATTTGTCAAAGGCCTTTTTAACGATGACTATTGTGCCACTTTGAACTCCTGTGTTACCACCGATTGTGTCAACCCAGCCAGGCAATCTGATACCCGTTTCATCCTTTAGTATTTCAGTTATTTTATTCCCATTAGGGAACCAGTTCCAGAGTCAGGCAGTTTGGAATGGTTAGAAGCTTTTTTCAATTCCTAAGCCAGACACAACAACAACCATGCAATCAGCATTAGCACTCTCATCACCTGGCTGCAGCTTACCATCGAATTGAACAATTGCCTTATGGCAAAAATTTTCTCTAGTGCCTTGCTCAGTGGAAGAACAGGTCATCTTACAGGCCTCATACTGAAGTTGAGCACAGAATCAGATCATTCACATTGATACCTACTGCTTTTAGGGTCGGGGGCAAATGTGTGCAAACTGTGCATTGCCTGATGTGGCATGGGATTTTCTGTCCCTTGTACCCAATACATAGCAGTTCATCAATCAGCACTGAATATCAATGATAGATAGTAGAACAATAAATATATAATATAAGAAAAGAAAGTATATAAGTATTATGGAAAAACAAGAATTTGATTTTGAAAAACTGAGAAATAGCAGATAACTATTTTCTTTAAAAAACTGAATTTTCTCCAAATATCGCTTTTCCTCACACTATTTCAAGAAGTTACGCCCTCTTGAGGGGTCATTTGCCATTGAGATATGGATGTAGAATTTTGGATGGTTTATTGTGTACATAAATTTCACATTTTAAGACCCTATGCGTGTGATTCATGCAAAATAATTTTTTTCTGAACACTCTAGTCTATATGCATGGTATTGGAAGTGGTTATTGTCCATTGGGAGTGGCTATTGTCTATTGGGAGAGGCGATTGTCTATTGGAGTTGCTATTATAGTGGCTATTATCTATTGTGAGCGGCCGGCCATAAAGAAGCATTCCATCATCTTCAGTAACTCAACCAGACACTATGTGTTTAACGTTAAGTAGTAATTAAGTACATGGCACTTGATAATCACATGATTTTATTCTTAGCTTGTTCTAGTGTTGTTTAAAATCTTTGTCATGTGTGGTCTTCATTGTATTGTATCTATAAATTTATATAGCACCTGTATTGCATCTATAAATTTATATAGCACCTCATGCAGTGCACACTAATCGGAGGTGCTCCCAGCGCGAGAGACCAAGAGAGATAAAGTCTTGAAAAGCGGCACTTAGTTCACTGGTCAATGAAGTGGAACGCGTCAAAGGTGAAAGTTGGTTCCATAGCGCAGGGTCATTGAAAGCAATGACGACTTTCTGGAATTGGTTGCAACTCGGTCATTACATATTTCGAGAATGTGTGCTGCATTTATATGATAGAGGACAATTAAATTAGGAAATTATAACGTGTTAACTGGAAAATCTGCTTCAGTGCAAAGCATGACAAAATTAAAAATTGCATTTATATATTTTAAAAATGTATGCTTGTTTACTATAATTGTACATTATAGGTACCCGTTAGGGTGATTCACGTCACAATGGGGAAAAAATTATTTTGTATTTTTGGCTGACATAGTAGATAATTTTGTTCCTTTGATCTTATTCAACACTGCAACCAAATTTCACTGTAATATATTAATGTTTACTGGGTGCTCAATGCCCCTGAAATATTACATGGGACACACATGAAGAAAGCAACGCACCTGCCATTGACGAGACCTGGAAAACACCAATTCTTATTAGATAAAGCTACAATCCTGACAGTAAGAATTATGTACATAGTCAAAGGCCATACATAAACAATTAAGTCTTGCTTTGTTGCTTATTATAAAGAAACCTGCTGAATTTTTATATATATTCTGAGCTGCAACATCATTGTTATAAAGCAGGAATATGTTTCCATATGTCTGTGTAAAGTGCGCTGCATATTTTTAGCTGTCTATGCATTGTTCTTGGCAGTGAGAGAAAGATAGCTAAGTGCATTTTTATACACTATTCTTAAATCAAAGTTTTTTAAATTTTCATTCCATGAGTGTTTTTTGTGAAAATGCAATTTTTCTGAATTTTAAGTGGAAGCGTCTTTTTCACTACTGCAACAAGGTTGAAAAGAGAACTTTGGTTGATTGGAAAACCAGAAGTTATCCTTCCTATATTAATGTGTTGCCTACAAGAGGCCCCACACTACAGACCTTTCTACTTTTTCATCATTGCAGTTTTTGAAGAAGGCTGTGTAAAAGAGCTTGAAAATCAAGTCAATCTGAATTTGGAATAAGGCACGAATCCATAAAACAGTTCAATCTATAAAATGTCATAGGAAAGAGTTTAGAGATAAAGATGACAGAAGCAATGACTCTGAGTCACAAAAAGTGAGAAGTATTTGTTGAAAGCACATCTCGTTTTTGATATTGCATTAAGTAAGGTGAGCAAGTTATCAAAATTGATAAGTATAAGCAGTTTTTTTTAGCAGATCAGCAAGAATCATGAAAAACGAGCATGACTGTTGTCAATGAGGAGTCATGAGAGAGTTGCAGAGCAAAAGATGAGACAATAAATGCCAGGTATATGATAAAAACGATAAGAAAATCAGCTAAGGGATCTTGTTCAAGTAACCAGGCAACTAGAGACTATAAGAGCAGTGACTTGAATGATGACGAAGAGGATAGCGACGAAGACGGAGACGATGGAGAACACTGATAATTATGATTAAATTATTAAATTAATTATGATGTCAAGATCTCAATGTACAACAAAAACGTTTGAATAATCTACTCTTCCTGAAGGTCAACAGGAAGATAGGCCTACAGCAGCGATAAACCATTCATTCTGCAAAGTAGGATCTGCATTGGATCACATAAACTTGTCAGACAGGAAGTTCACTATCTTGGCAGCTACCACTGCAATTTAAGTAAATTGTTAAGATGCAGATGAACGCTCTATATCATTTTCAACTGATCATCGCATGCCATCAATTGTCAGCAAGAGAATTTGACGGAATTGTGCCTACTGATTCAAGAAGAGACAGCTGGAGATGGTTTGTCATTTCAGGCAAAAAGGCGCATCTGGTTGCATGAAGGACAAAAGTCACCTATTGTTTCAGGACTTGTAGTATCAGAAATCAATTTCAATTGACAGACAGACTCTGAGAGAAGAATTTCCACTGAATTTCATGTATTTTCAAGATCTACATGTGTGAACGTGAGAGCATGGATAGCTGGTTCGGTGGCATGTGAGTGAATGAGCTGTAGTTGTACAAGGCTACAAGTCGATCAGGCAGCATAGGATTCCTGTTGAATTGTGGACTTTTCTAAGTTAATTTGTAATAGTGAATGAATATCTGAGTTCTTATCTCCACTTTGAGTTACTAAAAACTCAATTATTTGTATAATTCAACTTTATTTAGTGTGTACTATATCACATGGCCATTATCTCAATTTGTAACTTTGAATAGGCCTACAACTATATGTAAACTTTGTGCTCATTGAGCATAACCTAAAATCATAGGCGTAGGGGACATTTCATCAGTGGGGGGGCAAAAATTTTACTTTTGCCCGAAAAATTAAACACGGAATAATTGACGTCGTGCACACATAGCCATCTCTATTCTTGTACCCACACCCGGGGACAAAGGTCAAATACACCGGGGTCCGATCATATTATTAGGGACCAGGCTGGGTAATTTTAGGCATATATGCAAATTTATTATGCATAGCATATATATATATATATATATATATTCCTGACGCTTAATCAGTTCAAACGTCACACTAGCAACTTATTAAGTTCATAATTGTATATTGTTTTATTGTTTTGTATTGTATCTAATCGTCTACAAAGAGCCTCTAGTAGGGTGAACCGTTCAGAGGCGCTTCTAGTGCGCAAAACCGCGCTCGAAGAGGCAGGTTTGAAGATGAGAGAACGAAGAAGAGAGACTCACAGAAAGTGTACAGAGCGAACGCAAGGAGAAAGCTCATTTAAAAGAGAACGACCAATAATAATTATTGAGGCAAATGATCAAGACTGAGCCATTGCAGTCCTAGAAGGCGGAATACAAGAGTCAAGTCTATTGGATGAACGAAGTGGACGGTTGGAGGAAGCTGAGTGAGGCCGAAGTATAACGTCGGTCAGATATTTGGGGTAAAACCCTGCTGAGCCTTGAAGAATCAGAGTGAGGTATTTAGATTGTATGTGAGCACGGAGAGGAAGCCAATGGGTGGGGACAGAACAGCGAAAGATCCTGAGAGCTGAGACACCTTAAACGAAAATAAGAGGATCGTTTGCTTTTGGAAATGTGCTCACTGCTCAGTTAAGGTATTATCCTTCCCGTAATATAAGTGAGCTATCAAGTGCAACACCCTGATTTCCCGCACACTTGACAAGAAGGAAAAGATTGCAAATTTTCGGAGAGCAGACCAAGTTCAATGTTGATGATCGCAAGATTATCGCGTCTACTTTGCCTCATGACCAGTAGAAATTTCGATGTCATTCAGGCAGTGAATTCCGTGTTCCATTGCACCTCGCTTGAACGCTGTGAATTTCCCCAAATGTCACGAATAGTCGCAATTTTCGGTCAAATTTCGGCTCTTGAATTTGCTGCGACTCTAGCCATTATTTACCGTGATTTCAGAACTTTTCGGGAATTTCTGCCATCCATAGCCTAGTTGTTGTGATATCTAACTCGATTCGGGCAAGATTTTCGGGCAAATTTCGGCTCTTGAATTTGTTTCGATTCTCGCCATTATTTACAAAATGCTACCGTGAATTCAGAATTTTTCGGGAATTTCTGCTATCAATGGTTGTGGGTTAATATCTAACTCGATTCGGGCAAGATTTTCGGGCAAATTTCGGCTCTTGAATTTGCTGCCATTCTCGCCATTAGGCTTATTTATAAAATGCCACCGTGAACTCAGAACTTTTTCGGGAATTTCTGTTAACTATGGTTGTTGTGAACTGCTAATATCTAACTCGATTCTGGCAAGATGGAACCGGGAGATAATGTGGTATATAGGCTACTCTAATGAACGTTGAACTTCAAGAAGTTTGGTTAATATTTTCCCGGGTCTATTTGCCCGAAAAAACAGACTTGCCCGAAATTTGGGGGGGGGCATTTGCCCCCTCTGGACCCCCGTCTCCTACGCCTATGCCTAAAATGCATTTGATTTAGAAATTTCTTGTACATAATTTATTCTGTACCTAAAAGGAACAAAATTAGCAACTATGCTCATTAAATTTCAAAAATAATTTTTTCTGAATCACCCTAGTTTGAATTTTTTTATGTTGGTGTCAGTGTAGAAGAGGCAACATCTTGGAACTGTTCTTCATGAAATCTAAAAGTTCTGAAAGTTGTTTGTTGTTAAATTGAGTAGTTTATCTCCACAGTATCATTTCTCAGAATCAGTTTTTTGCTGCGCTAAGCTTTGTGAATCGGGGACCTCTTGCATTTCTAGGCATAGCTCATGGACCCAAGTATTTAGGAAATAACATTTCTTACTTAAAATTTAAACAAAATAAGTGGCGATCCTCAGAATGCTCCTGTGGACCATGTCATATTCTTCGTGGACCCTCGAGCGTGGTCCACAGACCACAGTCTGTCTGTGCCGTTTCACAAGCCATCACTGAAGTGTGTATAGTTTCATTGGCTATTATACCGCTATAGCCTACAAACTTTGTGCAGTTGTAAAAGCAAACTTGCGCAGTGAAAATCCTGAAAAAGGTCACTGTCAGCCGATGTGGGGTAATTTATCACAGAGGACCAGAATGGGACGATGGGGTTGTGCAGTGAAAAGGTATTATAAATTATCGTTTTTGAGTAAGTTCAGAAAAAAGAACTAAAAAGGTTGTCAGATTTTATGGCCGGTGACTTGCAACTTTTCGGCAAAATTTCTGGTGAATGACTAAAAAACGGTTCGTCAGAAATTTCAGGCAAAAGGGTGCACTAGATTAAAATTCCTGGTTGTACAGTTATAAAAATTCTTTCAAAAAGCTCTGCCACTCTCTATTCAGTTACCGGCCAAGAGCTCTAAAACAGAGATGTGAAACATGTAATGGCTCTTTACATGTTTTTTTATTTTAGCATTGTAGGCCTAAGCCTACAATGCTTATTGCACTTGAGAACCTTTCATGCATTTTATGTAGGCCTTTTTATTTTTTGTAGTCGTTGTTATGATAAATAATTATTGGGCTTTCATCCTGAAAATTATCTTCTATGAGCTAGGACCACTATTGCTCAAACTCGATCCTTTACCATCATTGAGCCTTCCTTATTGTATTCCCTTCTCACCACTCTGCGACTGACTCTCCTTTCTGTATCACTATCTGCATCTTTCTCTTTCCTTCTTAAGCTTGTTTTTTTCTCAAGGGTTTATCACACTGGGAGCGCTACTGAATGGCCACGGCTGAGCGACGCTATAGAAATTGCTAATAGCCTAACATTACATTAACGAAAAATAATTGGAGGGAGGCTTACGGTTATTCTGCAATTTTTTACTTGAATAAAATTAATATTTTGCAATTCTCTTGGGCAAATGAATCAGTAAAAATTAACCCGCGATTGGGATACGACCCTTAAAAAACAGGATGACGTTGGTCGACCTTCTGCAATGCTCAGAGTGTGACTGGACGATTATCGACGGCGTCCAGGCAATTAAGTCTACTTTAAAATCTGAAAGCCGCGCTGCCGCTTATTAGGCCAGCACATAATGGCCTATATATACCCGTAAAGGTTAAAGCCTAAAAGGGCATCCAGGCACTTTTCCACACGTACTTTAACCGCTGGCCGTCTGTTAAAAAACTCATGCCTGCTGTAAACCATTGCAATCGTATCCAATGTCACACTAGGTCTAGAGATGTCCGCTTGCTACAGGTGATTTGGTTTAGGCTTAACTGTAACTGTTATCAGGCCCGTTCAGAAAAATCGAAGTTAAATTATTGACCAAAATATCAAGCAAATACCAAAAACGGCAAATTAACTGACAGAAGGATCAAAATGTTAGTTTACCTCAACGATATTTACGTTCGCTAGAAGTACTTTAACTTAACATTGTCCAAAATGGTATAGGCCTATTATTAGTGCGTTTGCAGGCGGCTCATTAAAGTATATACTTACTTACTTACTTACTTACTTACTTACTTACTTACTGCCTACTTATTACACATTTTGTGTTCCGTCGAACCAACTTGTAGGCCTACTTGTATTGACGGAGGTGAAGCAGCGTCCAATTTCAGCGCGAGACAAGATCGTCTATGATGTCATCACTCACGTGACGTGCAAGGGTTAGTCTGTGACGTCATAGCCGCATCGCTTTTGGTTTATTGCGATACGTATCATTAGTATGTTTTGCCTGAGAATTGAATCTGCTCAACAACATTATTATTGTTTTGTAACCGACAACTTTAAGTTAATTTCTTAAGTTAATTAAATATCAGCACGACCAGTTTTAGTGTTAAATGGAATTTATGCCTATTAGAAAGTCGACTCTCACTATCGACCGAGGTAACTAAAACCGTGAGCCTCTATATACTGCACGGGGATCTTAATCCTCGGTCTCAGTAGGCCTATACGAAGTCGGTTATAACTGACGGTTGGACTTCCTTGCGACTGCGACCGTTGGATCTCTTACCTAAGCAGTATGCTCGTCAGCTTGCTCTATTCATGGAGGTAAGTGGCAAAGTATCTTCGTCTGCTATTTTTTTTACAGCTAAATCAGTTCCCTCCAGCGTTATCTTTCAAACTTAATTTTCAAAATGTTTTGTTTTTTGAACACTTAGTAGTTAGTAAAGCAGCTTCATTCCTTACACCACTCTTATCAGCACTAAAACAGCTATAGTAGAGCAATAATGTTGTAAAGCTGACAGTTTAAAATGCTGTTATTGCAATGCGGGAAATTCCAGAAATTTCTCATGGGGAGGTTCACGGTCCATCCTCGAAGCCCTTTCCTCCCCTTCTCCGCGCCACGCGTGTCTGCGATCATCCGTCGGTCACTCGTTTGTCTCCGCCCCGAAACCTTCATTCCCCTTAGAGGAGGTAGGACTATATTACACACTGGTGATCATTGTGCCCCCTCTGTAAAAATTACCACTGGCGCCCATGGTAAGGATTCGAGGCGCACGCAGAAAGTGGACCAGATTCTCTGCGTAGCACCAAATGGAAATGACAAAAGATGTGGCTGAACAGCCGATTATATCGCCACTGTGTCAACAGACGCGAACAAGTAGAGTTTGCCGAGAAAACCGATCGCGCGGATTTATAAATTTATAAATTTCCCGCTGTAAGCAATAACAGCGGCTGGGGACCGCGAACAGAACTGCGTCCCTATAGATCGAGACGCTGTTTTCTCGCGTGTGCATGGACTCGGATTATTCGCTCCAGATCCATTAGCTGAGAAAACTTTCCGACTGGAAAGGGCTTTAGGAAGAAGAATCGCAGGCTTAATCACGCCGTAAGCCAACGCCGAATTGTTGCGCCCAGCGCCCTGCGGAAGAAGGAAAACGGCGCATTGTTACAACGCGTAATCCGCCCGACGCGAGTGTATACACACGGCGCGGAAGAACTATATGCTTCGACTTGAGTGAAGATCGAGTGGTTCTAAGCCGTCAGTGACGTAAACGAAGTCGGTGTGGTGACAGATTGGTTCCGTAGCGAAATCTGTTCCAACTCTGACCACTTTTGGAGCGGCGAACTGCAACCTGTCCTTTTGACATAATAGTATCATGAAAAGAAATTAAGAAATTACATTGTTATATAAAATTATAAATGTATATGTTATATATATATATATATATATATATTGCAAACACACGCGCATTCACACAAATATTGGCATATATACATATATATTTGTCAACTTGTATATATATATATATATATATATAAATAAAAATGTAAAACGTTACTTTTTGTGGCCTCAGAACTCGATAAGTTCTTCACCGATTCTTTTCAAAATTTTCGCAAACCGTTCCATTCGAACATAAGCGTGTTGTTATAATGCCTTTTGGGGAAAAGCGCAATTTTATCGACCAAAAAACACAACTATGCGAACGATTTGACCGATCTCGATTTCAATTTCAAACCGACGTTGCTTCCGACTGCGGCCGTCTATTTATAGCACATATAGGCTACGTGCGTTATTTTTTATAGCGCATATATTTATCTAGCTGTTGATTTCTACAGTAACAAAAACAACGTTTTACATTTTTATTTATATAGATTTTCGCAAACCGTTCCATTCGAACATAAGCGGGTTAATTGTTATAATGCCTTTTGGGAAAAAGCGCAATCTTTTCGACCAAAAAACACAACTATGCGAACGATTTGAGCGATCTCGATTTTTACAAAATCAAGGATCTCGGAGTTTTACGGACGGACGGACGGACAACGGACGTACGGACGGGGAGGGACAAAGGAGAGGAAGAGAGGGGTGAGTGTGAAAGGGAGGGAGCGGGAGGAAGAGGGAGGAAGAAAGGGGAGGGAGAGAGCGAGGGAGAGGGATGGAGGAAACGGGAGGAGGGTGTGAGGCAGGGAAGGGGAGGGGAGGGGACGGGAGGACAGAGGCAGGAAGGGAGACAGAGGAAGGGAAGTAGGGAGTGAGGGTGGGAGGGAGAGTCTTTTCAGCCACAGCAACGCGTGGCGGGGTACAGCTAGTATATATATATATATATATATATATATATATATATATATATATATATATATATGAATGCACTTGTTTGGGATTAGCTCAGGTAAATCTTTACATACCGGTGTAAAGGTTTCAAATTACCCCCTCCTAAACATTACCCCCCCAGGTAACTTGAAACCGGTTTAAGATTATCCCCCGGACACTATAGATTTGCATCATTTATTGCACTAAAAAATCAGAAAAATTATCCCGCTTCTTGTTTTGGTCTGAAGATTTTCATCCCTCATCCCACTTCGTGGTTTGTTATCAATTTTTTGATCGAAAGAAAAATAATAGCCTCGAAGCCATTTCTCCATTGTAACTTCAGCAATGATTAGTATTTTAGTTACAGATGAAAATATTGATAACAAACCACGAAGTGGGATGACGAATGAAAATCTTGAGACCAAAACAAGAAGCGGGATGATTTTTCTGATATTTTTAGTGCAATAAATGCGATGATTAATGCAAATTACAATTTGCAGGGGGGGTAATGTTTAGGAGGGGGTAATTTGAAACCTTTACACCGGTACTTAAGCTGTAATATAGCAACAGCTAGGAATATAGATCCGCATAATATTATTGCGTCTATCATGATATCGAAGGCATGACAATTTAATTTGATGGGATAGAACGTCTATATAAGTCCAGATGTAATAGTTCTAAATAATGATTAAAGTATACTTGGGATTGGCACATGGGCGGAGTTTATCAGGGGCTGTGGGGGGGGGGCTAAGCCCCCAAGAAGACCCAGATTCATTTTTTTACCGTGTAAATGGCTTTCTTTTCCGGGCTTAGCCAAACCCCCCGTCCCCAAGAAGGTTTTAACCCCTCTAAGAACGGAAACCAAACTCCGCCCATGGATTGGCACTATCAGAGGGCGAGTGGCTGTGCAGTCTGCGAACGGCGAGCTGTTCAGCATAATTTATGCTGACGTCATCGGTCTTCCCAGCTGCGGTAAGACGTCGTTAAGCTGTTAAATCTGTTTGCTGATCACGTGAATCAATCTCAATATATTCTTGGAACTGTTTTAGTTTTATATTTATTTGGTTTCACACCAACGCGCGTTCGTTCGTCCGTCCGTCCATCCGCCGACCTAGGCAACCCATGGGGTGTCACGCAGGACCTATAGTCGGTCGACCGTCTAGTCGCCTAGGTCTAGTCGAGGAATGATACAAGCCGTCGGGTCAGCAGTCCAGCGCTCCGTACGTAGATCCGTCGCTCTGTTATTAAAACGTACTGGACTGCGTGTGGTTGTGCTGAAAGGAAAGGGATAATCGCATTGCCTAGTGTACTATAAGGAAATTTTTGACGTCAGGCCGGAAAGAGGTTTCCGTAATCACTGGGTCTCATCTGATGGGTGTGTTTTTTTATGAATGTTATCAATCAATTGATTGTCGAGATTGATTGAACAGTGAACACAATCAAAGATTTACTGCAACTATCTGATCTATCCCGATTCACGAAGCACTGCAGCTCTTGCAATTTATACACAGGTCGATCACTCCACACTTAAGACGCAGAGGAAGAGAGAGAGAGAGAGAGAGAGAGAGAGAGACAGACAGACAGACAGACAGACAGACAGACAGACAGACAGACAGAGACAGACAGAGACAGAGAGAGACAGGGAGAGAGAGACAGAGAGGCAGAAAGAGGCAGAAAGAGAGAGACAGAGAGAGAGAGAGACAGGGAGAGAGAGAGACAGAGAGGCAGAAAGAGGCAGAAAGAAAGAGACAGAGAGAGAGACAGGGAGAGAGAGACAGAGAGGCAGAAAGAGGCAGAAAGAGAGAGAGAGAGAGAGAGAGAGAGAGAGAGAGAGAGAGAGAGAGAGAGAGAGAGAGAGAGAGAGAGAGAGAGAGAGAGAGAGAGAGAGAGAGAGATTGCCAGAGAGAGAGAGAGAGAACCCTTCAGCCTGCAGCCATAGGGCAGCAGATCTGGTTGTAGTAGATTGTTAGCCAGTCCATTTACTTAACCTCAGCTCGTCGCTGCTTCTGATCTTATTAGGCTGCTATACCCCTAAACGTCCTCTCCGCTCTTTACAGCATCATTACCTTCTCGTACCATGGTCTCCGAATGCCACATCACAGCATTCGCTGTCTTTGCTGTCTTTGCCTCTGATGGCCGCTTCTGTGGAATGACCTTCCTGCTGTGCATTAGAACTCGTGCTCAGATCTTATCTAGGCTTAGGTTTTTTCATCTAGGGGGCACTAATTAACTCCATCACTGCTCGTACTTTGGTATTGTGAGTCCCAGACCTGTAGAAAGGAGGAGGGCGACACTAATTATCTTCTGTCGTTAGACAACAATAAGCTATAGATCTAGATGCATCATTGTTTCTGCATGCCCGTTGTCTTGAGACTTTTCTTTTTCGAGAGGTTCGTCGCATTAGGTCTACTTCACGTGAGAGGCGCTATATAATTACGTAAATAGGATAGAATGAATTGAGATGGGTGGCGAGTCCTCTCCTATTCCGTTTCAAAGAGGGGATCTATATGCAGGTAAACCATTGAGTCATGGTGGTCCTGACGCGGGGAACAAATAGGTCAAGCCGATCAAAGGATCTAAGAGAACGAAGCGTAGTGGAAGAGAGGGGACGAAGTGCATTACGATGATGACATCACAAAGATATTTCGGGGCAAGGCCCAAACGAGACATAATAATATCTCAATCGAAACAATAACTTTCAATTGTATACGGGCAGAGATAGGGAGCCAGTGAAGCTGTTCGCTCATGAATGTTGCCTAGCCATGAATCGAGGGAGGTGATTGGACAGCGATATCCAGCGAATCGTTATCCATCGGCATTATGCAAATTTCGAGACTACCACTACGTGCCTATTTTTCTTGTGTCACTCCGGTGAACAAATAACCTCATCGAGAAGTTAATGAACCGTTTGATGTTGGTTCATTCAGTCAACAACCGCAGCGACCCGGTGCTGTTTGGTCGTTCACCGCGTTCCCTTCGCACGTTCGCCCAAGTTGTTTGCCAGCGATTTCCAGCCTGAATTCCAGGGCGTGCCGAGTGGACAGATCTGTGGATCGGTAAGCACATTCTTCCGTGTGGTTGGCGGAGGGGGGATTGGGGGGTTGGGGGCGTACGTGTGATGTGATGTGGCATCGGATGGAGTTGCAGCCTTAGTCTGGAGTCTTCTTTCATTTGGAGCAGTCGTGGGTGTGGTGGAGGTCGCAAGAGGAGAGGATCGAAGCGGCTGGTCGCCATCTACATCCGGTCACCTTAGCATCCACCTACACATGACCCTGGCATGGGATCGACAACCGCATCTGGTGCAAACGTCATCGAGAAAAGACCAACCCAATTCAAGAGCTTCCTTCCTTTTGAACTCGTCCTTGTAATTATTATTGTCAAAGTCCAGAAAACGCTGACCACATATTTTTAATTTGGGTTTTATTCCAGGTCTCCATCTCTTTCTCCATACTTCAACCTTCTCTCCGCCCCTCCTTCCATTCCGCCTTCTCGCCATCGCCTTTTCCGTCCACTCTTTCCTCTGTTGCTCCTCTCTCCATTCATCCATCCCTCCATTCATCCATGCCTGCGTTCCTTCATTTTTCCAACCCCCTTCCTTCCTTCAGACGTTCTTTCGGAGGGAGGGGGCTATTCAAATATGATAAGCGATTATCCGAGTCCGTTTGTCCGAGAGACTCTAAAGGCGTGGGGAGGAATAGAAAAAAGAGGAATAGAAGTGGAGGAAGTGGTGGAGGAAGTGGTGGAGGAGGAGGAGGAGGAGGAGGAGGAGGAGGAAGAGGAGGAGGAGGAAGAGGAGACAGAGGAGGAGGAGGAGGAGGAGGAGGAGGAGGAGGAGGAGGAGGAGGAGGAGAAAGATGCAAAGCTGCAGCTTCTTAGGCGGGTTTCGCTGAGGACGAGATGGCTTGAAAATTGTGCAGGTCGAGAACGCTGTTGGAATCCCTTGTGTGGCCATGGCGCAATATAAATGGTTGATTACAATTGCAAGAAAAATGAGTCACTTTAATTTGGTCAGTTTCACACAATAGGAAACATATATTTTCCACGATTGTTTTCATTTCGTTAATTAAGAACGCGTTGGTTTCCGTCACTCTGGCACGAGTGGTTTGGGTGTGGCGGAAAAAAATATGACCCATTCAGTTTGTTTAGATCCGTTGAATTTTCATTCGAGTATGGGGGGGACGGAAGGCTACAGTTATCTGGATTCCTAGTCATTGCAATTTTTAACAGCCACCCCACTTTCTAAGAGCCGGATGGATGCACCTTAGATCCACAACACACAACCACCACAACAACTAGGCCTATAAGCTTATAATATAGGCTATAATTATTGAGGCAAAGATGCACACCAGCCTGCAGACCCTCAATCTCTTTCAGGTTATTTATTTTAGTCAACCCCAAAGTAAACAGATCTGTATTTTCGTTCATTTTAATAAGCAGAATTCCCAGAAAGGAAAACCCACAATGGTGCTATACGAATTAACTCTGTTACTGGCGTACAATTGTATTTCATCTGCCAAGCAACATACGTTGTTGAGAAAATATTAATAATTATGGCCAGGCAAATCTTCTAAAGGTCCGTGTATTCGACGAGGGATCGTCTGAAGAGGCGCTACATAAATGATTGGTTGGTGTCTGGCAATATACACCGTGATTCAAAAAAGCGAGCCAAATTGTTGTTCATATATCTCTAATGCCTGATAACATAATATCACGCTAACATTTTCCAAATATCTAGAGATTTCGACGAAGAACATGTGTCCAAGATTTCATGAGATAAAGTTGAACGGATAAAAAGATATGAATCTTTCAACTTCATATGCCGAAATTTCAGTTTACAAGCAATTTTCTGTTAGAGTCAATAAAATGTAAGTCATACTGTTTATCTTATATCTCTAATGCCTGATGATTAATCATACTAAAATTTTCCAAATATGCCGCGAATTGAACCAAGAATAGGATTCCAAAATATCATGTCATAAATTGAAGTGATAGAAAGATATGGATATTTCAACTTCATCTCCCGAAACTTCAGTTTTCAGAAAGTCTGTTATGGTGTTCTTTGCGGTTTCGACGCTTGATAGTTCCCAATTTTGGTCTTCGGTGTTCCTGGAGTAAAAATTAATGGAGCCTATTATCGCGACGTTCTGCTGTCACAACATCTTCTACCTGTAATCAGAAATCTAACCCCAGAAGGCTGCTTTCTTTTTCAACAGGGCAGTGCCAAGCCAACAGAGTCAAGGAAACCATCGAAATATACTGACAAGCGAGACGCCAGACTTCATTTCTCCCACATTATGGCCTCCGAACAGCCCAGATTTGAATCCTGTCGACTATAACGTGTGGAGCGTGATGCAAGACCGAGTATACCAGACAACAATCCATGATATAAACGATATGAAGCAACGCTTGTTGGAAGTGTGGGATGGCCTGGACCAGAGGATAATCGACAATGCATGCTGTTGCCTAATGGCGCCAGCGCCTCCAAGCCTGCGTGCAAGCAGGAGTAGGACATTTTGAGGATCTTATTTAATTAAATAATCAAACCATACTGTTGGAATCATATTGTTAGTTCAATTCTCTACATATCTGGAAACTGTTAGAGTGATTAATTATCAGGCCATAAAGATAATGAAAACAGTTTGGCTTACATTTCATTGAATCTAACAGAAAATTGCTTGTAAACTGAAATTTCGGCATATGAAGTTGAAAGATTCGTATATTTTTATTCGTTCACGTTTATCTCATGAAATTTTGGAATCATATTCTTGGTCCAATTGTCTACATATTTGGAGAATTTGAGCACGATATGTTATCAGGCATTTGAGATATACGAAAAACAATTCGGCTTACTTTTTTTAATCACGGTGTACTTCTAGACGGATCGATGAGGGAGGCAGCCGATATCCGGCGTGACTGATCATGACCGATGATGGCCGTCTGTTACCCCGGTGCCGATGCTCCGAAGGAGGGGGGGGGCGAAGCGGGGGTTGTTGGATTCTCAAACGGGTTAAACGCTGCAGAGACGGAGAGAGAGAGAGAGAGAGAGAGAGAGAGAGAGAGAGAGAGAGAGAGCGAGCGACCCCCTGCTAAAGATAGTGTCCGAAGATGAGGTTGCTGACCCATGGGGGAGTCCGTGCTGAACAGCTAAGAAGTAGCAGCAGGCTGCATGGTAGGATTCTGTTCAAATACAAACAGAAGCAGCCAGTGAGATCATTGCTCGCTGAACTGAACATCGGGATTCATTAGCTGCTGTATGTATACTGTATACCAGTAGTACAGTACAGATCCAAAGGGAACGGAGAGACCGGGCCGGAGATTTTTCAATGCCAGAAAAGTCAGAACTGATGAAATATAGGCTACGCATTGATCTCATCGGTGCGAAAGAGAACAGACGTCAGAGGCAATCCTCCTCCCTCTCCTCCTCCTTCTTCGTGTATGGTAATCCATTTATCGACCTCTGCATATTAGACATTTGTGGGGCGTGGTGGTGTAGGGGTATGCTCGGTGCCTTGCAACCGGACGCATATTTCCAAAATGTACATGGCAGCTGCAACCGCAGGGTTTTCAGCCAATCGCGTGTCATGATAGGGGAATACAATGTGGAAGAGGCGAAGACCATAGGGGGGAGAAAGTAGTTGATGTTAGCAGTTATTGGTGAAGCTGTAGGCTATTAGCTTGACCAACAACTGCTAAAGAAGCAACGGAAAAATCTTAACAATCTAATGACGACACTAACCCTAACACTAACCCTAACACTAACCCTAACCGACCCTCACGACGCAAAAATCTTAAGAATCTAATGACGACACTAACCCTAACACTAACCCTAACCGACCCTCACGACGCGAAACCTTATATACCCTATAGCCTACGCGAACGACACCTATAATAGGTCTTCTATGTTATAGCCATGCTTAAATTTAACGATAAAGAGCGCTAAAGTGAGACATAATTACCTGTGCAAAATGTTCCTCCGTACGTAGGGTCATTTGTAAGAAATTTTAAACCTTTTACATTGCAATTCGTCTAAAATCGTCAGAGCCTGCCCACACGCACGTGTTGTTTATAGTTTACAAAGGGATGGCCAGAAATTGTACTCGACAACCTCCTCCCCCTACGGTCTTCACCTCTTCCACATTGTATTCCCCTATGTGATTGGCTGGTTGCAGCTGGAATGTACATTTTGGAAATAAGCGAAAAGGACGGTTGCCGGTTCGAATTCATGCACTTGAAGCCGCCGCGTGGGACCCTGCAGAGCAAGTCCTTCACTCGCGATTTATAACTGCTCATGCGCTTCGGCGTTAAACTCCGATTCAGAGTCCGCGCTGTAGTCGGGAGCGCCACTGAGTTTGGTAATCTGAATGGACGCAATAGGAAATGCTCATGCGTACATAGACCTATACATCTATACGAGTCTGTACAGTGTGGTAAGTGGAGTCCTTTTCCAGCTGCACTATGGTTGAGCATACCTCAACATTCGCACCTGTACGACTCCTCTAAACAGAGATTCAATGCACTACATGCCGTTCTAAATTGCAGGGAAATGAACCGGTTCGAAATATCAAGAGTCTACAGTCTACACTCTACAAGACTCATCATAGCCTAATATTGAGTGCAAAAGATCTTCGAAACATAGAGCAGAATTGCAGAGTTGCAGCCAGGGCCTACTACGCCATGGGGGGGATGGAAGCAGACTGCTTCCAATTTGGGCCAGGGGGGAAAGGTTTCCCCCTCTGATGATAAAGTTGAGTATAGAAGATTTCCTCCAGAGCATTTTCCCCCCGGTATTCCCCAGTATCTGCCATTGACTTCCATCTGGTAAATCCCCCAAACAATCCTCTCCCCATCATAGCACAGGGTAAATTTTCATTTAATTTGACTTTTGCTTAACACTCACATAAATTTGTCCTTGCACTTCCATCACATTTGCGCGCATCAGGTCTTGCCACGTGGGGGGGAGTAAGTAGCCTGATCCAACTTGTGCCAGAGGGAATTCCCCCCCCCCCCATTGATAGATGGGCATAAGAGATTTCCTTCTGGACATATCCCCCGGCATCTCGCTCTGTACCATTCCTCCCTGCCCATCCACGGTAAATTCCCATTGAACGTTCATCCCGCCATCTCAAGGGTAGATATTCATTTAGTATGACCTTTGCTTTATTCACTTAAATTTGTCCATGCACGTATATGGCACTCGCTCTCACAACTCTTAATTTTACATTAATTGTTAAAAAATTTAAAGTATATTTTATATCTACTGACACTGCACTTGTTTTATAATATAGGTTTCAAATAAAATGAACGATATTTTCAGAATGAATTTTAGTGATATAAGGCAAAGAAGCACCAGTAAATTAGTAGGCCTACTTTTGTTTATATTAGACCTAAAGGATTTTAGTCTGTTTAAGTAAACATTAATCAAGCAATAAAAGCTTGGTTGGTCAACAATTGAAGTTCAAAAGCAAGTAAAGCAAATGGCTTATATTGAAGTCTGTACAAATGCAAATTGCTTACACTTTTGAAGCCTACATTTGAGGGAAATGTTCGAAGGAATTGTTCCATTGAAACGCTCTGGTGGAATCCAGAGAGGAAATTACTGGGAGTGGTCCAGGGAAATGTCCATGGGACTTGTTTGGATCCCAAAATGGACATTGCTGAGTATTGTACAACTGACGGTTGACTAAACAATTTGATATACCAACAGAAATTTATATTTTACTGAATGCTGAACCTTTCCAAACTTCATAGGACTAAGTAGGCCTACTACAGTGTCGCACTGTGAACCCATAATGAGAAATTTTAGAATGTTACCATTAGGCTATCTTGTGCAAATTTCAAAAAATTAAATAATGGAGAGGCTACATTTTATGATATCCTAAACCACGTTTTTGAGCATTGAATTCACGAGCAATTTTGTGAAAACGACAGCTTAAAAAGGTATAATTACAACGTGCAAAGCCAAAAAAGTGAAATTTTCATGACTTTATCGTTCATAAACAGCTAGCAAACAAGAGCCTAAAACATGCGCTCTAGTCGATGCCAACAGCTAAAAATGCGTTGGTTTCTGGGGCTCCGCCCCAGACCCTGCTGGGGACCTTACGACGCTCCCCAGACCCCTAGTCGCTATATGGGTCTCGTGCCTTCGGCACTCGCAGCTTCGCGCCTTCGGCGCTTGCAATATATATAGGCAAAAAATTTCTGTTAGGGGGGGAATGCTTCCAGCTTCCAGGGGGGGATAGTAGGCCCTGGTTGCAGCTGCAAATTATATATTTAGTAGACATGTTGCTGTTACCCTTCCATTGAACAACAAGAGTTGAATTATTGAGATATGATTAATTAATTAATTACCCAACGCCCGTTAACCACAAAAAATGGTAAAATCAGTCAAGAAACTCAATTTGAAAATACTTGTCAAAAGATATACATACGGCAACTCATGCACGTCTGCATATACTATACATGTATCTTTATATAATGTATGTATTTACATACATATAATGTATATATTAGATATGTATTATCTATATATAGCCCTATGTATATATAATTATATAAAATTATATATACATGTAGGCTAGATCTATATATTGTATAAGTCGTTCAGGATGAAAACATTTCGATACCACGGATGGTTGGCAAAGAAAAATTCTCGGAAATGACATTTGATCAGGAATTTACTTCTCTGGAATTAATTTAGGAAGAATTTCAGCTGACGTGGCCCACTGGATATCGTGTGCAGTGATGCATACTGGAGACCATGTAGCTGAATTACTCGAAATCCTTTTCTGTGACGCAAATGAACTCAGTGGCGCACGGGTCAAAGACCGGCCAGCTATAGATCTATGTAGTATCGCCAATGCAAGGAACGTCATGCAGCGTGCTCACCAAGATATATACGTAGACAGCATAGTATAACAGTATACGCAAATGCACTACTATTATGTATATTACTTATATATTGTATACACTATATAGTGTATTGTTTTGTAATGTATTTGGTAACCGGACTCGGAAGACCTTTTGGACAACCCTTCTGACTAGTTGCAACGCTCATGAATAAGCTAATGCCCTACGCTTGGCTTTCGAGTAGCGCAGGGCTGTTTTTAAGAAATTTTTAGAACTGCACATTTGTGTGCACAACCCCTTATTTCCTTTCCCATCTTCCATGGTAAATTACTCCCAATCGGAGGAAAATGGCCTTTTTCAACTAGTTTTAACTGCACAGAAGTGCTTCCACATGTTTGTACAACTGCACAAATCCATTTAGAACTGCACATTTTGTGTACAACGGCACGTTAAAAAAGCCCTGGAGTAGCGCTTTAGAACTGTACACGTTGCGAGCAAGCGATTTGAGGGAAGTTCAAGTTACAACAAATAAAAAACAATCCGACAAATTGTCTAAAAATTTCAGGAATTTTACAAAATCTTTTGTTTTACAAATTGCTTTTAATAAATGTACATAGCGATTAGCGAAATAGGATGGAACACAGGCGACAAGACTAAAAGAATGTACGAATGAAAAAACAAATAAGGTATGCAGAAAGAAAGAAAGGAAGAAGAAGATATGAGTTTCTGAAACGTGGGTCATTGGGATGAAGATTATGTGATTGAAAGACAACATTCGAGCAACACAGTCCACAGTAGCTGGTCTGGTGGTCGCCGTTTATATAATTATTGTCTTTCATTGGACTTTCAACTTCGACGCAAAGGACTGTCATCAGCCTGTGTTGCTCGATTGTTGTTTTCCAATCAAATAATTTTCATCCCACTGACCCATGTTTCAGAAACTCATATTATTTTCTTATTTCTTTCTGCATTCCTTGTTTTCTTCGTTCGCACATTCTTCCGTTGATTCATCATTCATTCATTTACTCATTCTTTTATTCGTTCACTCACTCGTTCATTCATTCGAATTTTCACTGATTGATATAGCGCATTTTCATTACGTTACAAAATCAGAAACCTGCCCGGCCAAAAGTAGCGATACACGAAGAACCGATATAATATAATGTAACAGTTGTCTGAGTATTCGCTGCTATTCACGCCTCAAATTGACGAGTTTAAGAAGTTCTGAGATTACGATTACAGCTATACTACCAATACATTACCAAGATGTATTTCATGCGAGCGGTAGCAATGAATTAATTGTTCAACGGACCAGTGGATCTCTCAGAAGAACGCCATCAGAGACAATAAACCTCATCGAATGTTCTATGTATACGTACATGTACACAAGATACATGTACAAGATACAAGTACAAGATACATGTACAAGATACATGTACAAGATACATGTACAAGATACATGTTCATTGTTCAAGATACATTGTACAAGATACATTTCCAAGATGCATTGTACAAGATACATATACAAGATACATGTACAAGATACATGTAACAAGATACATGTAAAAGATACATGTAACAAGATACATGTACAAGATACATGTAACAAGATACATGTACAAGATACATTGTACAAGATACATGGCAATGAACCATGGGGGATGGCCAACCATATTAATGCACGTGACTGATACGCTCGGATAGGAGGAGCTCGGCAAATGCGTCTGCAGCAGTTGTGGCAGCAGTGTTCCGTAGCGGAAGACCACGAGGAAGATTCATGACCTCTGTACATTAGATTGCGTGATACGAAGGAAATTCGTCACACGATCCTTATACACTATAGACTGCGCGAACCGGTGCGAGTGGGAGAGGCGGTGATTCGAAGAACTTACAGCATTGGGTAGAGTAAGATTCACCATCAGTTGATGAATTATATTGTGTTATGTGTAGCGGGTGTGATATAATAGACTGCGCGAGTGGATTAATTTACAGTGGATGGTTCCGCGCTGTGAGGGTCAAGATTCAAATTTATAAAGAATCATTTGAGATATAATGAGACGTACATGTATATTATACGAACTGCGCTCTATAAGTTCTAACACTGACAGTCTGCCATATATCATACCGGTACCTTAACGGGCTGAAGCCTTTGTGAATCTATAATATGCACAATCTAGTGGCGAGTTCATTGAAAGGCTGACGTTTCCCGATTTTTGCATAATGCCCCAACCCGTGTTATTACTTCGCTCCCAAACTCATGACCTGGGTCAACCGCTGCAGTAATTCATTGGACGATCATGGACTGGTTCGAATGATCGCCTCTGCACAATCCAAATGTTCTGACGGCAGAAAAAAGGAGAGTATGGATCCGTAGAATAGCCGTGAACATTACCGCATTTGCTGCGAAAATTCAGGTCCCCAGATGCTACAGGCTGCTGCTGCTGCTGTGAACAACAGCGACATCACCAGTGAATTTGGCGGGGCTTCGTTACTACCGGGCAACGCATCGAAGCGCAGCCCGTTACCGAGGCAACCAAGTCGTCGTCAGCAGCAGCAGCAGCTATCTTGATATGCAGGCAGCTCGGGCGACCACCACCACCACACGCCATCGGCGGCGTCAGCATCACCCCAGGCGCAAGATGATGACGCAGGTGTCAGCAGCAGCAGCAGCAGCAGCAGCAGCAGCAGCAGCAGCAGCGGCAGCAGCCAGGCCGGCGATTGCCTAGCATCGTCGCCTGGCCCTGTGTTTTTCTGGCAAAGGCAACGCGATGCCAACTTCGTCATATTCCAAGAACTCGTTCTGGCGCCGTCTTAAAACACCTGCAGTCTACTCGCCATCATCATCATCATCATCGTCGTCGTCCACCTACGACATATACACACGTCATCATCGTCATCAACATCATCATCGTCGTCGTCGTCGTCAACGACTAATCGTATGATAATTGAGCGCAAGATCGTCATCGTCGTCGTCGTCGTTGCCGCAACAATCATCACTTCTGAGTCGGTGATGTCATCGTCGTCGTCGTCGTCGTCGTCGTCATTATCAGATTGTTTCCGAGTCGATCGGTCTGAGCGTGCGTCGGCAAACAGCGCCGTCGTTGCAGTCGCCGATCACCCTTGGAGTAAGATGACGTCGAGGACCCGGTAGAGGGCGTCTCCTCCTTCTCCTTCCT
Organism: Lumbricus terrestris; assembly: GCA_949752735.1. Lineage (NCBI taxonomy): Eukaryota > Metazoa > Annelida > Clitellata > Crassiclitellata > Lumbricidae > Lumbricus > Lumbricus terrestris. Next base: position 62,981,860 of record OX457039.1, read on the forward strand.
CTCCTTCTTCTCCGTCTCCTTCTCCCATCTGGCGGTCGGTTGATGCTTCCCGAGCGGAAGACGACAGCGGTGTGAATAGCTGACGAGAGCGGATGACACTCTCTGGTGGCGGTGGTGGCCACATAATCCACGCAGACAAGCGCACAGAGACACGCAAACACGTAGCAAACAGACACGAGGAGAGAGACAAACAAACGCAGACAGACAGACAGACTGACAGACAGCGCTCTCGCAGACACCTTGCGTTTGAACAGACAACAAAGTACATAGACACGGAAAGCAGACGCAAGAACGCACATACAAACAGACGTCCGTATACAGACAGACTAGAGCATCAGCGCACAGACAGACAGACAGACAGACAGACAAAAGCCTTGTATACTTTGAACAAGATACACACACATCAATAGACACAGATAGCAGACACAAGTACGTTCGTTCAGACAGACAGACAGACAGACAGAGGCACTCACACGTACATACAGAGAAACTTGCACCTACAAAGCAAGACACGGGCACGGTACCGTTGACAGTGACACCGTCTCCCGACGCACTTCGTCAATCCAACGAATAATTTATTAAAATCCCGATTCGGTCAAATCAACAAATATTATGTTGGATGATATCTGATAAATAATTACCAAGGACCTCCAAGATAATGACGTTGTGTAGTCGGTGGTGTAACGCGTAAATGTAACGATTACGCTACAATACGTTACGCAGACGAATTCAGATTGCCACTCCTCCTCGTCGTCGTCGTGTGTTGGATATAAGCGAGTCCTTGAAGACTTTGATCCTCATCATCGTCGTCGATTATGGAACTGACGGTTCTTCTTGTATTGCTTCACATTCCGCTGCTTGCTACCTGCAAGACTCACTCGCAGAAATCGCGAGGACCTGTGAGATCACCGGCAGGGTAAGACAGACGCTGTATATTACTTATACTAATAAATGTAGGCCTATGCAGGAATTAGGGCTGACCAGAACATTTGCTTTGTATTCGATTCTAGACCTAATAGTGGACCAAATAGCTATTCGGTATTCGGTTGAATAGTCGCGGTCCAACCGAATACGAATAGTGGTCACGTGATATCTGTTTCTGCATAATTATGAGGCAGCTATATTCCGAACACGAAGAGCAAGTGACAATTTCTAAGTTTAGTTAAATTGGTTCCATTCCTATATTTTAGCCACAGACTGACAGAAGGATGCAAAATCATATGTATACATAAAACTGTTTCCTTTTATTTTATACATATTAAATTTGCTGAACTGAAACTTTTGCTTACATTTAAAACTTTGAATGCTGTCTGTAGACATTTTTATATATATACACTTCGTATTCGCATGCATTTGGTTGAATTGTTGGTCCAATTGCTCGTAATTAATCGGCCGAATAGTGACGATCGCATATTCGGTACAGCCCTAGTTTGAATGTAGGCCTATGTATGTAGGCTATGTAGGTCTATATGTGTGAATGTACCAACGCACTGCAGCACTAAGTCTCTTGTCCAACATCGGGGTTGGTATTGCCAGTAGCAATAACTTTCGTCCCTCACTAACGGCTAAATTGATGACTTTTTGTCGCTCATCAGTCTCTTATTCTTTAGAGTCACTTCTTTTCCCAGAGTTTCCAATTGCTGATATAGCGCCTCTGAATCTTCGTTCTATGGATACGATGTATGTATAGTATACACGTACATATTATATGCAAACGTGCAATGTAAAGAATGCATACGCACATACTTATGTATACGATACGAAAGTATGTGAGTGTAATTTTTATGCACGTGTTTTATACTGTTTATGCAATATGCGTGCATAGATTAGGGATAGTATATATACATATATATGTGTTGCCTCCCGTTAAAAAGTCTTATTGTTAATAAAACAAATGAGTAAGAGGCAACGATGAAAGCGAAAAACGACAACAACAACAACAACGAATACAACTGCGAAAACTGTAGTTGCTACATAAATTGCTATACTTGCTAGGCAACTAAATGTTCAGTATACATTCCATTATAAACAATTCTTGAGACTGACCTTTATTGAGCAGGCTTTTCCATTATTATATTCCGTCTAATGCCTCCGAGTATTATAATCTTCGTTAGTGCTACGCTTGGCTTGTGCTCATAAGTTTCCACTCTCATTTTATACGCATAAGAAGCAACTTTCGCTGCATTTAAGGCAGGTGTAGGCATCATGTGACCCGCGAACCCTGTCTACCCCTAGACACTTTTAGGTCGGTCTCTGGCATCTCTTTATTATGCAACTGAGATAAGTCTATGTAACATAGGTATCGTCCTGACTCCTGACAGCAACATATTCATGAACAAAACTGATGACGTAACAATTTCGTTTTTGGAGCAAGGAGATGTCGTCACAATATGTAATGGCTATCATTATTATAACAAAACGTCACTAAACATTGGGGTAGACTGATGAGATGACGTCATAATACAAATTAATAGTACATAGCTATAATCGTATACATGTAGCAGCAACTTACCATTTAACGTTTATTCTGCATGTTTGAAGTAAAATTAAAAGTGTCCTATTTTGCGGGGAAATTAATCTACGACAGCGGTTCTCAACCTATTTAGTGCGGCGACCCCTTGGCAACATTTTGAAAGTTATGGCGACCCCCACAGCAAAATTGATTGCATTTTTGTTACCATTTGTGTTACCATTGTCTATTGTCATGCATTTTCACCCTTATGGCTCGAAAACTGGTTTTGACAATTGAGACTTCCTGGCTCTTGCGATTCTGAGAGCTAATCCTTACCCATTCGGTAATTTGAAGTCGAAATGTCACACGTTTATTCGGCTTGTGAAACCTAGCAACTATTAAACAATTGGCTACTATAAAAATTGGTCAATAGTTCTTCATTTCTTAACACTCATTTCACCTTTGCTGATTCGTTTTGGTTGGCAACCAATTTGATGAACTTGGGCCACAGGCCTACGTGTGTTCTTTATCAATGCGCTGAACATGGAAAGAGGTTTGGGGAGGAGAAGTGCCTCTGCCAATTGTCAATTTAAAACAAAATTGCACACACTGCAATGGTAGCATTTTAGCTTCAATTTTAACGAAATTGTTCATCATTTCTGTGCTGAAAGTCGTGGTGTAAGACTTAAAATGGGTCCCACCCCCTTGTTCACAGTTTTTCATCTAAGAAAAATTCTCAAAATTTCAGCGCTGAAAGACATGGTTAAGACTCCAAAATAATCATGTTCCCTTCCCATTGTTTAAATTCTTTGAATTTCCACTCTGTAATGATTGCAGTTTAAGCTGTCATCTCAATGAAATTGCTCATTTTCAATTCTGATAGTCATGGTCCGGTTTAGGCCTAAGACTTCAGAGTGTCGGTCCCAATTGTTTAAATTTTTTTGGATTTGGACACTGTCACTGTAAAATTTTAAGCTTTCGTCTTAACAAAATTACTCATGATTTCAGTGCTCAGAGAGGTGGTTTAAGACTTACACCAAACTTGTTTTTTTAGAAGATGGTAAAAGTGGACTTTACATTTAAAAATTAGGATGGCAAAACTTTTATTAGCTGTCACAATCTAACGAATGAATCATACAAAAAGTATAAGAAAAGTTTATTTTAAATTGCTGTAGTGTATTAACTAGAGCTGAATTTACTATTGCATATTTTACAAATTTCTGAAGGTCCTAGCGACCCCTGGCAAATCGTCAGGCGACCCCCGTGGGGGTCGCGACCCACAGGTTGAGAACCGCTGATCTACGAAAACTAGCCCGCCATTGGCGTACATAATCGGCTCAGGAACTGTCCATAAAATCTTTGGCGTATCTCTGCCAAAAGAAGTTATCCATGCCAGATTTCGGAACAGTCTTCCATCACCCAAACAGGAACCAAAAAATCAGTTAAGTTGCATGTTTCTGTCGAACTCTAACGCTACCGATGACGCTATAGAGATACAATATTATGATTCAATGTAGCGCAGATTTTGAGTAACGATCGTAAATTTATTCAAAAGGAAAAGATGGGTTCGGTGGCATAAAGATGACTTGTGTAGAAGGGTAAGAACGCACAAAGCAGGTGTTATTTAATTTCATGTTCACATCTATAGTGTACACGTACATGTAGCCTATCTTATGCGAAGTCTAGTCTCGGTAACACAAGTCTTCAATCATATAAGTTAGGATGAATGGAAATTTTAGCGTTAATCAACATCAGTCGAGATTCGTAGACCATGTCATGCCACGCTGCAGCTGTATATCCTCGGTATCATTAATTTTATACTGATTAAATATTGACAAGTAATTCACTGGTGTGTGTGTGTGTGTTTGTGTGTGTGTGTGTGTGTGTGTGTGTGAGGCAGTATGCCACAGTGGATACTATATACTAATACTATGTCATTATAGAATGGTGTTGTACCAAACGTGCGCTTCGGATTCGTTTCACGACCGAATAGTGGTCCAAAAGGCTATTTATTATTCGGCCGAATAGTAGCGGTCGGATAAATGCGAATAGTGGTCACGTGACATCTGTTTCTGGATGATTATGCTGCTGAAGCGAACGGACTGAAGTAACTCTCTCATTAGCCTGATACACATGCATGCACGGCGATTGTACGCTGTGGTTGAAGTTAGGCCTTGTCTATACTGCCTGGACCGCGGTATCGCAGTGTCATTTGTATCGTTCTTTGTGTACAGTGACTGAATGCAGTCGGTAGACCTATTCTGTACACTATTCGTATTTCGTATTCGTATTTGTTTTCGACCGAATAGTTGGTCCAGTTATTCGTATTCGGCAGAACAGCGATAATCACTTATTCGGTACTGCCTAATCATTAGTCCTACGTACTAATATACCAGTACCGTACATGAAACACCTTGAAATAAAACGACGATTTCCCCATTCCTCCTCCTCTTCCTCCTCTCCTCCTCCTTCTTTTTCTTCCAATTCTTCTTTCTCTGCTTCTTCTTTTTGGTTTTCTTCTTCTTCATATAATTCGTCTACTTCTTCTTCTGTTCTTTTTGGTTTCTTCTTCTTCTTCTTCATCATCTTCTTCTTCCTCTTCTTCTTTTCCTTTTCTCCTTCTTTTTCTCCTACGTTGTCTACTCACTTTTATCTTCCAATCTACTTTTCTTCCCTTTTTGTTTCATTCCTCTCCCTCATCTCTTCCTCTTTCAGTTTTCCAATTCATAATCTTCCCATACATTTTCCATGCACTCAGATCCAAGTGACATCAATTGAATGCTTGGAGCGTCTACATAATTATCCCTTCCTCTTCCCACGGGATTCGTGTAGGGGCCCATAACCACCCCCTTAATTATCAGTAGCAGCTGCGTCAGCGGATTCGAATTTACGTGAAAATACGGCGTGCATTACAGTTATCCAGACACTAAATCCGCGTGATTTATAATTCCAATGGATATGGCTTAAAGACATCTACCGTGAACTTCTCCAGTCTCTGCATGCGTGGTGCAAAGCAATGTCTGTCGTAGATTAGCAGCTGTGGATGTAAATACCGTCCGTCATCTGGGAATCGTGATAATTAGGCTAGAGGAGCCGACGATCGATCACGAATGGAAACGCCTTTCTTTCATCGATTATTGTCGGATTTGGATGCGATTTGAACGGGATATGACTGTCAGATGCTGATGCTGATGATGATGCTGGTGGTTCTTCTTCATCATCGCGAGATTCACTGGTGCGGTCATCGAATTTGCATTAGAAATCAATTACTAGAGATAGATAGAGAGACAGAATGACATATAAAGACAGATATACAGACAGACAGATAGAGAGGGGAACAGAGAGACAGAAAGACAGACAAAAACAGAGAAAGTGGGAGACAGACAAAGAGACAGATATACAGATAGACAGACAGATAGATAGGGGAACAGAGAGACAGAAAGACAGACAAAAACAGAGAAAGTGAGAGACAGACAGATATACCGAAAGACAGAGAGGTAGAGACAGGGGTGGAAAGAAGAACACGGTAAAATTATATTGACTATTGTATTGCGTCCAAAGGAAGAAACCAAAGCAGAGTTGAAACTGAATCCTTTGTCTACATAATTCTATAGACGAAATGATGCACCAGCAGTGTTCGAGGACACCAACCCAAAAACTTTTTCAACCGAAGAACGTCGTCTTCTAAGAATGCTCAATCCTACAAGAACCTCATACATTTCAATAGCCTTCTTTCAATCATGCTAGAAATAGCCTACTTCTGAAATAGTCCAGTGGCTAGCATGCTCGTCTATCAGTTGAGATGTCGGGGTGGGGGAGGGGAGAGGGCTTCAGATGCCCTCCTAGACTGAACTGTGTTTTGAACGGAGGCGTCAGAGATCCCCGGCGGGTGTTTTCTGTCCCGGGGGGGCCAAACCTAAGAACAACAAAATTTGATTATAAAAGCTCATAAAAATTAGGGTCGTTAATAGATTCAGGCGATGTTCTTGAATGATAATAAAGATCAAAATAAAAATTTTACAAGTCCAATTTGACTGTTTGCTTAGTAAAAAAGACCTAGGAAGAGGTGGTGGGACAACAAGTGTGAATGGATGGGGTTATCAACAGAGCAAGACAGGAGAGGATGGAGAAGAACTGTCCAAAATGCGACCAACCCTCGTGTCGAGGAAGGTTGAAGGCAAGGCAAGGCAAGGCTTAGTAAAAATTAAACGCTTGGGGTTTAATTTTGCGAATAAATTATTTTCCTGGAAAAGCCATCCCAGATCCAAATCTTCATTTTGATTATAAAATAGGTGCTTTCGGCAGACTGGTCCGGCACATAGACCTACTGGAAAATATTGCACCCGGTCCGCTATTAAAAGGGTTTTTACACCCATAGTTTAGAGACTTCATATGCACATACATGTATACTATTGTATAGTCTATAATATAGACCAAGATCATATACAGGGTTGGCCAAAAAAAGTAATCCCCTACGATTTTTTGCCAATATCTTGGCCAAACATATGAATTTTTAAATGAAACTTTAAAGTCTTAAAGGCAATTCATATATACGTACAATGGTCAAATTACAAAAAATATTTCAAACAGAACAAAAGTTATATCACTTTTAGTGAGGCCACCCACCGTTTTATGACGATTCAAAAACGAAACGTAAAAAAATTAGGTTTTTTGCTAATATCATGGCCAGAAGTAAGAATTTCGAAATGAATCTTTACAGGTTTAAAGACAATTCATATTTACACATGATGGCCACATTTCATCAAAATATTTCAAACACAACAAAAGTTATACCACTTTTAGTGAGGCCACCCAACGTTTTTGACGATTAAAAAACGTAACGCAACAAAAAGTAACAAAAACGTGATTTTATCAAGTCGTATCTCAAATAACTGTTTGGAACTGAACTTGATAGTGATTCACAACTTGTGTTTAATGTGCCCACCACCAGTGCCATAACTTCTTTTGAGTCTCTTTGCAAAGTTCTTGATGGACCTGTTGATAAATCTGACAGATTTCTTATTTAACAATTTGATTGTCATCTTGCTAAGTGACTTCTCAGTGACGTGCAGCTACGCTGGCATAGGCGTACGGGACATTTCGGCAGTGGGGGAGCAAAAAAAATGTTTGCCCGAAAAATCTGACGACCTTTTTTTTTAGTCATTCGCCCAAAATTAAAAATTCTAAAATCTTACGACCTTTTTCTTTTTTACCCCTGTGTGACCGAAAAATCTCTCCCGTACCTGTTTTGCCCGAAAAAAATCTCCGAAATTTATTTGCCCGTCCAAGCCTCTTTTGCCCGAAAAACACATTTGCCCAAAATTTGGGGGGCATTTGCCCCCTCTGGACCCCCGCCTCGTACGCCTATGTACGCTGGTACCCTGTTCCTTTTTCAAATAGTAATAATAATGATCATCTGACATTATCAAAGCCTATTTGACAACAATTATTTGAGATGAGACTTAATAATATCGTGTTTTTGCTACTTTTTGCTGCGTTACGTTTTTGAATCGTCAAAAAACGGTGGTGGCCTCCTTAGAAGTGTCATAACTTTTATTCTGTTTGAAATATTTTGATGAAATCTGGCCATCATGTGTAGATATGAATTGTCTTTAAGCCTGTGAAATTTGATTTCGAAATTCTTACTTCCGGCCAAGATATTGGCCAGAATAATTAAATTGTTTGTTTGTTACTTTTTGTTGCGTCGCGTTTTTGAATCGTCAAAAAACGGTGAGTGGCATCACTAAAAGTGATATAACTTTTGTTCTGTTTCATATATGGTGATGAAATTTGGCTATTGTACGTAGATATGAATTACCTTCAAACCCGTAAAACTGGATTTGAAAAATTCCAATTTTTGGCCAAGATATTGAGAAAAAGCCGTAGGGATTACTTTTTTGGCCCACCCTGTATTATATGGTCTTGGCCAACGTAGCTTTAATGTCAACACTGTCGGTGGTCTGACCAGTTGACGAAGTAGAGCTGCAGAGGACTGAAAAGTAAAAAATCCATCCTTATATTTATATATAGATATGCTGAGGCCAAAAAATGAAGTCGCTAATACTTGACACTAGTGGCTGTCTCCCTCTTATACTCTTCTGCTGCAATAGCGCATGAATGTGTCAATCGGTTGTGCGCTAACGTCAACTACTGTCACATCATCATTTCGCATCGCCAACGTCTCTTCACGATGGTTGGCTTCACTAATGTCTCCTGTCGCAAGCCACCGCGTTCAATAGTTAAGTGCATTCCATGAGTGCAGTCCATTTGAAGACGTTGTCAATCCACGATATTCTCGGCCTCCAGCGTCCTCGGACCCCTTCCACGAGACCAGTCATCAGACCGCTTCGATGTTATTGTGAGTCTGCCGTACAGTGTAACAAAAATATCTCAGTTTTTGAGCTATGATGTGAGTTAAAAAAATGTATAATTCCTTCCTGGTTCCCGCTATTGTGTATGCTCGTTCATTTGATATCAATATTTTGTTCACGGTATTCTCAACAGTTTTTTATGCACTTGTTCTGAAATGCTTGAATACATCTTTCGTCCTCCTTCTTAAACGTCAGGAACCTCGAATACTGCTGACACTGTGATTACTTCTAACTATTATTATGTAACTCACAAAGACTCTTTGTGCGTTAAATAATTATAGTTAGAAGTCAAAGAGGGTTGTGCTGTCAAACGAAAGAGAGAAACAGCCAAACAGATAGACAGGCACAGAAAAGTAGATAGCCCATGAGATGATATTATAGATAGTCACTAGCCAGCGTTGGGAATACAGTAGGGTGGCCAGACAAAAGAATTCCTCGCTTCTCATTTAAAATCCGCAATTACTGTCTGTCCATCTGCCTGTCTGTCTATCTGTCTGTATGTCTGTCTGTCTATCTGCCTGCCTGTCTGTCTGCCTGTCTATAATCTTCCTAACAATAAGCAATGACTCTTCGACTCTAAAATGACAAGCAATCCTTTTGTATAACACTCACTTTTTTATTTCTTACTTATAACTCTGTCTGTTTTCTGTGTATCAATCCACGTGTTCGGTTGTGTGCCTATCTGTCTTTTCGTCTGTCTGCCTGTGTGTCTGTCCGTCAGTCCGTCTGCCTCCAACTGCCAACTACCTCCGCCTTTCTCTGTGCCTCTGCATGCGTGGCTGCAAAGGACCGCTCCAGCATTTCGACAGCTCTCTGTCGAATATGGCCGCACATAAATATGTCTTTGTCAGTTTCCCGGCGTCTTTGTATGCCCTTCTGTCTGTCCTTCTGTCTGAATCTATCTCTATATCATTACTTATGCATGCTCCCCATCTCCTCCAACAACAGAATCAGTCATTTAGTTTTCCAGCATTATAACCTACTCATCTCCGTCCTCCTTCGTAGATGGGGCAGCCCCCATCCAATACGCAGCCCACTCCGGTGGGAGAGAATACCCAGCACAGTCCCCCTCAGTGGCGTAGGCAAGGGGGGTTTCGGGGTCAAAACCCCCCCATTGGCTCCGGAAAAAGATTTTTTTAAGGTTATTTTTCCATTTAAGTAAGAAAAAATAGCAAAAAACGGGGTTTCCGGCCATAAAACCCCCCCCATGAAAAATTCCTGGCTACGCCACTGGTCCCCCTTCCACCCCCGTCGAGCCGGGCTCGGCGGAGAGCGAGCGGTATATAATAGGTGGCAAGGAACAGACGGATTGGTGCATCCAATTATTCAGAACAAGTCTACTCCGACGACGACGACGGGGATCTATCTGCCAGGAACGTGACTACAAGCACCGCATCACAGTCAATTACCTCTATCGTTGGCTCGGCCCTGTCACTCGCCAGCCGAGGAGATGGCTCCATAAACCCCAACGACTGCGTCTCCACGGACGCGTATAACGACGTCGCACAAGACGCACCACTCTAGCCCAAAACTCGTCCGTAAAGTGGTCCTTTTTTCACAGCGCACTTCTTTTTCTACGCCGACGCTAGCTTTCTACTTCTTCCTCTACTGCGTGGAATGTACGTGTAACCGTAGTGAGCGTGTAAATCAGCCAATGCAATGGCAACGACGAACCATTGAACGATTCAGCTAATTAACATCCATGGCTTGGTGTCGAGTCGGTTGTCGAACGGCGTTTGTTTCATAGAGACTCCATAGTCTCTGGCGCTTACCAGTGATGCTTTGTATAGTAATGACGCATTGTGTGAGTGAATCAGACAGATTAACGTGAAGCCAAGTCAGGCAATGTGCTAAACTAAACTAGGGACTCGTTCCTTGAGTTCATGCGATTCAATAATTCAATAGCACTTATCAGGATATCGGAAATTTAAAAACAATAATAATAGAGATAGGCTTACTAATAATATTTTTAATAATAATTGCAATAATAATTTCTTTAAATCTATTAAAGGTAGCATCTCTGTTCTAATTCTAAAGGCACATTTCAATGTCCTAAAACCAAAGAACTCTTCTTTATGTAGGCTATGCCAATATCTGTTAAAATTTACACCGAAATTAAAATATTATTCACACCTAAGAAAGTTTGTTGAAAGCGGAATTTGAATGAGATTACTTTGTTTGCCACGCCGTTGAAACCTAGCATCCTGGAAATGAATGATCTTCTGCAATGCAGCTAACATAAACACGCCCAGCAGAAACATGGATTTAAAGGAGTGCCCGTAAGTAAGGTGGACAGACCAGTAGGTTAAATAATTATGATGACATGAAAATCTTCGTTTACGATGCACTGACGGCTCATTTCACGAAGTTTCATAATAGTATAGACTTTATAGATTGATGGCACAAGTGCGGGAAAAGCATCCAAACTTTCGATGACAGGAGAATTATGCTACCCGTAGCCTATATATAGCCTACTCACTGAAAAACATGCAGGTTTGAAGCCACACTGCTTTCTGGCATTGCAATGCTGAAGCTTCCTTCCATGCAACAATTGCAACATCTATCAAGTGCTGCAGATGGTCACACACACAATACAACATCTGAAGAGCTTTTATTCGATTCGCATAGACTGATGTGGACTGGTCAAATCGATCTGTAATAACTGAAAACCGAGCTGCATTGTATACTGGAAAACATTTCGGAGGTGTTATGATGGATGAGAGATCGCACTTGGGATAAAAGACTGTGAACTGAGAGCAATGACAATAATAATATGCGCCACTTGACTGTGACGTGCACATACATGTACGTGTGCATGCGTGTGTGTATTTGTGTGTGTGTTCGTGTGTGTGCGTGTGTGTTTGTGTGTGTGTGGATGTGCGTGTGTATTTGTGTCTGTGTGTGTTTGTGTGTGTGTGGATGTGCGTGTGTGTTTGTGTGTATATGTGGATGGGTGTGTGTGTGTCCTCGTGCTACGCCGTGCATAACTCGGTCTGTTACCGTTGAAAATCGCAATGATTTCGACGAAGTCTTGAGAGTATTATACCGTACTCAAGATGTAAGCTTAGTGAGGTTATTGTAAATCGTTCTATGTAATCGTTTGTATGTAGTCCATAATACATACATACATACATGCATACATATATGTACATACATACATACATACATACATACATACATACATACATACATACATACATACATACATACATACATACATACATACATACATACATACATACATACATACATACATACATACATACATACATACATACATACATACATACATACATACATACATACATGCATACATACACGCATAAAAGATTCACAAGAGATTCGACCATTGAGCCTTGCAGTCGTTCTTACTCGTGAGAGAGAGAGACGGATGTCTGGAGTGGTTCCAATGTGCTGGCAATTTCCGGTCTACTGGCCTCAGCCGCTATAATATGCTAGTGAAGCCTTAAAAAGCCCAAGTCTCTTCATTAATCACGTAGCCATCAGCAGAAGAGGTTTCTACGGGGTGGTTCATAAAAAATATCCCAAAGTTTTCCCCAATATCTTTGCCAGAAGTCAGTAAAAATCTTTAAATCAAATTTTACAGGTTTAAACTTTAAGTAACATAGGCCTACATGTAACGTTTGTTCTGTGTTTGAAATATTTCTTCGTGAAATTTGGATATTGTACGTAAAAACGAATTGCCTTTAACCTATACAATGTGACTTAGAAATTCTTACTTCTGGTCAAGATAATGGAAAAACCTTGGGGTCATTTTATGGTCCTCTCTGTAGATCGAGGTTTTCTGGATTCACAACACCTCCTCCCATCGGCCAAAAGGTTCGCGTGACAAGAGAACAAGACAACGTATGCTGCATATATGTTGAGTAATCTGTCTGAAGACACATGTAAACGATTCTGCCGCTAAGAAATCGTGAAATCACCACATTAAGAAACCTGCTTCATGCACACGCCGGATCACAAATGCAGAATTACTGAGGAATTGCAAGAGAGTGTCAAGAATAGCAGTCGAATTACTGTTTCGAAGCAGCGCTATATGCACCACACACATGCAATCATGCGTGTATAAATACAACATATTAGTGGAACCCGGTGAACATCATTGCCGGTTCTCGTGTATCGTTGCAACAAGTAGAAGATTAGGCGACAGTGCTATGAGACGGTTAGTCGTGTGCTTTTTGGCTTTCACAAATATCAATCTTCCAAATGCCCAGTATAGTCTTTCTAGATCTGTTTGCAGAGGTGCAATAAAAATAGAAAGCGACGGTCTATAGTTTAGATCCTGTTAACAGAAAGGAAGCAGTTTATCTAACCCTTTGCAAAGCATTGCGGTGATTTACATTGCAGGTGAGTTGGGTTTTATCCGAGACCATGGGCGCCCGCAGAAATTTTCACATAAGCAACACAATGGTTTTGGTTAAATGTTTTAGCAAGAGGTGAAAAATTCAAAGTAGAATATTGTGTTTTCGCGGAGTTTTCTAGATGTAAATTTCTCAGTTATACGTTGTGTATCGTTAATAACATTTGCGCGTTATTGCGAAGAAATTCGTTAAAAACCAAAAGTAGTAGCTAAAAAACAGGAAAATCAGTTTTCCAAGGTGCAAGTACCCCTCTAGCCCCTTTGTGCGGGCGCCCATGTCCGAGACCCGAAATGACTAATCGTAATCGTAATAATAATAATATTGTAATCGTAAACTCTGCAGCGCCCACACCACAAAAGAGAAGTGGCCGAAGATAGATCATTCGCAAAGTAAAATCGATAGACCGGCGGGGGGTCAATACCCAAAGGGCAAGAGGTTACGACCGGTTGTACGTAGAGTTGACACGGAGAGGAATAGAAGGGAAATGTCAGTGGCTTTTTGAAATCCGATTCACCACAGGATAGGCCTCTATGCACATAATACAATTCAAAAGAATTCAGACTCGGTGCGCTTGTGCAATGGATACCAGTAGGCCTACAGTGCCGTCGCAAGAGACAAACCATTGGCTAGTGCACTCAATCGTAATCGTAAACTCGAAACTTCAACAGCGCCCAGAAAAAGCTAAGTCACGGGAACCGGCTTATTCACAGGCGCTCAATCAAAGCAAAATCGATAGGCAGGGAGTCAAGATCCGAAGAGTGTGGTAATGCGTTAGACAAAGTTACGGATATAACAGGGTGGTTGATGTTTAGAGCTGAGACGGCATGAGAGGCTGGGGGAAGTGGAGGTATCAGGAGAGGACATGTGAAAAAGCAATGTTTTCAGTTTTGAGTGAAAGACCGGGGAAAACCTATGGGAACATAACCTTCTCAGCCTCTCTCTCCCGCTGTTTAGGAAGCGCCTGAAGACTATACTATTCGTTAGCGACAGTGCTAACTTTGGGTCGGGAGCGCTACTGAATCTGTGAGCGGCGCTATACAAGTGTTCAATTACAATTACAATTACAATAGCGAGAGATGGAGCTATGGTGAGTTCATAATTTTATTATGAATCGGTCAGATGTTTATTGTATAGGCCTATAGTGAATAGCTGCGATCAGTCAATTGATGCATTGCACGTCAAGCATAATAAGCAACGTCACAATCAACATCACGTGTCATAATTTATTATTAATACTGACTCGGAAAGGTGTCGTCAATTATGCCACTGCAAATTAACGCAGTTCTATGTCGGAATAACGGGTTAGTCTGTCAGCATGTCAGCTGACGACTCTGGAGGGAACACGTTGATTAGGGTTCAGGTGTGTATTGCAGTTTACTGTGTGTGACAGAGAGAGGTAACAGAGAGAGAGAGAGGTAACAAAGAGAGAGAGAGAGAGAGAGAGAGAGAGAGAGAGAGAGAGAGAGAGAGACAGACATACAGACAGACATACATACAGACAGACATACAGACAGACAGACATACATACATACAGACAGACAGAGAGACAGAGACAGAGAGACAGAGGCAGAGACAGACAGAGAGAGACAGAGACAGACAGACAGACAGACAATAGAAATAAGATTACAAACATAGGTTACAACATAGAAAGCGAGAGCCAGAATTATAGGCAACGCATATAATACCTAAAATGTTGCAGGACCTGTCTGGAGGCACAACGAGCGTGCGTGTGGTGTGCAGTATATCCAACCATTGGGGTGGGGGACTCTTCTAATCGTCTGCGCAGTGTTGGCTAATTATTCATGAACTTCCTCTTTGTAATGACATTAAGCGTCGTTTTTAGTCGCGTTACGCCATAAAGGGCGCCTCTAATGGCTTCTCTCGCAAATGTCGCTCTTTCAATTTCCAATCGCTGTAACAAAAACAAGATTGTGTGAAAGTTTCACTGTAGTTTGCTGTCGACGATGATGTGGAGGCGGGGAATGCAGTTGTGTTGAGTGATTTCACCTTCGTTTGTAATGGATTGTAAAAGTAAGAGGGATTCTCAATCAGCCTGATACAACAATCATCAACATAATTGTGTCAGCTGATGGTAGCCTATACATATTGGTATGAGCGGTATAGTTCATAGGCCTATATGTATTTGCACCTGCTATAGCGCCCCTTCAAGATTCCTACTCAGATGCGCTCCCGATCACAGCGCAGACATTGATTCGGCGTTTCATGCCGAAGCGTTGAGCAATCGCAAGCGATGGACTTGCTCAAGGTCCTAACGAAGCTAGTGAAGGACTTACCCAAAGTCCTTCCAAGTCGGCTTGAGATGGAGTCAAGCCTGCAACCCTCCGGCTGCAAACAGTGCAAAGCAACGAACATACCCACTACGCCACCACGCCCTGAGGTTGATTATGGTGCTCTATTCCAAACGGATAGGTTCGGGATGAACTCCTGCAGGAAAGATAGCTTTCTACTCCACAATCCACATGCACTCCCGACTTACTCCTCACTTGATAATAAAATTACAAGGACAACAACTGTATGTATATTTAGAACCAAAGCAGAGATGGATCGTTTTGGCACGCTCCTAGCTGGGTTTCCGAAGTGTTGGATTTCATTGTTCAGCTCTGTTCCGAGACCGTTCGTTCTGCCAGCTCTCCAATTTCATTTCATGGCTAATAATAGGCTAATAATAGGCTAATAATAGGCTAATACTAGGCTAATAATAGGCCATCTGTTTCGGCTTCATTTATCCCATATAGCTTGAATTCTATATTTATCTGATGGATTTTGACTTTCACTTTCAATGGTGCAAAAGTGCATGATTTTAGTGACGCTTTCAAAGTCATTATATAAGACTCTAGATTAGATAGAAGCTCAACCTCATACTGCGTCTGATGCGATTGTCGTCTTTACCGGCAAGATTAGATATATACATTCATACAAATCACACGGGAGGCAGACAGACAGACGCAGAAACTGTCGTGGCGACTGGAGCGTGGCTTGACAGTTGGCTGCCCTCTCAGCTATATTTATCGATGACTGCTGCAGCCGACCAGCCCGATGTTATTCACTAAATTTGGGTGATGGATGTGCACGGAGCTCTGGGAATGAATTTCACGAGGAGGAAAGATGGCCGGGACGTGCTTTCAGACTGCAGGGAAGAAACTTGTAGAAATTTCACATGGAAAGTTCCATTGCATGGAACCCCAGAGATCAGATCTATATCGAAAGTCGACGGATTGGCTGTATGCATGGGGTGGCGTGTGCAATCAGAACAAGAAGGACTATCCAATGCATTACAATGCATTACTATATGGCATAGGCTGCGATCTTTCAAACTCTCGTAACATGAGTAACATTTGTTTGTATGCGCACTTGTCATAGCGCCCCCTCAAGCTCACTGCTCAGAGGCGCTTCCGACTACAACGCGGACACTGTATCGGAGTTTCACGCCGAAGCGCTGAGCAATTACGAGTGAAGGACTTTTCCAAGGTCCCTACGCGGCGACTTGAGGTGGATTCGAACCTGAAACCCCTCGGCTGCAAGGCAAAGAACATACCCACTACACAACCGCGCCCCATGTGCACGGTTGTAAAGAGCACAGAGTTTATTAACGGCTGACGTTCACGCTTTGTTGTTGTCTGTATGTTTTTGTATTCTTTAGACTCGAACCTCTTCGACTGCTCAGTATGTTATTAAGTTTACGATTAATATTATTTTACAGTCGCTGTTTTAAACTCATTCTAATCACTTTCATATCTATAGACCGGTTTGACTTTATTATCGTTGATCGATTGATCGGTCGATGACTTTGCAAAAAGACAGACATAATTTATAGAACCATTCTCAGGCTTCTTGACAGACGCCTGACAAATGATAAAATACTATCTGTCCATCTTTCCATACGGAAATAGTCAGATGAATATCATCTCGAGAAAGTCACGTTTAGAAAGACAGAAAGAAAGAGAAGGGCAGACAGTTGGTTGAATGAGTGGACTAATGGGTATAGTTGGATGGACGCGGTGGATGGATGGATGGATAGACGGATGGATGGGTCAAACGGATGGACGGATAGATGGATGGATGGATAGACGGATGGATGGGTCAAACGGATGAACGGATAGATGGATGGATGGATAGATGGATGGATGGATGGATAGATGTATGGATGGATGGATGATTGGTTGGATGGATGAATGGATTAGCGGATGGACGGACGGATGGATGGATAGATGGATGGATGGATTAACGGATGAACGGGTGGATGGATGAACGGATGGATGGGTGAAAGGATGGATGAACGGATGAATGGGTAAACGGATGGATTATCAGATGGATGGATGAACGGATGGTTGGATGGGTGAACGGATGGATGGATAGACGGATGAACGGATAGATAGATGGATGAACGGTGGATGAACGGATGGGCGGATGGATTGGTGAACGGATGGATGGATGAACGGTGGATGAACGGATAGATGGATGAACGGATGGACGGATGGATGGATGGACAGGGTTTGTCTAAATTGAAATAGTATTATTGTCTGGGTAACGACACGTTTGATAAAAGCATCGTGCGATTCATATATCGCACAAAGAGAGACAGACGGATATATAGACAGATACAGACAGAGGCAGAATCAGAGAGAGAGAGAGAGAGAGAGAGAGAGAGAGAGAGAAAGAGAAAGAGAGAGAAAGAAGAGAGAGAGAGAGAGAGAGAGAGAGAGAGAGAGAGAGAGAGAGAGAGAGAGAGAGAGAGAGAGAGACAAGTGCAACTGAGAGACTGACTTGGCATTTGCTCGTTTATTTAAATCCCTTCTAAGCTGAGTCAAACTTAAACATCGCACCCGTATTATTCTCTCCTCAAACTCCCTCTTCCCCCTACACTCCCTCCCCCTTCCGAAATCCCGATTTTACGCCTCGACAAATCAGACTCGACATGTTTTTCGATCTTATTCCGGCTTTCATACACAGAGAAGCGTGAAATCGGTTGAGGCACATTTGACTTATCAAGACACAACACGCAACGGACAATAAGCAAACGACAAGTGAAGTCGACAAACGCCATAGGAGAATCAGTTTATTTAATAAGATCTGGTGCCACGTTGACTACATAGTACATATACCTACCAGCCCTTCGGTTATAGCTCTGCCTTTCAGTTGCTTCGGGCGCAGCTGGCGTTTATGATGGAAGGATTGAAGATCTTCGATAGAGAACTGCCGCAGGTTTTCCTTATAGTGTTAATGAAGTTATTCTAGTCTCGTATTATAGATGTATGCAGATAACGATCAGAATATCGATCAATGACTTTCTCTGCCTTAATTCTCTCGTATGGGTCTCTGCCTCTCTCTCTCTCTCTCTCTCTCTCTCTCTCTCTCTCTCCTCTCTGTCCGTCTGTATGTATGTCTCTGCCTGTCTCTGTCTCACGTCTGTCTGTCCGTCTGTTTTCCTCTATCTCACTCTGTCTCTGTCTGTCTCTATGTCTGTATATCTTGACCATGTCTCTGTCTCTGTCTGTGTCTCTCTATCCATAATTCACCTTCTGTCCCTCTCTGTATCTGTCTGTTTGTTTGTCTGTATGTCTGTCTGTCTGTGTGTGTCTGTACATGTATATCCGTCTATGGTCTCACTGTTGTTCCTATCCGCCGTCCTTCTATAGCTTCATCTCTTTTCAAATATCTCTCGTCGCTTGCACACTCTCCTCCCCCCCCCCATCGCGTATATCTTTCCCTTTCCTTACTTCCCATGCATCTCTAAATCCGTCTGTTTGCCATCTTGTTGGTGCGTGCGCAAAATCAAATACTTGAATGGAAGAAATCCAAATAAATGAGTTCGTTTAGACTGCAAAGGATCAGATGCTGGAGCGGTACCTTACTGCACAATATACAATCATGCTCCGACCTTATTGTTTCATTTATCCATCTCCTCCTCCCTTCAAGTCTGTCTTCTCTTCCAATCCTATCCGTTTCCACTTTTCTTCCTATCCTTATTCCTGCCACGAGTCATTCCTTCTTCCCTAATTAGTGTATAACCCTCAACAGTTCCTTTCTTTTCTTTGCTTGCTCCATTCCTTTGCTAGTTATGAATAATATCTGTTTTGTTGTAACTTGTTTTATTACCAACTCTGACTAAATTTATTTCATTGTCGCAGGTGGCCCGCTATCTGAACCCGGTTCCCTAGGGTTGTAGCCTAGACCTTTGATTTCTTGTTGTTCTCTACTATGCTTGTTTCTTGATGTCATATATTATTATTGCTTGAGTTCGATAAGAATTTATAGTTTTGGTAATTTTGTTGTCCTCATTCATTGCTTACCGTAAATTTTTCATCCTTAATTCCAGAATGCTTTCATTCCTACGTTTCTTTCCACTGCATGCCATCATCGTTCTTGATATACTTTCCAAGAAGGATTCACAGTTCCTTCCATCTAATGATCTCTGCACCACCACTATAGAGTATACATTGGAACAACACGAAGGAGGACCAGCTTCTAAGCAATGGACCCTTCGCGAACTGCTTCACACCATGATTGACGGAATCGGATCTCGGCGCCTTGACGGATGAATCCTGCGGGAGTTTCGCACGCTGACCGAGTCGCATGTTGCCAATATTTCGACTGCCTTCAGCGAAAACACAGCGCAACAAAAATCGAATGGCTATCACATAGTTACTCAGACCTCTCCGTCTCTTGGCAAATCACACCGGTTGCAGACAGATGATTTTAGTACGCGTAATAGGAACCGCGTTGCAGCCAAACATGACCCGGTTGTGACCTGCGGGGAACGGACATTTCCCTCTGGACAACCCCCGGACAAACCCCCCGGAGAAATCCCACAGGGTAGGAAAAGACCTGGCACGACATATTGCGCACATAAAAAATGTGGTATTCATATAAAACGGCGTTCCTAAGTAGGCCTAAGCAAGTTGGATTGATGAAAAGAATTGTCGCTATATAGAAGCCGGATTGATACAAAATAATTGCTACTTAAATGGAAGCTGGACTGATGAAAATAGTCTTGCTTAAATTGGAGCTGGATTGATGTTTTTGCTTAAATTGGAACGGGATTGATGAAAATATTCTGGCTTAAATTGGAGCTGGATTGATGAAAATGTTCTTGCTTAAGCTGGAGCTGGATTGATCAGAATAATTGTTATTTAAATAGAAGTTGGATTGATGACAAGGATTCATGGTGTCCTAAATAAGACCAACAGGTATGTTAGCTTTATATCGGAATGACTGAACGACACTAATAAGTGATAAGTTCACGCCTGAATGGCAGTGACAGGCGTTTACCCGTGTGACACTAACTAACACAACACCGCAAATTGGATAATTAGACTAAGTTTGAACAGATTATACCTACAGAAATGGGCCATTTGCACAGCGAAGGGAGAATTGTCCGGGAGGTTAATGTCCTAGGCTAAATCGGGGGGTTTTGTCGGGAGGGGGATTGTCCGGAGGGTTTTTGTCCAGGGGGGGAATGTTCTACACTCGTAACCCGCAGACAACCCGTGCATTCCACAGTCTTATTAAAACTGTATATCACTCAAACTGTGAACTGTGAACTGTGAACGCCAGACATGTAAGAAGGATTTTCAGCTTTTACTTGGACGCAGCCGCCAAGATGTTTATCGGCTAACATGCATGGTCCAGCGCAGTTGCTAGGTTTGTAAGGTGACTGGTACATCGAGGTTGGCGCTGCAATGCTATACAATACAGTGGCGTAGCCAAGGGGGGTTTCGGGGGTTAAACCCCCCATTGGCCTAGGGGAAAAAGTTTTGTTTAAAGGTTATTCATCCACTTGAGAAAGAAAAACAAAACAATTGCTTGTAGTAACAATTGTTTTTCTTACTTTATTCCCTTTGTTACTTTATTCCCTTTTTATTTACTGTAATACTGTTGGGTTGGTTTCAGAAAGGGTATCCGGCCAGGCAAAAAAAACACCCCCCCATCAAAAATTCCTGGCTACGCCACTGATACAATAAGATTGTATAATTGTATTAAGGGTAGTATATATATATACAATTACATATATATATATTTCTAGACGTAACAAAGATGTTTTATTTAAAATTAGATCTATATTTAGCAAACTAATCGGCTAACAACTTGTCATAATCGGAGTTTTATGCATCTGGAAATTATTTTATGTAGCGCGTTTACAAATAGATCTAATTTATTTAACTGCGTTTTGCCTTTCACTTGCGTGAGTTGGCATGCCATGGGTGAATAGTCCGGTTCTACCAACCCACATTCCGGTTCTTTTTCCAGCTCCAGTTTCGTTCCCAGCTCCACCCAGTGTGAGAATTTTGGACAAATAACTGGATGGGCTGGACTATGATCCACTCGGAGTTGGGGTGTGAAAAACAGACTTTGCCAGAGAACTCTAAGAAAGACTGGAAGGGTTGAAGCGCCCCTCCCCAACCGACCGGCCAATTCTCACGCTGGTTCCAGCTCCAATTGTAGTCGTTGCTGCAGTTTTAGTATCCTAACCGCTCCCGATCCCATTCTAATTGCAGTTCTATTTTTAGTTCCATAGGTCTATGTGGTTTCTGTTCCGACACCAGTTTCAGTTTCTTTTCCTGTTATGGTTTCAGTTCTAATAGTAGTTTCAAGTAGGCCTACACAGTTTCATTTCTAGGTTAGGCCTACGTTCACGCAGTTGTTCCATTTAAAGTCCCATGTCCTGTTCCAATCCTATGGTTTCAAATCCAGTTGTAGTTCCCGTTCTAGTTCCAGTTCCAATTTTAGTTCCCGCACCAGCAGCAGTTCTATTTTCAGCTCCCTGTGTTTCCGCTTTAACCCGTCTGCTCAGAAGACTCGCCCTGATGTCTGTTGGTGGCAATCGACTGCGACGCCTCAGCAGCTTCTTCTTTTGTCCGATCTGCAAGTCTCAAAGCTGTCGACCCGTCTTCACCTTTTGAATTGCTATCTGACCAGTTGATTGATTGATTGATTGATTGATTGATTAAGTGAAATGATGGATAGTCCTCCTGATTAGTTCTGCATCGGTAGACGGACGACGTCCTGGATAGGTGGAGATAGTGTGCAGTGCTGAGTGTACATTGCAGTATACAGGATTCTGGTTTATATAGCACGAGTGAAATTTCACGTCAGAGGCAACAGGAATGTGTTAAGTCGGAGAAGAGAATATTTTCTTACTAAGAAGTGAATGATGGCGATGCGTCCTTGACGCAGACGTAGGCTATAAGTTCGCAGGAGTTATCAGTAACTCCAGTTAGCATAATACCCAAAGTAATGATGGGGTATTTTCGGCGTAGTACGGTGTTCTGTCGAATACGGTATTCTGTAGAATATGGTATTCTGTAGAATAAGGTATTCTGTATAGAATACGGTAGGGCCTATTCTGTAGAATAAGGTATTCTGTAGAATACGGTATTCTGTAGAAGACGCTATTCTGTAGAATACGGAATTCTGTAGAAAACGCTATTCTGTAGAATACGGTAGGCTATTCGGTAGAATACGGTATGCTCCGAGCGGCGAAGAATCCAGACCTCTTGACCTTCGAGCACACAACGTTACACGGTCATCAGTAAATCATCGGTCACTCTCTGTCTAATGCCTATACATAAAACAGCCCTCGGTCCTAATTGGTTTTGGGGACTTGGTTCATCGAACTGGCTGTTGCTAGGTTACTGAAGATAAAATTGTCGTAGCAGCTGCGTGGACGGTTCCTTAAGTAAGCTCGTTTACTTTCTTTAGCGTTGCTGTACACACTGGACTATTGCCCTCTTATGGACTCAGCTGTTTCGATTCGACGCAAGCACAATAATGACCGAAGATGGGTTTCTCGTGAAAGGGGTGTGCTTGTTTATTTATAGGCATTTGTCACAGTTCTTGTTTCCAAGCTGCATTTTGTTCAATGTATTCGCGTATGCTGACTGCGGTGAGCAAAATACATGTCGGCCAGGTTAAAATGTCAGCGCATCAGTGATTATAATCAATCAATCAATCAATCGTAATTTATATAGCGCCCCTGGAAGGTTCCGGCCGAGATCAAGCGAAAAACATGATCAGCAAACGCCACGGGTTCATATTTGGATAACGCACATAATTATTAATGAACATAATAACAACTAGGCCTACATCAGCGCATACAACTAGTTATATGCATGATGACAGACAAACAGAGAGACACAGAGACAAACAGATAGACAGAGACAGATAGAGACAAACATAGATCATTGAAGAGCTGCTACGGCGTATTTCGTTTGGGCCGCGAAAGATTGGAAGATATGATAGGATCAGATGAGTCAGGAGGAAAAATATTTTGGAAATTTGAGGCTACAGTTTTGAATGGAAAGCGTGATATAAAAAAGGTAGCCTATCTGATGCATGCATGTGATAATAAATGCACAATAGTGGTTGTAGAGCGCATACGCCATTAAGCTGCATGATAGCACATTAAAAAACGTAGGCGTACAACTCAAACACAAACGCATTGGACTCCTATAACAGGTTAGCCTATTATTGCTACGCATAACTCCGAATTCACGTAAAACCTAGGACCACTTGCAATCGGTATATATTTCTGGCGAAGATAAAACCTGAATTTCGCTGCTGACGACGATGACAATGAAGAAGAATGCAACGAGACATGATGGCTGCCTTGGGCGAAGAATTTCATTTGAAAATGGAATCGGAATCCAGACGACGACTCCGTCTTCAGTCTTCTGCGTTGCATGGTGTTGTGCCAAAAACGATCCCGATTGTTTGAAAATCGCTGATTGGTTCACGTGATCAACACGTAATAAATTATTTCTAAAAATAGAAGTATTCCGTCGATGCCGTTTGTTTGCCTTTCTATCGACGGGAATCGCGATCTGTTGTTCCAGTGATGGTTCCTGTTCCAGCGTGTCAAGTAGCCTAATAGTTCCTGTTCCAGCGTGTCAAGTAATAGTCCCTGTTCCAGCGTGTCAAGTAGCCTAATAGTTCCTGTTCCAGCGTGTCAAGTAATAGTTTCTGTTCCAGCGTGTCAAGTAGCCTAATAGTTCCTGTTCCAGAGTGTCAAGTAATAGTTCCTGTTCCAGCGTGTCTAGTAATAGTTCCTGTTCCAGCGTGTCTAGTAATAGTTCCTGTTTCAGCGTGTTAAGTTATTGCGCCTGTTCCAGCGTGTCAAGTAATAGTTCCTGTTCCAGCGTGCCAAGTAATAGTTCCTGTTCCAGCGTGTCAAGTTATCGTTCCTATTCCAGCAGGCCGAGTTGCAGTAATTATAGTTCTAGTTGCACTTTCGGTTCCCATTAATTTCTATTTGCAGTTCCAATCCTAGTTTCGGTTCCCTTTTGCAGGTCATTCCAGTTCCATTTTAACTTCCGTTCTAGTTCTCGATCATCCTCAACTGTGCCTCCAAGTTCCGACTGCGCAATCATAAATGCTTCTTGAAAAGTAATTTAGTTTTGCTATTAGTCTTTGTCTACTAAGGCAAAGAACATTTTTAAACATTGCATAGCGTTGTTGCCGAGTCAAATATGGAGCCATATTGAGGCTTGACATTTAGAGTAATTGCGTATTGATGTACAATTAATTCCTTCCTGCCCCAGGGTCCACATGCGCCGAACCCAGATAGGCATAATTATGTTCCAGGACATAATAACCAACCCGTCAAACAAACAATTTTGTGTCATAATTGGCCGCATCGGAACCGAATTCGCTGTGCGCCGATTCGCAATCACTCCAGCTGGGTCTTATGAAAGACCCATGGGGCGGCGGCCGAACCGCTTTGGCGCCAGTTGCGCTGATGAAAGTTACTCAAGCAACGACTAATGAGTCTGCAGGGCAGTGCAGGCGCTGCGCTTAGACGCGGTAAGGAACAGTTGAGCAGAAGCATGCTGACGACAGAGAAGAAAGAAAAGAAGGAGGAGGTCGAACAGAAGGACATGAAAGAGGGGTAGAGGAGACAGAGAAGAATGAAGAGACAGGGGAGAAACAGGCGAGTAGGAAGAGGAGAAATAGAGGAAGAGGAGAATGAGGGGAAAGACGAGAAGGAAGAGAAAGATCAGAAAAATAGAAAGAGGGAATTAAGGAGGAGACAGAGGAGAAAAGAGAGAAAACGGAGAAGAAGATGTGTATTGTATATTTAGATCTATGATTGATTCCCAACTACTCTATTATATTCTGATGCCGCAGTGAAGCGCCAACACAAAGAGGAGGCGGTCGAGTATGTAGCATCGGAGGAAGAGGGAGAGGGAGAAGGATAAGGAGAAGAAGAAAGAGAAAGAGAAAGAGAAGGAGAAGGAAAGGGGGAATGAAAAGAGGTTATAAGGAATCGTAGAGAAGTCTACGGAAGTGGAGGAGAAGTAGTTGGAGAAAGAATTCGGTGATGGACGAGTAGGAGTGTTAAGAAATAGAACAGAAGTTGAGATGAGGTGAAACATAGGCCTAAGTGAAAGAGGAAGAGGGAGCGAGCAAGGAAGAGTAGCTGAGAAAGAGGAAGAGGAGGAGTAGGAGTAGGAGGAGTTGGAGAAGGAGGAGGAGGAGGAGGAGGAGGAAGAAGAAGAAAACAGTGATGGTGTAAAGGGAACGAAGAGAGTGACAGGAAAGAGAAGTGGCAGGAAGGAGAAGAGGAGAAGGAGAAGGAAGAGCAAGTGAGTAGGAGGAGAAGGAGAAGAGCAGTCAAAGCAACTATGATAATTATAGAAACCAACGGCAGAGAAGGACGACTAAGAGTAGGGAAGTTGATGGAAAAGGTGGCGGGTGGATAAGTTTACGAGTGTTAAGAAAACTAATAGAAGTAGAGATGAGGTGGAAACTAAGTGGGAGAGCAAGTGCATGGAAGAGGACAGGGAAGAGGAAGCGGAGAAGGAGGAGGAAGAAAAAGAAGAATGGAAGAAGGAGAGAAGTTGAAGAGCGAATAGAAATAGAAGGAGAAAACGCGAAGGGGTAGAGCATATATGATATGTTATAAGGACAAAGAGGAGTAGGCGCAGAGGGGGAATATGCTGCAGAAACACAGCGCATCATAATTACAGTTACTCCCATGTGTGTGTCCCTCACACTCTCCGTCCACCCCTGTCACCCCTCCTCACTCAAACCCCTCCTCTCTCTCACCAGCCTCTCTCTCACCAGCCTCTCTCTCACCAGCCTCTCTCCGGAGATATTAAGGCTTTTGTGCTTGGTGCTTCGTCGGATGAAATCCTCTTCTGTTATATAATCTATTGATGAGTTGGTCAACGATGTTGGCCATTGACAGACAGACAGACAGACAGACAGGCAGACAGACAGACAGACAGGCATGCAGTTAGACAGATATGCAGACACACAGATAGATAGGCAGACACACAGACACGCAGGTATGCACAAACACCCTGGCACACAGACGGGTATCAGGACAGATACACAGACAGAGAGACAGACAGACACAGATGAAGATGCAAACAGGCACGTGCACATGCAGACACACAGAAAGACAAACATACAGACAATGATATAGACACGTATACATAGAAACCCAGACACGCACACTCATTTTCTCGTAGGCTATACATGCTAACGCACGGTCACATAGACATACAGGAGCACAATGAAACAACACACAGGCACACGATAAGACAGAAACAAACACAAAAACCTACACAAACACACACATACACACAAGAAAAATTCACATGCACAAAAATACAGATGTACTATAGCTATAGATGCAAACATAATCCCATAATGCACAGCGACGCGAAGACACGTACACACAGAGAAACTGAATACGACACCTGCGCATACTGAAGCGCCAAGGCACACATACATATACATGCATATAGTAACATGCACAGATACACCGGCGCATACAATCTGGATTCTTAATTAGTCGTACAATGGAGCCTCATTCATTTGCGGTGGATGACCATCACTAGCGCCACCTATCATGCTGCTCTGGCTACCATGGGAAAAAATAAATACGATGGCTTAAAAGGGCACAACATCTAGCAACCATGGCGGATCCATTAAAATCAAATTTTAATAACATGATCATTGCATTTGCATAAACTTGCGGTTCGAATCCGGGTAACGACCTTGGGCAAGTTATTTACGCACACGTGCCTCTGTCACCAAGCAGTATAATTTGGTACCAGCGTAAGCTGGGAAGTAAACGGCAAGTCCTGGAAAACACTAGCCCCGTGTCCAGGACCTTGGGATTCGTCCATTGCCGGCTCAGGGCTAAGAAAAGGAGATGAGCGCCTTCTCCTGCGGGCCCACGGCCCATGGTGGACTTTACTTACTTTACTATAACAATGATAACCTGAGTGTTGTAATGAGATAATGCAAATATTAAGGATTTATATCAGTTCCGAGTATATTTTTGAAATCGCTCAAGATAGCCTGCTTAACAAATACAATAAAATCGATAATGATAAACATCAGGGAATGGAATAATGAGAAACTGTAGAGACAGTGGACCAGAAATCCAAAAATGTATTGCTGTCCTGGTTAATTAAGTTTCTAACTGCTGTCTTTAGGTTGAAAGATCTCTTTTCTCCAAATAAGAATCTTATCACCAAGCAAGCGTAACTACCTTAAAATAACATCGCAGTATAGCTATTGCAACAACACTTCTGAGTCACCGTAGAAACGGCGTAGATGCTGCCTGTTGTGGTCATATTATTCTCGATTGCGTCAAATAGAGCCGACGCTGCCATGCTCGGACCTCCCGTCCCAGCGTCCATTCCCTCATCGTTCACCCGCTTCCCTCCCGCCCGCCCGCCGCCCGCCCGCCCGCACTCCCGACCGATGGTCGTTGTAGACCCGTCCATAGCCTGTCGGCTGGCACAGCTAACCCCGGTGATTTATACACGCGTCATCGTGACGTGCGTCGAATTTCAAAGGCAGTCGTATGTACGTCGAATATTGGAGAAGGCTTTGAAGTCGTAAAGGTCGGATTGGACGTGGGGGAAAGAGACAACAAAGGAGGAGGCCGGTGTCTCATGATAAGAAAACAAGCCCAATTCGTCAGATAGGAAAACAAGCCCAATTCGTCTGAAATCAAACGTCTTCTGTCCGACACTCGATCGTAGATGTTCGACGAGGACAGACGAAAGGAGGCGAGCAAGATATGATGAACGTCTAAAGATGACAGAAAAGGAAAATAATAATATGTTGAACGAACAACAAACGAGATCAATATATAGACGAACAAAACGTGTAGATCCGTTGATCAAACATAACGATGTTTTAACGCTCCAATGTAGTGTTAGCTATTCACGTTCCAGTTGTTTGCTTAGGTCTATACCTTACGGTGTAGGCTATTCGTGGGGAGGGGTATGAAGTTGGTTGTCGTCCACTCACTCCGTACTGAAGTTAAGCTGTTCTACCCATTGACTCTTCTATCACCACTCAACTCGGAACTAATTAGCTTAAAATAACGAGTTTTAAATAATTGCTGACCAGTGTCACTATGATACAAAGACAGTAGGCCTATAATTTGCAATGAATACTGTATCCTTGTATTCTTGAGCCACTGAACGCAATTTTCAATCTCTTCAGTAATTTTCTGGCTCTTACTGGTGATAGTGGTGGTAATAGTGACAGTAGTAGTTGTAATAACAATATCAGAAGTAGTAGGCCTAGTTGTTGATTGTCATTTTTTATTCTTGTAGTAAATTGTTGTGCTGTCGGTGTTTTATTTTCCAACTGGTCTCAGACTAGGTTACTAACTGCTATCAGAAAAACACTCAGTGAAAGGTACTGGTTCCCTGAATGAGCTACTTACATGTATGTGACACTTTGATTCGGCTCAAGCTATAGCCTGCCATTAAGACTCGATTACAAACCACATAGAAATCACACATAAGCCACGAGCATTGTCGAAAGCTTCAGGAGAAGCCAATGCTTTTCAGGTAATATTAAGATGTTTGCACCAAGGAATAACTCGAATTAGAAGGTTGGAACTAGCTCTGCTGTATAATAAACCAATAAAAGCATGTACGACCTAATTAATTTGCCATCACGCACAACGTCGCACATAATAATTATAATCCATCTGCATGAGAAATTGAGAATTGTCCTAGCATAAGTGCTATCCTGGAAAGTAGCACATGCAGATGATCTCAACGAAGCGATGATATAAGTAAGTAAGTAAATAAGTAAGTATGTAAATAGGCAAGTAAGTAAATAAGTAAGTAAGTAAGTAATAAGTAAGTAAGTAAGTAAGTAAAGAAGTAAGTAAATAAGTAAGTAGTAAATAAGTAAGAAGTAAATAAGTAAGAGAATAAGTAAGTAAGTAGGTATAATAAGTAAGTATGTAAGTATGTAAGTAGGTAAGTAGGTAAGTAAGTAAGTAAGTAACCACTCCAATTCTCTATTGCAGACCGCATTACGAGTTACAAACGACATTATTAAACATGAGCACGTATAGGCTATAAGCTTACATTAAATCAAAGACACGAATATAATCGGAATGCATAGCAATCGAGTAAGAAACGTTCTTCACATTCGATCGTCAGCCGCCGGGAGAACTCTATCGTGTGCACTTGGTCGAAGGGATCGCTCCGACTTCTATTTATTGTGGGACTAACAATGGAAGAGCACGCGCCCAAGATTGAGCACAATCGAAGCAAGAAGCGCTTTGTCTGCCATTGAACACACCTGCTCAAAAGATGGAGTATCCTCAGAGAATTATTAACCCAGCCGACAACGCTGTTTTTACTGCAGCCTTGTAAGACGCGGAGACAGCTGCGAGATAAGAATTTAATTAATGTGGGATAAATCTAATTAGCGATTGACGGGTGGTGCGTTAATGTGGACATTAGGATTCGCTACTGGCTCATTGGAGGCGTGGCTGATGACTCATGGGGGCGTGGCTAATTGCTGTTTAATGGGGTTTTAATTAGGTGGCGTAAAACCATCCCTCATCTCACTACTTGCATTTACGATATTACGACCTTAACCATCTATAAACTCTAAAGCATATAGTCATTTGAAACTAATTCTAGGATGCTTTGCACCCACACTGTCAACAGTAGCCTACTGTCAGCGTAAGACTCGAAAGCAGGCACGGCTATTATGCCCTGTTAACTGTTTTTTAAGTGGTAAAGGGTTTTTGCTTCCAAAACTTGAGTCGAATTGGTTACGTGAGCATTTGTATGTACGCGAATGTATGTTTTAAATGAGTCCATGTGCTTTTCCAGTACTTGTAATGTAGAGTATGTCTATATATAGATGTGTGCGTCTTCGATAGTAGTCTAAGCGTGCATGTGTCTGCGTGTGCGGATCTTTACAAAAGTGTGTGCGCGTCAACGTATACGATTTCTTCTGATATATACGGCCGCGTCTACAGGTGTTTGCCTCTATACATTAATCTACATGTGTGTGTGTGTGTGTGTGTGTGTGTGTGTGTGTGTGTGTGTGCATGTACTATATGCGTCCGTCTGTAACGCTGCCTGTATCATCCTTCGTGTGTGTGCGTGTGTGCGTGTGTGTGTCTGCAGGGCAGCGCAACCACTCCCTCTGTGAGCGACCAGAGGCTGCAGCAACGATGGCGACACCGACCCCGTCTGTATAAGTAATGGACGGGCTTTTCGTTCACTCGTCTTTGGCGACCCTCGTGGAATTAACGAGATTTCCGCGAAATCACTTCTGACTGTTTATTTATGACGGAGCAAACATGACCCACCATCGCCCCCCCCACCTCTCCCACCCCCACCACGGGCGCCCCGTCCCCCCAATCAAGCCCGCTCACCCTCCCGTCCGCTCGCCCACTCGACCAGGGCTACAGAGGCAGCAGCAGCAGCGCTGTCGATTTGTAATCACGGGCGGCAAAAGCAGATGCGCAAGAAACGAAGCTTTAGCCATCAGCCGAGCCGCCGACGGTGATGCAGCCATGGACCGGATACATATAGGTATACAGTATACACGGACGCATGGAATTACGGATTGGGTCTCACTGCAGCTGAAGATATATACACTCGGCGCCTGCGTGGTGGCCCGACGACGAGTCCATAAATTATCGAGGTCGTGCTGCTGCTGCCATATGATCGTGTGCGGCTAAATTAAGGAGCGTGATTCACATTATAATGAAGAGGCGGCGGCGGCGAAACATCGACGACTGCTGCAGCGTTGAGAGAACAAATTGCAGAGGACAAGATAAGCGCTGCTGGGAGATGACGAGCACATCCACACACCCACACACGCACACGCACACACACACACTCACACACACACACACATATATATATACACACACACGCGCACATACACACACGCACACACACACACACGCACACACACAAACACACACGCACGCGTACATACATACACACGCGCGCGCACCTACACGCGCACGCACACACAAGCACACACGCGCACACACGGACACACGCGCACACGCATACGCGCACGCGCACGCCCACACACACATACACACGCACAAACACGCAAACCCATCACAACACACACACTCACACTATGTGAACTGTAGAAAAATAACGTAAGACGTTGATTTATGTGGACTTGTGGTGTGTAATTAGGACTTTACTATGGGGGTACTAAGAAAGTCTTGGGGGTTGAACCCATGACCCTGGGCAATTTTCACTCTGCACACACACGCACACACACGCACACACACACACACGAATAATAGGCTATATAAAAGGGTTCAAATCGATTGATCAAGTGTCATAGAAAATGGATATTTGCGATTAAAGCAAAGGAAATGGTGCCAACATAATGCAAGCGAATAGACATGCAAGCAAATCATAAAGATTTGTTTATAACATGAAACGATTATACTTAGCTTCTTAGACATAAAGTGGCGATGCTATGTATAGTCGCAGCAAAGAGGTTGGATGAAAGGAACATCGATGAGATAAACACCTATAACTATAATAGAAAGAAAGAAATTAAATTAATGTCAGACAGCGCTATATAAGCGCTCTGACAATAGTTTGAAACACTGGATTATATATAGTCATTATATACGGAATGGAACGAACCTTTCAATGCGGCCTCACGAGACTCAAGAGTTTGATGTCTTTTAATTTAATTAGCACTCACAAGCGTTTCTGCCACCTTCGATCATATAATTATGATGCTCAGTAATATTTGCCAGTGCAGTATATCCGGTATAGGATTCATTGTATTATTATGCAACTAAAGACACGCCTGATAAGTATAATTATTATATACGAAGCCGATAGACGGTCAGAAAGGCAATAAACGGTGGGTCTATGAGCAACCTGTTAAGTTCATAAGCATGTGCATTATGCATGGTTAAGTCGGCTGAGTTGCTAAGTCAATCGATAACTCATTGAGTCTGCAGCCGCGGTTATTCCTTATCGATATAATTATACTATAAATGCGTGTATATATAGGCTACATGCACGTATACATACATATATAGACTGCCTCGGCATTGCATGAATTGTCCGATTACTATAGTAATTTGTTATTATTATTATCAGGTAAGAGGTTTTCGAAGGAAATGTTGCTCAGTATTTCCAAAATTAGATCTCTCTTGCATGAGCTTCATATAGATTGCTTGGACATTAATTATGCTTTGCCGACTATGATGTATATAACTATAGTGGGTAAATCTAGGCCAAATATATGGCATTATGGCAGTCGTATAGGCCTCTATATATACCGTCAAGACTGCAGACTATATTGATGGTCGATGGCCAGGTTTGAGAGACGTCCCTTCACTGTAGGGCAATGACCCGATGAACAACGCAACCCATTGCAATGCCAACTCACCAATCAACTGACCGACTCGTTCCTATAAAACAACTCTGTTTTTGCATCACCATGCATGCATGTACATGCTATATAATAGATATACTGACCGTTTTCTTGCAGTTTTAAGATATATATATTTACGTTTGGTATATACAATATATCATGTAGATATATAGACCATATATAATATATTCCATCGGCTTCGTTTCCGCTTCAAGCTCCTTCTTCCCCGTTTGACAGTTAGAAAGATAGATGCCCGTGATTCAAAGAGACAGGAAGATTAAGCACGCATACATGTATGCATTCCAAAATGTGTAGTCCATTCATACATGCATGCATGCATGCATGTATGCATACAAGCACACACAAACATACATAAAATCAAATCAAATTTATTGCTCTCAAAACAATTACATGTGCACTATAATATATATTATATAACAATGTACATTTGAATGCATGCATGCATGCATGTGCCGAGATTAGACCTATATGTAATTATATGAAGCAAGGAAATAAAATAGGTGCCGCTAAAGGGAAGGTCCCGCTGGGTTGGGGCATGATCCTGCATGGTAGGGGCTTTATATAGATAAGTATACATGTAGGTGATTGGAGCAAAGATGACGGGTGAATGTAAAAGCAGATTTGGCTTCAGATTTGACAATAATGGAGAATTAAGCATAATAATTGATTGTTAGCAGGAGTAGTCTATAGTAGGTCTATATGAAAAAGACAGTGTAGACTATACGTGTACATATATATACATACATACACACATATGTACATATATACACACACTCGTGTAGGCTTATAATAAACATGCACACTCACGGGTACACGCACACATGCAAACACATACACACACATACACATGTACACACCTACTCAGACACACCTACACAGACGTGCAATCACACACATAAACACACAGACACATGCTCTCAAACACTCTAGCTATAGCACTGGTGCATACACGTATACGTCCGTATATATAGGCTATAATACACATCGGACGAAATGCACCAATGGGGCGATGTATGTGTGTAGTAAAAATGCGAGGGACAGTTATACGATCACCCAACGGCTTCTCCCGTAAATTCAAAATGATTGTCATTATATAGAAACCGATAACGGTTTCCCAGACCTTAAAAACTGTGATACATGTATCCGGGCTTTTATAAGTCCATGATGTGCCATTTCGCAATACAGGCCTATACGAGGGGATATTCTTGCAATGGATCAACAGCAGAACTCCATCTACTAGGATTGTCTTCAACCGTTAAACTAGATAATGCTATCTGGACAGTCTGACGCGACCAATGCTTTTTTCATAGATCTCTAGATGTATACAGGGCGGGTCATAAAAAGTACTCCTATGGTTTTGCCAATATCTTGGTCAAAAGTAAGAATTTTCAAATGAAATTTTACAGGCTAAAAGTCAATTTATATCTACGTACAGTCGCCCATTTAATTTTCACCGAAATATTTCAAACAGAACAAAAGTTATGCCACTTTTAGTGAGACCACACATTGATTTTTGACGAATCAAAAACATAACGCTTTAAAAAGTAACAAAAGCGCGATTTGATTAAGTCACAATGTCAAATAATTGTTATCTAATGAACCTGATATTGCCAGATAATCCTTATTATCATTATTATTTTGAAAAGAAACAGGGTACCAGCCTAGCGGCACGTCCCTGTGAAGTCACTTAGCAAGATGACCATCAAGATTGATATATAAGGAATGTGTCAGAGTCATGATTTTGTTGCTAAACCATTAAATTCAAATTTATAAAAATGAAATATGAAAATGGCCAAGGTGTCAATGACAGACAAAATGTGTATCCAGACACTTTAAGAGCAAGGTCCTAGAGAGCGAGAGGTAACGAGTTCGAACCCCCGTTGAGCGGACCTGCTTTGTAGGCTGCAATTAGCGTCGTGTATTGCAGGCTGTCTGTTCTTTTAGTAGGCCTATAGTTATTAGTTAAGCTTAGTGTATTACTGCGTTCTTGTGAATTGTTTCAACTGCATTAATTGTACACTGTAGCCCAACTGGTTGCGTTCTGTCAACCAGATTGTTAAATAAACGGAAAAAATTATTATTATTTATATGCGCTCACTGTGTGTAAAAGAAGAACAGTTACTTTAAACTGGAGTATTATAGGCGCAAATTAAATGAGCGAAATGAAATTCGATAAATTAACTTTAAAAAGCCTCTTCGAATATTGGTTTCTGCATGACCTCTTCTGGCACCTCGCTTACCTACTGCAGATCTCTGTGTCTTTTGCTCCAACTGCCACTCTCTATATGCCTTTATCTTTTTCTCATATTACGCCTGTCTCTCGTTCCCTCTGTCTCTGCGATAGTCTGCGTGTCTCTCTCTGTCTCTCTCTCTCTCCCCATATATATTGCCGTGTCAAGCAGTGTGTTTATAAATGTACAGCGTGCTTCGACCGGTAATTTCTCTCACATGATTTTGAAACGCGCCGGGCATACGCCGCAGTCTCCGAAAGGATTAGCTGTAATTATACCAACACGCGCCATCGATTGACTGCCATAACCGGAACCGGAAATACCAGACCGCAATTCGAGCCCGACTTCCGGTTTATCAGCGGCAGACGAGAGATAAAACCGGCGGGTTTTAGAGGGGACAATTTTTCCGACAAGTGTAATCCTTCGCAGGTTATTTACTGCTCCAGCGGTCCGAGGAGAGAAAGGACTTTACGAGCCTTACCAGAGCGTGCTCTCGTATACAGCGCGTCTTATATGAGGCGTCCTCTTGTATAACGTGCGACTTATATAAGGCGCGCTCTTGTATAACCCGCGCCTTATATAAGGCGTGCTCTTGTATAACCCGCGCCTTATATAAGGCGCGCTCGTGTATAACCCGCGCCTTATATAAGGCGTCGTCCTGTATAAGGCGAGTCTTCTATAAGGCGAACTCTCGGATTACTGGCGTTTTGCCTGAAACACGTCATTGGTATTAGACCGCGCGCGCGTGTGTTATAGAAATTATGAAGTGGGGGCGAGAGAGTATAAAACGCGGGTGGTCAACGGTTCCTGAATACTGATATCTGTTCGAACGTTCGATGAGAATTTATGAAAAGTGGGTTTTTATGGTCCCCAGACGATGCAATGGTGACGACCAACAGCGCAATATGCAGGCGATGCAGAACCCGCTTTGTATGCACCGCTGCGATATTAAAATTAGCAGATGAGAGAAGGAGGCGGTCGACCAGCGTGTCGAGATGGCCGAAGCCCATGCCATTTAAATCTCCGGGCGACTGATGGGTGTAAGAGGCACATACATTAGAGCAGCGTTCATTACTCGCTCATCTCCGGCGTGGATGGACCGTACGGCTTGCCGTCCGAACTGAAGGGACGCGTGGGGGGGAGCCCGGTGTCCGTATTGCAATCAATAACTCTTCCCATATTTTAATTAAGGCATTTGGTCCCACGGGCGCAAAAGCAGTATGCCACGGTGGGACTTAGTGGGGCAGGGGGTGACAAAGGCACGAAACGAGATCAGAAGAACGTTTAATGGATGCAGAGTTGATGATGGGTAGATGGTTGGAGAGATTTCTGCCTCATGAAAGTTGGAATCTTACGCCTCCCAGTGCAGAAAGCCGGTTGTTGAAACGAAGAGAAAAAGAGGAGCCGCTCCCAGAGGTGGCAATGAGCGCGATGTGCTATCGACTTCATTTCTTGGTCCCGGCTTATATTAGTCCACTCCATCTCCAGAATGATAATGAGGAAGCGAAGGAAGAGGAGGAGGAGGAGGAGGAGGAGGAGGAGGAAGAGGAGACAGAGGAGGAGGAGGAGGAGGAGGAAGAAGAGGAAGGCTAAGGGAAGGAGGAGGAGGAGAAGGAATAGGAAGAATAGGAGGAGGATAAATAGGAGGAGGGGAGGAAGTGGACGAGGAGGAGGAAAAGTAGGAGGAGGATGGAAAGGAGGAGTAGGAGGAGGCGCGTGAATCGTGGATGAAGAAAATAACAAAGAATGACAGACAGGAAGAACGAGAAAATGAGAAAATGTAAATAATTATGTCGACGAAAATCAAATCAAAATCGAATCAAATCAAATCATTTTATTGGTCCGTTTGTAACAACAACAAGCACACCAAGTCAGGTACAAAAGTTACACAAAACATCTCCAGTATCACCAAGTTGTTAGTCATCACACAATCCAATAACTTAATTAGGTAACATAAATTATTCAGACATATAGCCAAGACTGGGATAATCTCCAAAGGAGTAGGCTAGGTAAGGATTGCTTAAACCTAGTGGTTCTAAGGTTAAGTGATAATGTACCAGTGTGGACAAATATCCCTAGCCCTGGAATGCGAGGTTATAAAAAAACTCGTGCAATAGTGGACACAAATGGAGACCCAGAAGGGAGGAAATCCCGACCCAGAAGGGATGATGATGATGATGCATTCCTTACATTCCTTGATGATGATGTTGTTCTTGTTGTCATTGTTTCTGATGATAATAATGATGATGATTATGATGATGATTATGATTTTGATGATGACGACGACGGCGATGATGATTATGATGGAATGATGATGATGATAATGATGACGATGATCGTGATGCTGCTGTTTTGAGTATTCTATGTTGATGATACCGTTACTGGTGTTGATGTGGTTGTTGTCGATTATGTTGATGATAATGTTGTTGTTGTTGCTGCTGCTGATGCTGCTGATGCTGATGGTGATGATGATGATGATGATGATGGCGATGATGATGATGATGACTGCAAGTGGAAATGACAATAAACTCCGCGCAATCAATACTGAGAGCGCCTCTGAGTAGATGTCCTGTAGAGGCGCTATATAAATTCTCGTTATGATTGCATGAATGAATAAGTTTTCAATGTATGATTTAATGGCAGCTCATCAATAAATAACGCATGCGATAAATATACGCTGTAGGACATGTTATGACACTTACACGCATATACAAAGACACTTACACGCATATACAAAGACACCTACACGCATATACAAAGACACTTACACGCATATACAAAGACACTTACACGCATATACAAAGACACTTACACGCATATACAAAGACACCTACACGCATATACAAAGACACTTACACGCATATACAAAGACACTCACACGCATACAAGTTGGCGCAATAATAAACTGGATGCAATCAATAAGCTCTCATTGTGTAACGCATTCGCGGTTTATATACGAAAGCACAATATATTTTGGTGAATGCATGTTGCAAGATTGTATGCAATGTTCTATGGAATGTTCTATGCAATGTTCTATGCAATGTTCTATGCAATGTTCTATGCAATGTTCTATGCAATGTTCTATGCATGTCAGTTGTGTCACCAGCAAAAAATCTAATCAAACGCAAATAATTGTTGTCCAGCTTATGACGTAAAATCACTCTTTCCGTTGTCATGACAACCGTTTCATAATAATCGACTGTTCCGTTCTTCGTTTTTTAGACGAAGAAATCACAACTCGCGCAGTTCCTACGCTCGACTCAGGTGAGAACAGAGCCGTTCTTGTATATCAGAAGAACGGTTCTTGTATATCAGAAGAACGGTTCTTGTATATCAGAAGAACGGTTCTTGTATATCAGAAGAACGGTTCTTGCGTGTAAATATTAACAGCATAGGCCACAGTTTTCTTGTTTGTAAAAGTGACTTTCATACAAGGTACATGTATAGGCGATATATAATAGGACTTGCGGTTCTGTCTGGCAACAGACTACGACACACAAGGACGGACACACGTATACAGGCTTATATAAGGGGCGGATCCGAAAAATTGTTTTTGAACGTGTTTTTCTAAAGCAGATGTTGTTAGTTATTAACGAATGGTTTGCTTTAGAAAACTGTCTTTGAGTAAGATGGTACATCACATCGATATAAAACAACTTTTATGACGATCATAATTATGTCATGATAGGATACTATTGATGATGATGATGATGATGATGATGATGATGATGATTATGATGATGATGACTGAGGTGATCTCATTCTACTACTACTTGTGTATTTGTCTCCTGGGAGTATAACTGACGTCCCGACATTAAGCCAGAAACGTTGTGAAAGGTTTTCCATTAGAATGCGTTTTTAGAGCAGCACAAAATGAACACCACAAATTTATTGAGAGTCGTGTGAATTATTTCTTATATCTTATACCGACTTGCAATGAAATGCTGCGAGGCGTACTGCCCTACAGATGAGATCATAAACTATAACATAAATAATATGCACGCACGTACATTGTATACATTGTTCATACATAGACCAATGTAGGGAGCTACGCACACAGACACACACACACATATATATATACAAAATTATACATATAACAAATGGAAGTTGGAATGGTTGTAAATTGCCCACAAAATCATGCGTCCATTGAAGCAATGGTGAATAAATATTATTCCTGGTATAGGGCAGTGCGTGGAATGCAGGAACTCATATTTTTTCCAAACGAAAGACTCGCTTTTTGTCCGCGAAACAATATTATTCCTCGAATCTACATGTATCTCGCAAGGAAAGAAGAATTTTGAGGCGTTTAAGAGAAGCACAGACTGAGAGAAAAGCGGATGCAGTGACATTGAGAGAATGAGAGATGCGCGTTCATCTTCTTGTTATTAGTCTGTCAAATGATAATTTATTGAGCTATTCAGGAATCGAGAGAACAAAGGAAATGCAATATTTGAAACACCTGATGTGAGAGAGAAAGACAAGCAGAGAGACACACAGAGAAAGAGTGTCATAGGGAAAGACAAAAGAGGGTAATTAAGTGAGAGAGATAGATAGAGAGAGAGGGAGAGGGAGAGAGGGAGGGAGGGAGAGATAGACAGATATAGATAGAGAGACGAAGAGAGAAGGAGTGCGAAAGAAAGAGGGAGAAAGAAATAAAGAATGGGAAAGAAACAGATGGAGATATATGGAGAGAAACAGAGAAAGAGAGAGAGATAGAAAGAGGGAGAGACAGAGGAAGGGAGGAAGAGAACGAGTGAGACGGAGATGTACATTGCTAGAGAAGGGAAAAGGGGAAAGACGGGCATACGGCAAAAGAGTGGTTGATAAAGTGAGATTAAGATGGCTAGATAAACAAAGGCGATGAGAGTAGAGATGCTGATAAAAGATAAGCGAGAAATGAATGGACGATGATGATGGCTGCAGAGACAAAGAAACAGAGAAGATGAGGAGATAAGAGAGAGAGATGAAACATTGCAAATAGAACGGGTGATTAGAAGTAGAGATGGATCGACACAGATGCAGACAAACTGAGACGTACGAAGAAGAACTTAAAGGAATCGAGGAAAAGACGGATAGAGGACAAACATAGGAGAAGATACAGCGAGAATGAAACTGATAGACGGATGACAGAAGAGATACTTTTATGCATGGATCTATAGGCATAAACGAACACACAGTGAAGTATTGGAGACAATGACAAGTAGACGGTCGAACAGAAAGAGCGACACATTCACACAGAGAGAAAGGCTGCCGTACAGTGACAGAAATCATCATCACCATAATCAGTTCCTGACAATTGACAGTTGTGGGTACGAATAGATGTTTTCCACTATCTCATTGGACATTTGTCAAATCCATTGCTGCCCTTATTAGTGTTAATACAAGTGATGGATGTCGTGTACTCCACTTGTATTATTATTTATCCAAAATAGTCTTGCAAGTTGCATGGTCTGTCCTAGTTTTTTACCTTTGAGTGGTAGCAATTCAGATGAGAAGTAGACACGAACTAACAGAGGCAGACACAGACAAAGACAGACAGATACATACAGGCACAGTAAGACTTAGACAAATACAGACATACACAGACAAATGCAGACAGGCAGAAACAGATTCAAACAGATATAGACAGCCACAGACAGATTCAAACAGATACAGACAGACACAGACAGATTCAAACAGATACAGACATACACAGACCGATACAGACAGACACAGACAGATTCAAACAAATACAGACAGGCACAGATAGACAGACAGGCACAGACAGACAGACACAGACAAACACAGACAGACGCAGACATATTCAAACAGATACAGACAGGCACAAACACAGACATACACAGACAGACACAGACAGACACAGGCAGACAAACTCTTGTATTCTGATGCTTTGTATTCCAATGAAATAATTAATCGTTCGTGGTCACCCGTAGGATTGGAAAGACAACCCAAAGCGACCGACTATCTGTCTGTCTGTCTGTCTGTCTGTCTCCCTTGTCTACCTGAGTGCATCACACACGTACAATTATCGTTAACGATGGGGCTGAGTCGACTCAGATGACGACGACGACGATGATGATGACGATGATGACGACGACGAAGATGACGATGATGGTTTTGATGATTATGGAACGCCTCGCGGACCTAAAACCATTCGCTGAAGCCGACCTGATTTCCAAATAAACTGTCTCTACAAGTCACTTCATAACGCTGCTCTCGCAATGGCGCCTGCGCGATGACCCGAGCGCGCAAGGTCAGCTAATCTGGTATTTATGATGCGCGTCAATATAAGACGCAGTTTTCCATAAGCTTCGTCCTCAGTTTGATTGATTACTTGCGGGTAAATAGGCCGTTCCACTAATCAGACACGCTGCAGCGTGGCATCAGACATTTATGCGGTCGCAATCTTAAGAGCAATGTCCCGTAGTAGAGATTTATCCACTTGCTAAGGTTCTCGCCGAGTGGAAGGCATTTTTGCGATGGTCTACAAGCAGACACTTATGTCGTATACCATAGAACTTGGTGACGTTGATATAATGTTGCGTATAATAGTGGCAGCGTCGTCGTGCTAGAAGATTACTCAAACACCAACGACCGTCTAATCCACCTTGGTAGCTGCTACAAGCAGAGATAATAATGTGGCTGGGTTTAGTGGCTAATCTGTCAGCCACAGCTCGATTGATGGGTCCATAATTTAGACATTTCGATGGATTGCATCCGCCTCATCAGTATTCCCCGGGGGAGGCCCCGGGAGGGGCGGGGCGGGGCTCAGAGGGTCCGGTTCACCACGGACAAATTTGAACGCTCGGTTTGGAGTTAATTCCGATGCAAGAGCTGCCGTTTTCCCGTTACCAGGAACACATCTCTGGCAGGTATAATTTCCACTGCAATTGCATCGGTTATTGCACACCATACGTGCGCACTGCACAGCCAACCATCTTTTATAGACGTTCGCAAACGCGCTCCAGACCTGAAGGGTTGAGTGGTCGCTATATAAATGACGTTCAACCGTTGACAAAAATAGAAACGGAAAAGTCCATTGTGAGCTGTTTCCCAATTATTTCCATATGTTATTCGTAGTGAGCTATAGGCTACATGCAATATTCGAACGAAAAAGGGTAAAAGGCGTAGGGTCTACCAAGACTACGCTGGGTAGAAAATAAAATATAAATAAAGACATAGCATCACTTGGTCTAACACGAAGGGGAGCAACAAACGACTGAAGAAAATGGAGATAGTTTATTCGTACTCATCCCCACTGACGATGATTCGACAGGACGCGTAGACCTAATTGCCAGACTGGAAGTAAGCAGCGATTCAGGACTTGTGCACCATTTCAGTGTCATTCCTAATCAATCAATCAACCAACCAATCAACAAACCAACCACCCAATCAATCAATACTCAGGTATTCATAGTGACATGTTGCGCGCTGAAGCAACTTTGCTACGGAAAGTAATTCAATATACAGGGTGGGCCATAAAAAAAGTAACCCCACCCTGTACATGTAGTCGTGCAGCCTGACAAGGGCTACACTGTTCTTATTCGATATTCAAATATGATATTCGAATCTCGAATATTGATTGAGTGGCTGCTTGATTGACTGATTGGTTATTAGCAGTGTCACTACAATGGTGCACTTGCACTCTGCAACACGCCATTAGCCACCAGTTCTTACCACACGGTCTCTAATTATAATTATTATGCTTTATTCGATTCGTCCATACTAGACAGACATTTACAAACTAAAAATATTCTGATAAATGTTGATAACATTGAATATTAATGAGGTTTGTTTTTTCATTAGCCCAAAAGAAGTCATCACGAAATTACTTCACTATTACAACGAACAAGAGCCGCCAATGAAAGGTAGGATCGAGAAATTTGAATCAAATTGAAAGCTTAGAACACTCATTACATTTTCAGTTGCTGGACCCACTTTGTGGAAATCTCTACCCGGGTGTCAGTGATGGAGGCTGTACCGAGTGATCGTTGACCTTGAGCTTTAACCTTGACCTCGATTGCGCTCATACCAGCACTACTGCTGCTGCTACTACTACTACTACTGCTACTGCTACTGCTAATGCTACTGCTACTGCTACTGCTACTGCTACTGCTGCTGCTATTGCTGCTGCTGATACTACTACTAATACGGCTGCTGCTGCTGCTGCTACTACTACTAACACCATGTAATCCTACTACCTTTTAGGACTACTACAAACTACACGTCAGATTTTGACTGATAAAACTGACAACAGCAACAAACAACAGTTGACTCTTTAATTTATGTGTTTGTTGTTTTTGTTGTTTGCTGTGCAGATCGTCCAACAGAAGTCCAGCTTGGAATTTATATCAATAGCTTCTACTCGATTAACGAACAAACCATGGTATTTATATGAAAACTAATCTATAGACTAGCTACCGATATAGGAACCTTACATAATATATGGGAACCCTAAATGATATGGGAACCCTAAATGATTATGCGAACCCTAATGATATGACAATCG
The DNA here is from genome assembly GCA_949752735.1 of Lumbricus terrestris. Classification (NCBI taxonomy): domain Eukaryota; kingdom Metazoa; phylum Annelida; class Clitellata; order Crassiclitellata; family Lumbricidae; genus Lumbricus; species Lumbricus terrestris. The sequence continues at coordinate 63,025,512 of OX457039.1, forward strand.
TAAATGATATGAGAACCATAAATGATATGGGAACCATAAATGATAATTTTATGGAAACCCTAAATAATATGGGAGTCCTAAATGATATGGGCATCCTAAATGATATGGGAACCCTAAATGACATTGGAACCCTAAATGATTGAATTACTAATTTTGGGAACCCTAAATGATGTTTGAACCCTAAATGATATGGGAATCCTAAATGATATGGGAACCCTAAATAATATGGCGCCATTCACATGCAAAAAATTTATGCTGAAGGATCTCGTTCATTCAGTTCAATGAAAATTGCGAGGTTCGAGACAATCCGGACAATTGTGAAAAGCATGTAGATGAAAGTTTGCCATTTTCATCGTCGGATCAACCGTCTGATATGAAACAGAAGCATCATATTTTCGTACCCATCGCTGCAAAACTGCTGACGTCAGGGACTGATAATGACGATGATGAGCATGATATTTTTGTGCAAATTATTCATAGATATTATATATATCATATTATATATATATATATATATATATATATATATATATATATATATATATTAGATAGACGATCTGCATTGAAAAGTCATCCACGGCCATACTCGGAAATCGCCCTGTAATTACTCCTCTAAGTACATCCGAGCAATTACTGTGTTCGACCATGGCTGCCACTGGTTTTGCGTCACTATCTCTGGCTCCATCATAATAATAACGCTGACAAGGAGAACCCTGGATGGATGTCATCAGTTGAAGGGCGATAGATGACCCTGGACGGGATGTAATCTGATCCGCATATAATATAATATATAATCTATCGTCTCCCTGGTTAAATCTGCCGAGCCAGGTGACTAATGCAAAGTCCTTCTGATTGATGAGACCCGCGCTTTCAAAGATCAGCGAACAAAACAGAAGGATTTAGCAAGACGTATACATCATAAGAGCTTTTTGTGTGGCTTACGACGTTTTGGTAAGCAGTAGCAGCAGCCTCAGCTTCAGCTTCACTAGACAGTCTAGACTGATGTGTCGCAAAAGTCTTAGCGCCTTTTCCTTCAACCTCGGCTGTGCAACGGCTCTAGCCAAATCAAATCGTTTTTATTGTTATTATTTTTTACCATTCTTTATTGAGTCTACTACTACTGCAAGTTGCAGCTACTACTGCCAGTCTGCCACTACAACTACTACTACCACCACTACTACTGCTCACTGCTACTACTACTACTACTACTACTACTACTACTACTACTACTACTACTACTACTACTACTACTACTACTACTACTACTACTACTACTACTACTACTACTACTACTACTACTACTACTACTACTACTACTACTACTACTACTACTACTACTACTACTGCTCACTGCTACTACTACTACTGCTACTGCTACTACTATATGACACACATCATCGGTCTTACGCGCTATCTTGTATGACGGAATTTTGTTGACATTGAGCGACTGTGAATTACAATTTAACACGACATAGACTTTCTGTGATACTATTAGGAGCGGCACAGTGACGGTATACAACTGTCACAATCAAGATGACGTCATTTTCAGAACAAACCGTGAATGCTTATAATTAACACTAAGCGTGTGCAGCTGTGGATGTATCATGGATTATTATTGTGGTTTACCGAGGATGTAGTTTGAATGTTCGGCGGATAAACTTGTAGATGGATACTATTCAAAGTATGTAATTCAGGTTCTTTCGTTCGTTGCTGTTTAACGATATTGCACGATTACAAGATTACAAACGTCGTCCCCCTCCTTTATACAGGTTGTGTACTGGCACTACCGGTGTACGGAATGTACTTTGAATGGAATGTGGATGCATCATGTACAGTGATTGTACATATGATTTATGATAGATTAACCCTAGATGTACGGTTGTTGTATGTGTGATCGGACTATAGGACTACGCCGTCAGCATGTACCTGCGGCAGGCGTGGCGTGATCCTCGTTTGACCTTTCCTCCGATCCACCGCAAGATATTCCAGGTCCGACTCGGTGAGAACAACCTGAACCACGTCTGGATCCCGGATACGTTCTTCCGGAACGAAAAGAGAGCCACGTTCCACGAGATCACCGTCAAGAACCGACTGATGAGGTTAAACTCAACCGGACATATCTGGTATGTTACGAAGTAAGTGGAAGATTCGGATGTGGGTGTTTTAGTTGAAAAACGCTATAGTTCCATCTTGTTTAGATTGAACATACTTGCCATCTTGTTTAGATTGAACATACTTGCCATCCTTTTTAGATTCAACATACTTCCCATCTTGTTCAGATTGAACAATGAACATACTTTCCATCTTTTTTGGATTGAACATACTTGCCATCTTGTTTAGATTGAATATACTTGCCATCTTGCTTAGATTTAACATACTTGCCCGTCTGCTGCTACGGTCTGCAGCGGGTGGGTCCTATATACGAAGAAATGTATGATTCACATCTTGCCTTCTGTTCACCACCGATTTCATTAGATACAACGGTTCGATTTAGTTTCTAACTATTGCAACGAGTCATGGGTTAACCCGAATCCTTGAAACGCTGAAAACACACAAAAGCCCGATTTCCTGAAAACAGCTTTATAATAGAATCGACCGAACTCCCGAAAACTATTCAGAGTTAAATAAACCACAGGACAAAATGGTTCTGTTAATAATTTTAATAACACACTTTAGCATAAAAAATATATAGGCTAAATCATTCATTAGATTGTATGTCGCACTTGGAAAATCGATTTCGGGGATCCATCCGAAATTCGTTTGGGGGATTCGGGTTTTGGAGATTCGGGCCGCACCCCGGAACATAAAGGCCGTGTACAATTGTGCATGTATGTTCCGTGGTAAGTTTGCTATTCGCCTCTTGTTCCATTGCTCGGAACCAACCGGTTCCACTTTAGTGTGACGATGCATAATTCAAGGCAGACACGTGGTCGAGCGAATCGAAATTGGTTCCGCTGCATTTTCGGACGCACGCTTAATGGACCCAGCAGAGCGAGACGGAAGGACAGAATTGGACAGATTAACAGACGTACATGCAGACAGACGAAGCCAGACTGGGACACACATACGGCTGGATAATCGGAAAGACAGACAGACAACAGACAGACTGATCTAAACGCGTGTGCGTAGTCAGATTAAACATGGAAACGCAGAGATAAACGACGATTACGTGAGGTATGTTAATTATGGGACGGTAATGTATGGTAAGTTATATGGTAAGACTTGGTAATGTATGGTAAGTTATATGGTAAGACATGGTGTTGTATGGTAAGTTATATGGTAAGACATGGTAATGTATGGTAAGTTATATGGTGAGACATGGTAATGTATGGTAAGTTATATGGTAAGACATGGTAGTGTATGGTAAGTTATATGGTAAGAAATGGTAATGTATGGTAAGTTATATGGTAAGACATGGTAATGTATGGTAAGTTATATGGTAAGACATGGTGTTGTATGGTAAGTTATATGGTAAGACATGGTAATGTATGGTAAGTTATATGGTAAGACATGGTGATGTATGGTAAAGTACATGATAAGACGTGGTAAGACATATGGGGTCTGGTCTGATAATTTTGAGGTTAGTATGATACAGCATTCTACTTCTAACATAATGGATGCATTAAGTAATTAAGGGTAAAGGAACTGCAGTCTCTTGGTGTCTCGTTTGGATAGGGAAGGTCGTAAGAAAGGTCTGGAGATCAACATGGGGAAAACAAAGTGTATGGTGCTGGCAGGGGAACAATGTAACATCAAAGTGCAGGACCTCTGGATAGAACAAGTGGACACATTCGTGTACTTATGCTCACTCGTAACGGAAGACGCGGAGTGTAGCAAGGAGATAAGAAGAGTAAGAATTGCGAGAGGACATGGAGTAGGTGTAGATTTAATGAAATTGTGGAAAAGCCATAACGTCAAACTATAAGTTAAAGTTAATGAGGACGCGTGTATGGCCAGTGATGATGTATAGTTGTGAGAGTTGGACAATCAAAAAGAGTGATGAGGATAGAATAAAGGCTTTTGAAATGAAAGGCATAAGAAATATCCTGGGAATATCATGGAAAGAGAAAAGACCAAATGATTGAGTACTGAAGACGGTTGGTGCAGAAAAGAATCGCGCTCTGAGTAGGCCTAGGTTTCTAGAAGAGGTGTTATAAATATAGATTCTCGAAATGAATGAATGCGTATAATTCGTTTATTACTAATATTCAAAGTGACAACTACGTACGCAATATGATTGCATGATATTAATAACAGATGACAAACAGTTTTGTCAGTATAGTCAAAGTTAACTGTTTGGCAGTCCACAAGACTACAATCTCTCAGTCACCACATAGAGAGCTGAAGGCCGTAGTAGGATAGCATTGCATTAGTCTGCATTAAATGTTCGCATTACTGGAAAATAAACTAAAGATTTGGACGGATGTTAGAGAAGAAGGAAGGGAAATAGATGGATGAATCGGTGGATCAATGGAAAGATAGGTGGAAGATAGGTGGAGTGGTTGATGGAGTAAAGTAAGGGAAACATGGACAGGGTTGGTGATGGAGTGGGATGAATGGACGATGGATGGAGCTGTGAAAGGCTGGAGTGACAGGAAGATGACTGGAATGGGTGGATGTCTGCACTGAAGGTCGGATTAAAGGAGAGGGTGAAGAGATGGAGTTGAGGGAAACGGTCGGAGAAGATGAAAGGAACGGATAGATGGAAAGAAGAGAGGATGGAAGAGAGGAGGATGGCTGGAGCGAGAGAAGGTGTGGAGTGAGCGGAAGCTTTCTGTCCCAGTTGAAGAGGTTGAGTGAAAGGAAGAAGGATTATGTGGAGGAGAGGGAAGGGCGGTTGCTCGTTGGGGTGCATGGTTGCTGGAGGGGTCGTTTCTGCGGGAGGGGCAGTTGCTGGGGAGGGTAGTTGCTAGGGAGGGTCATTGCTAGGGAGGGATTGTTCTGTGAGTTGTTACTGGGAAGTGGTCGTTGCTGAGGGAGGGACAGGTGTAAGGGAGGGTCATTTGGGGAGGGGAGCGGGGTAGCTTCTGGGGAGGGGGTCATTGCTTCATCGTGTTTCTTTTGACGAGCTTACGATGATGGCAGAATGTAAAACAAAATGTCGGAGGTCGTCCACTAAGACATCGTCGGTGTCGTCGCTCCTTCTCATCCTATCATCAATAATTCATGTACGTCATCATGCACTCTCCCTCATTCCTCCTTCACCCAGCTTGTCTCCTCAATGCACTCCTCACTCATTCCCTCCCTACGTTTTCCACTCCCTTCATCTGTCCATCCTTCCCTCTCCGTCTCTCTCTCCGTCTCCGTCTCCGTCTCCGTCTCCGTCTCCGTCTCCCTCTCCGTCTCCCTCTCCGTCTCCCTCTCCCTCTCCCTCTCCCTCTCCCTCTCCCTCTCCCTCTCCCTCTCCCTCTCCCTCTCCCTCTCCCTCTCCCTCTCCCTCTCTCCATATCTGTCTGAATGTGACGCTGTCGCTCTATCTGTCTCCTTCTCTTTGTCCCTCTCTGTCTCTTCCTTATACGTGTGTGTGTGTGTGTGTGTGTGTGTGTCTGTGTGTGTGTGTACCAATGTGTATCGTTGTCAATATCCCATGCCATCGTCGTCATCATTATCGCATTATTCTGTCGGCTAGTAGCAGTCGGCTAGCAGCAGCTGCTAGTAGCAGTCCGCGAGTAGCATTCGGCTGCTAGTAGCCTCAATTTGCCGAGCTAATTCCACATTCGTAGGGTGCGATGAATCCTCCTCGCCTGGGGCGGAAGAATGTGGGGGGTTGGTTGGTTGGTAGGTGAGCCAACCGTCGGGAAAAGCGTCGCAGGCCGCGCGCTGTCCAATTGAATTTACAGTCATTTCCACGTCAGCCCGTTTATAATTTGCTACACAGACGGTGTGGCTTTGACGACGTTGCTGAGGACAGAGAGACAGAGAGAGACGGGCAGACGGTCAGACAGACAGACAGGCAGGCAGGCAAACAGACAGACAGGCAGACGAACGGACAAACAGACGATAGACAGATAGACAGATGGACACGCACACACAAACACACATGTATGAACAAAGACATACAGAAACAGACACAAACGGACAGACAAACAGACAGACAGCGACACCACCTCCAAGCAAAGATGTTGGCGTGCAAGCCTTGCCCGTCTACTGAACGAAGACGGTGTGAATCAGATGAACGACGTTTTCGCCATTGCTGTTTACCTGACGCAATATTATCTAATGTGCCGTGCGGTGCGACTATTATTATGCGGTTATTTTTCGATTAAATTACTAGTAGACGAGTCGCTTCAATTTAACCAAACCGTGTGATAACAGAAATCATCAGCGTTCCCCTCCTCCTTTATCCAGGCCTGGGAGTGGCACTGCCAAAGTGCGAGCAGTGGCGTAGTTATATTTAAATTTTAAAAATTCCATTTTTTCATTTTAAGACATTTACTTGAATGAATGAATTTGTTTATTGTACAAATGTGAGTCAATAAAGTAGGTCTACAGTGCAATAGGAATCCGGAAAAGCTAATAGCTTTTACTACCCGGACCCCTCTTCCTTGACTATTTTCATGCATGCTATTATTTCACTTAACTAGAACATAACTGATGAAAGTATACTAGTGATAAACATAATATGAAAATTATAATAATAAAAATAATAGAAAATGTAATAATACCAAGAAAATATTAGTGCAGCAGTATATCAACTCACATCACATTGATATAAAAGACACCAGAAAAACATCATTATCAACAGTCTGTAAGGAATACTGACTGACATACAGAGTGCCTAGATACTGCAAGTGGAGATATATGCAGGTATAAAGACCAAATAGTTAATCAACACTTAAAAGATTCCCACCTGTGGTTGTGGCACCAAATATGTGGGCGACGGGCGTCATAGGTACATTGTACTTGCACAGCTTAGGGCGAATAAATTGAGTCAAGTTGATTGGAACGCTGACAAAAGCTTGCAGACAGGAGACATAAACAGATTTGCAATAATAATTACCATTATCTGCTATTATTATTTTTCATTACATCCAAGGCGCCGGATCTAACGGTGGTGGACCAAACCAAGCGGTGAGTCTGGTGTACTAATTGTCATCCAGGTTGATTGTTGTCGCTACAGAAAAGAGGGAGAATCGGCTAAGATTGAAACTTTAGGAAGCGGACTTTGAGAACCGAAAGGACGAACAGATACAGGAAAATGCGTTTCAAATCTATGTCCAGAACACGAGAGAAGGACAGAGATGTAAACACAGAGAAAGAGGAGAGAGAGAGACAGACAGACAGACAAACAGACAAACAGACAAACAGAGACAGAGACAGAGACAGAGACAAACAAGCACACGTAAAGAACCATAAAGAGGCGCATACAGAATGCCCTAATTGGTTAGACAGATAGAAAGACAGATAGACAGACAAATAGCGAATGATTACAAGACAGAGACAGAGGTAGAGAAGCGGAGAGTCACTGAATCTTTATTGGTCTAATAAAGTCTGAATTGGCCTTTGTGTCGACATGATCAATGCAATGGCAAAAGCGATTAAATTCGACCTTAGGTGAAGACATGCTATGAAGACATGATAGACATGAGATGAATGATATGAGATGAAGACATGAGATGAAGACATGAGATGAAGACATGAGATGAAGACATGAGATGAAGACATGATGAGATGAAGACATGAGATGAAGACATGAGATGAAGACATGAGATGAAAACATGAGATGAAGACATGAGATGAAGACATGAGATGAAGACATGAGATGAAGACATGAGATGAAGACATGATGAGATGAAGACATGAGATGAAGACATGAGATGAAGACATGAGATGAAGACATGAGATGAAGACATGAGATGAAGACATGATATGAAGACATGAGATGAAGACATGAGATGAAGACATGAGATGAAGACATGACATGAAGACATGAGATGAAGACATGAGATGAAGACATGAGATGAAGACATGACATGAAGACATGATATGAAGACATGAGATGAAGAAATGAGATGAAGACATGAGATGAAGACATGAGATGAAGACATGAGATGAAGACATGACATGAAGACATGATATGAAGACATGAGATGAAGACATGACATGAAGACATGATATGAAGACATGAGATGAAGACATGAGATGAAGACATGAGATGAAGACATGAGATGAAGACATGATGAGATGAAGACATGAGATGAAGACATGAGATGAAGACATGAGATGAAGACATGAGATGAAGACATGATGAGATGAAGACATGAGATGAAGACATGAGATGAAGACATGAGATGAAGACATGAGATGAAGACATGAGATGAAGACATGAGATGAAGACATGAGATGAAGACATGAGATGAAGACATGAGATGAAGACATGACATGAAGACATGAGATGAAGACATGGTGTTAAGACAATCGTCGACAGAATCCTTTCCACAAATCCGAACCCCTTGGATGTTGTTGAGGATTTTTCCACCTAGCCTAGCGACACCTAACAACCGACCTTAGTCGTCTGCTGAGGGTGCAGGAACCACACAACTAGACGCTAGAGTATTTAATGTAGATTCCGATGCAAAGTACTAATGAAATAAGTCTCTACCATCGTTGTTTCTAGCATACGTTGCAAGCTTCACAAGTCTATCTTTAGGATTCATCCTCAAAATGGCTACCATAATGATTAATTATTATGGATTGCTGAGGAGGAATATAGGTTTGATAACGTCAAGCCAGCAGTAGACCTAAGAGAATTGTAACTGGGGGTTAGACGTTGATTTGTGTGGAGTTGGGCCGTGCAATGAAGAATTTACTACGGGGTCTTCAAAAAGACCTAATTGTGATCCTGAGTGAAGGAAAAAGTAATTATCATCATTGCCTGAAACGTCGAATAGTTTACTTTTAGGAATGCTATAAGCTGACCATTGTGACTCTATATAAAACCTCTTAAATATATAATTGGCCAGAAATGTTTGGTTTTCGAAGACATGATTATGCTGTAATAAATTTTAGAACTGATCATTTGATCGTTTGAAGGCATTTCCGGGTAACGATAATATAAAATACTATAATATTCTGCGCTTTTCACATCTTCATTCTTCCTCCAACCAATCTACAAACTAATATTTAGAAACACCGGTTGCTCTTCAAGCGCTGCAACTGCGGCATTTTGTAAACAGTAGCCTATGTTACGTTTACACGAAATTATAACGAAACCTATCAAATCACCAATCCGTTTAAAATTTATTGACGATCTATTACGCTGCTGAATAGTTTTTTTTGGGGGGGGCGAGTTTCTACTATTAGCCTTTAGTATATGCATTGGAACTTTGAAAAGAATATAGCAAAAGGCGTTTATCTATCATGGATTTATTCCATCAGTGGTGAGCAACTAAATCGCAATTATTATTTGATCACTTCACTATGGTCTGCAGTAAATAGTGCGAATTGTTTTACTGCTGTAATTATTCATTTAATTGAGTTATATTTTTATGTTTTAGAATTTCTGCGACGTTGTCTTGTCCCATGCGACTGCAGAAATATCCGCTAGACACACAGGAGTGTCCGATGATGTTTGAGAGCTGTGAGTTGTTGATATACATCTGGCAAAGTCATAATGGAATCGGTCGAAAATAAGGGATAGGGTTAATGTCAAGCTTGTAGTATGAGAAATGTAGGAAAATAGCTGAGGGGTCAAACGTTGATATATTATGTGGAGTTGGGGCGTGCAATTTTACCATGGGTTCCCCAATTGTCACTCTGAGTCAAGGTAGGCCTAAGGGTATTTATCACTCCCTGCAGACACCGTCTTTAGCAAAGTTCTGTTGATTAAAATATGATGTAAAATAGTTTCCAATATAATTTAAATTCGCAGTTCCTAGACAAAATTTTATGTTGGAAATTCTTTGCGGACTGGGACCATCTCCTTGTTCTATAAAAACAAAACAATTGTCCACAACTGACACGATCGAATAACAGGCCTCTGGTGCGCTTATGCATCGGTCATAAACTGAAGACTTTGTCTTCTTTAGGCGGCGATTGCTAATAATTGCAACCGTTAACTCCAAAGTTCTATAAAGCACTCAGTCTTGTCAGAGGTGTTGTCCAGCGATGTCAAAGAAAGATCTGAGTCCGGTTGCCATAGAAACCAGAGGTAGATGACGGTGGGTGTTGTTGAGAACGAGGAAATTACGTGGAAGGTTGCTGATTGGATGGATTAGAGTAGGAGAGTTCCTCGAGAAGTGGCACTTCAATCTGGAATGAAAATCCTGTGACATACTTGCATTGCGCTTTTGCATTCGCCTTTTTATGCTCATCAACTGTGCTGTCCGAATCCCGGAAAGCTATCGCTGCTGCGCATTTCCTGGCTGTAAGATGAATGCGTCTACGCACTTTCTTCAGCGTAGTTCTGTTTACTCTGTGCCGTACTACTCAAACATCTCTTTTTCTGCATGGCACGGTGACACTAACACTGGCATGACTTATAACGTTGACGTATACTCATTAATATTTACTATTCGTTAATATTTAGTGCTCATTAACTTTTAGATTTCACATATATTCATTCATTCATTCTGAGAATTGATATAGCGCATCTTGTGGGACGCGGTGGTGTAGTGGGTAATGGGTATGCTCGGTGCCTTGGAGCCGGAAGGTTGCGAGGTCGGATTCACCTCAAACCATCGCGTACGAACCATGAGAAAGTCCTTCACTTGCAATTGCTCATGCACTTCGGCGCGCAACTCCGATGCAGTGTCCGCGCTGTAAAGTCGGGAGCGCCTCTAAGTAGATATATATATATATATCTTGAAGGAGCGCTATGACAAGTGCTCATAGACCTACATTCATCTTCAAGATACCAACTCAGATGCTTTCTCTACACAAGCCTATGGGTCTAATAACTATGTTGGCAAATGACATAACGACGAATAATTGCACTGATTATTAAAATAGTGCACAACGAACTGAAAGAGTCGCAGAACTTGTCAACATTTAGCGGTCATTGATACGTATACCACGTATTTATGGAACATTTCATCGACAGTGTCTATAGGAATGAACTGGTGGTGGAGCCAACAGATGTGACTTGGCCTGCATACAAGCACACGTAGATTTTTATGTAGCACTGACTTATAAGGTTACTGCACATGTAGACCTACAGTGATTCCAACGACTGTTTATGATGCGCTATGATGTTTCGTGTGTTCTGTAGTCGGTTACACGATGGATACGCTGTACTTTACGTGGATCGAGAATCCCGTTGACATCGAAAAGAATCTGGAGATGCCACAGTTCAGTATGGAGGGATTCGTTAAGAACGATTGCTCTCAGAACTACACAGCAGGTATACAGAGACGACAGACACACAGACCGACAGAGACAGGCCAACACATCAACACATAGACATACACACATTGACACACGGACACACAGACTAACGCACAGACCGACACACAGACATACAGACTGGAACACAGACCGACATACACACATTGACACGCATGCACACAGACCAACACACAGACATTCAGACCAACACACAGACATTCAGACCAACACACAGATCAACACACAAACCACACACAGACCGACACACAGACAAACACACGGACATACAGACCGGAGCACAGATCAACACACGGACCGACACACGGACACACAGACTAACGCACAGGCCAACACACAGAACAACACAGAGACAAGCAATTTTAGAACAAGGGAAGACAGAAAGAAGACAGGGAACAGGAATCAATGTCATGCAGATTGTCAGACATTAATGCAGAAAAACAGAACATACAGACATAATTGCAGGCATACAAAGACAAAAGACACACGTGCAGATAGAAAGACAGAGAAGAGTTCGAACCTTGGACGCAAATAACTCTGGACGCAGACAAAACTAATGACCATTCTATTTCGAATGACCATTCTATTTCGAATGACCATTCTATTTCGAATGACCATTCTATTTCGAATGACCATTCTATTTCGAATGACCATTCTATTTCGAATGACCATTCTATTTCGAATGACCATTCTATTTCGAATGACCATTCTATTTCGAATGACCATTCTATTTCGAATGACCATTCTATTTCGAATGACCATTCTATTTCGAATGACCATTCTATTTCGAATGACCATTCTATTTCGAATGACCATTCTATTTCGAATGACCATTCTATTTCGAATGACCATTCTATTTCGAATGACCATTCTATTTCGAATGACCATTCTATTTCGAATGACCATTCTATTTCGAATGACCATTCTATTTCGAATGACCATTCTATTTCGAATGACCATTCTATTTCGAATGACCATTCTATTTCGAATGACCATTCTATTTCGAATGACCATTCTATTTCGAATGACCATTCTATTTCGAATGACCATTCTATTTCGAATGACCATTCTATTTCGAATGACCATTCTATTTCGAATGACCATTCTATTTCGAATGACCATTCTATTTCGAATGACCATTCTATTTCGAATGACCATTCTATTTCAAAGCGCCGCTACTATTTCTGATTAAATATTGCCTTCAAAACGTTGCATCTTTAAGAGATGAATCAGTTGCAACGAGGGCAAAACGACGTTTCAAGATAATTGATTCAATCACGCCACACAGTGAACTCAACTATGGCACGCACTCTTGAGTAGGCTAATATTTTTGCCCGATGTAAAATATCCCTCAAGGACTAATACTATTATTTAGAAAGACGATTGTCTGGATAGAAACTATCAGACGTCTTCAACTGTTGCGAAAGAAATCTGATGGATTTTTGTCGTGATTTTAGTTTTGATAAAAAAAACTCGATTACTGAAAATTAACAAGAAAATAATAATTTAAGAACAGAATATTTAGCTCTTGATTAAACTATAATTATTATACTTGTATGCGATGTTGAATTCGTAAGTGTTAGCTTAACGACACATGTGTGGTAGCAGAGATCATTAGATTCGCCCTCCTCCTTTATCCTGGCAAGGGACTGGCACTGACAGACAACGATCAGTGGTGGACTTAAAGAGTTAAAGAGCTCGCAAGACTTGCTCAAGTGCCCAAATTTATAGCGGGGTGGGGGGCTCGAACACTGGCTGCAGAATTAGCTGTCGTACAAATTATTTACTAGGCCTATTTCTAGTCTCCGCAAACAGCCCCAGCAAATGTGAGTCCATACAACTTGACGCTTGGTATACAACAGTTTAATAAATCACGAAATAGGTCGAGGGTATAATAGACGAAGCTGAAATTTGCTCTCGGCAATGTCTTGTGATGAAGACGCTGTTGATATATACACGCCGAAGCGTCTCGCCACTGGATGATCCTGCGCGCTGATCTCGACCTGCGAGCAGCCACCAACGCAGCCCTGGAAAGCAGCTAATCGATCATGTGGAAATTTGAACCGTCAGATGAGTCCGTTATTAGTCTGTAACGAGACAGGGAAATGATCCATTCGATGGATGCGCCGAAGGCTGGAACGACCCCACAGCGTATCTACCCAGCGCGACAAAGCCATGCATAAATAGCAGCGTGCAATTTGCAAATGAAATGAATTGCAAATTGAAATAGAAAGGGAGAAGGCATTGCATCGCGGAACCACACGCAGGCAGGCAGAAATCATGCTGGGTATTTCGGAATCATAATTTCGGCGAAGCTGCTACTCGAAGACAAGTAACGATTCTCGATTAAGTGGGAGGTGAAGCTCGTTGTGAAATAAATGACGCTCAGAGGAGACATAAACATAGCACTCTGTTAGCTACGAGGCGTCCTAAATGTGTGTAATGCACTTGAAACGAGTGCACGGTCTCGTAGAAATAGACTCGAGTGCAGCTGTGGCTCTATATAAATAAATTCAAGTGTGAGATTGATAGTAGGTCTTCAGCAGAAACTGGTCAGGTCAAAGTCTCTAATCGCCCAACATAAATCTGTGCTTTGACTTGTAATCGTTCGTAATCGTAATCGTAAACTCGAAATTTCTAAAGCGCCACTCGAAAGCCAAGCGCGGGGCACCAGCTTATTCACGAGCGCTGCGTTGAGTTAGAAGGGTTGTTCGTGAGAGTAGTCCGTGGTGGTCCGTTACTCTTCTTCATCTTCCTTCTTCTAATCTGTATTATTCTCCATTCGTATCCTTCTCCTTATCTTCTTCATCTTCCCCTTTCTCGTCCTCTTCCTCTGATCTCCTCATCCTCATTCTTCTCCTCATCCTCTTCGTCTCCTCTCTCTCTCTTGTAATCTTGCATTCCAATATTCATATGTGACATTGGTCTTTAAAATGGCCGCTAGTTGAATGACAGCATGACGTTGTGGCACACTGTATCTCTTGACCTGCCAATGCCTTCACAGCACTAGAGGTTGGAGCCACGATATAATAGCTGATTTAGTTTAAAAGGGAAAGATACTCAATGATAAAAATTACTTAGAAACATGGAGTATCATTATGTCTACCTCAGGTTAAAAAAAATTACAAAGATCCATGTAGTATTATTACCTTACTGCCAATAGATGTTTGCCGCTGCTAAACGAGAATATATAAATTACCCATGAGATAGCCAATTAACCCTTTCCAAGCGTGTATATTATAATACTGTCCTGACAAAACTAGACCATGCGCTGAACTTGCCTCCCTCCCTCCTTGCTCCCAGCACCCGCAACCGCCTGACCGCATTGTTCCCCGGGCGGAGAGCTCTACCGGAACCTCTGACTTGATCATCCGTGCGGTGTTTGACGTTTTTCCTCCAGGTGCCTTTCCTTGCCTGGAGATCCGTTTCAAGCTGCGTCGTGACGTCGGTTACTTCCTCATCCAAGTCTACGTCCCATCGATGCTGATCGTCATCCTGTCCTGGGTCTCCTTCTGGATCAACGTCGACGCCTCTCCTGCCAGGGTCTCCATCGGACTCCTCACCGTCCTCACGACGACGACCCAGAGCAGCCAGAGCACGGCCACTCTACCTCGCGTGTCCTACATCAAAGCCATCGATGTCTGGATGTCGATGTGTCTCGTCTTCGTCTTTACTGGTCTGCTCGAGTACGCCGTCGTCAACGTTCTGTCGCGTCGAAAGGCCGTTCGGATCATCAATCCCGTCGGGAGTCTCGGTGGTCTTAGTGGGATGGTCGGGAGCCTGAAGCGCCCGAGGATGATGCCCGTTGTACAGAGCGTTGACATTGAAGATCAAATGGATCAGGTTGGTGGAATATACTACTGCTCCTTCATTCGTACCAATCGTTCACTGCTGCCATTTATTTATTTATTTGTTTATTTATTTATTTATTTATTTATTGTCTGTCTATCTATTTATTTATTTATTTTCTAAATTTAAAAAAAATATTATGGATTCACATATATTCATTCATTCATTCATTCATTCTGAGAATTGATATAGCGCGTCTTGTCGCGTCAAAACAGCTGATTGAATTAATGGTCAGTGATTATGTTGAAAAGTGAGTGAAAGACAGGCAACAGACACACAGACACACACACGTACAGAGAGACAGATGATGTACATGGATACACAGAAAGAGAAGACATATGCAGAGCGCTAGGACGGGTTGCATCACTTAAAACGACGTGAAGCATAAATCGTGGACAAACTGTTTTACAAATGGACACATAAAATGCATCAAATTATCCCGACTGCGGAATCGGAAAGCCTGGCAAATGTCTCAGACTGACGTGACCACCAGCGCGCGTCAAAGACTACCCCCACCCAACCCAACCCTCACCCCACCCAACCCCCACCCCCACCCAGACCCACCCTGCGACGGCTGAGACCGAAATAGCGGCTGTGAAGAATTGAAGTGGATTAATGCGATAAATGCCAATCTCACGATTTCCCTCGCTTCCCGAGAAAAGTCCGCTGTAACTAAATACCCAGAGTTATTTCGGATTATTTCCTTTTGCTGGGTCGAGTTCCTGCTGCATTAATAACCAAGGCTACGGATTTAGGAGAATGCAGAAACCTTATAAATATTGGTAAATACGAAAAGTTATTAATACCCGAAATTTGCATAATACATGTAGACTGTATTACACGTTAAAGTTTAAACGAATGGAGAGTGCATGACAAACAGAACAAGTGTTTAATTTTCAAATTTGGGAATACCTAAGAATCATGCATTCAGCGATTGCATATGAATATGTCGGAAGACTTACATACCGCATTTTAAAATATATATTATACATATATATATATATATATATATTATAGTGTATTTATTTATATTGTATTATATATGATATACTTATGTTATACACTAGGGCCTATAAATAAATACAATGGGCCTATTATTGTGAGGGGCGGTGATGTGGAGGGTATTTTCGTTGCATTGCAGCCGCAGGGTTGCAGGTTCGAATCCACCTCAAGCCGCCTCATAGGAGTCTTGGGCAAGCCCTTCACTCGCAATTGCTCAGCGCTTCGGCGTGAAACTCCGATGCAGTGTCCGCGCTGTAGTCGCTTCTGAGTAGATTTCTTGAAGGGACCCTATAACAAATGCACATGTATATATATATATTATTAATTGTTCCTCGGACTCTCTCGACTATTATAACAGCAAACGTCGGCCATTCTCAGTCGCAAGCCCTCAATTTGGAACGTTCTCTAACTGAGTCTAACAACCCAATCAAGTCCCTCAAGTATTTTTCTTTAGCAGTGACGGAACTGGGAGCGCCTCTGATAGTGTGTATGTTTCTCGAATTGGTGGTATACCGGTATGTTCTAAGGGTGAATCGTAATATCTAAATATCTAGTTATTGCGGGCATAGTGCAAGATCACCCGGTTAGTTATGTCGTTAAAAAACTTAATGCATAGGGCGGGGGAATAGGGCCTACATACTTTCGTAAGACAAGAGTGTTCGTTCTTTTCCTTATAAATCAAACGCTTAGATGACACTCTGTACCTAAGCCCACAATGAGATACACGACAGCTGCAATAGAGAGATGCAAGAAAGTAAGCAATGCAACCAGTCACTATTTCCACAGCTGCAAGAGAGAGATGCAAGAAAGTAAGCAATGCAACCAGTCACTATTTCCACAGCTGCAAGAGAGAGATGCAAGAAAGTAAGCAATGCAACCAGTCACTATTTCCACAGCTGCAAGAGAGAGATGCAAGAAAGTAAGCAATGCAACCAGTCACTATTTCCACAGCTGCAAGAGAGAGATGCAAGAAAGTAAGCAATGCAACCAGTCACTATTTCCACAGCTGCAAGAGAGAGATGCAAGAAAGTAAGCAATGCAACCAGTCACTATTTCCACAGCTGCAAGAGAGAGATGCAAGAAAGTAAGCAATGCAACCAGTCACTATTTCCACAGCTGCAAGAGAGAGATGCAAGAAAGTAAGCAATGCAACCAGTCACTATTTCCACAGCTGCAAGAGAGAGATGCAAGAAAGTAAGCAATGCAACCAGTCACTATTTCTACATAATGCATTTTATCTGCACATTTAGCCTACTTTATACACCGCCTGTTGAATGTTTATATTTCTTGTGATCATACTAGCATATGCATTATGCAGTCACAAACTGTTTTTATTGGATAACCCTTTGACTTTGTTGTTAAACCATTACGCTTATTTTTCACCGAAGTGCCTTGTTATCAAACAGTCATTGACCATCGTATTGGGCTATAAGCCTACTGTAACTCGATTTAATTGCTCATATTTAAAAGCGCACGATAGAAAGGTAAACGGACGAGCAGAGGGTCAGAGCAGACAGACAGGAAAATCCTTCTCATGTTGATGATATATTGGAAGCGTTTGGCGCAAAGGCAAAGAACTTCCGAGAAAACATAAATAACGATTTCAAAGAACTGGGGTTCGAATCGCTGCTTTTCTCGTCCTATTTTAGAACCGGGTTACTGCACACTTTCCGGAAGCCTTTTATCAACGTCATGGACCTACTCCTTCTCCTCCTCTACCTTCTCCTCCTCCCTTCTTCCTCCTCCTCTTCCACCACCTCCTCCTCTTCTACTTCATCCTCCTGCTCCTCCTCGAATAGGTTTCGCAAAATAATGTTCGCTCTATATCGACTCCGTGCACGCATCTCGAAAGCCCATTAATTCACTGCGGAGATTCTTTGCCGATGTCCCGCAACAGAATCTCCCCTTTAAAAGTTCCCACGGAGAATCTATTTCGGAGCAGAATATCACCATGCAGGCGTATCTGCTGCAGAGTAAATATTTGCTTCTGCCCCGGAAACAAAGTCTCCGCGGAAGGAGAGAAAAAATCTCAATATATTTCCTAATGTCCTAACCTTTGAAATTATCTATCCTCGAGAGACTCCATATATTTCGTTGAGATGATAATAATTTTATTAGTCTATAGTCATTTTTGGCCTTTACGGTTTATAGCCGTATATTCGATCGTCTGATATTTTCTTCAGTCCACAGACGAAATAATAATTTTAGTTTCATAGGCTATAACCTATCTCAATTATTCAGTTTATTACTTCTTTTCTTGGTCTCGGTTCTTCATCGTTCATCTCCGACCCTAGATGTTTCTGGTCTCCCATTCGTCCATAATCAGTGAAAATTATTGTTTATAATTATTAAGTTAATTCTTTCCTTTCTTCATCGTCCATCTCCAACCCAATAGACTATATTTGCGTCATTTATTATTATCATATTTATTTATGGCATGCCGTTGCAATAAAAGACCATTTAAAATGCGCTTAGTAAATTCAATTAAATAGACCTACCAGTTTAAATGAAAGCTATAGCGAATTTCAACGATGGGACGAATTTGTTTTAAAGAAGATTCCCTTTCAGTGGAGGAAATTGTTTCGAAACAAATAGTTCCAGAAAGAGAAGTTATTTCGGTCCCTGGAGACTCCGCCGCTCTGCAGGGGAGGGAATAGTATGGGATTCTTTATCTCGTGACACTCGCATTGGACCGTTGATATACTGACAGTGTAGTCGAACCTCTTACAGGCAACTGCAGGTCGCATTGAAGATCTCCCTCGGCCTCTAAGGTCGTCGACTGATGCTCGTCGGTCATGACCTCTGAACAGCGCTCAGGGAAATAGGTCTCCGCTCCACAGATATATAATAAATATAATATAATATAATATAATATAATATAATATAATATAATATAATATCAATCAAACATACATGTATATATGTATATAAATTAAATATATATATATATATATGGCATATATGAAGGTTCTTCACAATTCTGTATAGGCATTATAATTATTATGCCGAATATACAGAATTATTTATGTATCAATGTGTCCTATTCCAGTTTCTTGATGATAGTTATATATAATTATATCGGTCTTGACATGTGACTATCAATTTAACCATAACCATCAAAGCCAAGTAAACAAAATAACATCTCGTCAAATTATACAAACAAATCTCTTGGTTACAAATATATACATTATGTATGTAATTATGTATTATAACTTGACCGAATTTGTATATGTTTACAAATTTTATGCATTAGTAGTGACACGTTTGCATATTTACATGATGGAATTATTGTCCATGGTCCTAAATTGCGAGACAAGTAGGCCTGCTGTTCAATTTCAAAAATAAATTCCATCTTCTTTTCGTCCTCATTATAATTGTTTTGACTGCTGCTAAGTAAGTAAGTAAGTAAGTAAGTAAGTAAGTAAGTAAGTAAGAAAGTAAGTAAGTAGGTAAGTAAACAAGCACAGCCTTTATAATTACACACCATTTGCAAACGCACATTGGGGACATCGATAAATAATGCAATAGTAAAAAATTATAACACCTACGTTGCCACGTATATCCCACAGACTCCCCTCCAGTGATTTATGCGCTGAAGTCCACCATCCTTCCCAACAGGTGAAGGGTCAACTGAGGTCATTCGCCACACGTATCCACACAGATCTGTCATCTTTCGTCCCACGTCCGCCATTTATCAATAACTTATACAGCGTCACGTGATATGGTGAGGTGTGGAGTGATGTATCACGTGACCTTACTTCGACAATCGCTTAATTCCGCGTAGATCAGTTCCATATTTTGAGAGATAAAGTCGTGGAATTGAATCAGATGTGTGCGTCAAGATGAATTTAATCAGATGTGTGCGTCAAGATGAATTTAATCAGATGTGTGCGTCAAGATGAACGCAGCATCACGTTATCTTCAGTCCTCGAGTTCTATATGCATGCAGATAAGACATTCGATCAAAACCATTCCATCTCGATAACCAGATTGAGAATTTTGTCTCACAATCATTTCTTCCATCTGTTTGCAGTGTGAGAAATGTAGATAAATAGCTGTGGGTCAAGCAATGATCCACGTGGAGTTGGGTTGCAAAGAAGACTTAAATATATGGAACCTAAGAATGACTGGCGATTAAAATTCTCACTGTCTCACGAAAATAGCCAATACAACGTATTCACCCATGTAGGCTACAGGGTGAGCCAACAAATTATCCCTTAAAGTCTTAGAAGTAATTCCTATTTACGTATAATGGCCAAATTTCACCAATATTATGTTTCAAACAGAACAAAAGTTATAATCACTTTTAGGGAGTCCATCCCACTCTTTTTGACGATGCAAAAACACAGTTAGCAAAAAGTGACCGAGAGCAATTTATCAAGTCACATCTAAAATCAAATAGACTTGATAGTGCTTCACAATTTGTGCTCAATGTGTCCATCACCAGTGCCCACACTTGCTTTGAGTCTCTTTGTAAAGTTCTTGATGGCCCTGTTGATGTGCTCCAGAGGTAAATCTTCCCATATCAACTACTCTGCGACCATCAATTCTGTTACCCCTATTTGGTTTGGACGCAGATTTTGATATTTCTCCGGCGTAGCTCTCCACACTTGATCATCCATCTGATTAAAATCCGGAGATTTGTGGCCATCGGTTTTTCTCAAAGAAACCAGAACAATAATATTGACGTTGGGTCGATCTCCTATTCTTAACGGGATATTTCTTAGCTCTCAATTTAAGTCTTAAATTCTTTGTTCTCACTGTTTACCAGAGTAGGCTAAGTAGTGATCATAGCCTTAGCTCGAAGAATATCCTCAAGAACTGCGTGAATACATACTTTGTCCGTCATGGACACCATGGCCATTATTTAGTTTTTATAGATTCATTTCTTTGGTTTTAATAACAATATTAGCAACCTGAAAAGTTCTTTATTTCAATTATTTACCAATTTGATGGCCATCTTGCTAAATGATGCCACAATGACGTGAGGCTACGCTGGTACATGTTTATTTTCTGAATGATATCAGGCATGATTATCTGAAAATATGAACTTTTTATAACAACTATTTTTGAGACTGTTTTTGTTACTTTTTGTTTTCGGATCGTCAAAATACAACTGGCGAACTCACTAAAAGTCAGCGGCGCCCGCAGGCGTACGCACTTACGCAAGTGCGTACAGCGCTGAAAGGCTTAAAAAAGTCATCAGTTTTTTCGGCGGAGGGGAAAGGTATGTTTTTGGGAAATTCGAGGCTGATGACTAAAAAAAGGTCATCAGTTTTTTTGGCGAATGGAAAGGTATGTTTTTGGGAAATTCGAGGCTGATGACTAAAAAAAGTCATCATTTTTTTCAGCGACCCTGACGAAAATGTTTACCCTCCATCGAAAATTTCTGTATCCGCTCTTGGCTGTGCGTACAAGAAAAAAATCCTGGGGGCGCCGCTGCTAAAAGTGATATAACTTTTGTTCTTTTAGAAATATTTTAGTGAAATTTCGCTCTTGTGCGTAGATATGGATTTCTTTTAAGCATGTAAAACGCGTTTTAAAAGTCTTCTGACCAAAATATCGAGCAAAAAGCTTATGATTTTTTTAACCCACCCTCTAATGGCGTCTTAGTATAGACTTCTCTGCTGCTGCTGCTGCTGCTGCTGCTGCTGCTGCTGCTGCTGCTGCTGCTGCTGCTGCTACAAATGGGCCAAAATCAATATATTTAATTTATGACGGATGATATAATTAATATATATAACACTGAACTTTCTCTTAATGAAGGTGTCTAAAACAGAAAATCTGCCCTCTACATATAATAATCTTATTATTATTATTCCAAAGTTTAACGTCATCGTATGACAACAAAGGCCGTTGACGACAATACAATATAAGTGTACAGAGCAGTAAAAATAAACTTATAGAATCTAAACAACACCAAAGAGGTGTCTAAACGGAACTTTACAATTCATTTATTGTTATTGTAACCAACCATCAACATACACAATAGACATAGTATAACATGCTTCACATTATCGGATGGTAACAAGGAAGGCCCTAAGGGATGAATATCCCGCTAACAGGGACACCTAATTACATATGCAATTTTAACAGATGGCTAGACGGTTGACATAATGAATTGAACAATAGGCTAAAAGAACAGCATGAGATGACAATTAATGTAGTAAACTTAACTAAAGAACGCAAAACAAACACAACAAAT
The DNA here is from genome assembly GCA_949752735.1 of Lumbricus terrestris. Lineage (NCBI taxonomy): Eukaryota > Metazoa > Annelida > Clitellata > Crassiclitellata > Lumbricidae > Lumbricus > Lumbricus terrestris. Next base: position 63,047,911 of record OX457039.1, read on the forward strand.
AATAATAAAGTAAAATAAAATCAGTGCCTACAAGGTTAAATATCTTTGCAGTCATTAACCAAGTAGTTGCGCAGTAATGTTTTTGCTCTTTGTAAACTGGAAGCTTGTTGAACATGACTAGGAAACGAGTTCCATATACCTGGTCCAGTATATTTAATATGGAATCTTCTTGAGTTTAAACGAGCGGATATGGCTCGATAATGAGAGGAGTTCCTGGTGGAATAGCAGTGAATTTCAGATCCTTTTTGGAAATACCCTGCAAAGTTAAGGGGAAGAAGATCATGGGTGAACCGATACATAAAGACTCCTATCTGGAAAGTCATTATTTGGTGAAACTTTAATAAATTAAATGATTGAAATAAAGGACTTGAGTGAATAAAAGGCTTAACTCCAGCTATGATACGTATTGCACGTTTTTGGAGAAGTACTAATTTATTGAGCCTGGATTTATATGTAGATGCCCAAACTAAATTACAGTATGAGAGATAAGGATATATTAATGAGTAGTACAATTTAACACGGATAGTGGGGGGAGTATATGGGAAGTTCGACGAAGGATACAAACACTTTTTGCAACCTTGGCAGAGATATATTTAATATGATCATTCCATGTGAGGTGTTGATCTATGTACACACCAAGAAATTTAGTGGAGCTGCGTTATGGAGGTATCATTGATAGACAGTTGCAATTCATTCTGGGGGCACATCTTTTTATTAGTTCGAAAGAGCATAAAGTTAGTTTTATCTATGTTTAAGGAAAGTCTATTAGCAGAGAACCATTCGGCTATGAAGACAAGTTCATTGTTTACTGTTTGCATTAGACTCTGGTAGGATTTATGAGAGTAGAAGACATTTGTATCATCAGCAAACAAGATGAATGAAAGAGTAGGAGATGTATTAGGCAAGTCATTAATGTATAGAAGAAAAAGCAAGGGTCCGAGATTAGAACCTTGGGGCACACCATATCTAACAACTCTAAAGTCTGAGAGAGCTCCATTGCAGGAAACACACTGGAGACGTCTTTCGAGATAACTGGTAAACCAAGCTAATTGGATGCCTCTGATGCCATAATTAGCTAATTTTTTTAATAGGATCTCATGATTCACAGTATCGAAGGCCTTTGCTAAATCGAAGAAGATACCAATAGAATATTCATTGTTTTCAAAGGCCTTAGAAATTTTATCATACATATCAATTAAAGGCATAAAAGTAGATCGACCAGATTGAAAGCCATATTGGTATGGAAAAATAATATGAGATTTTTCTACATATTTATTGAGCCTATCATGCATTATTTTTTCAAAATACTTGGCAAAAAAAGGAAGAATGGATATGGGCCTATAGTTAGAAGGGTTCTCCCTGTCACCCTTTTTAAAAATAGGGACTATTTTTGCAATTTTTATAGCATCAGGTACAACTCCAGTATTGAGGGAGCAATTAATTATTTCAGCTACAATTTCAATGACATTCAATTTTTTGACAACATAAAGTAGTTCATCTGACTATCGCTCAGTTTGACACATTATGATAACGGGGTCATATATCTCAACATTAGACAGTATTATTGCAAATTGATTGTCTCATACAACTAATTACATTAGTAACCAAAGTAATCAGTTTCTGCTACAAAAGTTCAATATATATATATATATCGTGTGGCGCGGTGGTGTAGTGGTGTCGTCGTTGCCTTGAAGCCGGAAGGTTCGGGGTTCGAATCCACCTCGCCGCGTAAGGACCTTGGGCAAGTCCTTCACTCACAATTGCTCAGCGCTTCGGCGTGAAACTCCGATGCAGTGTCCGCTCTGCATTCGGGAGCGCCTCTGAGTAGATAGAGCTTGAAGGGGCGCTATAACAAGTGCACATACATACATACATACATACATATATATATATATATATATATAAGTTCATCAATAACAATAATATTATTTTTAATTAATCAATAACAATAATATTATTTTAATATAATGCTTCTTATACAAAAGCAACCTGCACATTTAAAACATCAATCAAATAATTATAGTAATATTAATATTAGGCCTAATATTTACTTAAGATATAAACGCCATGTACAACTATGACGCAAACTGTTTATTCACAAAATACGCCCTTCAGTTATAAGTTTAATTAACCTATACACTTGATTTTGATATAAATTGACAGTCAATAGAGTTTTGACAGATATTTCATCTTTGAATATTTGACATGCATTTCGTAATGACTTCGAAATATTTTCTTTTTTACACTCAATTAAAATGTGATGAATTGTCTCTTTGACAAGTCAATGTGTCACACAAACCGCTAGGATGTCTTTTTATAATGAATAATAGTTGATTGGTGTTTGCCACTCCTAGACGCAATCTAGAAATCTGGACTTCCTTATGCCTAGAAGGATCAAAATATTTTATATCAGTACCAACATTTGAACAGATAGATTTATAAAAATGACCTTTTTATCACTATCATATTCTGTCTGCCATCTAACTAATATGTATTGTTTAATTAAAGTAAAAATTTCCTGAAATTCAAGAACATTAGTAGAATTAATGTGGTCAATATTTAGGGCTTCTTTAGCCAAGGAATCTGCTCTATCATTGCCACTCAAGTCAATGTGACTTGGTATCCAAATAAATCTTATTTTATCAGATTTTAGTTTGTTAATGTGATATACCAAATCATTTAACAAAGTGGGTCGAGATTCACTATAACACTTCTTGATTGATGTAAGAACACTCAAAGAATCAGAAAATATCGCAAACTTGTAATTAGAAGAACATTCACTATTCGATATCCATGTAATAGCCTCAATAATAGCCGTCAACTCGGCTGCATAGACACTTAAATCATTACACAATCTAAATTTCTTATCCACATTCAAACTTGGTAAGTGTGAATGCAGCAGCAACAAGGTCACCTGCTTTGGACCCATCAGTAAAAACATGCATACAATCATCATACATAGAGATTAATTTAAGAGCAGCCTGCCTTAAAAAGTCCGGGTGATCAGTTCTTTTATTAATCAATTTTTTCAAAGATAAGTCAACTTCAATTTGTTCATTACACCACGGAGGGGTAGAAGGGAAAGAAGGACCAGTAAATGATGTATTAAATGAACTAAAGAATTCAGAAGTGCGAGTATAGATAGAATGTTCTTTCGTATCGGAAGTTTTATAAACATTTGTCCAGTGATTTTCCATAATCGTCTTAGTAAGGTGACATTTAGTTCCCAAAATCTTAGTCCCAAATTTTAATGAATTTTGTAATCGTCTTAAATGAAGAGGCAACTCTCCACACAATTGCAATTGCGATATAATAATCGCTTGTCGCGTCTTGTCTTTATAAGAATCGGCAAACACCATTCAAAGGTGTCTAAGTCTAACGCATGTCTCATTGTCTCAGCCAGAAGGTTCGAACGCCAACTTTCTACGTTGCAATGTGAACCAGGCGCATTGCGTGTTTCTCGACAGGTAGCCTAATGGCCAGGATGCCACTCAAAGCTTTTTCCACCTAGATCTAGGTTTTAGCGTTGTCTACTTGTCTAGGTTTCTAGGTTTTTGTCCGGATCTAGGTTTTTTATTCTATTACGGGACTTTTTTTGTACATGTTCTGGTACAAAATAGACATTTTTAGGTTAAACAGAGACGAAAGATGGGAAAACGGTCACAAGATTTAATATGCTTTGCTGAAAGACTTCTTTTAAAAAAGTCGTCAGAAATTTAAAGTCACAAAAAATCCAAGTATTTATTGAAGAAATTGTCTGTCTAGCTTTTTCTAACGTTTTTTGGGCAGGATCTGGTCTTTTTGAAAATTAACAAAACAAAGGCCGTTGCATGCCGTCGTCAGAAATTAGCTTGGAATATTACGGCTCGATATTTGGCAATCATATAAAAAAAATTGTATGTAGGCCTCTGATTATACTCATATATTTATTTAATAGCATAATAATTATGGATATAATTATACATCCACGCATTAAATACCCTATGAAATGAAGGTGTTTAAGGTCGAGTTAAAGGATGGATTGATAATAATTGGACAGGTCAGTGTCTGTTGCGGTAGTGCAGGCCTTGTTGAACTATTTGATCCAACTATCCCTAAGAACAACTGTATACCATCCAGTGGCGGCGCCAGGATTTCAGTTTTTTGGGGGCTGCCAAAACTTTTTTACATGTAAAAAACCGGATGGCTTTTCTTATGGAGGGCTTAGCCCCCGGATGTCCTTCTTTAGGGGGCTTAGTCCTCCTCTATACCCCTTGTCACCGCCACTGATATATAATCAAGCAGTTGTATGTATAGAACGGCGTACATGAGGCTCTCTGCAGTTGTCCCGCTTGATCAAGGACCCACTCCATTCACCGCTGAGGCCACAGCCTTATTCCTTGAGGCAAAGACTGCAGGATCGAAGTATACCTATCGGATAGGGCGGACGACCTTATAAATCATTTCTTGCAAGAATGTTTTGCCTTATTTGAATATATTGTAGACCAAAGTGCAGCAGGCCTATAAAATTAGATGGGCATCATAGGAGCATATTTACGCCTGCGGTCTATATTGGATATGGGGCTGTGTTTATTTTAAAACATTTGAATTATGATTGGCTGAGGCTCTATGCATGCTGCTACTGCTACTGCTGCTGCTGCTGCTGCTGCTGATGATGATGATGTTTGAACACCAAAATGCGGGTAGCAATTGGTCAATTATAGAATATTCTTGTCTTATCATAGCTGTAGGCCTACGTGGCTACGCGGTGTCGGCGATAGTAATTAATCGAATAATTATGTTATTATACATAATACAATCAACTTCCTCGATATTTTTATGTTGTATTATGGCGAAAAGCGATCTATCATCTATCAGGCTCTTGCCCAACATCGGGCATTTGATTTATTTGCCCATCCATTGGAATAAATTTCCTCCCTCATCTGTCTCTCACTCTTTATACAGGCATTTCTTGGTATATGCTTCCGCATAGATCAGCAGCGTCGCCAGAAAAAATGTCGATGGGATTTTTCAGTTCGGGGATTCCCAAGGGACGTGGTCTCAAAATACACACAACATACACACAGTTTTAAAAAATAGAAACCACACATTTCGAGGATGTGAAACGCTAGCCTCTTCCTTAAATACGCCCAGAGGCAGAGACCGCGGTCCTGTTTTTCCCTATACTATATCGAGTCGTAGCCTATAGTCCTATACTCTTTCATCCGAAAAAAACCTGCGCCTCGATGACTTGTTTATTGCGGCCACAGAGAGCCATCCATCTTGTTTTTGTTTCTTGCAGACGACAGGCATGGTAAGCCAGAAGGAACAGCCACCCCTGCCGCACCCGCTCCACCCGACCAAAGTCATCGACAATTCAGACGGGAAAATGCGGGCTCGACGCGTCGACAAGATCTCTCGCAAGGCTTTTCCCATGGCGTTCCTCCTCTTCAACATCGTCTACTGGCTGGCCTATACGATTCCCACGGCAGCGCCGGATGACAGCGACCAATGATAAAGGATGGCCGGAGTACGTTCCCCGATGACGTCATTGGAACGTCATCGTCGTTAAAATATCTGCATCGCGGGACTGGTTGCGATGACGTCAAAAAATTCGTCGACATCTGTTTTAGGAATTGGTGCGATTTTCCACTGGATTAAAAGCAGTGGAATGTTGCACGTGGCGCAGTAATTCGATGTTTGGCTGAGCGACGCAAGTTTTCAGCTGATAGCTCGGCGGAGTGCTGTGAAATTTAGGCCAATAAACGCATTTTTGCAGGACTGCGCACGTCACGACTGACGACATTCTGTAATGACGCTGCAGAATGTTGAATGACGACGTCACGGCTACGGCAGATTGCCGAGATCAACCGAAATTTTGCTCATGATCGCATGGTGGTCATAAACCGTGCTGCTTCATCAAAAAGTCGCTCCAGGATAATAATTTATGTACGTTTGTGTTCAAGTTTATCTGTCGACCCCTAAAGCGATCGTATACAACATCAACCCTGCTCAGTTCTATGGAATCTTTCTGTGGATTATCGATCATCTCTTATATATATACATATATATATATAAATTATATATATATATATATATTCATGATTAGTTTGCGGAGCTGCTTCCTCGTGTATATACATATATATTTATGGTGTCAACGGGGCGGAGGCTTTTGTCTTTTCCGATGGAGTTATAACAGTTACCGAGCGGGGAAATCCTGGAGGAGCCAATTAACGTTAAATAAAATACTCAGTCGTTGTTCTCAATGTCGATACAGAACTGCTACGTGAAGAGGTGATTCGTGGCTTTGAATAAAAGTCTCATGTGTTGAACATGGGAAGATGCTTTGCTTTGCTTTGCTAAAGCCGCATGTCCTTCAAAGCCGAAGCTCTTGCGGATGTGCTATATAGGGAATCGCGTTGCTTTTAGATTCTCATCAGTGAGTTAACAATTTAATCGGATAAGCAACTGAGAATGGAAGTTCTCTGATTCAAAGAAGAAAGCGAGGACAAAATATCAGAACCGTACGTGGAGGTCGTCGTTCTAGAGCTGATAGCTTCAGACTCAGAAATAAACAGGTGAGACAATGTGATATGAAGAGGCAGTGCAGGCATTCGTTTCTCTATCAGAATGTATCGATGGTGATACTATATGGGGTGACACAGAATACAGATGGTCGATGGTATTTCGACTTGTAATAATAACAACACACCATTTTGTACGCATATTAAAAGCAAGCGTTTATCACTTTTATGTAACATGTATTGTATGCGAGTGTGCGTAGGCCTATCTAAAACTATAAAGGCGAAACTTTTCCAATGTTTGCGAACAATTTTCTTCTTATCCGCCCGACCGATTTTTCCCAATATTTACAAAAATACTTTTTAGGACCCATTAACAAATATAGGGGGGTTCGCGATCCAAAAATCTTACCTTTGCCGAATTTGAAACATTTAATTTTTAATAATCCGACGAAAGCTAATATAATGCAGTATTTATAAGATTGGTCGCCGGATCGCTTTCAAAGACCCCATAGATTTATGACGTCATCACTTCTTTACTTCGCTTTAGGTGGCCGATTTTATAGCGCGCGCTTTCGCTAAATTATACTAAAAACACTGATAATAATATTATGAACGGTTGATCGCAAGACAATGACAATGGATACCGGTAATTAATATAGTACCGTGTCGTCGTACGTAAACAGGCCATCTGGACATTACCGGTATTTAGGGCGGACGGGTTTAGGCAAAAGAACCAAAATTCGCCGGCAAATGCTGGCCACAACGGAGGGTGACGAACCCGCCCCGCAGGGGCGGTTGCAATGGGAGCTGGGTTGGGGCGAAAAATCTACATTTCACCGACAACACCAGGCACCCCAGGCTGGGACCGGGTTGGGGCCGATGGAAGAAGGTGGGGTGAGAAAGGCTAAGTGGGAACGGGGTCAGCGTGGCTGTGGACCAAATATCGAAATTTCCCGGGCAACGCCGGGTAATTCAGCTAGTATATCTATATCTATAAGAAAGGATGTGCCTATATTTATTTATTTGGCCCCGATGCACGCTCAGAGTTTTGCAGCTACTGACCTGAAACATTGTATATAGATAAACGTTCACCAAAACCATCAAAGTACGCTATTTTCAGCTTTTTTCTCACTTTAGATTTCGAAAAATAGACATTAATTAAATTTCCCTGTGTTAATGTATGCGCTAGCGGCTATAGCCTACCGCTGCAAAGCCTGCAATTGCGTCGCCGTATTTCAATCGTTTTCAGTAACGGCCTGTTGCCGTTGACGTCATATTTTGACGTCATTTTTCGCAAAGCTTAATTAGCATGAAAATCATACGCTGTCGTACAGCCCTGTGAAAAGATACATGCCATCGGTACCGCACGTTGTCATGCATATTTTAACACTTAGGGCCTATATCTGAAACGTTAGGCTACAGCTAGACAGATGTTTACACGGGCCACCTCGCCTCCACACACCTCGGCCCGCAGGGCCGAGGTGTGTGGAGGGCGTGGGGGGAGGGGGGGGGGGGGTGGCGGGTGAGAAGGAAATTTCCCGCAAACTCAAATTTCACGGGTTGCGTACAAGTGGAGGTCGGAGCGTACACGTGGAGGTCGGAGTGTTGTGGAGTGCAGTGGGGTGGTTGTGGAGTGCAGTGGATCGTGGCCGGGAGCGGGTCGAATCTTATAAATTTCCCGGGCAACGCCGGGTACCCCAGCTAGTATATATATATATATATATATATATATATATATATATATGTCCGTATTGCGGATGTATATATTATGACTTGTGTGTATATATGTATGTATGTATGTATGTATGTATGTATGTATGTATGTATGTATGTATGTATGTATGTATGTATGTATGTATGTATGTATGTATGTATGTATGTATGTATGTATGTATGTATGTATGTATGTATGTATGTATGTATGTATATGTAGTCTATATGTATATGTATGTATGATGCATTTATAATTTATGTCTACGTATGTATGTATGTACGCATGTATGTATCTATGTAGGTATGCATAAATATATTATATGTGCGAGTCTGAACAAGGCACATATAATTATAATAAAATATGTAGCACATTTTTAAGCATAACAAAAGCGCCGCGTATTTTATAGGTTGACAATAGGCTCTGTGTTTGTTTGTTAAAAAAGCCATTCTTTCTTCTGATAAGAACGGAAATTGTTCGTCTGTTTATGAGATGGTTCTTAGCCAGTGTGTCGTGTTGAATTATTGGCGATTCGTTGCAAAGCCTCCGAAGGGTCACAAGAGGTGATGTAGAGATGGCAAGTTCCGTACATAAAGAATTGCTGTTTTCGTGTTTTTCTTTTCAGACGATGGTTCGTCCGAAGCCAACAGGTCTTCGGGGAATTATTCTTTGGAAAGAGCGAATAACAATTGATTGGCCCTTAAAGGTCAGCAGATCTGAAGTTGCTCACCAGACATCCTGCAGGGGTAAAAATAAGTATTACTCTCATCTGAAATAATTACTTTAAGCAATTGTGGAGAGTTTGTATTGTTGCGTTAAAGCACGCAGGACGCGCAGACAAGTGTATTTTGACTGAAATTTTAATCTCACATGAAGTGGCTTCTGAGAGTCGTTTAGCCATCAGCCTTGTCTGCCAGGTAATGCATGACAATAGACTGATTCTCTATGGCTACATTCAGCTAGAGGTCCCGGCGCATCTAAACTCTAGTGCCTCTGATTTTGAGACATACCCTGTACAGGATCCACCGCCTAACATAATTTTTTCTTGCGCAGTAGAAATTATCGATTATTTTCATTATTTCATTCTTTTTGCCAGCTTACGTCTTAAAAAGATTATCTCGATGACCAATAATTTAGCCACTGATGGATACGAAAATAATTGATAGACAATTTCGATTACTCGCAAGTCCAAAGAAGAAGCGCTCTTGAATTCATTGTCCTTCTTTCTCTTACAACATCGTCTGTTGTAAGATGTGACCGATAATAGGCTATATATAAAATTATATGTATATATTATATATATATATATATATATATATATATATATATATATATATATATATATACAAGACACTGATAAATTAAATCAATTCAGCGTGAAAATTCAAATGAATCCAGCAAACTCTCCGTCCAAACTGGTCCTTGTGCAAACGCGCACACGTCGTACAGTCACAAATTGAGAACCATGGCACATAGGCCATCTATTGAAAACGTCGCCTAAATTCAAATGGTGTAAGGCATGATTTATCGTTTTTGCCACAAAGTTAACCTTTGAGAGTTTAACAACGAACCATGGAAGCATTGTATTGTAGTGTATTCAGTGGCGTAGCCAGGAATTTATAATGGGGGGGGGGAAGTTATGGCCTGGCCGGATGCCCTTCCTGACACCAACCTAACAGTAGGCCTATTATAGTAAATAACAGTAGCAAAGGAAATAAAGTAACAAAGAGAATAAAGTAAGAAAAGAAATTGTTACTACAAACTATTGTTTTGTTTTTCTCATTTAAGTGGATAAATAACCTTTTAAAAAACTTTTTCTTAAGCTAATGGGGGTTTTAACCCCGAGTCCCCCTTGTCTACGCCACTGACTGTATTGTATCCACAAATTTATATAGCGCCTCTCAAAGTGCACCCCAATCAGAGGCGCTCCCAGTACGTTACACCAAGAGGCCTATAATTAATTATCGAACGCTTAATTTACGATTTAGACCATGCTGCATAGCTACTGCAGCTCAATCCGCATTAGAGGCATTAAGACAAGATAGGTCTACAATTTAAGAAAGGTTGCTGAAACTGTATTTCTTTGTTGCTACTTCCTTTGAACAGTTTATCACATACGAAGAATGGAAAAATCAATGGGAGCCGGAAGAGTGGTCAGGGAGTAGACTATCTGTCCTCCAGGAAGACGGATATTAACTGCTCCCCATCCATCCGCCTTGGAATATTCATCTCAAGGACGTTGGGTCGACAGAAATCCAATACATCCCGGATGAATGTATAACTTCCGGATTGTTTACCGCGTTCGCTTTCTGTGTTCTGCGAGTCTTGGAAGCGTCAACAACTGTGGAAGATAATGTCCAGTGAAACAGACATTTCTGTTGCGATATTTTGTAACGGCGTGGCTGTGTTGCGGCGCCATAGGAATTGTCATTGTTTTATTATCATATTGTTATCACAGAATATTTAACTTATATGTTTCTTGAATACGGCAAAGCACTGGAAATGCTAATCTAGACAACCGATGTATGATGTATACTGAGATGTGCTAAATCTATTACGACATAATTGCTTAGGTAATTAAACGCAGCTAATGATTTGGTATTATTTTGGCCGATGCCAACTTGGCAGGTAGAACAATTCGGGACGCTGTGGTCGATCGTGTTTGAACAAGTAATGTAATAACGATTAGGCCTACTTAGATAAATTTCACATTTTAAACTCAATCACATGCGCGAGAATTTAAACAGACAAAACTTACTTTCGGTTAGGATAATTCTACAAAGGCAAACTCAAAGTACGAGCACGGGTGCCCTCACATAGGGTCAAAAAGGCACCAATTTGTTCAACTGCTAGACTACTTTTTGGCCTTTGACTGTTTTCTTCGCACTAAACCTCTAATTATACTAATTATGCACAAAACGAAACTGCAATTTACATTTACAAAACTCGGTGAAAACACCCATGATGTCCAGCCTTGCATATTTCAAGGTCTTGATGAAAAGATTTACTGTGACCATTGTGCTTCCCCCACACTCTGCGAAAATGTCTGCGGTCGCCCGTGGGTAGAAGCATAAATTCAATATGTCTAAACATAACGTACAATTTTATACTTAGCTTCAAATTCAATATTTTAAAATCACAGGTTTGTAGGCTATTAAAGCCCCACAAAATCGGTGACAAGGCAGAGGTATGACAAAAATCAATGATGGGATAAATCGGAACAGTGGTGGTAGGACATAATTATTATTATCAGCCATAATTATGGAGAAAGGTTAATATATAAATCGAGGTTACTTTGTCTAAACCAAATTTGTTCTCAGTAGGCCTAAATTGTGTTAACCATATCTATTTTACATAGGCAGCTGAAAACCTGTTCCTAGTAAATCGATACTTTAGCTTGTCTGAACCTTATTTAAAATAGGCTATTTGGGAGCGCCTCTGAATAGTTCCCTTGTAGAGGCGCTATATAAATGCATATAATGAATGAATGAATATTGAACGTCCTATCCTGAATAAAAATCAGATCACATGTTCTAAATCTTATCTTACGCACGCAATTGAGGACATACTCTCAATAAATTGAAGCTACTATTTATGCACTTAATAAATTGAAGCTACTATTTATGCACTCAATAAATTGAAGCTACTATTTATGCACTTAATAAATTGAAGCTACTATTTATAAACGTTCTCTTGCGTAGACAATTGAAAATATGTTCTCAATAAATTGTGATTATGTTATCTAAACATCATTTGACACAGAGTCATTGACAATAATAAGTAATTGTTCTCTCGTATAATTGTCACTTACTTAAAACTGCAAAATGCAGCGAAACGTCCCATTCGAACACATTATCTGAGCCTCATTTGCTGCTGGCAATTTAAAAGTTGCTTCGAATAAAACACCAAATAGTAAAATGTATTCTGTTATCAGATGTCGACCATGCATGTTATACAATGTGTTTTACCACAGTACAATGGATTACAACGATTTCCTCAAGTGAGGTGTAGACGGGCTTAGCCTAGGCATGCAATCAAGATCAACAGCATCGCCAATACCAAAACCCGCAACGCAATTATAGACTTTGAGAACTGAGGATGCGTTATCGTAACACTATGTGTCTAGCAACTGCGTTATATTAGGTGATCATTACCAATAGGAATGTTCATACTATTGATTAATTGCTCATAATTTACGCGTGTCTAGTGGATGAGTCTAATGCCCAGTGTACAAACCATCAACCGATGACGCGCCAATCAAATCGCAGTCAAGTCAATATCCGGAAGAATGGTTACCTCAGAAGAATGGTTTCCTAGGAAGAATGATTCCCTAAGAAGAATAGTTCTATGAGAAGAATGGTTCCATAAGAAGAATAGTTACCTAAGAAGAATAGTTACCTAAGAAGAATAGTTCCATAAGAAGAATAGTTCCATAAGAATAGTTACCTCAGAAGAATAGTTACCTAAAACGAACGGTTTCCTAAGAAGAATGGTTCCATAAGAAGAATAGTTTCCTTAAAGAGTCTCCTACGAAGACTATTCTCGTAAGAAGAATAGTCCCTTAATAAGAATTGTCTCCTAAGAAGAAATGCCCCACAAGAAGAACATTCTTCTATGAAAAATAGTTCCTTTTAGAAGAATAGTCTTCTGAGACGAATAGTATCCTAAGAAGTATAGTCTCCTAAGCAGAACAATCCGCCTAAGACGTATAGACAACTTCTGGAGGATAAGCAGTCCGAAACAGATCGGATTGAATTGAGAACATAATTATAAAATAATACAACGTACATGTCCATAGACAGTAGAAGGCATAGCAGAATCAAAACCAAAACCCAAGTTAAGAGAGGCAACGAGTTAACTCAGCAGCTGAGTCACCCCTGCAGTTCCAAAGAATAAAGCCATTCAATTTTCGTAAGTTACTGTGAAGTGTCCACTGTTTAATAGTAGAGATTCACTCTACAAAGAGTTAGGGAGCTTAATGGTCACCCTAAGAAACTCAACTTGCTCAAAGGCAATGCCCAACATCGGAACCAATTGAAAAAGACTATTGTCAGATGAAACTACATCCAGCGTCTTTGAGTGTAGCCTACCCAATTTTGTCGTGTATACCACAAACAAGGAGGGGATCAATTGTTTTCATTTAAATACACAGATTGCGAGTGCGAACTTAACATGTAAGACCTTAGACCTTAGACCAGCGGTTCTCAACCTTTTTTGTGCGGCGACCCCTTGGTAACATTTCTAAAGTTGTGACGACCCCCAACAACAAAATTGATTGACTTCCCCCCCACACACTGCATTTTTGTTACCATTGTTCAATGTTATGCATTTCACTTCATACGTATATAGAAAACAAACACTGCTTGGAAACTAGGCTATGTGAGGTTTCCTGGTTCTTGAGATTCTGAGAGTTATAGCCTACCTATTCATTAGTTTGAAGTTGAAGTTTCAAACGTCTATTCAGCTTGTGAAGCTTCGACAGCTGCCACGTCCTGCTGATGGATCTCCCAAATCCCCATCTCAAGTGTATCTTCTTGGCGTCATCAGCTTTGTTCTTAAACATAGCCTACTCGTCATGGTTTCGTCATGGTTTCCTGCATCTGTGTGTCGCTTTAGTTTAATTGTTGTGTTTCATCGATTCGATGGACAAAATATCATTGCCAAGAAGTTTGTAATTTCTTTATTCATGCCGCAACAATTAAACTTAAATAACAGGCTACTCTGAAAATTATATATATATATTTATATAGTCGATAATTTTTCTTTTCTTAGCACTAATTTCACATACCGTAGCTGATTCTTTTTGGAGGCTATCAGTTTCTAAACTTTACTTATGCTCTTTATCATTGAGCCGAAATGGGGGGGGGGTTGAGAGGCACATCCCATCTTCATTGTTGGCAATTTTTTAAAATTTCCACACGGCAATGGTAGCATAATGCATTTCAGGTTGTGTCGTTTTAGCGAAGTTGCTCATCATTTCCGTGCTCAAAAGTGTCTCGATCCCATTGTTCAAAATTGTTTCAATTTCCACACTGTAATGGTCGCATTTTCAGCTGTTGTCTCAAGAGAATTTCTCATAATATCCGTGCTGAAAAACCTCACATTTCAATAAATGTTCCCTACTCATCGTTTAATTTTTGTATTTGCACATTGTAATTATAGCACTTAAAGAAAATGTTCATTATGGATAACAGCGGATAACACTGTAGAAATTTATGATGAATATTATTAAATATTTTGAAAAGATTGGGAGAATATAAGCAGCTCGGTCCCTCACCACATTTTGGGGACCAATCCAAGTCTTACCCATGTGTTACATAGGCATCACTAGCTGACAGCATAGTTTCCTTGAGCAAACCAGACACTGTTTAATTTGTTAGAAGAATTGTTAAAGTGGAATCTAAATTTGAAAACTGAAATGGCAAAATTGAAATTATCTGCTGCAAGCTAACGAATAAATAAGAGGAAAAGTATAAGTGAAAATTTATTTTAAATTGCCATAGTGTGGTATATAACGTTGAAATTGCTATTACATTTTTTGCAAATTTCTGAGGGGTCAGGCGACCCTTGGCAAATCGTCAGGCGACCCCGTGGGGGTCGCGACCCACAGGTTGAGAACCGCTGCCTTAGACCTTAGTCCTTCCCGTGCAGCTCTGCACATCGGGCAATACAGTTTCTCCATTCCACTCTGTTAACATGTAAGTGCTAAACCTATTCAGCGATGACCAGAAACCCAAACCAGTGCTGGAGTAATGCTTTCGAAGAGAATTACCCCCCCTCCACGAAAAATGTGACAGCTGCCACATCCATGCAAAACTGTACTAAGCCTACAGAAATTCACAGTTCCTGAAAATAGACATGCACCACTATAGACCTAATAATTCCCGTTAAAGCTATCCAGTCTTCTTTCTCTTTCTTTCTTTCTTTCTTTCTTTCATTCTTTCTCTCTCTCTCTCTCTCTCTCTCTCTCTCTCTCTCTCTCTCTCTCTCTCTCTCTCTCTCACACACACACACACACACACACACACACACACACACACACACACACATACACACACTCTCTCGTACTGTCACTAGACTCACTACAACACCCAAGCGCTACCGTATAGTGTTTAATATAGGCATCTCCAGGAATGGGAACTCCCCCCAGGAATGCTATCCCCGAAAAACGTGACAGCTGCTGTTTACATCTATATATGTTGCATATTATGAACGGCTAAACTGAGATATTATGTACTATTAGCCTTGGTATTTGGCTATATGTTCAAAGTGGTATCACTAGTACAAAAGAAAGAGACGATGCACTATAGAAAAAGTTGATCAGATCAGAAACAACAGATGAGCAGTTATAAATCTCTGATATCATGTGCCCAGATAAAAAAAGGGTCGTAAAAACATGAAATAAGCAGAAACCCCCACTCTATGTCTGGAGCGTTATACGCCTCAGCGGTCGTTCCCCAGAGACCTGGATTCCCGCCCCAAGGCAGGGGGGGACTAGATTAAACACTGACTACCGAATAACTCTTGTTCTCGTGTCGCTTTATCGGATTCTAATCATTCTATAATAGAGTAAAATGACCAGACACGCAACTATTGAACGGTACAGTCATCCCACCCCTTCAAACTTCAATCCGCTTTTCCTACATGTAGCCTACATGTATACGTTGTAACATTTCTTCGCCCTTCTCAATGCAGCCATATCGCAAACATTAATTTGGAAATCGTTATACTGATAATTATTGTGAGTCATCATCCGAACTCAAAGTGTAACGTCACACGAAAGAAGTCAGAGTACTGCAGCAGCAGAAGTGGCGGCGCCAGGATTTCAGTTTTGGGGAGAGGGGGGCTGAATTTTCGGCGAAAATTTTCCGTTTGCAGTCGCCAAAATTTCTGATGACCTTTTTTTAGTCATTTGGTCGAAATCTTGGAAAACTGGTCCTTTCCCGTGACCGCCAAGTCAGTCTGCCAAACCTCGTGCGTACCTTTACCGTTATCTGGGGGAGGAGGCGCTAAAGGGGGTTATTCGTCCAAAAAATTTATTTTTACATGGGGAAAAAAATGGATGGCCTTTATTAGGGGGGTTAGCCCCCCTAGCCCCCCTAGCGCCGCCACTGAGCAGCTGCCGTGTGATCTGTGTGCTTGTCTTTAGAAAGTGTTTTTTGTACTCGACCTCTTAATCGGTCAATCATTTTATTAATGGGGAATATATTTCAAGAACGCATGAACGCGTCCATAATAAAAATATGAGTTTGTTTGTATTGTATGTGCACTTGTTATAGCGCCCCTTCAAGCTCTCGCTACTCAGAGGCGCTCCCGAATGCAGAGCGGACACTGCATCGGAGTTTCACGCCGAAGCGCTGAGCAATTGCGAGTGAAGGACTTGCCCAAGGTCCTTACGCGGCGAAGTGGACTCGAACCTCGAACCTTCCGGCTTCAAGGCAACGACGCCACCACTACACCACCGCGCCCCACTTGTAGTAGGTCTACAACTTGAGTTGTAGGTCTACTTCCTTATTCACGGACCGTGCTGTAGAGCGAGACGAGCAATAAATCTGTTGCCACTAATATTAGTCAAAGTCTGTTAGAAAGAATGGTAGACTGCAAAACGCGAAAGCATCTAAATGAATGACTCAAACTCAATTATTATCCGAAATGAAATAATGCCTATCCGACATGGAAACATTGAGCAAAGAAAATCGTTGCCAAACCTAAAACTAGAAATACATCGTGCTAAATATTATATTGTTATGAAAGCTCATTATATGCAGCAGCTAGAACAGTAGGACTATATGCCTATAAGGTCAATAATAATTCATAAACATTTCTTGTGCAATAATCCTGCAAGTTTGACTCGTTAGGGTCGAGACTCTATTTATCGGATTGAATTGGGGTATAAATGGGCATAACTTTAGTATCGGGGACCTAAGTACAGCAATACGTAAGTTTAATGGCTTCGTGAGGAACGGTTGAGGCGTCGGTAAGGGTTGGTGTCGTCATTATAAAACCCACAGAATTGTATATGTCTGGATCCCCGAAAACATAGTTCTGCCTAAAAGTGTAATCAATAACTGTTACTAACCTTTCTTGCTTATCAGGTAACTTAGATCGTCCCATAATTATATAGTCCTGCCATGGAACTGTTAACAGGTTTTCGGTTGTAAGATATCCCACACGTATAACGACGAACGCTTGCGTCTAAGTTGCTTACATACCCTATCGAAGTGGAATTATTAGAATAACTAATCCTAAGCCGAAATTACGCTATTCACAAGACCCGCAACTTTACAGCAGTTATTTGTCTAGGCAATAGTTGCATGCCGTGTATACTATTTTCTAAAAGCTATCGAAATCGTTCGTTTATGGTACTAATTACTAATTAGTAATAATGCGATGTGTTATTCCCATCGAGACACTTCTCGAATGTTGTTCCATCGTTAACGAGATCACGTGTTGACGACAATCAGCGTGACGTTCGCCATTTGTGATGCGGGTGACGTAGGCGAATTATGATCTGACGTCACTGCCTTGCATGCGTTGCCTGAATTGGAAGAAGGTTCAGCCGTCGCGTGAATGAGCTCAGCCGGCGAAGATGCCTTGGAACCTTGTAACGACCACAAAATCAGTCAGAATTTAAAGAAACAAGTCAAACTTTACAACAATTAACGGATCAGTTAGGTAATGTAGTTAAATCGTATCGGGGACATAAGTGTCGTTTATGATAAGGTTAGGCGTCATGGGTTTCGGCTAGAGTCAGGTTAGGCAGCGTGAGGGTCCGTTAAGGTTGAGGTTAGTGTCTTCACTGTCCAAAGATATTGTATATGACGATCCTCGACACTATAGTTTTGCCTTTAAATCATTTATTTGGCGCACATTTATAAAGTGATTGCATTTGTAAGCTACGTCTAGGTTGAGTTGCACCGTTAGTGTTTACACAAGTTGCTAAGAGCGGCATGGTAAGCAAATTCTTTTTTAATGAAGGTTTTCAGTCTCCTGGATAGATGCAAGAAAGCAATACCCGATTTAGCATTAGTGGAGCATGAACAATTGAACACCAGTCATTGCATTTGTGCCACCGTCATTTGTCTTTTTGTCTCATTTTGCAGACAACTAAACACTTTGGCTTATCTCCTTCCAACCACTCGCGCTTCTTTTGATACGAATTCGAGAATTAGCGCAACGCATATAATTCATCAATAAATATTCCTGGTTTGCGTTGGATGAAGCTACATCGGATTAATTTTTTTATCACTTTACCAACCGAAGGCGTAGGATTTTCCATACCGATTACTACACTGTGGTCGGTGAATGTTCTAAGCGATAGAACCAGTTTAATCCACACGATACATGACAATGTCATGCACATTGCCAACCAACAAACAAGAAAGGGTCGATGATACGTCAGCAACCAATGAGTAATTAATCACTGTTTTGTGTTGGTATTCAATCATCATTGTTCTTAGGAAGTTTATTCTGCTTTATATAGCGCCTCTTCAACTTAGGCTACTTGTGTAGATGTGACCTGTTGCGTAAATAATTTATGCAGCTGATTATTTATGACAATAATATTGATCAAAATGCGCGTCGGGCATGCATGAGAGCCATGTGGTTTGGTATCTTGACAAAAACTGATACCTATGTACAGCCTAATATAAAAAGTAAACGATATCTGGCCGTTTAATTAAATATTCCATATTACTTTTTTAGCTAAAGTTTAGGTGGTTGCAATGTAATGTAACAGTGGCCGTTGAGATCCGTTTCAAGTTAAATGTATCTATGGGGAAGTATTATTATAGTCGGGTAGTGTATTGCCACAGAGGAGTCCTGCCACGGATCGAAATTCAAATCCAGAATGGTATCTTCTGATAATGGTAAGAAGGTTGGTGGAGGAAGTCCTGATGGGAGTGGCATTCGGATGTCACTGTGTCCGGTCGGCGCCTCAGCAAGATAATCGAGTCATCGCAGAACCGTTCCTTACATCATTCCTTTGCCTATCCTATTCAATTCACTTGCGTATCTGTCTTTGTCTATGTCTCTGCATGTGCGTCACTGTCTGTCTGTATGTCTGTGTCTGTGTCTCTGTCTTTGCCTCTGCCTCTCCGTCTCCGTCTCCTCTCCGTCTGTGTCTGCCTCTCTCGCCATCTCTGTCTGTCTGTAGGGTTTTTTCTTCTCTCTCCCTCCCTCCCTCCCTCCCTT
This sequence comes from Lumbricus terrestris, assembly GCA_949752735.1. NCBI lineage: Eukaryota > Metazoa > Annelida > Clitellata > Crassiclitellata > Lumbricidae > Lumbricus > Lumbricus terrestris. The sequence continues at coordinate 63,067,318 of OX457039.1, forward strand.
TCTCCCTCCCTCCCTCCCTCCCTCCCTCCCTCCCTCCCTCCCTCCCTCCCTCCCTCCCTCCCTCCCTCCCTCCCTCCCTCCCTCCCTCCCTCCCTCCCTCCCTCCCTCCCTCCCTCCCTCCCTCCCTCTTTCTTCTCTCTCTCTCTCTCTCTCTCTTTCTCTCTCTCTCTCTCTTTCTTTCTCTCTCTCTCTCTTTCTCTCTCTCTCTCTTTCTCTCTTTCTCTCTCTCTTTTTTTCTCTCTCTCTCTCTCTCTTGCTTGTTCTCCCGCCTTTCTATCTTTCCGGCTGTCTGTTTCTCTCTCCGTCTCTCTCAACAAGTCATTCTACTCCTCCAGCAGCTGTATCCGTGTCAATCGAAGACCCAATCTGTTTGATCAACAAGCGTCTCTTTTATTAGCCGTCCATGGCAGCGGATATCATCAACACAGATCTAGTCGATCCTCCCAGAGGTCCGCCTTCTATTACGAGAACAGCTACTACCAACCGGCAGGTGGCGCCGCTGCGTCTATAACCGGAAGTGATGGGATGACGTGGGGACGGGGCGCCAGGATGGGCGCAGACGGAGCCCTCGGCGGTCGCCCCCCGATGACCTCTAGCTTCTCCGTCTTTTCCGCGTGATTAGCTGCCAGCATTGGCGCCGATTCCTCCAGGGTACCTGCAGGCAAAAGTTCACACACGCTACATGCACCTGAAATTAATTCAAGGGTTCCTATAAATATTGTGTTGTTAATATATCTTTGCATTAGGATTTTCCTGGCTAATGAAAAAAAATGATAGCATCGAGAAGAAGTTGGAAAATCCGTTGTAGAATGGTAGAGTTCGGCTCTTCAATGGCCAATGGTCGGACCAGATCGAAGAAGGCGTTTTTGTGAAATTCTGACGACACTTTTCTGTTAGACTGAAAAGTCATTGCGTGGAGCAATTTGGTTGCTGGATCTGAAGGAAGGAAGGAAGGAATAATTTTAAGCAGTGAAAAGAATTTCTTAGTCGAAATAGGTGGATGGTAACCTAAAGTGTTTATGTGAACTGTCTGTACACTGAAAAAGCATAGATAAATAAACACATTTGCAATCATTTGATGGTAAGTAAAATGAGCGACGTGTTAACTGCTTTCAGCTTATGGAACATTGTTTCTGAAACGTACAGAATACGGAAGATTGAAGGTTTAATGCCATCGAATATTAATTCGAGATTTCAGTATAATAATTATTATGAGCATTGTGAACATGAGCATTGTAAATCATTTCAGACTAAGACATTATATTCCTCGATGCATATTATGCTAGGCGTCGTGCAAAAAACAACAAGGTTAAACCAGATCTCTATTAGCAAAAACAGAATGAATTTAATGGAGTTCGCAATTGAAATGGGTTTCGTGGAAGAAGCGTTTAAACAATTGGAAGTATAGGCTACTCGTGTCACTGACCTCTTTCGAATCTCGGTAGCGGAAAATCTGTGAAAATGAAACAATGTCAGCATTAGATATATACAATCCAGTGATTTTGCTGTTTGTCCATAGCCTATCTGCCAAATGCAGATGTTTCTGTTGTTCGAAGATTCTATATTGGTGTAAGACGGAATCGGATTGAGAACTAGGCCTACAACTCGCGGTCGAGTAATACCAAGAATGACATAATAATAATATTAATGACACAACGCAGACTTAAACAAATAGATAGCGCCGGTGAATAAGCTGGTCTCCCTGACGTGGCTTTTGTGGGCGCTGAGAAATTCTCGAAGATTTACATTACTTAAACAATGGTAAATTGAATTGCACGATCTAGTCTTACGACTCCACAAAAATGCCACTGATCTCCTCAAGGCCGATAAGTCGCAGATCAGCCAGGCCACACTAATGCAGCCCGTGGACAGTTAAGCTTTTACATAAGCCAACCTAGCCGCGTGCTCTATAAATCTAAATCCTTCAGAGAGGATGTTTGACTAAATGACTCTCGTGGTGGGAAACCACCTAGGTCGTAAAGACGCCGAAGCTGGCTCTAACGGTTCTTTGTATTTTAAGAAGCAACGACGCCATGCTTAATTATTCAAAGCGAGTGTATAGAGTGGACTCTAAGAGCTGTTACTACAGGCAACCTCCTCCTAAAGGATTACTCGATCTTGATTATATCCGAGATGCAGCAGCTGCGGTGTTAGAAATTTGCCGTCGTCAAGTCTTTGATGTCATGTACGCTGTCTCCGGTGTGTAGTATAATGGCTTTGATGGGCTGTAATGTCTTTGGCATGATATATTGTCTTGGAGGTTTTTGTAACCTACGATCGCCATTACGGATTACTGCCACTCAATTCATGCGCGGTCTTTCAGGAGTTACGTCCGCGCCAGCTACAATCCGTCTAGAACTGCCCAACCTTGGAATAGAGCTACCAAGTCGAAATATTAGAATAATACCGTAGATCTAATAGAACTATTTGCCAGACGCAACTCTGTCTTCATAATCGCAGGAAAATGTCTTTTAATATCATGTTGCCGGTGTCACGATAGAAAGTTCCCCTCTCCCCGATACAAAGTCTTCCCCCCAATCAGAGTTTGTTTCGCAATAAAGTCTGGGGAGATTTTTAGGGGCGACTCTGTCATGCGACACCGGCATGCTTCAATTTTCAATACTACCCGGAAAATATCAGTAAGATTCCAGTATGAAGTGAACTCTTATCGGCAGTCGTTGCGCAATGCTCTATAGCCGTGGAGATATGCAAGTGCTGCGCTAACTCAATTAAGTTACGACATTCTTATTTGCATTGGACTAAAATATATACATCTACAATTCAATATGTTCATATAGCTCATTTTTAGCATTATTACATTCAATGACTTACTTTTAAAAGGCATCATCTCCTGCAGTGCACCGTGCTGCGCTGAAAGTCGAAAAACACATTCAAATTTAGATTTTATATATCTGAGAAGTTCATGCGACATTTGATGACTATGATATATAATAATTATGTATGATAACTATGTCTTTTATTCTTTAAGATCTTTGCTCTGTTAAATCTGTCTTGGTCAATGGACATCGACTAAAAACTCATCTTTGCCCAGGGGACAATTTTCGCCATCTCTCTATGCTCTCCGATGCGTGTCTTCTTGGATCTCCTTCCAGTTTCCGACCGGTTCACTCTGAAATTTGTGGAACACAACTAGTTTCAATTGTAGCGTGTCCAAAAAATTCGTCTTTCAGTGATGCTACCTGTATTTCAAAATTCATTATTATTATTATTATTATTACTATTATATTGGTAATATTATTATTATTAATTTTATTATTATTATTATTATTATGATTACCATCATCATCATTGTTTGTATGTGCACTTGTTATAGCGCTCCTTCAAGCTCTCTCTACTCAGAGGCGCTCCCGAATGCAGAGCGGACACTGCATCGGAGTTTCACGCCGAAGCGCTGAGCAATTGTGAGTGAAGAACTTGCCCAAGGTCCTTACGCGGCGAGGTGGATTCGAACCTCGAACCTTTCGGTTTCAAGGCAACGGCGCCACCACTATACCACCGCGCCCCTCATCATCATCATCATCATCATCATCATCATCATCATCATCATCATCATCATCATCATCATCATCATCATCAAATGGTAATGGGATCTAATGTATAAGACAAGGGAATAACATCGATGGTAATTGCAAAAGGACAAGGCAATGGAATCAAATTAACGGCAATGAAATAAATGTCAGGCAATGGACTATTTATTATAATAAGCTTAATCTATTTTCCCGACGTTGCAGCATGTTGGAATCGTCGCCCTGCAGCGATGGGCGAACTTTAGTTCCGCTGGCTCCCTGGGTTACTGTGCAACGCCGGACATTCTCAGTCGTAGGCCTATAGGCCCTCAAACTCGCGTGATCTCCCGCTAGAGCTGCGCCGCTCCAGTCCTTTCTGTAGTCGTGGCTAGGCTGAAAGTACTCTTCAGTAGGCTACTAGAATGTCAGTAGGCTACTTGAATGGCGCTAACTCCGCCACTGGTTGCACTCTGCCAGTGCCAGACCCAAGCCTGGATAAAGAAGGAGGGCGTCGCTAATGGTCTTTGTTACCACACTGCAGTGACGTTAAACTGCAAATGCTGCTGCTGAATGGCGCTATAGCAATTCTCAGAATGAATGAATGAATGTATATATGGAATACAACGTAAGGTAAAGAAATTTAATGTAAGTTATATGGAATATAACAGAAGGTAATGAAATAATAATTATGATGTATCGTATATGGAATATAATGTAAGCTCTGTGGAATATAAATAATTATGAGGTAATGGAACATAATACCATAACTTATAAGCATAAATTTTTTTTGAACCAAGCAACATTAATTATATCGAAAAAACAGCAGAAAAGACGAGACAACAACAATTTAAAGATAATAGAAATAGACAAAAACACAGACTTTTTATTGTTTCCATTTACACTTAGCTAAGTACAGAATATAATTATGCACAACCGGCAGAACTGTAAAATAATACATCCTCATAATTATTCATTCAGCAAGAATAACATTGTGAGAGAAAGAGACACGCCAAAGAAAGAAAGAAATAATTAAATGTTGAAGTCCAGCTGAGTTCCGTTGAGGAATAGAACAAGAGGATGGTCAACAGTTAACAACAACCACAGTACACTTTATTATGCATGCCGTTTTACTTAACTACAAGACAAAAGTGACTATTATAAGGCACAGTGAAATAGTGACATAAGGCAGAGTGAAATAATGACATGAGGCACCCTGAAATAATGGCATACGGCACAGTGAAATAATGACATAAGGCACGGTGAAATGATGACATAAGACACAGTGAAATAATGACATAGGCACAGTGAAATATTGACATAAGGCACAGTGAAATATTGACATATTAAGGCACAGTGAAATAATGACATAGGGCACAGTGAAATATTGACATAAGGCACAGTGAATTATTGACATAAGGCACAGTGAAATATTGACATAAGACACAGTGAAATAATGACTTAAGGCACATGAAATATTGACATAAGGTACAACCGTACAATGAAATAATGACATAAGGCACAGTGAAATATTGACATAAGGCACAGTGAAATATAACATACTGTAAGGTACAGTGGTATATGACATAAGGTACAGGGAAATATAACATAAGGTACAGTGGAACATAACATAGGGTACACCCGGTACAGTGGAATATAACATAAGGAAATGGAATATAACGATGAACATCGTGGAATATAATGTGAGATCAAATGGAATAAAGCGTACAATAAATGGAATAAACAACACCATTTTAGAGGCATAATCGAATAACCTTGAGCCGAATTGATGACCCGTGGAGGTTTCTTCTCTCCACAATCTGTAGCACCAAATCAATCAATACGGTCCTCGTAACCTGATGTGAGCGATAGATTAATTTAAGCTGACCTGTGAGACTCCTTGGGAGCCTTGCTTGCTAATGGACGCAGAGTGAAAGTTCAGTTCAGATCTTAGATTCAAATTTCGGAACATGTGGGCAATTAGCTGACACAATTACATCAGTTGACGTCATGCACTTGAGTTTCAAACATGGGCGCCCGCACATAGGGGCATTAAAGCACCAATGATACGAATGATACAGACAATGAAAGTCAGAAATCTACATTGGCTTATATAATTACAATGATCTCTATAGAAATAAACACGCTCTTATAACTTTCTGCCTTGCATGTTCAAGCTCTTTCTAAAAACTCTTACAATGACCATTGGCTTTCAACCTTCCTGCGGGCACCCATGCAAACAGCAGGTCTATCGATTATGCCTACTTGAGTGGAATCCAGCTGTGATGCAATTAATCAACTGCAAAAAATTAAATACTAACGCAAAAATTTGAAACTTTCTCAAAGTACACTGAAATTTCATCAGGGAGATCTGCTTATTGATCAGCATTGTAATTATATCAACCAAGTCTGCTATAAGCCAGGCTCCATTTTGTCCATTTAACAAGCTGCCATTACAGAATCCAGGGAGGTCAAACTGTAGATAAACTTGGCTCTGGTTATCACGGGACAGGATTTACACCCAAAACTGAAAAAGAGATCTGTTAAAAAGAATTATTGATACCCACACTCATCTGATCCTTAGATCCTCCACCTTCCTAAAAGACATTCGCAATAACAGTTACTCTGGTCCTCTGTCTACCAGACTCGGACCTCTTTCTGACTACTCTTGGGAATAGGCTTCTGACTCGATGCAGAACATGTGAAACTGCTGGTGCCCTGCGATTGGCTTTCGAGTGGCGCTTTAGAAGCAGCTATAGGAGCAATTGCCCCTTGCAAACAGACACCTTTTTTCGTTCATTCAGTCATTCGTTCATTCTACGGACCTATATAGCGCACATTTAGGAAACTACTTTTTAACATAGATCTGCTTTTTGATTTTTAACAAATTTCTAAGGAAACTATTCATATTAAAAATTATACACAAATTGAAACTGAGAAATTTGCATAAGAAAACTCTTAAAAATGCCCGTGTTCCCAATTTCCATGCAGCATTGCATTTTCAAACTCTTGCTACTACAAAATTTAATCGTGACTATCGTAAAAATTTTGCCCCCCCCTGCAAACATTTCTGCGGGCGCCCATGGTTTCAAATGCTTTTTCTAACCACGATAGACACCACTGACAAGAAAACAAATTTTCTTGTCCTAATATGCTCGAAAATTCACCTACGGCAATGTAGAATAGAAAGTATTTTAACAGAAGAGAACCTATACATTGAAAAAGCAAATGTCGGCGCGTTTGAAAGCCAGAATAGAGTGGAATTTATAGATTTTTCTAAATACCTTTCAGTTTAAGAACTTAAGTGGAAGACCTGAGACGTTTTGTAACGGGAACAAACTTTTTTGATGCCGACAAGAAATGCAATACCATGATAACAAAACGTGCGGAATTCTTCTGAAATAATTAAGTGGTCTGAGCATTATATAAAGGACAGAAATTCTTCAGTGCTAAGAGTTAAGCTTAGATCTGTGGAGCGGTTCAGATGACATTACAGAGGACACAATCATAATGTTTAAGAAGAAGGTAGGATTAGATCTAATACTGGGCCATAATTAGGTTAAGTGTTCCAGGTTAATTTGCAGTGGTTCTAACACGGAACCAGCATCTTTTGAACCACTTAAAACCACCGCCATATTAATATTATTATGTCATGTAAATCCAGAGACTAAGAGTAGGTTATATATCTTGCAAACAAGGCTGTCTAAACGAACGTGCTTTACCCATCCGCTCTTCCGTCCTATCCGCTGTAAGTCCGCCTATCACAACCTCTGCCTGCTCTACAAGTAGCCTACATGCCTTTGATTCCTCAATCAACCCTCTTTGCCCCTCCGTGTATCTGCCATTAAGGCCGTCTGTCGCTCCCTCCCTCCCTCCCTCCCTCCCTCCCTCCCTCCCTCCCTCCCTCCCTCCCTCCCTCCCTCCCTCCCTCCCTCCCTCCCTCCCTCCCTCCCTCCCTCCCTCCCTCCGTGTCTCTTTCTATCCATCCAGCGCCATTTGTATCCTGCGGGTCAATTAGTCGATGCGTGCGTCCTTTGTATTGCGTTAAATCACGGTAGCCGGAATGGCAGTCCGGGATGGCAGGTTGGGATGAAGCGGAGTCTGAGCTGTACTCGCTGAGGCTGAGACCAGCAACCGACTCCTCGCAATCTTATCTCTAATCCACATAAGCGCACATTCCTACCGCATTATGACTTCCACAGCACAGTCGTTTGCGGCAAATATTTGTCAAAAAACATGCTCTCTTCCGATTCACGTCGAGACATAAAACACGACCAGCCGACTACCAACACCACCACCTCCACCACCCACCCACCCCACCACCACCACCACTACACCACCATCAACATCACCACCAACACCAACACCACCCCAACCCGCCACCACCACACCACCATCAACATCACCATCACCACCACCACCGCCATCGCCATCGCCGCCACCAACGCCACCATTACCACCACCACCACTTCAAACAACAACACCACCAACAACAACAACCACACCACCACCACCACCACCTTCGACCAATAAGTCAGTCGCCGGGCCGAGCCACGACCTCCGGACTGACGGAGAAAGCGGTCGGTGCTAGAGAGCAGTTAAACAGGGATTAGTCCGATGTTGGTGGAAGATGAAGATCGAGACGTTGCAACAAGAAAACAACGACGATAGTAACGACGGTTAACGGCGTGTGCGAACTAAAGCTCATCCAAGCTCAATATGGGACGAATGTAGAAGATCGTCCACAGTATTTGTTGCGACGATTCCAAAGATGGTGCATCCTTTATGAAGCTATTTCGACAGCTATTTTGCATGGAGTCGATAGACAATCGTAGTCTAATAAGTTGCCACAGTTCGTAATGAAATACGGAACAACAGAATACTTGACCTAATATTTACAACGGTTCCTAATAAAATATAACACAGAAGAATATATGGCCTAATAATTTGAATATATGGCCTAATAATTTGAGCGGTCCCTAATAAGAGACAGCGCATTAGAAAACGTAGCCTAATAAGTTGCTAATAATTCCTACTGATATAGGCTAATTATGGCGTAACAGAATATAATTACGGTCCACTTGAAATAGTAGCCTAAGTTAAAAAATGGAAAGTGATAGATGAAAATGTGTTGATGCGGTGAGGAACGCAGTACCACTTAATGGAGCAGTTCTTGGATTTCTGGAAGATGTGAGAGTTCAATTTGGAATAGAATTTTTTCCGAATTTTGGAAAAAGTTAGAGTCTACTTTGGAATAGAACGTTTTTATGGAATTTTGGAAGAAGTGAGAGGTTCATTTGGAATGGAATACATTTATGAACTGGCCTAGTTAGCTACACCGGTAAGTGCGAGCTGCATTCGTCTGTTGGTTGCAACAGACTGCGGTTCAAGCCCCGGGCTGGGAGTTGACATTCAGAGATTTAGATATCTCGGGCTAGCACGTGTGGGACGCAGAGGCGCAAGCTCCTGCGGAGCGACCTTGGACAAGTTGCTTACCCATCATTGTCTGTGGGGAAGGCAACGGGAAACCACCTCACTCATCTCATCCCCAGGGGCGTAAGCCAATGAACCTGCCTTCGGGCAGAGCACCATCATCATCATCACATTTATGAAATTCTGGAAGAGGCGAGAGTTTAATTTGGAATAGAGCATTTCTATGGAATTCTGGAAGAGGTGGTTGTTTAATTTGGAATGGAACATTTTATTGGAATTCTTGAAGAGGCGTTTGTTTAATTATGAATGGAGCATTTTTTTTATGGTGTGTGCTTTAACAAATAAGAGCCCGAGGCTGAAAACGGTGGGTAGGTCGCAGTAATCGGACCGCATTTTTTAGCACGTTATATTTAAAGAGTCCACATGGTGGAATTCTCTCTTGAACGCGTAATTAAATATCTGAATATCCCGGAGAAAGAACTAAAGCTCTTTCCAATAATCAGATCCTTCCGCAATGCATTTGAAGGCTGCAGCTAACGGCGCCACCTATCTGCCAAGACGGGCAAGACATAAGCATATAATATATAAAAACACACAAGCAGACTTAATTAATCTGATTGGAAAACGTTCACTCTATATATTATCAGCCCGATAAGTTCGTCAATCAATAAAAGCAATCAAATTTAAGCATCGATATCGTGTGTGTGTTTTCAGTCGCCTGGCAAACCCAATCGACGGACCGACTACGCGAAGGGCACATATACGCATAGTCAATAAAAACCGTGTCGACGGGGTCCTCCTGCCAAAGCCCCTCGGTGTTTGTACAATTCATTGCTATGGAATGCGCGCCGTAAGACGTATGGACGATTTCAAAGGCCGGGCAACGTCCGCTGTGGCCACGAACGACCGTGCGAGACATGCAGATGAAAGAAGCTTTGATTCGCTGCGTTAGACGCGCAGTGTACGACGGCCGGAAAGCGAGATCGCAAAGTGGAGACCGGTCGCTTGTAGCAGAGGTCTATGGTTTGTAGCAGAGGTCTATGGTGTGTTTGAGAAGTATAAATAGTTGCAAAGAGACGATAACTCCGCCACTGGTTGTTCTCTGCCAGTGCCAGTGCCAGTCCCAAGCTTGGATAAAAGAGGAGGGCGACACTAATCATCTTTGATATGGCAGTGTCGTTAAACATGTAACAATTAACTTAGTACGACTGACAGTGACTTACTTGTATAAGAGCGTTCATGAGTTGTTAGTCACGTTTGCGGCTTATCCGATAGCGGCATTATCGGGCTTCTATCGTAGGCCTATAATAGCTTAGTGCAGATTATTATGCTAATAGTACTTTCTTGACTTTCATTATGATCATAATGCGGAAGATTATAATAATTATAATTGTTATTGCTATAATTTTTATAATGTGAGTAATAGTTATTAATATCTTCATGAATCAGTATCAGCAATTAAACGTAGGCCTATACGATTGACAAAGCAAGCAGTAGCTTAGCTAATAGCTATTATTATAATTATTATCACTACTACAACTGCTACTATGTTATGCCCGGGGTGTACAGGATCTCTCAGGGACTTGAATACTAACTACTGCAATAAGGCCTGTAGTAGTGAACGTCAGAGCGTCTGCGCTCGCTAAAAGCTAAAGCCGCCACAACTCTGATGCATGCATTTTTATGCACAGGATATGTCTATGGAAGTGCTAACTAAGCGAGCTTAACTCTTTTCACGCATTAATCAGTTATAATGTGTCCTCAATGCTTCGACTCGCCAGATTGGCGGCATACCAAAGTTCGAGCACATAGGCGCCGAGTTGAGCCGAAGAGTGTGAGTGCCCAAAGGAATGCGAAGATATGCGAGCGTGAGCGCGCGAAAAAATTTTTGTCCCTTTTTTGATAGTAGATATATTGAAATTGCCATTGTTCATAGGCGGAGACTTGGTCCTGGTATTAAGGGACGAACTCGCGGCCAGAGGATGATCGCCGAAAAGCACAGCGCCTAGCAGGGAAAGGGCTAGGGGAGGGAATGTGCTGCTCTCCATTTTCGAATTTTTATTGCCACAGTGCGATGGTAACATCTTGGGCTGTCATTTTAACCTCATGACATCCTTGTCATTATTCGATAAAAAAATCCACATTGAAATAGTGGCATTTTAAGTTGTTATCTCGCCAAATTTCCCATTATTTCATTGCTTAAAGACATAATTTAAAACTTCAATAAATGTTCTCACCAATTTATTTTTTATCATTCTTTGTATACTTCATGTGCTTCTCTTGTAATCCACACAGAAGAAAAGCACAATCTTCGTTAGCATGGGCGTCTTGGAGCACTCTCCATAATTAGGTCAACAGACTCAAATTTTGCACAAGAAATCAAACAATTCACCACTATTTAGTGAGCCAATATTAACACTGTGGAATAGTTTTTCAAATAGTCTGTCAAATGGTTTTGAAAGACAATATATTTAGTCAAGGCTGATTTGTTAAAGCAGACAAAACAAAAGGCTATCTCGATTTTATGATGCTGGTAGGGGACTCTCGAGCAGTGATGAACATTATTGAGCATGTACAATATAGGCCTAAAGCAGCGGTTCCCAACCCGTGGCCCGCGGGCCAAAAGTGGCCTGCCTGGCCTACAAAAATGGCCCGCAGCACCTCAATAAATTAAGAAAAATATATGTAAAAATTGACAATTTGGACATGATTGATATATAATTCTTTTCTATTGCAAATTATTTTATTTGGACGTTAATAAATCGCATGAAACATTCTATTTTGATTCAGTTATAACAATTCTACACGCCTTTAGTTAATTAAACTTTAGCCTTGTGGCCCCTTAAATTCCTTAATGTCCTTCAACTAAAAAAAGTGGCCCTCGTGTCCTCCAACTTAGAAAAAGTGGCCCGACAGTCAAAAAAGGTTGGGAACCACTGGCCTAAAGAAACAATATCATTCAAATCGTCGCCTTTGTCCGTAATAACAAAAACGACGGAAGCGGATCGATTAAGCCGAATTTCGGAGTTTCCTCGTATTCGCTGAGCGGCTGAGGACCAATGAAGTTCAGACTACCGCATGGGGTAAAACTGGAGTATTTGTAAGGTAGACTAACTGAAATAAAAGAAAATATGTAAAAGACGGAATGATTTTTATAGATAAGCAATGCCAACAGAGAAATAATATCTTAAAAGCACATCTTGCCGGCTGATTTCTGGTGGTGCCCATGCACAGGAGGGCCTCGCACGGCCCATTTCTGGTGGTGCTGAGCACTCACGGGCCTCGCAGAGTCGGCGCCCATGTTCGAGCATATAGGCTAATCAAGTTTTATACTGGAGGAACTGCACTGGCTACCTATGCAAAAACGTATTGAGTTTAAGATTCTAATGTTCGTGCGTAATTGTCTAGCAGGCCAAGCTCCGATTTATCTTAGGGAGTTTCGTGTGCCAACGCCATCCGTTCCAGGCCGTAGATTCATTCGCTCTGCAAGGTCACCTGGTTGTCCCTGTGGCTTGAATTTTCACAGTGCTGCTTAAAAGCGTCACTATGGTCGGTCCATCTTTTCGAATTAGGCCACCTATAGTAGTCTTGAGTCTCCGTAACAAACTTCGTGGTCTGTTTTCTGTCCATTTCCGCCAAGCGTTTGATTGCAAAGCCATTGATTGTGGCAGGGGTGCCTCTGAGTAGTTTCTGCTGAAGTGATGACGCCAGATAAATTCCTGATTACAATTACGAATATGGATAAGCACTATACTTTGATTCTTGCTGTGTCTTCAGACACTAAAAAAGGAGTGGTCTGATAGCTAAGCTATACATGTGCGCCCGCAGAAATTTTTGCAGGAGGGGACAAAATACGACGGGCAGGGCCACAATTTTTTTCCCAGAGGTTGAAATATGCAAAGCAGGAAATTAGGAACATGCAAGGGTATTCTTCATATAATTATAGTTTCTTAGTTTTTTAACCCACAAGTAGTAGTGAAAAAAATGTCAATTTTCCAGGGGGCAAGTGCCCTCTCTTGCCCCTATGTGCGGGCGCCCATGAAGCTATAGTGTCTATTCAATCTCCTTCCGTCTATAACTATTCTTTTATGTCGATTAAATTCAACACTCGAAAGTCTTGCCTCTTTCAACTTACATAAAATTAATATTCTTCAAATAATTATTATTTTCCTGATCTTTGGTGTTTATAACCATCAGACTTCCATCTCAATCGATTATGAATATTGGATGCCACTTCGCTCGAAGCGACGACTAATTTACGTCTTTGGCATTATGATAAGTCATCAGATTATATTAGGATGCATGCAGATGGACAGATATACAGACAAAGACATAGACAGATGGCATAGACAAGGAAATAGAGAGACAGAGAAATGGACAGGCAGAGACAGACAGACAGAGATATAAGAAGAAGCAAAGACAGAGGGTATACAGAGATATGGACAGATGAAGAGAGGCAGATAGAGACAGAGAAAAAGAGACAGTGAGACAGGAACAGAGACAGACAGAGAATGAAGACAGAGAGGGGGACAGAGAAAAAAAGAGAGAGAGGCAGAGAGGCAGAGAACGCCTACCTATTCGATTGAGTTTTCCGTCGTGCATTGTTCCTGGAAGGCCTTGCATCAGTGCGTTCAGTCCTCCACCCATTCGAGCGTGAAGGGCGTCACCTCCTCCGTCCTGCCTACCGCTGGTCGGTCCCTTCGGTCTCACAGCCTCCACGGGAAGGACCCTCCGTCGTTTCTTCGGCAGCTTCGCCCTGGCCTGCGTGTGCGAGTAGAAGAGGGCAAAGTTACTGACGATGACGGGAACAGGAAGGGCGATGGTGAGGACCCCGGTGAGGGCGCACAGTGACCCCACGAACATCCCGACGTACGTCTTTGGGGTCATGTCACCGTACCCCACCGTTGTCATGGTTACGATAGCCCACCACAGTCCGACGGGGATCGACGTGAAGTCGTTGTTGGGGTTGTACTGGATCCGCTCGGCGTAGAAGACAAGCGAAGCGAAGATGACGATGCCTAGAACGAGGAAGAAGACGAGGAGGCTGAGCTCGTGTGCACTCGCCTTGAATGTGTGGATGAGGATCTTGAGACCGGGGGAGTGTCGGGTGAGTTTGAACAGCCTCATGATGCGAATGATGCTGAAGAACTCGAGTATATCGTTCTCCTTCTTCAGGTAAGTCAGCAGGAAGTCGAGGTAAAAGGAGAGAGTCGCAACGAAATCGATTATATTCACAGGGGCTCGAACGAAGGCCAGCTTGCTGGGGCTGACGATGAGGCGGATGATCAGCTCAAAGGTGAACCAGGCGTTGCAGAAGCATTCGATGTAAAAGAAGGCGGCGTGCGGCTCCGTTCGCTTCTTCTCCAGCGTCCAAGAAGTCTTCAGGAATCGCCCACCGTGACCGGTCACGTTCAAGTTCAGGTTGAGGAAGTCGGTGTTGTTCCGGATGACTGGCACTCGCATGCTCGGATGCGTCTTCAGGCAGAACGAGAGAATGGAGACGACTATAAAGAACACGGAGACGACGGAGGCGACCTGCAAAAGTACAGCACAACTATATAACTCATAATATTATACAGAGTAGGGTGTCTCTTAGCATGATGTAACAAATTATTATTTTTATTTCTCTTCTTCTCACCCTCCCAAGTTGTTGGGTTGAAGGAAATAAAATTCTACAAAAAGTTTCATTTAGATTGGATAACATTTAGAGGTTGCATCATGTGGTCTAATGTCGCATAATAATTAATCATCATTTCTAGTGCTTATCAATTTGCTTTGTTTATATAACAGACAATCAGACATATATGTATGTGCACTCGAAATAGGACCATTCAAGATTACTACTCAGAAGCGCTCCAGACTACAGCGCGGACACTGAATATGAGATTCACGCTGAAGCGCATGAGCAATTGGGGCTTGCCAACGTCCCTTTGAGGCGGCATGAGGTGGATTTGAATCTGCAGCCCCTCGGCTGCAAGGCAACGAACCACCACTACACCACCACATCCCACATGTCTACTTTCTACATGTATATTTTTGCTAACATTAAAGAACAGTAGAGCATCAAAACAGGCAGGATCATTTGCCAGAGATAAATTCAAGGTGGAAAATTTTACTCTTCTCCAGCAGTTTTTATGGAATTCGTGAATGAAAACCACTCCTGTTTCAGCCCTGTCATTGATGTCTGCCAACCCATTCAAAATGGTCCATGCACATGTATGTCAATGGAAATCTGAGGAAAAACAAGTATTGAAAGAGGCGTTTGCTCATACTTTTCGATAAACTGTAAGACGGAATTCTGAGTTCGCAGTCAATGTGGTTCCATTTGACATGGAAATCTGCTAGACCCACTAGAAAATAATATGTAACTAAGACTAAGACTGCAATTCAGTCATTCAGTGCAAATTGCGCTCATACTTTTTACTTACTTATAATTATCTACTTACCGCTTAATTTTTTTAGGAGCTGGTACTCTTCATATCGTCCATTAGACCTACCACTACCCGCTTGGACGAGTGATACGTCGTTTAAAGTACCAATGTTTGGTACGTAGGTATACTATTATAGAATGAAATATAAATTAAAAAATATTTAAATAAGCCATGGACACAGCAGCAGACAGGCATCCCTATGTAGCTACACCCCACGCACTGAAACACCTCTCCGCAGACTCTCAGCAACGTCGCACGCAAATAAAAGAGGATGCAGGCAGCTGCATGTTCCTTTCCATGGTTCCACTTTCCATGTCCTGTCCCGCCTCTCTCTCCTTTCATCTTCTCCTTTCCTTTCTCCACGTCAACATCGATCGCATGTCGTCGCATATGCTCTCAGCAAAAGTCAACAATAATTCAGTCACACGTTATAGATTAGACCCGTGATTAGTTTTTAAATCGACGCAGTTTGTGCGTCAAAGACTAATCCATGCATGGATCCACGCTGAAATATTGCATATAATACTATAGTATATAGTATTTATGTATGTATGTATGTATGTATGTAGGCTATAGACCTATATATATATATAGAGAGAGAGAGATACATGTATACACACAGACAGATATAGCGACCTCTGTAGAGACAGAGACAGACAGATAGGCAGACAGACAAACAGACAAGCAGAGGGAGGGTGATAATTATTACGTTTTCCACATGGCTTAAAGTGTGGCTGTACGGTCATGGACGGCGTCCATGCACTTATTTTAAAATCTGAATACCGTCCAGCCACTTATTGGCCAGCAATGACTGGAAAGGTAATGGGGTCCAGGCACTTCTTTTGGAAAGATAAGGGGCGTCCAGGCACTTCTTTTGCCACACTTTATGCACTGGTTTTCCACTAAAAAGTATTCAGTTTTGTACAGGAACATAATATATTGACGCAGATGAACGTTTTGAAAAACGCAAATTTACATTTATGCTACACAATAGGGTCTACTCTCTTTTACACAGTCTTACGTAAAAATATGTAGCCTAAATATTATGCATAAATTCTATGTATTGAAATAAATAACATTTTATTGGCTACAAAGGGTAAGTAGGCTGCAGCTAGGGTTATACAATATATAAATTACTTCATAATTCTATAGACAACATAAATGTAAATGTAGGCCTATGTTGTTTTTGTTTTTGATCATATTATAGTGCAGAATAAAAACTCTTGTCACATTCGACAGATTTCGTCAACAGACTCAATATCGCTTTTTTCTGCCTATTCACCCATTGGGCGTTTATTGGGCGGTCACTTTGGATGCATTGGGCGCATTGCTCTTACTCGGTCTGTCTCCCTGGTGCACGTCATCGTCGTCCACATGCTCTCCCTCCTCTTCTCCACATCTCCTTCTTCTTCTCCACATGCTCTCTCTCCTCTTCTTCTCCACATAATAAATTGCATTTATGCATTCACACTCTGCCCACAGGAAATTGAAATGACGCGCTTCGTGTAATGCTGTTTTTCGCAGATTTTATGTGGTTGCGGAATATGTGACAAGACGTTTCCTATAACCATAACAATAACCGTCAGATTCTTTCGTATTGTATAAGTAACTTAATACCGGTACATGTGCAGTAATCATTAACATATTATATATAATAATATAAAATATCAAACCTTCACTAAGAAAAAGTTCGTTCATATTCTAACATACCGGCACAATGAGGCACATGCAAATAATTATATGTATGCAATATGAAACACTGAACCTTAACTAAGAAAATGAGAGGTAGAAGGCCAAGGGTAATGGATGATCATGATCCATTATACACATATGAAATGCTTTTTAATAGTATGATGTGTCATCGGATATAAAACGGCGAATATACACCGTGTCTCAAAAAAAAACTGTGCAGAATTGTTTTTGTCAGAACTTCGCCAAATTTTCACCAATCTTAATAACTTTTGGTAGGTAGACGAGAAAATGGCTGAAATTTTATGCTATATATAAATTTTCCACCTCACCTGACTCATATCACCGCACTACCTTGTTAAACCCAGATTACCAATTTTTCACATAACGGCGCCTAGAAGCTTGGCTGCACTGAAATCCATTGCATCGAGCCGGATGTCAAAGTGAATGGGGCATAGGCCTACTATCGCGACAACCTTCTTGCCCAGAAGATACCGTCAGACGTACGCCGGGTATCCCAGGGCGAGCTTATTGTCTTTTAACAGGATGGCGCATCAAGCGCGCGACGCCGTCTCTTTCCTGGAGCGAGAGACGCACGACTTCATCCCTCCAACACTGTGGCCGCCGAATTCACTGGATCTTAACCCACTCGACTATAGCATATGGAGTGTACTGTAGAAGAAGGTTTACCGGTCCAGAATAGCCAACGTCGACAAACTCAAAACGTTTCTGCTTGATGAATGAGCTCACTTTCACCAGTCAATCGCTGATGCTGCTATCGGCCACTAGCGTCGCCGTCTAAGTGCTTGTGTTCGTGTATTCGGGGCACATTTCGAGCACCAATTCTAACACTTTTAAGCAGGTCTGTCATAGCAATTAAAAAACTCTGCTAAGTAAACCATATTTCACTTTACTGCGTGTTAACTCAGCCGTCAGATAATTTGTTGCAGGTAATAAAATTTAAGCGTTATATGAAAAATTGGTACATCTGTGTTTAACAAGGTAGTGCGGCGAAATGAATCAGGTGAGGTGGAAAATTTATATATAACATGAAATTTCAGCCATTTTCTCGTCTACCTACCAAAAGTTATTAAGATTGGTGGAAATTTGACGAAGTTCTGACAAAAACAATTCTGCACAGTTTTTTTTGAGACACGGTGTATATTTCATGCGAAAAAGACTTTGGAACACTGTTTTATTGATTAAGACCAGCGACTAATGTATTGCACAATGTGTCTGAATGATGTACACCATCAGTCCACGTGAGTCCATGAGTAATGTGGCGTGTCGAGCACTGTCACCGCCGGCTTGACCTCCTCCGTATTCTGAGGACATGGCACTAAACCTGAACAACCGACCAGACTCGTACGGATTTTATTTCAATCGATCAATCAATCGCAATTTATATAGCCTCCTTTGAAATCCCAAACGATGCTGGTATTGAACTATCGGTTTTATCATTGGTGTTGTTCTCATTGCAGTTACTACTTTTATAGGGCAATCGTATCGGTATCGATACGGTAGGCCTATGTTTAGGAACTGGTTGTGATCAGAGCCCTGCGCCGGCCGCGCCGCGCCGCCGCCGCCGCCGCCGCCGCCGACATTTAGTGGGCGTCGCCGCCGCCGATTTTTTGGGGTCGGCGCGCCGACGCCGCCGCCGCAAATTTGTCGGCGCGCCGCCGATGCCACGTTGATCAGCGTATTTATTTTTGATGCATTTTTCATCTCTTGCATGATTTCGCGAAAAAATCTTGCGTCAGTGCGAAATAGAATCTTTTTAAAAATCTATTTCGATTTTTCCTGGCACCACCGATTTTGCGTCAATGCAATGAAACCTATAAAGATATCTATTTCTTTTGACTTTTGGAAAAGAGCGCTTAACGTTTCAGCTGTTGTGGATTTTGTGATTCGATTTGAATTACATTGTATTAGCAAAGAAGATACAAATAACTCCAGGCAGGCATAAGTGAATTGTTATGCCGTGTATGCCTTCTTGCCTGATAGTCTGACCATACGCTAGGATTGCAAAGAACAGTCTGCCCTCTAGTATTAGGATACACGTTAGTATAATTTTGCAATGAAGTGGCGCTCTGTAATTTTATGTAGGCGATTGGTCGCGTCTGCAGGCTTGCGATTCTTCTTGCCAGCCATTTACCGCCTAATTCATATTTTTTTCTCCAGTATCAAAGTTCCACGCTGACCGTGACCTAACCTATTATATTATAGGTGAAATGGGTAATCAAGCTTTCGAGCATTAATAGGCATGTCTATATGTGACCTATCTGACCCAAACTAGGCCCATGTCGCAGCACACACTTGACCAAAGGCAATGACCAAAACGTGAAGACTCAATTGTTCAATTTTTGTTTTTTGACAGAAAAGGATAAATAAATAATTTGTGAAAAAACTTATTTCTAATGATATTATTGTTGAATAACAACTTGAAGCGGTTTTTGCTTCAATAATTCAATGACTTTTTCAGAAAGTTTTCAATTTTCCGCCATTATTCATTCATTCTGAGAATTTATAAAACCCAAAGAATTTTTGGCGGATCATAAGGCACATCAATAGTAAAACAGGCAGTTAGCGCCGCCACTGCGCAAACCGTTCTTTAGCTTCTATTATTAGGTTACGCAAGCTGGAGACTTGAATTTGAAAACCCTGTCATGTGGTTTTACAATATGACTTTGTAGAATCTTGTAATTGAACGTCTATTTTGAGAATAATATTATTGCTTCTCGTGAACATTAATTTAAGACCAGATAATTGCCAAAAATAATTGCTGAACTCTCGTATCTTTATGATATAAGTTGATTGTGTAACAACTATTAAAATATGCATGCGACGCTGTAGCACTAACCTCACGACGCCGCGCCGCGCCGCGCCGCCGACGCTGACATTTCGAGGGCGCCGCCGCCGCCGATTTCTGTTGGTCGGCGCGCCGCCGCCGCCGACCAAAAATGACGATGCGCCGCCGCCGACACTCTCGAGTCGGCGCATGGCTCTGGTTGTGATTACACATGGTTTCTGTGACACTCATTCCTGAAGTGGCGTTTTATAAATTTCATATTTCAATTTGAACATAATGACGAATATATATACATATATATATACATATATATATATTATATACAGCCATGATAAAAGGGTTTAGTGATGCAAGACTTCGTTATCCCTGACTTAGGCCAACCCTGGAAAAAGTAAGTCTGACGAGACCAGACATTTAATGCGTTGCAGTCCAATAAAACTGTTCAATGAACATGATGTTGAAGACGCAGCTAATTCGCAGATCTCCTGCTGTCAATCTCTTTTCATCGCTGCTGTCCTGCTGCATGGAGATTGCATTCCATTGTGGCGATCACCACGACTGACTGGCTGATTGATCGATTGACTGGCTTATTGACTGATTGATTGATCGCTTGATTGATTGACTGGTTGACTGATTGATCGAATAACTGGCTGATAGACTGATTGTTCATGAGGTAGCATATCTGCATACGTCATAAGCAGCCACTTTAACTGCCTTTGTAATGTAAGAAAACTTATAAGTTACTGAATCGTTCAACTTACGAGTTTAGCTACCACAAAGAGCATCAATTTCAACTTCAACTTACGAGTTTAGTTACCACAAAGAGCATCACACCTGCATGGACGTGAAAACATGGGAAATAATGGCAAATTTGGATAAATGAATAGGATATTGACAAATTTGAATAAATAAATAGGATATTGACAAATTTGGATAAATAAATAGGATATTGTCAATTTTGGACAAATGAATACAGATATTGAGAAGCAGCCTAACGAAGAAAACAACGCCACAATTAGATCTCTACATGAGACGATTATTTAAACCTTTCTCTGTAATCCCACGTATCATTATAGGAGAGCGAGTTCTCACATCAGAGACGAACTATCTAATTAATCAGAAAGCGCAGGAATTTTAAAAATCTAAAAATAATTATTTATGACATAAGAAAATGTTTTAGATATCCAAATCAAAATCTGCAGAACAGTGCTTCGCTGATTTGCATGGACTTGAAGGGGCGCAGAGAGAAATATTTCCAGGGTTTCATGTCGTTTGTTTTTAATGAAAATCTACGAAAATACACAGAAACGTATACAAAGAAAAAGTTAAACAGTTTCGGAAATTACATAATTTTATTCGGGGCATTGAACCGCAAATCACAATGAATAGTCTATGCCAGCGGTTCTCAACCTTTTTGGTACGGCGACCCCTTGGTGACATCTCGAAAGTTGTGACGACCCCCAACCGCAAAAATAATAGAGTCACGCATTTTTGTTTCCATTGTCGATTTTTTACAATTTTTCATCATAATTTGAAAATGATTTTTGCAATTCTGCGAGGTTTGCTGGATCCTGCGATTCTGAGAGCTACCTCTATTCGTTAGCTTGAATTTGACATTTTCACAAGTCTATTCAGCAGGAGATGGATCAATAAATGGATTATTAATTTGTGAGTAACCAACAAATTTTGGTAAAGGAAACAAACTCTCTTCCCATTGTCCAATTTTTTAAATTTTCACACTGCAATGTTAACATTTTAAGCTGCCATTGCTTTTACGAAATTGCTCACCATATCAGTGCGGATAGTCGTGGTTTAAGACTTTAAAAGTGTCCCCTGTTTAAAATTTCGTTAATTTCCACACAGCAGTGGTCGCATCCTATAGGCTGTCATCTCAGCAAAATGCCTCATAATTTCAGTGCTGAAAGACATGGCTTAATTAGGACTTCAATTATGAATGTCCCCTCCCAACGTTTAACTTTCTTTCATTTCTATACTCTAATTACGGCATTTAAAGCTGTCATCTTAATAGTATCACCTGCGCACTGACACTGTTACACTTTAAGATTCAATCTTAACAAAGTTACTCATCATTTTGGTGCTCAAAATGTGGTGTTAGACTTCAGTAGGCTAAATGTCCCTCCCCATTGTTTAAATTATTTGAACCTTGCACGTTATTGGACCCTATGGTGACATATTAAGCTGGCGTCTTAACAAACCTGCTCTAAGGATAAACAACGCATAACACTATTGAAATTATACTGATATTCAAGAAATATTTATGAAATATTTGGAAATATAAGCAGCTTGGACCAACCACAAATTTCGGAGGATCGTCCCTGTCATCATAAGTCTCCGTCCATGTATTATGGGCCTCATTAGCTGACAGCATATATATATATTCTTTTGGCAAACCGAATATTGCATCAATTTTTAAAAGAATGGTAAAAGTGGAATTTATATATGTAAACTAAAATGACAATAAATTAAATTAGTAGCCGCAATCTAACGAATGAATCATAACAAAAGGTTAAGTAAAATTTATTTAAAGTTGTTATTGTTATAATAGCATTTAAATTGCAATTTCATCTTTTACAAATTTCTCAAGGGTCCAAGCGACCCCTGGCAAATCGTCAGGCGACCCCAGTGGGGGTCGCGACCCACAGGTTGAGAACCGCTGATGTAGATGTAAATGTAAGCATATAAATGTAAATGTAAATGTAAGCATGTAAATGTCCCTACAGCATGATTGTGTTTATAAATGCATCACTTCATTATGGCATTACTTCATTTCGGGGGTGTTCAAACACCAAAAACATCCCCTAGCTACGGCCTAGATCTGTTGGCTTGTCAGTATTATCCACATGTGTTTCACTTTTTTTAGACTAAAATTTGACGTGAAATCGTCAACACTTCAGAAACTTTAAAAATTAAATCCTCCTAATCATGTAAATGTAAACGTAGGCCTAAGCAAATAAATACAAATGTAAATGTAAGCATGTAAATGTCCTTACAGCATGATTGTGTTTATAATTGCATCACTTCATTATGGCATTACTTCATTTCGGGGTGTTCAAACACCAAAAACATCCCCTAGCTACGGCCTAGATCTGTTGGCTTGTCAGTATTATCCACATGTGTTTCACTTTTTTTAGACTAAAATTTGACGTGAAATCGTCAACACTTCAGAAACTTTAAAAATTAAATCCTCCTAATCATGTAAATGTAAACGTAGGCCTAAGCAAATAAATACAAATGTAAATGTAAGCATGTAAATGTCCTTACAGCATGATTGTGTTTATAAATGCATCACTTCATTATGGCATTACTTCATTTCGGGGGTGTTCAAACACCAAAAACATCCCCTAGCTACGGCCTAGATCTGTTGGCTTGTCAGTATTATCCACATGTGTTTCACTTTTTTAGACTAAAATTTGACGTGAAATCGTCAACACTTCAGAAACTTTAAAAATTAAATCCTCCTAATCATGTAAATGTAAACGTAGGCCTAAGCAAATAAATACAAATGTAAATGTAAGCATGTAAATGTCCTTACAGCATGATTGTGTTTATAATTGCATCACTTCATTATGGCATTACTTCATTTCGGGGTGTTCAAACACCAAAAACATCCCCTAGCTACGGCCTAGATCTGTTGGCTTGTCAGTATTATCCACATGTGTTTCACTTTTTTTAGACTAAAATTTGACGTGAAATCGTCAACACTTCAGAAACTTTAAAAATTAAATCCTCCTAATCATGTAAATGTAAACGTAGGCCTAAGCAAATAAATACAAATGTAAATGTAAGCATGTAAATGTCCTTACAGCATGATTGTGTTTATAATTGCATCACTTCATTATGGCATTACTTCATTTCGGGGTGTTCAAACACCAAAAACATCCCCTAGCTACGGCCTAGATCTGTTGGCTTGTCAGTATTATCCACGTGTGTTTCCATTTTTTAGACTAAAATTCGACGTGGAAATCGTCAACACTTCAGAAACATTGCATTTTCCGGAGTTGGCTGAAATAAATGCACTTCTTAAAAAGTATTCTTCCGAATAGAGTATATACTAAAATTATTTTCTTCCGTATTGATCAAAGCACTAGCTTCGTTTCTCATTCCTTTCATCAATTACTCTCGTCCAGTTTGTGTAAACCTGCAGCCATGTATAAGACGGTAACGTTCCGCCTGGACTCGGAACGTGACTATGATTTCCTTCCCACTCTTCACCCTCCCAGGCAGTCCTCTCCAGCAGCAACACATTAACTTAATCAATCAAATGAAAGTTCCGTCTTTCCTTCACTTCATCCTCTTTTCTGCACGTCTGTACACCTCTCCTCCCTCTTTGTTAGCACTCTATAGTCTATATACTGTACCATTACCACTGCTACTGCTGCTGCAACTGCTGGTATCACAACTACAGCAGGACCTATACCATACTAGTACTGCTACTACTACCATCACTACTTCTACAACTGTTATCGCCACTATATCCTATTGCTACCACGTCTACTACTGCTCTTGCCACAACAACTGCAGCAACAACTACTATTACTACTGCTACTATTACGTCTATAGTTTATTGCATTAGCTACCAATAATGGTAGCTATACTACTATTCTACTATTATAGAGTAGCTATAGTAGCTGTAAAGTGCTGCCCAATTTTATACGTAGTCTTGTTTTATTGTTCAAATTCAAGTGTCTCGCTTAGTTCTAGTTTTTGCTCTATATATAATATATATATTATATATAGCTTAGTCGAGGAGTTTTATTTACTTGTGCATGTGAACAATTCGACCAATCGTGCATAAAACAATGACGCTATAGAATTTTAGTCTTTTAATCAGAGTAAACATTATTTCTAAAAGCCTTTTCTTTCATCATCTCGTCTATCATCTATCATCCATTTCCGCCATGCAGTCATGCTTTCTTTCTTATAATAATGGTTACCAAGAAGCATTCATCAACTGGTTTTACTGTCTTGCTATATATAATTATATATATAAATATATATATATATATATTATAAGGTTCTACAAGCACTACTATGAACTATACCATGGTAAGTTTTATAATGCTGTCTTATGCAAACTATATATAATTTATATATATATATATATATATATATAAATGATATTCCAATAAATGCCAAGGAACTAAACACAGATGAAGAGAGAGAGAGAGAGAGAGAGAGAGAGAGAGAGAGAGAGAGAGAGAGAGAGAGAGAGAGGGAGGGAGAGAGAGAGAGGGAGGGAGGGAGAGAGGGAGGGAGACAGATAGTCAGACAGACAGACAGAAAGATATAGACAGACAGACAGACAGAACGATATGGACAGACAGAGAGGTATAGGTCTCGCCTGTGCACTTTTTAACAGCGGTTGATATACGTCCCATAGACTGCATGGCCTTGCGCGGATCCATTGAACAATTGCTCGGCTCTGTATAATACAACGCAACTTGAGCCAGATCCGAATTCGATCGCATGCACGATGCCATGAAATACGACTAAATGCATACTTTGAAGTATTTCGCTTTGTTTACATATAATGTATACCGGTTTCTCATGCGTTGTATATATATGTATATATATATATACATATATATATCCTCCTATATATATCCTCCTATATATAAATATATGTTTTGCTAACTTGCATGTAGTATATATCGTATATTGGACAATGCATGTGTATGTATAAACGTATATATATATATATAATATATAGTTATGTCCAATGTTGTCCATGTATAGTTGTATACATGGTAGGCCTACAAGTTATTCTCGTTATTCGTTGTTATAAATGATATCGTCCGGTGTACGTACAACGTATCAGTTACAATCAATCTGGTTTAGGATTTTTATCCTATGTATAATGTATATATGTATAAAATTATATACATATGTCAAGCTACATATCCGTATAAGTCCAGTATAGTGAGACAAACGTCTCACTATGCTGTAGCAGCAAAAAATGGTGTATCGACCTGCTTGTATATGCATAGTAAGCGAAAAGAGAATGGTGCGTGAGTGCACAGGACAAATAATATATCGTGTTGGAATCGGGGGGCGGGGGGGGGAAGACGCCTCTTATGAGTAGGACTTGTCCCCATGAAAATGCGCCATAGAAATAGAATGAATCGGAACGTTGCAATATTAACATTAGAACTGGAATATTTGGCGTATGGTTAATATAATTATATATAATAATAGGCCTACATATATAAGCGCGCAAACCTATAGAATAATGTCCACGGCAGTTGCGCATATGAAATGTTTTGTTGTGTAGAGCAGCGCCTCCCTTGAATGCATAGGATGCCATTAGGATGCCTGTGGGAAAATGACAGTTACTTATTTGCATTGGTATAAGTCCGCAAGTTCTAAACGTAACGCAGACCTACATATGAATGCATAACATCCGCTTATAAATTGTAGGATTAACAGAACATAGTCCCTTGTTAGACTCTATTTATCTGCCGATAAGCATAGGTATAAACATAGTCAAAATGCTTCGGTTAACATCGGTTAAGTGAATAGAATGTTCAGCCAAAGCTTTGGTTAACATCGGTTAAGTAAATAGAATGTTCAGCCAAAGCCGATCGGTTAACATCGGTTAAGTGAATAGGCCTAGAACGTTTGGTCAAAGCTAAAATGTTGACATCGGTTAAGTGAATAGAATGTTCAGCCAAAGCTTCGGTTAACATCGGTTAAGAAGTGAATAGAATGCTCGGTTAAGACTTCAGAGCGTCGCCTCCGAATTGCCTAAAAAATTATTTGCACACTGTGGCCATAGTTTTTAAGCTGTCATCTTAACAAAATTGTTCATTATATCGGTGCTCAGAGCCATGACTTAAGAGTTAAGACTTCAATAAGTGTCCCTCCAATTGTTTAATTTTTTAAAAATTGAACACTTAAATTGTTTGCATTTTAAGCTGTCATCTTTACAACATTGTTCATTATGAATAAACAGATGATAACACTGTAGAAATTTACAGTGATATTTACGAAATATTTATGAAATATTTGGGCTATATTATATCTCCTTCCCCCCACCAAAACTTTGGAAGGACATCCCTTCTGCCCCCCTGCGTCTTCGCCCATGCCTTCAGTGTATCCTCACGGTTTGTCCAATGCTTCGGATGAAAGTGACATTACTTTGCCATGCATACGCCATCGCATTAAATCAACACCTATCACAATAATTATATCACCTTTCATTTAGCAATAAATAGACGATAATTATAGCGATGTGTGAATATTGACGTCGCAAATTAATTCGAACAGAAAGACTTAATGGGCCATGCGAGACGCGAGAGAAGTGAGCATGCACAAATTGCGTGTATAGTTTACGACTCCCACGGCCAAATACTTTTCAGTTTCTGTTAGAAAATGACAGTTTGAACAAGGCATCTCCTGTCAACATCCGAAAAAGAAGACTAATAGGCAATTACTTCTTTTTGGGACAGCCGCCAAGTGTATTCTACATCATAATAATGTCTCCTTTGAAAGCAATGCTTTAGAACCCGAGAGATAAAGATATCTGACATTTGAAAATCATATTCAATTCGAAATTAGTCTATATGCATGGGCCTACATAGATCTTTAGCCTACAGAGTCGCAAATCTTTGTTAATCTGCAGTTGTTTTCAGAAACCCAACAAATAAGAATGTAGCGACGTATGACTACGCTACAGGTTTCTGGTCGATAATATTATTTAATTTTTGATCGGTTTCAGAGATCTGATATATATATATGGTTTTATTTCGGTGCTTCGTGTGACCTAGATTTTAATGTTGATGCGTGTTTGACACGGGTCACCGCGACCGCCTGTCTAGGCAGCAGCCGCTGCTGTGTCATCAATTGGTATATTTTCCCACGATAAGGCAATCGATGCCTCGGCCGTCTTCAAAGAGCGTGCCGCTTGCAGTCGATGAGGGTAATTCATCTTTCGCACGCTTCTCTGCGGTGGTCCGACGGATCGAGTGAGCAAGCAATACAGTCAGACAGACAAAGAGACGCACTGAAGAGGACGTATTGGCCTGTGTATGTGTTAATAGCTCTCTGCTTCATCAGGTTGAATTAGTGCATTTGAGGTTACGTGATCTCACGTCTGAGGGCGCTTTTCAGAAAGAGAGATAGAAGGGAAAAGACAGTGAGCTACAGACCGACGACAGACATACACGGAAGGCCGCAGCTGGCAGCTAATTCTTGCCGCCTGGAAACAGCTGGGTTGCTGCTGGGTTTGCGCGCGCGGCTCGCTTGCTGGTCATGCGCAGAAAGGGGGACGCTCTCAGAGTCAGGCAGCTATAAAAGCGAGAGCGGGCCGCTAGCAAGCAGTTCAGTAGAATTAAGTTGAGAGCAGCGCACCGTTGAGAGGCAGAGTTGCGGACGGAATCTCAAGGCAATTGGATGTATTGCGGCTTTTGGTAGTCTTAGGCTCGATCGAGTTGGTGAAGCGTGGCCAGGATACAGCGCCAGCTTACACTAGTCTTCTGCGTCGTTGCGTATACACAAATTCTGTCGGCGATTCATTCTCTCTCGACATGGAGTCGATTAAATAAAAGAGTTTGTTTGTTGCGAGAAACGAATCAGCGTTGTTGCGAGTTTTGCCTTCGCTTTCGCATTGGATCTACTCCTGGATTAATCGGTCAAGGCCTCTCTTCGCCCTGTCACACGGAGTGATTTATCGTGGGCTTCGAATCGTCAGCGCTCTGCTCTCGTTCTTCGGAATTGTGTTGCGAAGCGGTTGTTCGTATGTTTGCCTAAGGGCGTCTTTCTCAAACGGCCTGGATACATAGCCGAAATTGTTGTTCATTGCGTGAGATCAGCGACGGATTTAGCTGATCTTTTCGGGCGTTTCAAACTCGACGCCTTTCTGTGTGTTTCGTCGCATCTCTTGGATATCGTCTTCGTCGCTGTTCTTCGCACACGATCGGCTTTGTCCCTTGTCTTCGGACATAAGGTACGCTTTATTGGGGAATTAATACGATCGGTTCTTAAGATATTTTGGGCTGAACTGAAATTGGCTGTGGGACTTGAGAGTCAATTGGGATTTAATTTAGGCATACTCCGGTTGATAGGTGTTTGCATTGAATTGTTGCATTTGATTTTCATTGAATGTCTTTACCAAGGATAGGAACTGATAATTGAACTTACTGACTTTTATGTTTGATTGCCTTGAACATAATTGATGTCAATTGAAGATTCAAGTGATTGTGAATAATAAGAAATATTAATTAAACTTCTGACTTTGATCATTGATGGCATTGAATGCAACTGACGTTGAATGAATACTTGATTGATTGTGAGCTATAAATATAGAAGTCATTTCTATAGCGCTATGGAGGAGTCTAGGCCAGTCACTCCGGCTCAGCCCTCGAGGCCGCCTTCCTCGATGGAGATATTGCTCGAAGCAATACAGACTAATGCTAAGTCGACTCATGAAGCAATACAAACTAATGCTAAGAGTACTCATGAGGCGATGTCTTTTATGCAGTCGTCAATTGAAACTAATGCTAGGGACACGCAAGAGGCGATTTCCACGGTAGAATTCAATGTCTTGGCGGTGCAATCAAATGTAAGAGAGGAAATCTCTTCTGTAAAATCTTATGTCAGAGATACGCAGGATGTAATCACCTCAGAGCAATTAAATGTCAGGGAAGCGCTGACGGAAGTTGTATCACGATTGGAAAGGCTAGAGGCATCGCCGGTACCCAAGCCTGCTGTGGATTTGAACCCTGGTTACCTCACCGCTATTACCACTGCGGACGCGCCATACCACTCGACCATCGGCCTGGAAGAAACTTTGGGTGCTAGGTCTAAAGATTTCGCACACCCTGGTATATTGCGAAGAAGTGATAGATTGGCTAGTAGGCCGCCAATTTCATATAGGGATTTCGGCAGTCGAAATAACTGGCCACCTTTCCATCGTTGGGATTCGAACCCAGAAGTCACCTCCTCCTGTCCTCCCTCTATCTCTAGAGCTCGTCCACAGCAGCACGCGGTCCCATCGAGCGAGGATCCGGAAGTGGCGACTCCGGGGAGGTCGATAGGGGCGGGCGTTACAAGAATGCATTTAAAAACGTAAAGTGGATCTATAAACTTGAAAATCCAAAAAGGAAAATGACAATTAAATATAGCCTATATCTTATTTTCATAAATAATAATTATTTGAATAATAAAGTACACGAAATATTATCGCCAGATAGTCATTATAGTCATAATAATAGTCAGATAGTCATAACAGTCATAATAATAGTCAGATAGTCATAATAATAGTCAGATAGTCATAATAATATTCAGATAGTCATAATAGCCATAATAATGGTCAGATAGTTATAATCATAGTTAATTAAATTTGGCAAGCTTACAAATTGCATTTGCTGGTCACTTACATGGACACCAGTTGAATTGTTTTTATTAATGACATTTCCAAAGCACGTCATCACCGAAAAAATTATCATGCCAATTTTGATAGTTCGTTTCGTACACTTTGTTTCTTACACCATAAAACCGTTTTCGTCTACAAAGCTTTATATTCCGAAGGTTGCTCTGCTAAGTAGTAATCAAGAATGACAACTCGACGCTCATAGCATCCCATTCGCAGGCATACTCGTATAGTCCAGAAAATATAGGCATGTATATTGTATACACCCGAGGCGATAGATGAGCTTTTGCGAGCTACGCTTAATAACGACAAGTACGGCGCGCCACTCTACATGTACGTCCGACTGGATGTCTTATGAAACTAATTAAGATGCGGTAACGTAATGCTACGACATGTATGTCATGGAACTCTGGCATTATGCATCAGCCAGTATTACGCGGAAAGGACGAAGTTGAATCTCCACTGAGGAAGTTACTCAGGCAGACACTACTGATCTGCAGTGTCTTATGGGAGTTTGATGTAATGCTCGCGTATGGACTATGGAAGGAAGCTAGTATCGAATATAGCTGTATTGGAATATAATCTATTGTCATTATCATCATGTTTTAAAATAAATCATGTAGATTATGTACGACCTACTTGATATCTGATGATACACTGTTATGATGCGGCAACATGTCTCGGTTTCTCTGTCCATGTCTTTATGCCTCTGTCCCTGTCTGTTTGTCTCTCTGTCTATGTCTTTATGCTTCTGTCTCTGTTTGTCTCTCTGTCTGTGATTCTATGTCTTTGCCTCGGTCTGTTTGCCTCTCTGTCTATTTGCTTCTTTCACTTTCTTCAAGAACAAGTGGTGTGCTGTACATGTCGAGATTCAGCTCCTCAAGATATGATGTTGAGTTCGCTTCAGTGTTAATACATGGTGATAATGACAATTTATAGCCTATTCTATTACAGCTATATTATTCGATATCACCTTTCTTGCATAGTTCATCTACGACCATTACAACAAACTCCTAATTATGTTCTACTAGGGGAGTATAAGATACTATAAGTTATGACCTATTATAAGTAGGATACTATGTAGGTAGGATACTGCAAGACCCTTGTTGTCTCGCACTGGGATTAAGGAAGCAAGCACCAGTCATTTTTCATGGGATCTTGCACCAGCAATGCACGAATCCCAAAGTCGTGGACATGTGATCCTTTACACCATTACTGGAATCATCTCATTCTCCGGTTTGTGCCAGTTACAACTTGCGCTGCTTGAAGAGAGGGAAAGAGACAAACAGACAGACAGACAGACAGAGACAGAGGCATAAATACATAGACAGAGAAATCGAAACAAAAGAGACAGAAACAAAGAGAGAGAGAGAAAGACAGAGCCAGAATAAAAGGGACTCTCCCAGGCTGTAACCGAGTCGCACAGGCAACCGTATCGCATCACTTTCCGTGCAGTGGAATAGAAAAAATACCTTACGTTACATCATACAAAACATGCTACGTTTTTAGCCTACAATCAGATTACATCATATCTCGTGGCATTACAGTTCATTAGAAAACTCTGATTTCATGTCTATAGTGCGGGTGAGTCCTCTCCCAAGTCTAAGTGAGCACTACAATTAATTCGAATCGAACGAATCAGTGAATCTCAATCGTCCAAATTCGACTCCTTTGTCAGCCAATCAATCGACCATAAACCTCGTCGGGCGCCATATAAACCAAGGCACCGGTCACGGACGGCTGCTTCGTCCCCAGCGCTGCAGCCATGGGTGGAGACGGTGATGAAGGTGGTGGGCGAAACATCCGCTGATGGCTCGTCGTCGACTACTCCGAATAATCGATTATATCGAGTAGCGACTACCATCCTCTCTTCGCTGTTCGGGATCAATGATCAAGAAAGGCGTCTTTTCGAATATTACGGTCCCCCGATTGGCGTTCGCTCGGTTACTGCGATGGGCGAGAAGCGGTTCCAGTGGAAGCGGTTCCAGTGGAAGCGGTTCCAGTGGAAGCGTTTCCAGCATGGAAGTGGAAACGGCGATGGTTGCAATAACATCAACAACCATCATCCAGTCCACAGTCGATTATCGATATTAGAAACGACGGCGAGCGTCCATTTAGTGGCGGCATGGCGTAAAGAAATAACGTGCTCTCAAATTGGAGGCGCGGTTGTCGGCGGCTGCTTTATCCTCTCTGCGGACGGTAAAGCCTGGCGGACAATGGAGCAGGGAATGGTG
The DNA here is from genome assembly GCA_949752735.1 of Lumbricus terrestris. NCBI lineage: Eukaryota > Metazoa > Annelida > Clitellata > Crassiclitellata > Lumbricidae > Lumbricus > Lumbricus terrestris. The sequence continues at coordinate 63,099,828 of OX457039.1, forward strand.
GAGAATGGAGCAGGGAATGGCGGAGAATGCTGGTCGTCTGTGGACGCACTGGTTCTGGATGCCGGCTGCACGCATTTAGAAGGCGGTCCCTAGGCGCGGAATTGCATGGCGGAGGGGTCTGCTTTGTTCCGTGAGAGCGCTGCTTCATGCGAAATGGGGAAAAGTGATGTAGGGTTATTGTTTTCGAGTCAATAGATTTTTAAATGACTCGAGAGAAAGAGAGATCGTTGGATCGATGAACGATCGCGTAACATTTGTCTCGTATATACCGCTAATTGAAAAGTGCACAACTGCAGGCCACACTAATGTATAGATATAATCAAAGGTGCTACCCTCTCTCCGCATGTGCATGTATACATTCTATACTAGTCTAGTTTTTTTAAACCCACAGTTAGGCTATTTGTCGAATTTCAATGAGCCAACAACACAATGCTCGAACGCTACAGCTCCCTCCTCCGTCCTTCAAAAACCGCTCAATACTCTCTTTTTTCTCATTCGTTTTCAAGCATAATTATGGCTACCTAACTGCAACTTTCCTGGCGACTGACTATCCGCGCCTCAGATTCATATTTCGGTGTCATCTAGCGCATCGCAAATTTATTTAGTTAGAAAACAACAATGTTCTGCACAATTTGCAGTCCCCATGTGCACCGACAGCATCTTGAGTGTTACAGTAGGCCTATACAGTTACTACGCACAAACGAGGCCAGGCAGGATGTACCCGTATTGTCTTCCAATATCACTTAATATCAAATAAATACTCATCGAAGAGCCAAGCAGTTAGAAATCCGACTGATCAATAAAACTAATAAATCCCAATTCGATATTTCAAATACAATTTGCCAGAGACGCATAATTATCGTCTTACAAGATGACAGAATAGTTTTTCAAAAACCATTTTAAGATAAATTATTATTCATTTTTGGCTCTCTAAAGGGCAGACTACACTTAAGTTAAGTAAATCAAATGGATTGTGTATAAGCGAAACTGTAACTTTATAGCATAGATTTCTTGTTTGTTATTCACAGAATCGTTTGATAGTATTACCCAACGAGACACTAGCGTCAGAATTACTCTCAAGACTCGAGTCCTTTACGATCTTAATGCTGGTAAATTCACCATTAGCCGCAACACAATAGGCTACAATGGTCATGTATCATGATCGGATGTTAGTCCGTTGTCTTTGGGAAAAGAGGGTAAAACATGACATGTTGAGTGCTTTATTTCAGGCAGAGATGTCCAGCTCATAGTTGCATGAAATAATTTGGCAAGAAAACATTGGAGTTAGGAGCACAGAAGCGTAACTCTGACCTAAGGAAGCTCAAAAACAGAGCAATAATTGAGTGTCAATCGTCAACAAGGATGGTTGTTTATTTGCAGCATGCAGAAGCAGAATAAATTGCTGGCCCTCTCCGTTGATCTCGATCTCGTTCGCATATGAAAAATTAGAAGATGATCATTTATTTCATTTTGTCAGATGTCTTCCATTTTGAAATGTAGGCCTAATTATATATTTGTCGTGCTGCAGGTCCCTTCTCACCGTAGTCTGTCAATGACAATAGCTGATAGAGAACAGAATTACCTGCTTGTCATCAGTAGGGATAGATTGATGGATTGATACAGAGATACAGAAAGAGATAGATAGGAGAATAGATACAGAGATGGATAGAAGGATGGGTGGATGGATGAATGAATGGATAGATGGATGGTTGGATGGATGGATGGACAGGTGGATGGATGGATGAATGGTTGGAGGGCGGGCAGGTAGGCAGACATACAGACAGGCAGACGGACTGGTGGATAAAATCGTTTGCAGAAGCATAGGCTTACAGGAATCAAGATGGCTTAGGACAAGAGAGAACGTTACTTATAGAGACCAAAACAGAAGAACACCGCAGAGGATAGCTAGATAAGAGTACTGATATATAGATAGACAAGGTGGGATACCTTATAAGCGGACGATGTTATGACGAAACACATTGACGAAAATGATGACCAGGAAATGTCAATACAATCTGAATTGATAAAAGATTTGGGTGAAAAGTGTCTGGATTTGATCAGCTAATCAATCAGTCGATCATATAGATTTACATAGCGCCCTTCAAGAACTCAGATCGCTAATCAGAGTCTATAGAACTGACCTGAGGAACTCTTTATAGCCCATACATGTAGATCCAAACGGGAAGTAAAGGAGTGCCAGATTATGATGACATAAAATAGAGTTCTCTCGATTGCCATATATGGCCTTTCTTTGTATGTCTCTGTTTGTCTTTATCTGTCTCTCCCTTTCATTCAATCACTCAGTGTGTCTCGGGATGTCTTCATAGCAGCAGAAGGGTGTAGGCAGAACTTGAATGGGTGAATGTGAGCGGAAAAATCATATTGGCCGAAAGTTAGCGAGAGGATCGTGTTGCATTGTACTGGATCTATAAAATTGTAGATAGTCCCTCATAGTATACACTCCAAGCAGAGGTTCTCCCAGTGCGAATAACCAAAAGAAAAATAGTTTTTAAACAGCAGATAGATGTGTTTGGGATACCAGTTAATAACAAGAAACGTGTCAATAGAGAGAGCTGGAGGCAAAGTGAAGGACTTTTCAGGTCAAAATGAAGTACATAGAGCGTTAGCAGAGTCTGAGCGATCGTCTGGCATTGGCGGGGGGGGGGTTGAGCCTTCAGGGACACCGAATGGTCGTAATATTCGGTGATGTACCGAATCATCATTGATTGCTGGCTTAATCGAAACGGCACATTAAGTATATTGGTGGCATGGTCTGTATCAGATTGGCCAACGATGAGTCTGTTCTGTTTACCATCAGCAGAGACGAGACAGAGGCAGCAAGTGACAGACGAACCCAACTCGCGAATGGAGTGAGAGGGTCGGGCACAACAGGCAGATGTGGGAAGACAGGCAGAAAGACGTGGAGAGGGATAAGTGAGGGAGTGGAATGGACGAGTCGAGGTGGGAAGTCAAAGGGAATGGAGATGGAGTGAGCTGGGAAGAAGCAGAGATGCAGGAAGCGAAGCAAGAGTCGAATTCTCTGACTGAGGCGGAAAGTGATGGAGAGAGGGAGTGGCGGAGAAGGACAACGAAGGAAGAAGACTGAATTGTGGGATACATGGGGAGAAATTATGGAGAGGACGATAAAAGGGAGATAGTCAAGAAGAGACATGTCGATCGAACAAGAAATAAAAGAGAGAAGACATTATAGAGACAAGAGCACGGTTAATTAGATTGCATGGGAGTGTGTGTTTGTGTTTGCGCGCGCGTGTGTGTGTGAGAGAGAGAGAGAGACTGATGGAGGTAGAGAAAGAGGGGTGGGGAGTAGGAAGCTGGAAGAAGGAAGGGAGGGAGAGAGGAAGAGAAGGTTGGGAAGTGAGGGACAGACGGATGGAGCGAGGGAGTGAAGTAGGGGAGAGACACAAAGAAAGATAGAGACAGACAGATATAGAGAGGACAGAGGCAGACACACAATGATGGATAGACACTTATGCATACAGTCAAATTGACAGACAGACAGACAGACAGACAGACAGACAAAAAGAAAAACAGTCAAGGTGCAGGTATGGTAGGTCGAACATTAAGAAAGTAGGTAGTTCGGTCGGTAGATAGGGAGGTAGGTAGGTACATGCGGGTAGGTAGGTAGGGCAGGTAGGTAGGTAAGTAGGTTGGCAGATAGGTAGATAGGTTGGTAGGTAGGTAGGTATGTAGGTAGGTAGGTACTAGGTAGGTAGGTAGGTAGGTACTAGGTAGGTAGGTAGGTAGGTAGGCAGGCAGGCAGGTAGGTAGGTAGGTAGGTAGGTAGGTTGGTAGGTAGGTAGGTAGGTAGGTAAGTAGGTAGATAGCTATGTAGGTAGGTAAGCAGGCAGGTAGGCATGTACGTAGGTAGGTAGATAGGTAGGTAGGCAAGTATATGTATAGTATACTAGAGACAGAGACGAAGAGAAAAATAGTCGCATGTTTCTGTTTAGAGGAGGGGACAAATATAAAGAAATGAATGTCAAAATGTCAACCATATCGACAAGTTGTGTGTGTCTGTCTGTTTGTGTGTCTGGGTTATACCCCGCAGTCGATCGAGTTGTGGGCTACGATCGACTTGGCTCGTGCGACGATCGACTCGATCGACTTCGTCGACTCGCCGACCTTTCTACGACTCGATCGACTTGGCTCGGCCGACGATCGACTCGATCGACTTCGTCGACTCGCCGACCTTTCTACGACTCGATCGACTTGGCTCGGCCGACGATCGACTCGATCGACTTCGCGTCGACTTGACCTAGTTTTGTCTCTTGCTCACCATCTTTAGTTACATGATCTTAAAATGAAATTATACGATAGCATACTAATAGTAGATCTGTATCTGTGTCATAAATCTGTGTGACGTAACAATAAACCTACTTTCGTATTCTCAGTGAATTTATAGATTTGCACTGTAATCGTAGTGACGTCACAATAGGCCTCGTTTTAGATTATGTTAATGAATCTCAATAAGTATTACGGCAAATCTGTGTAATAATCGAAGTTAGTCACAATAGGCCTAGTTTATTCTCACAAAATGTACTTCTATAGGCCTAATAACAGATCATTATCATAATCGAAGTTAGCCTCAATATTGACTATTTCATTCTCAAAATGAACTTCTTTAATAGTAGGTCTGTATCATGATCTAGGTGACGTCCCAATGGGCGTAGTTTTATATTCTCAAAATGAACGTATAATAGTAGATTTGTATAATAATTAATCAGAGCGATGTTGCATTTAAACAGCCCCAGTTTTGTATTATGAAAATAAAATAATATGACAGCAGATCTGTATCATAATCGAAATGACGCCACAATTATAGACCTAATTTCGTTTTTTCCAGTGAACTTATTTAATAGTAGAATTGTATTATAATAGAAGTGACGTGACTGACGTCATAAAAGGCCCCGTTTTATATTCGCAAAACGAACATATACTGGTAGATCTGTATAATAATCGACGTGACGTCACACTAGACCTTATTTATATTCTCAAAATGCAATTCCATAATAGGTCTGGTAGGCCTACATGTGTATCATAATCAATGTGACGTCACAATTGGCGCTGTTTTTTTAATTCTTGATGTGAACTTAATTATAATATAATAGCAAAATTGCATCATTATCAGAGTGACGTTACAATAGGCATAGGTCTAGTTCTGTATTCTCAACATTAATGAAATAATATGACGGCAGATCTGTGTCCTGATCGAAGTGACGTCATAATAGGCCTAATTTCGTTTTCTCGGTGAACTTATTTAATTGTAGAATTGTATCATAGTCGAGGTGACGTCATAAAAGGTCTCCTTTTATATTCTCAAAATTAACATCTACATGACTTGCATATACAGGCATATAATAGTAGATCTGTATCATGCTCATTCAGGAGCGGATCCAAGGAAGGGGCCAATCCGGCCATGCCCCACCCCATTCACAGATTCGCATATGATTCCCTCCATCAGGTTTCAAGATTAAGCTGTAAATAAACGCAACGGGAACAGGAAGGTTAGAGAGAAAGTAGGCCTAGCACATCACTAAAAAAATCATCAGATTTTAAAAACCGGAGTCGCCACGAGTTTTTAGAAGTTTTTTGGGCGAAAGACTAAAAAACGATTCTTTCGGCGGAAGACCAAGGAAAATTTTTGTCGGTTCAAGACCACAAATTTAGTCCACCCTTCCAAAATTTTTGTATTCGCTCCTGTTACCCTGTATTCGTTCAACTCAAATCGAAAACGCACGTCTATTATAATAGTCAACTTTCACAGTTCCACTAACACGAAATCGACAGCTGCCAAAAGGTTCGTTAGCTGAACTTGTGTGCAAAAACTGTATAGGTCACTTTGAGACTTCAAGAAATAGTAGGCTAAGTAAAATATTTCTAAGTCGGGTCGAGTAGATGAAACAACGATCGACTCGACTTAGCAAGACTCACGATCGACTCGACTTGCAAGTCGACGATTTTTCGATCGACTCGACTTGGCGAAACTCACGATCGACTCGACTTGCAAGTCGATCGAGTCGACGATTTTTCGATCGACTCGACTTGGCAAGACTCACGATCGACTCGACTTGCAAGTCGATCGAGTCGACGATTTCTCGATCGACTCGACTTGGCCGAGTTATGATCGACTCGATCGATCAACTCGATCGACTGCGGGGTATAGTCTGGGTATGTGCGTGAGTGTGTGTGTGTGTTCTTCAGTCTGATGAAATCGGTCAATACGGATCGTCCATATATAAGTCTTGCGATGCATTGCTTTCCCATCCTTCGCGGTCGTAGTTGCCAATGTATACATAATAAATCGAGTTAGAAGAGTCAGTCGCCGTACTTCTTGTTCTGCGACGGTGCCATTCTCGGTGCCAGGTAATTGTCTCAGCAGTTCATTCAGAACATAAATGGCCACCAGAGGAAAGGGCTGCAATAATTTTTATGTGACACAAATCAGAACTTGGATAAATCCAAGACAAATCCCGGTTTTAAAGAATCAGTGAAGAGATCATGAGTTGAAATCGGAGAGGAGAGCGTGTAGATTTTGTTTATGCAGTAGATGTGCGTATAACAGCAATTGCAAATAATATAACTGTACATAATTATGGCCACTAACACAAAAGTAGTCAGATGTTAGATCGTTAGCTATTTTGATACTAAAGGTCATCAACAACATATATAAATTATTATTTATTGCATCCATAAATTTATGAAACGCCTCTCACAGTCAGAGACGCTCGCAATGCGAAAGACAAAAAAAAGTGAAAGTGGGTTCGTTCTGAGACAGAGAAAATATATCGATCAGATAGCACTGAAATTTCTGATGCTCTGTTTTCCTGTTTATACGTACAACTGTTCGATACCATAATGTATCAAATAAGAAATTGCAGGAGATGCTAGTGAGTAAGTGTCAAGAGAACAGCCGGTGTCACGAAATAGAGTATCCCCCGTATTAATTGTATCCCCTCAAATTAAAAAAGTCGAAAAAACCGCTTCCGCGTGTATTTTGTTTTGCGAATTAATTTTCATCTGCTTTGTTTTGAGCAATGACACCAACAGGTATGTTTATTCCTACTGATAATTTGTTTCGCCCTGTTTTAGAGCACTTAAAACATTTAAAACACTTAAGAACACTCAGAGTCACTAAATAAATTCGAGTTGCCTTTATCTGAGCATTGCCTTGGACACTTAAAACAATTAGAGACACTTTAAATTTTGATTGCAGCATAAAAAAATTTATTATGCGCATTTTTCAAAAAAGGGATAGAATGGTTTATCCACCCGGATAGTATAAACCGGTTAATTCCATCCGGTGGATAGATTAATTCATCCCCCCGGATAGCTTTCAGTGGGGATACTCCGTTTCGTGTCACCGGCCAACACCCCTCCGCACTGATTCCTCAGAACATCCGTTCAGCACCCCTCCACTGCAATTTTTAAGAACAGCCGCTCAGCATCCCTCCACTCTGATTCTTCAGAACAGCCGTTCAGCACCCCTCCGCTCTGATTCCTCAGAACAGCCGTTCAGCACCCCTCCACTGCAATTTTTAAGAACAGCCGCTCAGCATCCCTCCACTCTGATTCTTCAGAACAGCTGTTCAGCACCCCTCCGCTCTGATTCCTCAGAACAGCCGTTCAGCACCCCTCCACTGCAATTTTTAAGAACAGCCGCTCAGCATCCCTCCACTCTGATTCTTCAGAACAGCTGTTCAGCACCCCTCCGCTCTGATTCCTCAGAACATCCGTTCAGCACCCCTCCACTGCAATTTTTAAGAACAGCCGCTCAGCATCCCTCCACTCTGATTCTTCAGAACAGCCGTTCAGCACCCCTCCGCTCTGATTCCTCAGAACAGCCGTTCAGCACCCCTCCACTGCAATTTTTAAGAACAGCCGCTCAGCATCCCTCCACTCTGATTCTTCAGAACAGCTGTTCAGCACCCCTCCGCTCTGATTCCTCAGAACAGCCGTTCAGCACCTCTCCGCTGCAATTTTTAAGAACAGCCGTTCAGCACCCCTCCGCTCTGATTCCTCAGAACATCCGCTCAGCATCCCTCCACCCTGATTCTTCAGAACAGCCGTTCAGCACCCCTCCGCTCTGATTCCTCAGAACAGCCGTTCAGCACCCCTCCGCTGCAATTTTTAAGAACAGCCGTTCAGCACCCCTCCGCTCTGATTCCTCAGAACAGCCGTTCAGCACCCCTCCGCTCTGATTCCTCAGAACAGCCGTTCAGCACCCCTCCGTTCTGATTCCTCAGAACAGCCGTTCAGCACCCCTCCACTGCAATTTTTAATAACAGCGGTTCAGCACACCTCCGCTCTGATTCCTCAGAACAGCCGTTTAACACCCCTCCGCTGCAATTTTTAAGAACAGCCGTTCAGCACCCCTCCGCTCTGATTCCTCAGAACAGCCGTTTAACACCCCTCCGCTGCAATTTTTAAGAACAGCCGTTCAGCACCTCTCCGCTCTGATTCCTCAGAACAGCCGTTCAGCACCCCTCCGCTCTGATTCCTCAGAACAGCCGTTCAGCACCCCTCCGCTCTGATTCCTCAGAATAGCCGTTCAGCACCCCTCCGCTCTGATTCCTCAGAACAGCCGTTCAGCACCCCTCCGCTCTGATTCCTCAGAACAGCCGTTCAGCACCCCTCCGCTCTGGTTCATCAGAATAGCCGTTCAGCACCCCTCCGCTCTGATTCCTCAGAACAGCCGTTCAGCACCCCTCCGCTCTGATTCCTCAGAACAGCCGTTCAGCACCCCTCCGCTCTGATTCCTCAGAACAGCCGTTCATCACCCCTCCGCTCTGATTCCTCAGAATAGCCGTTCAGCACCCCTCCGCTCTGATTCCTCAGAACAGCCGTTCAGCACCCCTCCGCTCTGATTCCTCAGAACAGCCGTTTAACACCCCTCCGCTGCAATTTTTAAGAACAGCCGTTCAGCACCTCTCCGCTCTGATTCCTCAGAACAGCCGTTCAGCACCCCTCCGCTCTGATTCCTCAGAACAGCCGTTCAGCACCCCTCCGCTCTGATTCCTCAGAACAGCCGTTCAGCACCCCTCCGCTGCAATTTTTAATAACAGCGGTTCAGCACACCTCCGCTCTGATTCCTCAGAACAGCCGTTTAACACCCCTCCGCTGCAATTTTTAAGAACAGCCGTTCAGCACCCCTCCGCTCTGATTCCTCAGAACAGCCGTTCAGCACCCCTCCGCTCTGATTCCTCAGAACAGCCGTTCAGCACCCCTCCGCTCTGATTCCTCAGAATAGCCGTTCAGCACCCCTCCGCTCTGATTCCTCAGAACAGCCGTTCAGCACCCCTCCGCTCTGATTCCTCAGAACAGCCGTTCAGCACCCCTCCGCTCTGATTCCTCAGAATAGCCGTTCAGCACCCCTCCGCTCTGATTCCTCAGAATAGCCGTTCAGCACCCCTCCGCTCTGATTCCTCAGAACAGCCGTTCAGCACCTCTCCGCTCTGATTCCTCAGAACAGCCGTTCAGCACCCCTCCGCTCTGATTCCTCAGAATAGCCGTTCAGCACCCCTCCGCTCTGATTCCTCAGAACAGCCGTTCAGCACCCCTCCGCTCTGATTCGATCACTGATGACCATGCAGACTTCGAATGACATCAGACGTCATCATCATTGAGTTGAAACGATCGGCCGCGAATCGAGACAAGAAACGCCATTGATCAGCTTTCATTGTCAGCTTAAATGTCAACCGCATTCACTCCATCTCAATTACTGGCTGTGCAGAGAACACGTAGACTACTTTCGGCCGAACACGAGCTGTTCGCCACATTAATTATCGATAATTTGCGATGAAAACATGTTTTCCAATCGACGATTGTAAAGGTTGGCCTCGAACGGTCTGCGCTGTAATTGCCGGCGGTGGAAGAATTTCTACGGAAACGCAAATGCATTAGCAGTCACCAATAGTCTGTCTTTCTGACGGCTGCTGGGCGGGTGAACAACGTATGACCCTTCTGCAAGCATACGTATCAAGCATCTGCTATCAAGTGCACGACTAAAACCCTTCATTGGTTGCAAATACATCCGATCCTCTTCTGAAATGACTAATTGTTTCATTGATAGATTCATTCAAAACATTTAATTGCCCCTGTTAAAAAGACCAACTCACATGTAGGTTACTCCAGCATCGCTATGCATGGCCTATGATTGCAATATGAGAATGTTTAAGAAGCAGGTTAATAATTATTTGCTCAAGGCATCAATCGCGATTCTGGAGGGAGGTCTGTCGTGCGAGATGGAGGAACCCACGATCGAAAAGGTTTGACGCTGTCCATTAGAAGTGTGAGCTCGTGGAACCAAAAGCTCCCCTTGCCGAAGAGCGAAGAGCTCGAAAGACTATAATTCATTCATTCATTCATTTCAGGCATTTATACAGCGCTTCTTCAAGAGTATCTACTCAGAAGCGCTCCCGACCCAACCACGGCTGAAGAGAACAGTCTTAAGAGCAGAGTAGAACGTAGTCTCAAAGGCTCTAGGCATTAGACGTAGTTCCACAGGAAGCCCATTACAGGTTGTAGGGCCAACAACAGAAAAGGCACGGCGCTGCGTAATAGAAGTGCGTGACCGGGGGACAAGAAGCTCATTGTTTAGAAGAGCGGAGAGAGCCATGGCGCTGGACGTTTAGGGTGGAGCAACAAAGCTCCTGCAAATAGACAGCACAGCACAATAATTCGGTAATAATTAATATTTATAATAATTATAATTATAGGCCTACGAGGTCAGAGTCAGGTCGACGAGCTCGGACGAGGATCAGACAAGTAAAATGGACCGTAAACAAGAATCCACCGCCAAACAAGTGTAATAAATCGGTATGAGATGCCAGGAAAACAGAGAGCCAGTGAATGACATCATAATATATGAAGGCAGAGATATATAAAATATGATGTCTTTCACTGGCTTTTTGTTTCCTTGCGCTTCGGAATTGACAAAGCTGGTAGTTGCAACTACGAGTTACCGAATCACTGTGCTGTGAGAAGTTGGGTTTTGGATCGGCAGTGACCCCAAGGTCCCGAACTGTGAGAGAAAAATGAGGAAAATATAGAGACAGCGAGTTAACCTACCATCGTAGAGATGATTATGACCGAGGCTACGCATAATTTTTTTGCGGATCGGATGCTCAAAAGTTTAGGGATTTCTTGGTTTGTTAAATTGTTATCAGATCGCATCGCTAACCTGGACTGTGTCAGATGTCAGTTAACGACGGTTTGTGATGCTGTCTGTAATTTGCTCTCGCTTTGCTGTTATACATGTAGCTTATGTAATATGTATAGGTCATAGGTTATATATGTTTATAGACACATTGAGATTTAGAATCCAGAACTATAAATCAGACATTATCAATGTCTAATCGCCTTATGGTTCAAAATGCTCATACGTTATGCGGCGAATTAAAATCTCTCGGTTTCACTTATTATATATAGAAAATGAATGCTGTTAATGGTTGGAACTTCTTCCTGCACTAATAACATTGCATGGCATGGTCGAATTGCATTTTTGTTGACTTCAGAACATTCGTGCTTCAATACTTCTGTATGTTATGCAGCGCAATATAATGTCAGCTTTAGTTCCACGCATCGATTGGGAAACATGGCACAGTAGGCCTATTCGGAACAATCGAACAATAGTTATTGGCGGCGTCAATAAAACTTGCTTTTGCGGATGGCTTCTCACATGAAATTGGAATTGAAAGCTGTTTATAATGGGTAAATCAAAGCAAGAGTTGCTTTCGCGCCCCGGGACACAAACCCATGAACACATAAATCTTCGCAAAGCGTCGGCTGATCGATCGACTTAATAGGTGAACTCTGCCATTAATGAATGTTCTGGTCCTGAATTTATTATGGCCCTTATAAATATTGTTGTTGTTGCTAGAGTCCGGTTGGAGATCATGAAGCCGAACTGCATGGCGTGGTCGAATTGCGTTTTTGTTGACTTCAGAACATTCGTGCTTCAATACTTTTGTATGCAATGCAGCGCAATATAATGTGAAGTAATACGATCAGACATCGTGCTGCATACATTACATTTATATTCGTTTAATGTGATCTAACATATTGCAATGTAACGACAACGTTTAACGTAATCTAATGCAATGTTGGAACGTAGTCATAATGATAATGTGATTTAGCGTACAGTGTTACAGCAAGCGAATGGTATTGAAACTATGCATGATGATAATGATGATAATGATGATAATGATGATAATGATGATAATGATGATAATGATGACGGTCCGGTCCTGGTGGCCTCTGTCTTGCTGGAAGACTTGATGTGAACTGGTGCAAAACTGTGGCCGTTCGGAAAAATTTCCACTTTTCGCTCCCATCCAGTCCCAGATCCGCTCCTGTAGGGCTACATGTAGCCTAGGTGGAAGGCTGGGGTGGTCGTGGTGGCACACTATCTTGCTGTAAGGTTTCAGGAGAATGGCAATGGTGTGGAAACAATGACATCTCGTCTTTTCACCCCATCCTGTGCTTATGGTGAGCGGGATTCGTCAGCTCATCCACTGGGTGGTCTTGGTGCCCTAAGAATAGGTGCAAGGTGTAAGGTCAATAGCTTCAAAACTGTGGACGTGTATTAGGACAAACGTACATACATCCACACATACATACATACATATATACATACTTACATACATACATACATACATACATACATACATACATACATACATACATACATACATACATACATACATACATACATACATACATACATACATACATACATACATACATACATACATACGCATATATACATACATACTTACATGCATGCCTAAATACATGAATACATAAATACTTACACACATACATAAATACATACAATACGTACATACATGCATAAGCACATACATACATACATACATACATACATACATACATACATACATACATACATACATACATACATACATACATACATACATACATACATACATACATACATACATACATACATACATACATATATACATACATGCATACATACACACGTACATACATACATACATATGTGCATACACACATACATACATATATACATACATGCATACATACACACGTACATACATACATACATATGTGCATACACACATACATGCACACAGACATACATGCATCCATAAATATATACATATGTGCATACATACCTTCATAAATGCATGCAGTACATACATACATGTATATGCATACATACACACACATACATACATGCATACATACATACATACATACATACATATATACATCCATACATGCATACATACATACATACATACATACATACATACATACATACATACATACACACATACATACATACATACATACATACAGACATACATACATACATACATACATACATACATACATACATACATACATACATACACACATGCATACATACATACACCCTCATACATTGTCTTGTGTAGATATAGTTAAATACGTGCGTGCATGTATACACTATACATGTATATTCGATGAATGGTCTATTCGTCTATGTATATCTGGTCTATTCTTTCACGCACATTACATGATCAGGCAGGATGTCGGATTGTCTGCCCCATTTCAAGAGTCTGTGGCATCGACATCCAGAATCATGTAGAGGAGCAATTGCAGCAGCAACGCCATCATCCCAGCAGCAGCAGCAGCAGCAGCAGTAGCCGCATCGAGATTCCGTTGAACCAAAATGATGCCAGCCTTGTTGCTCATCTATTATAGGAGGTCATCGGTCTCGTGTGCGCCGCCGAGTCAAGTGAGTCAGACATGCATGCTCCCATCGAGATGCAGGATGCATGTCACAATATTGTAGTTGTGTCTGTTTACGATGGGAAACAAGTTGATAAGACTGTTCCATTTGCCAACGGAATGCAACTCTGCCACTGGTTGCACGTTGCCAGTGCGAAACCTGGAAAAGGGAGGAGGGCGACAGCCGCGACACGAATCATGTTTGAAATGGCAGTGTCGTCGTTAAACAGCGACAAGCCACCGGAATGCACGGAAAAAGATGAATAATGTCTGGTTTCAATACAGGACCAATTATATTGTGATTGTAATTGTTATTGTAATCGTACATTTATATAGCGCCACTTCAAGAGAACTCCTCAGAGGCGCCCCCGACCTGACACCAAACCGACCTGACACCAAACTACATATACCGTATAAGCAGACATAACTTCAATAATCAATCAAACAATCATAATGTATGTAGCGCCCCTTGAAGGAATCTACTCAGAGGCGCTCCCGGCCGAGATCAAGCGAAAAAACAGTCTTCAACAGTCTGTGAAATTGAGAACAGCTATTGACGACTTTAAAATTAAATTACGGATACACTCGAAAAGTCTTTAGAACTTTCTAGGTAACAGTTGCGAGGTATAAATTGTCTGACGGTTAGTGCGTTGGACTATCAGTAAAACGACACATGCATATAATTCTCTTTTTGATTTCAATTCCTTTTAGACGTCTAGCGTCTGCTATATATATATAGTCAACGTAGCATGCCATTCATACGTGTAAATAGGCCCTATAGCATATTGTACGCCATAACAAAACAACATGGCGTCACATAAAATAAAACAGTTTTGGACATGGATAAAAAAGCAAAAGTATATTTGAAAAACGTATTTACTGGTATTCAAAGGTATATATTATATAATCCGTGCTGTGTGGCAGAAACAACTTTACAGTGCACAGAATCTTTTATAAACATGGTTTTGTCCGGATCGATTATAGAAAACCTCGAGCGAAATCCAATAACATTTTTGACAGACTCCTGGCATATAAGCTTATATAAAATATATATACATATATATATATAATTATTATATACATTATACATACACACAGACGCAAATAAAGATGTCTATCTCACACATGCAAATGCATATTTAGATTTACAAGACCAACGTATGTAGGTTATGTATGAATAAATGTATATATAATTATGCATATACATGTATATGCGTTGAGATTTATGCCAAGTTGGGTATCTAAGCATGTATAGCTGTAGGCTATTCGTCCAACTTGACTGGCAAACCAGATAAGCTGCAGGATATACTATTGCAGCGGATGATCCAATATTCTAAAGCAGATCTCCAGAGGGATATATTCCCATAGTAAAAATGCACAGTCAGACACAGTCTATAGAGTTAAGGGATGTATGCGTGGTAATATAAACCTAAAATATTCAGAGATAAAAAGACGACGTGACATCTGTCTGTCCAGCCCAAAGGTTTCTGCTGTATTGAGTTACACGAAAACGGTTACCGGGGTAGTCCTGCGAGAATGGGAAAGAATCTTGAAATGGCGGTAACGGTAGGGTATATCTTAAACTGTCTAGACATTGCGCGGTAATCCCGCGGTCTATGGCAGAGAAGTTGGTGTAGGCATATCATCACGATGTGATTGCAATAAAGTACATGCCTCTACATTCTTGTTTACTTCCAATTTCTCCTCCGTCAAGCGCATGCTGACGATGAGGCCTTTACAAGACTCTTATTTAGATCTACTTAAATTATTAATAAACAAGAGCTGTTTTCAGCATTCTGCGTATACAAGGTGGACCATAAAATAACCCCATACGGTTTTTTGCCAATATCTCGGCTAGAAGTAAGAATCTAGAAATGATAACAATTATTCGAGATGATACTTAACGAAATCGGTTTTTGTTACCTTTTGCTGCTTTACGTTTTATAATCGTCAAAAAACAGTGGGTGGTCTCACTAAAAGTTATATAACTTTGTTCTGTTTGAAATATTTTGATGAAATCTTGCCACCGTGGAAAGGGCTATAGGCTAAGTCGCTTAATTTTATTAGTTTCAGTAGCCTACATTTGTTAAATTAATGACTAAGTATATTGATACAATCTACCATTGATTAATGATTATACCGATTTAAAAACTCAGTCATTGCCTCATTGATCAATGTCTAAAAAAGCCGTAAAAGATTAGCAATTTAGCAGTTTTTAAAATGACTGGCAGCTTCTATTACCTCGAGGGCACCGCATGGACCTTACTGAATGCAATACGAACCCTTTAACCCCGCTTTAGAATTGCTTTGCCTACAAACTATACAAGAGTAGAATAAGCTGTCAAATTATTACACCGTAGAGAGAAAAGCGGTAACTTCGATGATCGGTGAAAATGATCGATTGCGATTAATCGTCAAAATATTCGTCAAAATAATCTAGAGAACAGTCTGATTATACAAATGCAGGCACCAGCGGCACCTGCTTCGCAAGCAGAAATCCGATTTCGAGACTTATACCGAATTTTATTCTGACTTTGACAATAATATTATTATAGTCTATGGAGTTTGACGTCTCCGAATTCTGTACGTTCAGACTCATAGATTCCAGTGTGACTTTATGGTTATGCAGCTTCACTTTAATCTGTTTGTGGGGTGCGGTGGTGTAGTGGATATGCTCGTTGCCTCGCAGCCGGAGGGTTGCAGGTTCGAATCCACGTCAAGCCGCTTCATATGGACCTTTGGCAATTAAGTCCCTCATTCGCAATTGCTCAGCGCTTCGGCGTGAAACTCCGATTCAGTGTCCGCGCTGCAGTCGGGAGCGCTTCCGAATAGAAACTTTGAACGGACGCTATAACAAGCGCACATACATACACGCTATATTTAATGGCAGTTATGTGACGTTATGCCACAATGTGTGCCATTCTGTATGACCGCTCATGTATTTCTCTACGAAGCCTATTCATCTTTCTCGCGTAATACCCTTTGCCTATAGCTCTAAATGACATCATTTTTTGGGCCGTTATCATTTTCCCTTTCCATATAACCATGGCGACATATTGCAGAGCACTGTGTCGCCACAAATTCTCTCTTTGCTCCCAGCTGCAATTCATTCTGACGTCACCAGCATCCGGTACCCACCGCATCACTACAGCAGCTGCAGCAGCTGCAGCAGCAATATCGCCAGCTGTTGTTGTCACTCAGCAGCCCGGTTGCTGTGCATGGCGCTGCATGCGTGTCAGCAAAGCAAAGCACAGCTATATTATTATTGCTTCCAGGACAGAAATGCCAAGCTGACGCCATTGTGGTCTTCAATCAATTGAGCTCTGGTCCTAAGATCTACTGGACGAAACACATTTTTGCTAAGCTCGTCTGCGTCCACAAAAGGCTCCGATTGCAAAGAAAATGTTCCCAGTATATCGTGATCTGCCGGAAGTGCTAAGTTCCGTGGTGCCGTCTTTGTCAGCTGCTTGTCTGGTCTTCCCAAAGATCTTTCCAGTCAATCCTAGTATCGTCTTCCGGCATCGAGAGAAACTCCACGTTGTCTCGACTTAGGTCGTTAACGGTCCGAAAATAACTATACGCGTTTTTTGTTTCTTCAGGCAAATTTGAATAAAATAACAATGCTGAGAAACGCATCAACGATAGTGAGTTAAGAAACACAACTTCAAACACCTGCAATCAGATTCGGTTAACTATAGCCGCATTTGATAGGCTAGTGGTTAATCAGTGTTTGACCTGGTCCCTCTGCTTCGGGAAGGGGGGGATTCAAGTAGGTTTCTGGGGTAGCATGATGACCGTTCGGGCGAACGTCAACCCATGTCCCGAGGCGATCTGCGACGACACCTGTTGTCCAGTCATTTTTTCAGAGAACCCTTTTAACCTTGAAATAGTAAATTCTGATCTTCAAAATCTGATGACCTTTATTTAGTTTAACTGTCTTTTCTTTTGTTGCTTTATTCTATAAGTGTGTATAACACTTTCATTAGATAATAGAAAATGTTACCGTGGTATCGCGGTTTATTAAAACTTTTCGTGTTTTTTGCAGGTTTAATCCTTCACCCGTTTGCCCCGAGTATATTCGCTGGAAACGGGCTTAAAATTTAAAAATGAACCGGTAAAGGGTTAATGCAATACAGATGAAGAAAAACAGCCCTGAAATTTTCCAGGGAATGCCATTCTTGGTGGGGGGAACTTCCCCGAAGATGTCTAGATATAAAGCATTGGTGGTCAACATCCTCTCGAAATCTCCCGATGTTTTTTTGTTTTACCGTCAGTTTATCCAACACACTTCTCACCAAATCCATCTCTTTTAGCCCCGTGCACAATGCACATTCCTCTCGTCTCCTCCATTTCTATCAGTCAATCTCCAATCAGTGAACCTCTGTCTGTTTGAATTGCACGTAAGTAAGTATGCGAGAGCATAGACCACTTCATGACCTCACTTTGTCTTCCTCCACGAGTCTCGTATAAATTCAGCCATTGCGCGTCAAAAGGTTATGGTGCTCTATTATAGTTCACAAATTATGGTTTGCTATTATCACGACCCTCGGGCCATGACCGAATCACTCATCTGACAGAATTAGCTTGATGCGTAAAACTTTTATCACTAGGATGATATGATAATATTATTATTAAGGTTTGATCAAGATGAAAGTTCTGACTGCTTTGATTAGTCTAAGAGGCTATGTCGTTTGCACACCAAGGTGAGGTCATGAATTGGTCTATGCTGTCGCATACTTACTCACACACTCTGATCCTATGGTAACTCGACCCGGGCCACCACGGTCTACTCTCACGGACAACCCTTCTATAACGCAACGCAGCGCTCGTGAATAAGCTGGTGCCCTGCGCTTGGCTTTCGAGTGGCACTTTAGAAATTTCGAGTTTACGATTACGACACATAAGTCGAAACAAAGCTAAATGATGAAATCTTCACTTTTATAGGCCTAAGTCTGTTATTGCCTGCTGCCTGTCTTTATCTTTCAACCCTCATGGAGTTTGAGTCGCCAAGGGTCATTCAAATTAGTGGCAAGCAATCCATTAGCGTTCAATTATGCGTTGAACAATCATTATTATTGCTAAGATAGGAAACGCAGCTTGTGCAATTTTTTAAAACAAGTCTATTTCGATCGAGCTTGGCTGGGCCGCCTTATCTGACACAGGCGCTATAAAATGCTCTGAATGCATGCAATAATGAATTATTGCAGAGCTGATAAGTGTTGCTGCTATGTTTATGGCCGTGTTTTTGCGGCGTTTTAAGTAGCTGTTACTCGTATACTTCTTTATTTCCAGCTTCTCTTCACAGCGGGGTTCTTCAGCTAAGTGCCTGGTAAGTTGATATAATCAATAAACAAGCACACTCAGCCAATTATATTCACACAGTAGGAGGTCTGCTGCTGCTATTGGTGCAGTGGAACCCTAGATCGTCAGGAATGCGCCCTGCTGCCATTAGGTATAATGCAATGTATCCGACAGTCATTGGAATGGCATCGAATAAGTAGCGCGCTATATGAAAGGCGCTTCACAAATGTCAATCGTAAAAACGCTTTACTTGGCTCTCGTCACTCCTCGTCGTCGGAGCAGTTAAGACCAGAACTTGTAATTGTAGTCGTAATCATAAACTACAAATCGCTACTCAATAGCTGTAGACGCAGAACATAAGCTCGTTGATGAGCGCTGCGGCTAGTCAAAGAGGTTGTCGAGAGATTTCAGTGGACGTCTGAATATAAAACTAATAAGATAGTTTAGACCTGGACTCGGACTTTGAACCTTGTCGACGTGGCTTTGTGAATGTACTGTGAGCCTCTATATCTAAAGAGTCATGAATGAAAGATAATAATATTTATGTTAGTTTGGTTTTACATGCGAGAGAGCACCTGCGATTAAATCTGTCAGTTATTCGAGCATAGATCTAATAATAGGATGTGTCAATCGTAAAAAGATGATGTGTTTACAGGGTCAGACGTCTCGCTCCCAATGAAACTCATCTGTAGCTGTAGACGACTGCTTCGCAATGTTAGAGGGCATTATACAAAATGTTTTATTATAACATTTGATTAATGCATAACACGCGGTTAATAATATTAATCATTGGTTGATTCATATCGAACAATATTGTTTGCATACAGCGTCCCCTCATTGGAATCACTCGGAAGCGCATCCAAATCCAGCAAAGAAAGAAAGAACAGTAGCCTATTTAGATAAGAAAATAGCATGAAAGAGGAGGTCCTTGGATTGGAAAGAAGAAAATCTCCAGAGGAGTGCACTCGAAGTCTAGGGTCCACCACTGAGAAAACACGGTTCTGCTTATAGTGGGGGCACGGGCAAAAGAGACAATTAAGAGGGCGACCATGTTGAGACGAACGGATGGATTTAGAGTCCATAATAGCATTAATGTAACCTACATAGCCTAATCAATAATAATGATTTAGTTATGACGAACAGCCTATCTGCTAATGAATGTGTCCGACGAATTACCTGATCATTATTATCTGTATTATCTGAGTGTATTTACCTTGGCTGCAGTAGATGAGTATGGTTCATCAAAAAGAGCCCACACCCTCGGTTTCACCTTCTCCCAACAGGTGAGGCTTCCGCTCTGCAAGGCTTCCTCCAGACCGAACTTCTTCATGATGTCCTCCTCCGTCGGCTTGTCTGTGTCAAGGTCAAGGCGGTCGAGTATCTGGAGGGTCTCCTGGGTGTCTCGGTGGGTCGTGTAGGTCATCCAGCAGCACGGCTCCACCTGGTTCGCATCCAGACCCCAGAACTCCAGCTCCTCCTCGAACAGCGGACCGCAGACATCGACCGGGTAGTGGAGCTTCCCCGTACGGTAGTAGTTGAGTATCTGGGCGAAGACGCCGGGGTGTCGGTCGAAGAAGTATTCGTTAAGGACGGGGTCGTAGTTGGCCAGCGCCTCCGTCAGTCGAGACAGACGGGTGGCTGGGATCTTCTTCAGCGTCGCCTTGTACGTTTCGTGACGAATCCCACCGACGTTCAAGATTACACGGTTCTCCGCGTCAGACATTCTGCTCTTCGTAACATTTCCTACAGCAGCCAATAAAACGAAATTTATTAACGGAAATAATTATCTGTGCGGAACGGAACGGTAATATGTCCTGAAATAATAGAGTATTACATGGGAACGCCATTTTGCTTGTCAAGGCGCCCTAGTAACGGCATGCGCTGTGTTACGGTGACATCGAAATTGTCGTCGCTAGTATTATTAGTATTATTTTACCCGAGGTATCAATGATCATTATTATCAACGATTATTATCATCATCATCATCATCATCATCATCATCATCATCGTCGTCGTCGTCGTCGTCGTCGTCATCATCATCATTATCTTCATCTTTATTATTATTATCGTTATTATTATTATTATCGTTATTATTATTAATAATAATAGTATCATTATTATCATTTTTTTTGCCCGAGGTATTTAGGATCGCTTCGCGTCGTGGCGTCTGTCGTCTTTCACTGACTGCAAAGTAGTCAAAGACAAGCACAAAGATGCTCAAGGTTATGGTGTTCATTATGCTGGTCTTTCGATGACCGGACATTTCTGCTCACAAGTGTCGGAGCTTGAGCAACAACTTGCCGTCTTCATAATATCCCAATCTGGATTCCAAATCCCTGGTTCGTTGGTCGCCCGTGCAGCTACCGGCGAATCAGACAAACAGACATAATGCAAATGTAATGGCAGGCATTAATGCCAGTGCTGTACGAAATCCAAGTCACACTAAACACCGGCGAGACTGCATGGTCAATTTCGACAGGTCAGGCACGCTGACTGGCGCCAATCACCCCGACAATATTTGCCGACCGTGAGTGGAGTTCTGTTATTTTCTGACGCTATTTCAGAGAGAGGGATTACTGCTAAGACATACACACACGCAGATTTTGACTGCGAAAAGCTAGACCAGAAAGGCAATAAAAGCTCCGAGAATCCTGACAAATCTAAAATAGGAAAACATGTGATCAGCTGTTCATTTCCTCTTCGCTTCGTGTCATGGCTGTCGCATTTTGTTAGTTTATATCATGAACTCAATTCGGTCTTGATAATAAAACTGGTTTTTGTTGGAGACATGTTGCAAGTTTATGACATCCAATAATTTCATTCAGATCTGAAGGGAAAGCTGTTCTCGCACTTGGATTGGCTCTGTTTCTTGGGTTTGGCATTTTCTATCTCTACAGATAAACACTTGTCATGGTTAGTTTTGCCACAGTCTGCAGGCTACTTTTAACACGTTGTGGCCTGGGAGGCGTGACTGGACTGTAATAACATCTCAATCGCGTTTAAGCGTGGCTATTCTAAACGTTCCACTTGAGTGTATAAATCCACTTTTCCAGGTCCTTCTATTCAATCCCTTGTTTGCATGCAGTTATCTGTTTCGGACAATTGCGCATTTACAGGAAGGATTATTCCAGCAGGCGCCTGAGTCAGTAGCCTATATACACCATGCAGGAGATACAAGATAGGCTGCGGCCGAGTCCTATACTTTCGTCGCACGGCATATAGCGCGAGACTAAAACATCCCTAAGGGTTGATGAACGTAATGATTGCTTATGTAACGCCTTACTCAGACAAATTCAAATGCCAAGTCTATTATCTTTGAACCAATAAATTCGATTTAATTCAGAGATTAAGTAAATAGATTCCTGCGGGGTTTTTTGCAGAAGAATCTAGAGGAGAACTATGGAGAATTCGATCAAGTCCATTTGCACATTTCGTCAGCATTGAAGTCAGGACACGCCAAACGACTGAGAATGACTGTGGAGGCTTGCAGGCAGACACGCGATTGACTCGTTATCTAAATGAGTCTCATCATTAGCCAGATAAATCAAGAAAAGCAATAAACCTGTAATAGACTTATTATAGGTCTACATGGAACAGATGAAGATAAAAAAAAATGGAATCGTTCGCTACATTTTCGCATCTGACATTCATCATGAACCATTACATGCATTATAATCAGTGGCCAAGTATATAGGACTATAGTCTATACATGTATATGTATATATAGGTCTATATACATAGGTAGATGCATAGCGCATAGATAGACCTATATAGACTAAGAAAAGCAATATAAATTTGTTTATAATGTTTCCACTAATAACAAACATTATAACAGCTATAGGCCTAAATAAGGAGTCGACTCCATGATAGCCTGTGATTATGCATGAGCTTAATAAGAACATGTAATTACATGACTTGTAATATTATATATAACTTACACTACAATATGTAATATATTTCGGCCATAATTATATATTATATGATTAAAAATATTATATATATAGGCCTATACTCGATCATATATATATAGACCAATATTTCAGTATTAAATAGTTTATATCAGCCCTATATTTCCGAATGCAGAGGCTATTATGTTTTGTATGCGATGACATATCAGTGAGCGTCCTGCGCATTGTACATCACTTCTATATTGCCAATAAACAAAGCGCAAGTTAACGATCGATAGAGCGATCGATCTCCTTTATGTTGCGCTATTTTCAGGCTATCAGATGCGACCGATTCAAGAAGGAGGTCGCCGCCATTTTCAGCTGCAGCAGAAGAGGAGCAGGCAGGCAGACTATACAGGCCAGCTGCAGTTTAGCCGATGGTTTGACGACCGAGACCTGACGGCTATAATGGGCTTTATGGGTTGCCAATGATTGCCAATTTCAACCACATTGACATGGAAACACACAGAGTCATCCAAATTTGTCTCGTATATCACATGCGTATTACACCCTATACCATGCAAAGTCATGTATAAATATGCGAAATATTCATGGGTGACGAAGTCGTATATGGGATATAGTTACACGTAATATATGCATTATGTACATCTATCAATCTAGGCAATGTGCATATAAGTAGAATTGTGTAGCGAAGAAATGCCTGTATGTTTACGCTTATAAATAATAGGCACATGCAACGAACATACCAATGATTCATAACATAGCCTATATGTAGAGGCCTATTGAGCTTCTGAGTATAGTATTTCATGAAGGGGCGTTATACACCTTCACAAGCAGTTACAATGCAGACATAAATAGGTCATTCTACATAAATCTTATGTAAGCTGAGCTGTTTTTTGTATACGTAGATTTATTGAAAGTGCATCTGGTATCTAGGCCGCCCGTATCGAAATCTTCACATGCGAAAATTCAAATAGGCCCTAAAGGGAATTTCCATACATGCTGACCATAATATATGCATGACCAATATCGAACAGAATGATACTCAGCCATTTGCGAAATTGAGGCATATAAAATGGAAGGGGTCCTTGCATGGAAGTCCATTCCAGTATTATGGGTCGATGGCAGTAAAGCTTCCATGGTGTGTGGCACTGATACGGTATACGTGGAATCATATTGAAAACTAAATGTCAATGAAAACGATTCAAATGCAACGCAACATAATATTATAGTCGGGAATAAAGGTCTGAATATCGCAAGCACAAGGAAGCACTCCATATTCTATTGTATTCTACCTGCACATTTATTTAGCGCCTCTCACAAAATGACTATTTTAGAGGCGACTCAACACGAAATACTCCGGGAAATGAAATGCCTTTAGGGAGTGAGAGTCAGATGAGGGAAAAGTCATTTGTTTAGTCTTTGCTGTGTTTGGTCCCTACATTTGGAGAGACCAAACACATAGCAAAGGGGACAGCCCACTATAAAGGAAAGAGCATGGTAAAACGTGTAAATTGTAATGACATGTGTGCAAATAATAATAATGTGTACCAGGTAATAATTATAATATTATGTGCAAATGGAAATAAATTATTATGTAATACTAGGTAATATGTGCATTGTGCAAATGGTAATATGTGTACTAGGTAATATGTGCAAATGGTAATTATGTGTAAATGGTAATATATGTATATTGTAATACGTGCAAACGACGATAATCTGCAATTAGTAATATTGTGTTGACCGGTAATTGGTCTGAATTTCTAATCTCAGCTGAACGTCCGACGATTTCCTGTTCGTCTGTTACTCGGATTCCTTTCCTTATCTCGATCTTTATGGACAGACGATCGAGTTCGTGATTTCCAGCGATTCTCCTTCGCTGGCCCTTGACCCACTGGCCTGGAAAACGATGAGTACGGCATTCCCGGAAGGTCTAGCCAACGGAAAGCCTAACCGCCGACGGAAAGCAAACCAATCACTTGAATGGATTCTTTCCGAGTTGCCAAGTTCCCTTCTTACTTCTTCCCCCCTCTTCTTCCCGTGCACAGCTGACAGAATCATCGCATCTTCCCACTCCTCTTCCTCCTCTTCTTACTCGTCTTCCTCTTCCTTCCACTCCCCCTCTATCTCCTCTTCCTCTTCGTGGTACTTTTCATCTCCCTCCTCGTATTCCTCCTAATCTTCCTCCTTATATTCCTCATCATCTTTCTCCTCAATTTCCTCCTCATCCTCATCTTCTTCCATCCTCCCTGTTGCATATGCTCGCAGGCATCCCATCCTTCTCCTACTCTGCCCCTTTCCGCTTGCTCATCACGCTTTCCTGAGCATTGATGCAACGCATTTAGAAAACATTTAATAGCAATACAATAACCTGCAAATGCTCTTCTTCATTTGAAATGACTGATCCCTTATGTCTTGTCACCTCTGTCTCCACTTATCCTGTTCCATTTCAATCTTCTGCGGCTCTATGCTTAGATAATCTCATTATTTATATAGAACTTTAACGAACCGCTCAATGACAAGTTCCATGTTTCTGCTGAATACTCATGATGTTCATACTCGTGTGGCTATTCTCCAGTTTCTGTATCATCATCCTATATTTGTTTGTATGTGCACTTGTTATAGCGCTTCTTCCAGCACCCTACTCAGAGGCGCTCCCGACTGCAGAGCGGACACTGAATCGGAGTTTCACGCCGAAGCGCTGAGCAATTGTGAGTGAAGGACTTGCCCAAGGTCCCTACGCGGCGACTTGAGGTGGATTCGAACCTCGAACCTTCCGGCTTCAAGGCAACGACGCCACCACTACACCCCCGCACCCCACAATCTATAAGAACCGATGAATAATTGGTCTCTTTGTCTCATTTTTCACTGTCCTAAGACTGTCCAATTCGACAGGGTTGAAGTACTGGGAGTGCTTCTGAGTAGACAACCTTGAAGGGACGCCATATCAAATTACTGTAATAAATAAATAAATATAAATAAATGAAATTAAATTACCTGCAAATCAACGTTCCCTCTAAGCTGCGCGGGTGCGCGGCCGCGCACTTCATTTTAAAACCCCGCGCAGCAGTTTCAAATCTCCGCGCACAAATTTTGGTAGGAAGTGCATACAAACTATGGTTTTGTTAAATTTGCTTTAACTGGACGTAAGTCATTGATTTTTGATCTCATATTTTCCCACCGAGTGGTCAAAATCTGTGTGCGCGGACGACTACCAAGCTGCCATCTAGCCATTCGACAGTCAATTATCCCCGGACGAATACCCCAACTAATGACTATAACCGCACCCCCTCCAGAGCTTTGTAATGACTAGACGCAGGCTGGAAGCACGTTCCCTACGCTCCCACCTAGGTTGAATCTGAGGGACGATCTAGTCACGGCTTTGAAGAGAATAATTAATGCCCAGTGCGAGTTGAGCGCACCACTCATTGAGTCACAAACAGGAACATCTGCTAAGAGATAACTAATCACAAGGGATGCTCCAACCTCATCTTTAACTGTGTCAGTCATTAACTGGGACGTCCTGGCGACTCCTGCTATGACCCGAAACCAGAAGACCAGCTTGGCACCAACCAATTTAGAGGGGATGCTTGCTGATTCTTATCAGCTGCTCTGCCGTCATAGGCGGCTGCTCCGGCTGGTAAGTTAGTTCCAACAGGTGGAGCCAAAGAACCCTCCAGTCATCCACTATAGGTGAGTGGAAAACCCTAGGCCTAGGACGATGCCGTATATTGCAGGCCTGTCTGTCAAATGGCAAACAGATCACTAGAGTTGGATTTCACTTTGGAGGTCGGTTTAATACCGGGTTATTTCTTAGTGAGTGAAATTTGTATGCTACATGTATGTCGAAACGTAAAGCGAATGAGAGTATATGAAACAGCATTTTCAAAGAAAAGCTATTCTTCTAATGTTAAAACTGATTGGCTTATCGAGATCGTAAAGACGGAGCTTCCACCGTCAGTAGAATAGAAACGAGACTTGGCCTGGCAGTCAATATCGACAGGATTAATTTTATCAACAATAATATTATGATCGTTGCTGAAAGATCGGAGGCAGCGATATTTTAGCGCTGAACATTATTTTGTTGCTAGATTAAGAACTACATGACATTGTATCCTCCATCATATAGTCTCAGGTATAGGTCTCAGGTAGGTTTAGTTCAGATTTTGCTTGGTATTATTTATCGTAGGCTATCATTAATATTTTCGTTTGTGATAAGTATTAAAACCATATAGGGCGTATACGTGATTTCTGCGCAAAACTACATCATCTTTAATCTAAAAATGGACATTAGGCCTATTACAGGCGTGTAATTAGTGTAGTTTGGCCTGTAGATTTTTCAAACACAAATTTAATGTAGGCTATATCTGAAAATATGGTGCCCAGGCGGAAATTTAGGTTGCTCAAGCAACCGTCAGCTCCGCGCACACAGTAAAAATATTAGAGGGAACGTTGCTGCAAATGCATACATTACATGCGATTCCTTTTCTGATATGTTGTCTTTAATTATCCACCTCGCATCCTCTATTTCTCGTTTGTGTCTGGATGAAACCCTGAGACGTTTACTGAATACAATTTTCTGTGAACCTTTCAGCGAGTACAACGTTCGCAATTGACCAGCGTCATCGATTTATTCATTGTCATTAGACACAGACAGTTGATAATTGCACAATTATAACATCAATAGCGTGCTTCTGTGTCAGTTATACAGGGTGGTCCCGAATTGCACGCGTATAACTTCGTCAATTGTTAACATATATTTATACTTTATGCGTCAAATTAAAGGTATTTCGCTCTAGTATTTGCACTGAAAAATGGAACTGGTACAGGTTTAGGTTTTAATTATATGCTCGGAACAGCGCTAGCTACCATATTTTTTGTCGTTGTTGACGTAATATGGCGCCGTTTCCCCGGGATATTCACAAATCGTTTATTTGCTGACACGTGTATAGACACGATCATTTCGAGTGTTTGTTGGAGTCTCTACCATGAATATCATCTCTTCCCGAATCTATTTACTTTCAAGTTTATCAACAGCCGTGCGCGCTGCCACGCGCTGCTTCAGACGCACGTCGGCCGTTTCTTTGCGTCAGTGTTGGAGTGCTGTTGGACATCACGTCGATAAATAACTTTAGATCATTTTTTAGAACGCGTTGTACGGTGATTCTAGGACTACCTGTTTCGCGCTGAATGACCCGGGGATATCTGCTTGTAGGACCAATTAACCGGGTCATTGTCTTGACTGCAAGTTTACTCGGACACAAGAGCAATGCTTGCGGATATGCGCGCCGTGATTCCCATGGTTTACGATTAGAAAGTCCTGATTTTTTTTATCAATTTCCGCAGCAGATAATTCAAGGTATTCTTTATTCTATCCTCTGTTAGAAAATTCGTTAATCATTTTAAACGAATTAACTCCCTTATCAGTTTGTAAATTTAAGATCAAAACGCGATCATCGTCTGTCAATGGCGCCAGATTGCGCCTCAAATGGCAACAAAATATTGTAGCTAGCGCTGTTCCGAGCATATAATTAAAACCTAAACATGTACCAGTTCCATTTTTTCAGTGCCCTTACTAGAGTGAAATACCTTTAATTTGACGCATAAAGTATAAATAAATGTTAAAAATTGGCGAAGTTATACGCGTGCAAAGTCGGGACATTTATGCTGGACCACCCTGTATATACAGGGTGGCGCAAAATAAACCGGACTATTGGTTTGGCATTTAATATAACATTGAATGAACTGTAAAATTTCAGAATTTTCTGAATTTTCTGATTGCGTAAGAAATTTCAGTCAAAGTGATGTTCAATATGTCCTCCGTTTGCTGCGATAACCAATGATATTCGCTTGCGAAACATGTCCAATAGCCCGGTTGATAGTGTCCTCGCTGATTTCGTCCCAGCATGCGATCAGAACTTCTTTCAAATGTTCAATATCTCGAATTCTCTGCCTGTAGACAAGCTGCTGAAGCATTCCCCAGATGGAATAGTCTACGGGATTCAAGTCCGGACTGTTCGGTGGCCAATTTTTTGGTTCAATAAAGTCTGGAACGTAAGCAGTGAGAAAAGCAACTGTTTTTCGTGAACGATGAGCAGGTGCTCCATCCTGCTGGAAAGTGAAATTGTGACCAGAGTGAGCTATAATGTCTGGCAATAATTCTTGATGTAGGACGACGAAATTTTACAGTTCATTCAATGTTATATTAAATGCCAAACCAATGCCATTTTTCTGTGTCATTTCTGTCTAATGATAGTTTTAAGGCGATAATTACTTTGATTATTCAAGCGATGCAATTGCAAAAACTAATAGTCCGGTTTATTTTGCGCCACCCTGTATATATATCTTATATATATTTCAGTAAGTCTGTGTGTTTATTTGTTTGTTTGTTTGTGTGTTAGCTATGCACGGCCACAGTTTTGAGGCAATCGACCCCAATCCTTCGCAGGGGGTGGGGCCGACCCGGAACAGGTCATTGGGAGGTCGGCGAGTCTCTGCTACCATGGGGGCCAGAAAAAAACAGTGGGTGGCTTCACTAAAAGTGGTATAACTAACTTTTGTTCTGTTTTAAGTATGTTATTGAAATCTGGCCATCATGTGTAAATATGAATTGTCTCTAAGCCTGTAAAATTTCATTTCGAAATTCTGGCCAGGATATTGACATAAAACCTAGGCCTTTTTTGGCCAACCCTGTATTTATATCGATTGACAGGAGCATCGCAAAGGCAAGAGAATCACCATTATAATACTTCTTTTGTCCTGATCTTCTGATTTGGCTTCATTATGTCACACGACCTCCTCCACTTTCCGCAAACATTCTCTTATAAAATTATGACGTCGTATACAAGTTTCTTATCTCTTTGCTATAGATCTATTTGAATGCAGACTCTCAAAATCCACGATGCGTCTTTCTAGAGCATCATGCAAAAGAAGAAAATAATTGCATAAATGGCACTATGCGTGCAACGTATTCACACGTTTGCTTTGGTTGTTTATTCTAAATAATCGTGTATACGTTTTGTAGGGAACGTCTCGGATAAACCTTGCGGAAAAGCAACTGACAATTGATTGGATTATGAATCTGTTCCTAACATTACTAAAATTTCACAAAAAGTTGAGTCCCGGGCATAGACGAGTTCCTTGTACTTAAGACAGACTATGTGAAAACAGAAACCTATAGCATCTACATTCATTGACTCGAAAAACAAGTAATCCAGCCAACAATTATCAAAAATCAGCAATGCTGCCACAACTTTGTGTGTGTGTGTGTGTGTGTGTGCAATCGGTTAGAATGTTCACACCACGTTATGGAACGTTAGCACATAATAATTTTGCTCTCGGTAATAGACGACTAAATGTTTGCACGGTGAGTCGACAGAGTTTTGTACGAAGTGATTATAGGGTAGCGTGTAAATATGTGTCTTACGAACGATTAGTTTATTCTGACTCTGACATCCCAGTAAGAAAAAATGTTTCGCTGAAGTATAAGCAAAGTGTGTTTGAAGAATCAGTTAGGTTATACGACAGTTCGCCTAACGTTGCTCAAACAGTTGTGAGAAATTATAGTTTATTCCGTATATTTATCGGATGTTTGCACAGAGATCGACTGCGGCTTGTATCGGATGAATAGCTGAGTAATTGAGCAGTTGATATGTTTTCAATAACTCCTACCAGATCTGACATTTTGTTATCGCAGGCAACATCCTTCAACATAGAGCTAACATATACTTTATCGATAATTACCATAACGTTGATTGGTTGCAGTGGTAGGTTATTTGTGAGCAAACATGATGCCATTATCAAATTGCATAGATTGTCTAACTGCATAATTTTTATTAGGCATACAGCGAGCTGAACTGTTGATGACATCTGATAATGGTCTGGGCTCTTTTTGCTTTTTTGGCCTTGCATAATTGGTTCTACTTCCCGGCGGCATGAGCTAAGAAGGTGTTCGATACCACATGATATTCGCAGGGAAGTTCAAAATTTATAGACAAACAGAAAATCTTATTCTTTATTGCCATTGGTTATAGGCTATCTTGTTTAACTAGTAGCCACGGGCGGATACAGCAATTTTCGAAGGGAGGGCCAAACGTTTCGGTCTTGGGACAGAGGAAAAATTTCGTTTTGGTCGCCGAAAAATCTGATGACCTTTTTTAGTCATTCGTCGAATTTCCAAGAAACAAGATATCGTTTTAGCCGCCAAAATAGTTGATGTCCTTTTTTTAGTCATGGGTCATACTGGTCGGAGTAATGACCTCTCTAAAAATTATCAAAAGTATCCTGCTTTTCTCTCCCGCTTTCTCTCCCGCTGTATTTAGTTAATGGCTTGTTGAAACCAAATGAGGGGCACGTCCAATGCACTTTAAATGGGGAGGCCATGGCCGGATTGGCCCCCTGGAGCCGCTCTTGCTATAGCTTTCAGCCGCACGCTATAGCTTGGCAACTAGAACGGCAACACCTTGAAACGTTCTTAATGTGCTTTTCCCAATCATAGACCTATCCTTTATTGCTGAGCCAGGATTGAGGTAACCTCACCCCACAAAGCATTGGTCAAGACCCTGTAGGCATGAAGAAATCAACTGTGTGAAATTTAGAACCTGGGCATGTCAAAGCAATATGAAATAGCAAAAACCAACTACTCATAATCGCTACTGTGCTGTTCTTTTGACTTTTCATAGACATTCTGTCAGAAAAAATCGACAGAACGACCTTCAACCAATGTTTTCTGCAGTGTTGCTAATGTCACATTCCTGGTATAGGCCTGCGTCTTATAACATTTTGTATTTTTTTAATTTTCTTATTCTGTTCTTCCTCTTTTCCGTCAGTGTCCGCTTCCGTTGTCTTCTTCCTCCCTTCCTCATTCTTCTTCTAATCCCATAATTTTTTTCATTCCCATTTCCGCCTCTTCTCCTCTCTCGCCTCGCATAAGCTCATTTAGATAAGCATTCTAATTAATTCTCTTATTCTGTTGTCCTCCATCCTTCCCTTTACTCCTCCTCCTTCTTCTCCTCTTCCTCCTCCTCCTCCTCCTGCTCCTTCTCCTTCTCCATCTTCTACCACGCGTTCTCTTCTGCTGGGGAAAGATCACATGATAAGTTCCTCCGCTAGGATTTCTCCTCATATATCTGGTGCAGGCAGAATGTCATGTCTAATTTGCTTAACGGAATGAACAACGACTTCCTACAAATGAGCTGATAGTCAATGACGGACTGTAATAAGAATTATTCCGGAGAAGAAATATTCAATGTCTCCCTGCAGTGGTGCCGCCGAAAGAGGCAGCGGTGACAAATGGCCAGAGCCCAGCGACTTTTATGGGCTCAGGCTAAGTAATTATATAGAAAAGTTTATGTCTTTTTAAATAGACTACGTAATAATTGCAAAATAAATAGCTACAATAATCAGTTTAAACGTCAAGCCAACAACCGAATGAACTCATATTGTACATAATCATAAATCTAAAATTGCAGGCCGCACAATGCACTCTAATCACTTCAATTTATTCATAAAATAAATGTTTTTCATTAAGCCTTGCGATAGTTGTAGGGGCCTTGACTTCTCTGCCTAGGGGCCCGAAATTTATCTTGTCGGCCCCGCCCAGCGATAAGGGCCTTAGGTGAATATTGTGTATCCTGTAAGCGGCGCATATAACAAACTCTGATATAATATGTACAGCCATGCAAACTCTCCTTTTGGTATGAAAATGGGAAAGGAGACTCCAGTCAGTCGGACTCTTTACGCTCTGCGAGATAAGCTTATACCGGAACCAAACCGAGGCCTTGAAAGCAATCATCAAGGACCAAGATCCAGATTCATCCAGCCGAAGATCAACATCTCTCTTACGTTCGAGACAATCAATTTTGTTGTTTCATTGCCTCAGAGCGTAACAAAGTAACACAATGAAACAAAGGAAATAAATTACTCCCTCACTAACTTAACTTGATCTCTTAACATGCTTATGCCTACAAAAAACATGTTGTTATTGCCAAAGCTTGAATTATCGTAACGAACAAACATCAAGAAAGAATCTAAGTCCAGCTCACCCTTCGCTGGACGGGTCCTGGAGCGGAAAGTCGGCCGCTAGAGGGA
Organism: Lumbricus terrestris; assembly: GCA_949752735.1. Taxonomy (NCBI): domain Eukaryota; kingdom Metazoa; phylum Annelida; class Clitellata; order Crassiclitellata; family Lumbricidae; genus Lumbricus; species Lumbricus terrestris. The sequence continues at coordinate 63,132,905 of OX457039.1, forward strand.
GACAGCCATACGACAAACTATTACATCCATTCCTGGCTTCAATTATGTGAATACGAATCTTGAAACATTATATAGCCCATCAATGTTGCCTGGAACAATCGCTGCGTCGGTAGAACGCTATGTGCTTGCGTCGTCGTCGTCGTTGTCGTACCAATGTCACTACATTACATTAATCGCGATGACTTTTTATCTGACCTGTAACAGTTTACGCTGTTCGGTTGAGGTGGAATGTCTTACCTAGAAGGTCAAACGCGATTCCATTTATTACACAGTCTGTTATCAAACACCTAACAATTAACCGAACTCTACGGAATGTAGCGTAAGAAGACGTGATAATTCATATAGCACGTCGTTCCATATCCACAGTACTTAATCCACTGACCATATGCTTAATCCAAACTGGTATAAGCTTAACTCGTAATCGCAACTGTAATCGTAATCGTAATCTCCAAATTTCTAAAGCGCCAATCGAAAGGGCACCAGCTTATTCACGAGCTCTGGTATCTTTTAGTAGCTTGTCTTCATAATCGTCCAATAAATATCTCAGCCTCGTGTGCTTCGCTACTCACTCAGCGTCTGTTCGTCCGTTCGTCCGTTCGTCCGTCCGTCCGCATGTCGGCTTTCAGGCGAATTCCGACTCGATATATTTTCGCCGCAGTCCGTGCCGCCGTCCGGCTGCAGCGGCGGCGGCGGCGGCAGATGTATACCATCGCCCGGCGATGCAATGGATGACGCGTGAGAGTGTGCCTGATGGCGCGTGCAGTTGCGGGAAGTGGGTGGGCCTTTGTTGCATTGGTATATGTTCCATGACGACGACGACGATAATAAAGACGGCGACAATGACAACGACGACGATGATGACGATGGCAACGACGACCATAATAATGATCAGGGGCTGATACAGAAATTTTCGAAGGGTGCCAAAAATTTTATCTTTCACCCTTAAAAGCTGATGACCTTTTTTAGTCGTTTGGTCCAACTTGCCTTGAAAAAATATATATACCATTTTCCCTGCCAAAAAAACCTGATGACCTTTTTTTAGTCGTTTACTCGAATTCTCTGAAATCTCTGAAAAATATGCCATTGAAGCCTGCTGTTGAAAGCTTGTTGAGACCAAATGGGGGCCACGTTCTATGGGCGTTTCTCAATGAGGGGGCATGGCCGGATTTGCCCTCTGGATCCGCTTCTGATAATAATGATGATGGCGACAAAGAGTCAGGCATTGCAGAGTCATTTGCAGGACCATAGAACTGGTTGGGATGAGATACGTCAAACGCTGGAGGTTTAGAATTTCGAAACGGAAAACTGTCTTTTTTTCTCGTTCTATTTATGTTCTGCTATATCATAAAAGAGAATCGAGAATGGACTCACAGAAAGAAATGGATCCACAAAGAGAAGGGACCCATAAAGAGGAGAAGATGCAGGAATATACGCCAGGATAGAGGAATATGCGACAGGATAGAGGAATATACGCCAGGATAGAGAAATATGCGCCAGGATAGAGTAATATACGCCAGGATAGAGGAATATACGCCAGGATAGAGGAATATACACCAAGATACAGGAATATACGCCAGGATAGAGGAATATACGCCAGGATAGAGGAATATGCGCAAACACAATTGCGAATAGTTTGCTGCGTTTCTCACGCGCTTTCTAATGCAGCTGCACCATTCATAAGCTTAATGCCACAATGAACGGCGGTCTATTCCATTATCGTTGTCAGTCAAGATTGACAAATCGAGCCACGGCTGATCTATTAAGTGTACTTCTGGCAATCACTCCGCAAGATGCTGAAGACCAGCAGGAATGCCGATTTCTCTAACATTATTGGTAGTAGTTGCAGTTTTAACAACACTGTGTGGTAACAAAGACCAGTAGCGTCGCCCTCCTCCTTTATCCAGTCTTGAGACTGGTACTGGCAGAGAGCAACCAGTAACGGAGCTAAAACAATACAGATGCTTTCTCACAGATTCAATAATAATTGTCATACATTATAGAGAGCGTAGCAAAATATGGCCGCATGAAGTTTCAACCACGAATGGACTTAGGTTCGCATAAAATAGACGCATATAGCGCGCATGCGCAAGCTGGTGCCCTGCGTTCATCTCTTAAGTTGAACCCTATTATTTCGGTTGACGGACCAAGGTGTGCTTCTGGTTATTCCCTCTCGGACTGCTATTCGACAGCACGGTTCATTCGCGACCGCTGGTCTTATAATTACCTGGAATGAACTCCCTGTTACACTGTACGTATTGCCCATGCAGAGGTCTATCCATTCTGCTTCTTAAGAATCTCAAAACTGTTCTTTTTAGCCGTGGTTGGTCCGTGACCGTTTCCGATTAGCCTACCATGAAGAGACGCTATATGAAATATCCAAAATAAACAAAGCAAAAAGCGCTATTCAAAGATAGAGATTTTCTCGTTTTGCCTGCATGACCCTATATACATGGATAGTTATAGCCTAAGAGCCAATACAGAACGTGCACTGGATAAAAAAAATGCGCATTTCTCTCAAAGATTGGATTTTTCTCTTGGAGGCTGTCAATGTTAGACTTTGTTTTATATAGAGTAGAAGAGATTCTTATTACAGGGATACTGGGTTGCATTGTTGTGATCAATATAGATGTAAAAAAGTTTTTTCCCGTTTTTTATTCTCTCTCAAAAAACGTCGTTTTTTCGTTTTTTGTTTGTTTTTCCCATCGTTTTTTTATCGTTTTTTATTTTTTCCTTAACTTTATTTATTCATTTACTTTCTGTTATTATTTTCCTTAATTTTAATTTTTTCTGATATTCCTTATGTTTTCCGCCAACTCTCAAGGATTCAGCTAACTGAAGTCATTATTTCATCGTTTAACATCATCATTTAAGAGATAGCCTGCGTGTAGTAGGTTCCTAATCAATGTTTCAAGGTTAAAATGCGGTTTTAGATGTAGCAAAGTCAAATTATTTACCGTTTCCGTTTTTTATCGTTTTTGTCGTTTTTTTGTTGTTGAAAAAATGACGTTTTTTCCGTTTTTTATTCCGTTTCCATCGCTTTTTACATCTATGGTTGTGATAATTGGGAAGAGAAACTCGACAATCTCTACATGCATAGATCTATCAAAGAGAAGCATTGTCTCAGTTCACACCAATTGTCTCTCAAAGCGCTTTGTCTGACATTCCTCAAGACTTAAGTCCCACCTCGAAAAGTTCTTCATTGGACGATGCCTAGAACGAAGACAAACATCTGAGTTGCTGTGCGAGATTACTCTCTTTGTTATCAGCCAACAGTTTTTTATCAGTTTAATCCATCACAGACGGCGGGTCGCATAATGCATTCCTGTGTGTTCCCTTGTTTCATTTGACTATGCAAGGTGCAAAGTGCAAGGTGCAAGGGAGGTCTCTTTCTTCTCTTTCCCTTTCTTCTCTTCTCTTCTCATCTATTCTCTCTTCTTTTCTTCTCTTCATTTTTTTCATCCACATCTCTTCTGTGCTCTTCTTTTCTCTTCTCTTATAATATTATATACACCGTGGTTCAATAAAAACTTAGAGTTTCTTCACAAACATAATTTTTAAAGACTGTTTTTTGCTTGAAGTACTTTGCTACAAAATCCAAAGGAAAAATTGCTCGTAAACTCAAATTTCGGCAGATGAAGTTTAGAGATTCATATCTTTTTATCCGTTCGAATCCATGACATGATATGTTTGAATCACATTCTTGGTTCACTTCTCTAATTATCGGGAAACTTTTTGTACGATTAATTATCAGGCTTTAGAGATATATGAAAAACAGTTTGGCTTAATTTTTATTGAACCACGGTGTATTTTCTTCTCTCCTCCATTCTTTTGTTTCTCATCTCTCTTTGCGCGTGGCTCTATATGTCGCTATCTATCTCTGTCTCTGTCTCTGTTTCTATCTCTGTCTCTGTCTCTTTCTCTGTATATGTATATGTCTTTGTCTGTCTGTATGTCTGTCTGCCTGTCTCTCTGTCTGTGACTCTCTGTTCCTGCTGCCTTTTTTGCTAGCAATGCGACATTAAGGCATAATGCTCAACTTTACCGTAAATTCTCTCCTCTGTAACACTGAGACTCACTTTATAATCGGGTTTATTTCATCGTCATAATTATGTCTATTAATAATATCATCTGCACTATAGGTATACCCTACCTTTAACAGGGATTCTGAAGGTGGACATTTTACATTAATTAAGAGTTATTTCTACCTGACACTCACTCTTAAACTGTGCGGTTTAAGCAGCTAAACAAAGACCTACACATATGAATTAGCCTACTGTATAATTATGATGCATTTCACTCAGCTTGGCTGCTCCGTGAAAATAGGCCTAACAGTGGATTGTAATTTGTAATTGCAATTACAATTACAATTACAAATTGCAATTCACTGTTAGGCCTATTTTCAAGGAGCAGCCAAGTTGAGAGCTCCTCTGAATAATTATTTCATTGTCATGATAATGTTTATTAATAATCTCATCTTCTGCACTATAGCTAGTCTACCTTTAACACTGATTCTCAGAGTGGACATTTTACATTAATTAAGAGTTATTTCTACCTGACACTCACTCTTAAACTGTGCTGTTTAAGCAGCTAAACAAAGACCTACACATATGAATTAGCCTACTGTATAATTATGATGCATTTCACTGTTATTTCCACGGAGCAGCCAAGTCGAGAGCTCCTCTGAATAGTATCTTCTGTGTGAGGCGCTTTCTCGATGTAATATCGAAGCAACCACATTCTAACGCAACACACACACACACACGCACACATGCACATGCACATGCACAATTATTCTTGCAAAGCGTGTTTTTTGCATAAGAGACATAAGCTACACATCGACATGCTCAGACAATAGGTAACTGTCTTTTGCGAGCATTTACGCGTGCACTATTCCCTTCGCTTAATGCCTTGATGAATCGCTCGTTCCGACTTCATCCGATTGCCTCTCATGGCAATGCCGAACGCCTGCACAATTGAACATCGCCTGCAGCCAGCCATCCAAGCACTGCGCCACACCACTCGCGTCCCTGGAGGCACAACAGCTGGAGCGCCGGTCGAACGACTCCACGCTCCACTTGCTCACGAGGAGCAACGCCGTCGGATTTATGAACGAACCGCTGGAAGGAGACAGACCTCGCAACGAGATATGAACTCTATTTCCCCAGTGAACGTCCTTTCGTCGGCCTACAGCCGGGCGGGCGACCGGACGGACGGGCGGGCGGACGGACGGACGGACGGACGGACAGACGGACAGACGGACGGACGGACGGGCGGGCGTTAGCAACGACGGACGGACGCGAAGGCGCAATTGGGGGCCCCCAGACCGACCGACCGACTAAGTACCTTCCCAAGTGTTGAAAAAAATCGAATGTGTTGCAGCATTTGCATGGATAAAGAACCATGGAAAATCGGCCAATCAGGATATATGGCACATGTAGGCTACTCACGTGTGTGTATGTCTGTGTATCGATGCGTGCATGTCTCCGTTGCGTATAAGTGTAGGTTATATATGCGGGTCGTACACTTTCCTATGCGTTCCTGATAGATCGATAAAGGTCACTATATTATGCGTATACGCAATACATTCATAAGTACATTTGCATGTGCACAGTTTTGAAACATAATGTATGATGAACCAATGTGTATAGCTTATGTAACCATCCTCTGATATAACGAATATAAAAATCAATACGAAACACGCACACAGGCCTAATAGTGTTGATATTGATGGTATAAATATATATATATATAATTTATATATGTATTATACACGCCATCATTCTAGGACAAAAGACGTACTGAAGAATATGTATATGCTATTAGACTTATGATAAATTTAGGTCAACATGTGGTGCAACCTTGCATTGCATGCATTGAAATTATTCCGGTTGTACGAACTGCTGCTTGGAAATATGCATGCATATAAGACAGACGGAGAGACAGGTAGGCAGGCAGACAGATAGACAGACAGAGAGATAGACAGGCAGACATAGTCAATAGATGTTCGCTGAAATAAATGAGCGAAATTAAGGAGCAAAGATCAATGTATATTATGGTCTGGCTTCACTTGTTCCTTTCAGCTCTCATTTTCTCGACTTCTCTGCAGTCGATAATAATTTATTATAATAATTATGGTCCATTGTCTGACTACTTTTTTTTCAAATTAATTGTCTGTCTGTATATAGTCTGTGTTTCGTCTGCAGTGTGTGTTTCTATGCATGTTTCTGTGTGTCTGTGCGACTCTATTGCTGCATGTGTGTCTGCATGATCGTGTATTTGTGTGTCTACAGTCATGTTGCCTATGTTTGATTTCATTGCACGTGCACTTGTTATAGCGCCCCTTCAAGCCCTCTACTCAGAGGCGCTCCCGATTACAGCGCGGACTCTGACTCGGAGATTCACGCCGAAGAGCTGAGCAATTGCGAGTGAAGGACTTGCCCAAGGCCCCTACGCGACGACTTGAGGTGGATTCGAACCTACAACTCTACGACTGCAAGGCAACGAACATACCCACTACACCACCGCGCCCCACGATTGATGGTTGATGTTCTCGACTAACTTTCAAAATCGCCTGCTCTAAACGTCAAGTAAATCTTTTTCCGACCGGACTGATATCCGCCAAGGGAGGTATACTATATTGAACGCGGGATAAAACATATATCTAGTCCTTGCTATCGTCTATCAGCTGTATACATATGAATACATGTACATTGGCAATAGCTATCGTCTATCAGCTGTATGTGAATACATTGGCAATATTATGCAATTCCGAGTTTTGTGGGCGACCAACATGGCAGTCATCCACATGGACGTGTACGTCCAAAACGAATCTGTAGTCCCATGCATGCTATCGACAGGAATCTCTTATTTTGTTGAGCCATTTGGTTCTCCAGAGACCATAGAAGCGTCTAATTTGGTCCTATATGAACCTTATGTCTAGACGCATAAAGAGCTACATCTATACTTGCCACAGTGGGTTACCGTATACGCATGCGCATTGCGCAAGGGTCTGTGTAGGCCTACATGTAGCCTACATTGTATATTATACTAAACGGTGTTATAGTGGAACAATTGAGTTGCTCAACGGCTATTAAAATTATTGCATTCTGTAGTTGCATTCCGTTGCATAGTTAGTATGTCCTTCAAGTGTCAAGCGTAAGCGTCTTAACGGTGTGTTAAGAGAATTAACCCGTTCAAGCTTCCTCCCTACTGATTTTCCAAGTTTTGATGCACTCTGTTATAGAGCTGACTTTGCTCTTTTCCGCTCGATCCTCTTCGATCCTTGTCACATTCTACAATTTCCTTCGTCCCCATAAAGTTACTCCATACAATAGACCTATTCAACCCAGGTCACATAATCTACAAACCGATTCTAGGACGATTGATCAGCGGACGGTTGATCACCGGACGGTTGATCACCGGACGATTGATCACTGCGGACGTTTGATCATCGACCGATTGATCACCGGACGATTGATCACCGGTCTTAGTTGTCACTACAATTTATTTACTGAGGATGAAAGAAAATTTCGTAATTACCGCTAGTAAAGATAAACATCGTCGGCTTCTGTTAATTCTTAAATATACACACAGCAAATAGCACATCAGAATAAGCACGCATCTGTTTATCTGATTAGTTACCAGTTTAATAACGCTTGCCGCTTCAGTATATTTTCACATTTCACTTCTTATGATTTCATTACAAATTAAATACGTTATGTGGTTGATTGAGTCTGTCATATCGTTTCATACAAATGTTTATCTTTACTAGCAGTAATTACGACATTTTTCTTTCATCCTCAGTTAATAAATTGTAGTGACCACTAGACCGGTGATCAATCGTCCGGTGATCAATAGTCCGGTGATCAACCGTCCGGTGATCAATCGTCCGCGCACCCTACAAACCATCCTAGAGCCCATTATTTTGTCAAGAGAAGTTTTATTATGAGAGTGTTATATGATTTTGCATAAATGTTTTCTATTATTTATTTCTTCTGTAAACTACCGTGCGTTTGCCAGCGGTCTAATAAAAGAATATTCTTACTTACTTACTTTTACTATTGTTTCATTTTGTACGTGACTGCTGACCTGCAAACAAAGAAACGAAGAATCTAAATTCTTTGATAAATGAGATCGGCATAAATTAACATTACGCCTAGATATCTGCACCGTACGCACACATGCATGGACTTGATTACTGCTGCGCTCTCTCTCTCTATGCTGGCCTATATCAATTGCCCGTCTGAGTTGCCTTGATCGCGTCCTAGGCTCTGCGGCCCGCCTTATTGGCCGCATACACAAATTCAACCACATCTCCAGCTGGATCCTACTCAAGCAGCTAATTATTGAGTACAGGATAATCTACTCTAGTCTGGCGCTGCATGCTAGGCCTTGCTCCTGCCTACCTTTGTGAGCTCTATAGCCCTACTCTTAGTTCTCACCACTTCCGTTCCCTTCGTTCGACTGAAAGAAATCTGCTCTCAACCCCTTTGATCGTACTTCCACTATGCAGAACCGTGCTTTCTCGGTAGTAGGACCCTCAACCTGGAATGGTCTTCCTCTGACCCTTCACTCTCTTTGTGAATATCCATCTCAGGCTTTCCTCTCTCGTCTTAAGACAGTCTTATTTGGCCGCGCTGAGGTTGGGAGCGCCTCTGAGTAGCCCCTTGAAGAGGCGCTGTAAAAATGCATCTAATGAATACATATTATATGTATGTATGTATGCATGCATGCATGCATGTATGTATGTATGTAGGTATGTATGTATGTATGTATGTATGTATGTATGTATGTATGTATGTATGTATGTATGTATGTATGTATGTATGTATGTATGTATGTATGTATGTATGTATGTATGTTTGTATGCATGTATGTGCGCATATATATGCATTTACCATAGACCTAGAAAATGGACCATTTGTCACTTGCCAGGTCGACCGGAAAGCGGCCTTCCTCGGAGGACCTTGAATATTGATTATGTTTCAACTTTACGCAGCTGCTGCATCTCTTGCTCACTGTGGAACAAACTGTATTACGTCACCTGATGCATTGAACCCAATTTCACGTCATTAACGCATCAGGTAAAAGCAGATGAAAGTTTTATGCTCAATTTTGCAATTAAAACGTCATTTCATGCATAGACATAATCTTCGCAAAGTGCGTGAATTTTGGACTCAGCGTTCTGCATTTTATCCCGATTTCTGATTGGATCGGCGCATGCAGGGCTAGCTTAAAGTGTGGCTGGACGGTCATGGACGGCATCCATGCACTTATTTTAAAATCTGAACGCCATCCTGTCACTTTTTGGCCAGCACAGCATGGAAAGGTAAGGGGTGTCCACGCACTTCATTTGTAAAGCAAGGGGTCGAGGCACTTATTTTTCCACACCTTTGAGCACTGGGCACATGGAAAATGCTAGTAAGTCAGCTCCTCACAACTCACAAGTGGTTCCGTTTCTTTCTTAAGTCACACCTTCATATAAAATAATAATAAGATATAAAAAATTATGTTATGGAACTTACTGCCTAATGACCTTAAGCACCTGCCCACTGTTTATCAATTCAAACGGAAATTCAAAGCTAACCTTTTGGCTGCACTTGTTTGAGTTATCTTATTGTTGCCTGCATGATGCACTTGTACATTCACTACTATGTTCATATATACACTGCATGGATTGCAGTGATTGTTTCTGTTTAGTGTGCTTTTACCAATCTTGCGAGGAGCCTTAAGCTCCCAATAAAAATCAACTGTTGACATTTTACAATATGAATATGAAGATATAATGGTGGCCGTCATTTTATAATATTTAATTGATAAATTACTGATGTAAATAGGAACCCTGTCTCGCGGAACAATATGTCCCTTTGGGTTTACCTATTGACAACCTGCATACAAATTTGTAAACTGTACGCTTGTATTGCTTTGTGGTGGTGCCATGGTGGTAAATAAAGAAGATTGATTGATTGATTGATTGATTGATTCATTGATTCATTGATTCATTGATCCTGCATAATAAAATTCATACAGGTGCACGGAAACTATTCAGGCTATAGTAATAAAAGCAGGCGACTTAAGTGCAATGAGTTAGACCAGGGAAGAAAAATATCGGTCACACAACCATGAAAGCATTTAATACTTGATCAGCTACGACTGCGACATAGATATATAAATATTAATTAGATCACGAAGAAGAAATTGCATCGATAACTATTCGTATATCAGCTTAATATCCTATTTGAATGCAAAGTCATGAAATTTCATTGTATGCTTCCCTCGCGTTTAAAAGTTTAGTGTTCACCAAAATTGATCCAATAATGATCAGGTTGCATGAGGCCGCTAATTGAACAATGCTACAATCGTAATTATGCGAATTAAAGATCAAGGTGTTGTTCATACTAGCATATAAGTCAATCAACCATAATTTATATAGCGCCTCGTAAAGATAGCTACTCAGAGACACTCGCAGCGCGAGACAAAGACGATAATAATTATAGGTTGAGTCCAAACCGTACCAAATGGACCATCAAGATGATCGGCCGACTTCTGACCCTCAGTATACGCCCGTCCATCCGTCCGTCCGTCCGTTCCCACAGCAGTCTTATCGATAGCATCATCATCATCCTCATCCTCATCATCATCATCATCATCATCATCATCATCATCATCATCATCTATGGGTCGAAGTCCCGTAGATGTCCATTAATACAGTGACTATAATTATTGTATAGCGCCCATTTAATCTGTGTACTGATGAACATTAGAATATTATTATTCTGGAAATTTATGTAGCGCCTCCTCTGAATGATGCCTACTCAGATGTGCTCCCACTCAAAACAAGGCCGTTGACAAAAAAATTACTCAGATGCGCTCCCAATCAAAATAAAACCGTTGACAAAAGGACTACTCGGATGCGCTCCCAATCAAAGCAAAGCCGTTGACAAAAGAACTAATCAGATGCGCTCCCAGTCAAGACAATGCCGCTGAAAAAGGACTCGAGCGACTGGTAGAAAGCGGGCAAATTATTCAGGTTCAGTAAGAGCAACTCAGTCGGGAAAACCCATTCCAACTGGAGTGGCAAACAACCGAGAAGAAGGCAAGCATCACGTTGAGTTGTCTGAACGAGTCGCAGGCTCGAGTGCACAGAAACACCCGAAGAGCCCAAATTTCGACAGTAAACTAAGTAGGAAACCGGGCGACAGAGACCAGATAAGTAGGATAACTGAGACCTGATAGCGAGACAACGCCAGATACGCTCTACTATCGTGTAGAAGATGCGCTTTGAGGCAGGGAGCCAGCGCAATTATACTGTCGCGAGTGTATACAGAGATCGGACATATTTTGGACTATGAACAAATTATTGAAGAAGTTGATAACCACAACTGCGTTGCGAATAGAAGAATTTTAGTTTCATAGCTTAATTGTATTCCTGCAGCATAGGTAAAATAAAATTTGAGTGTAAACACTAAGCAATGATCATTTATATTTCGCGTTTGACACGATATGATGCTTTAATCACGCATAAGTTAAATTCTATTAAATACAGAAAATCTGCAAATTTACGAGAACCAGCTGGTAACAGTGTTACGAGTAGATCTATAGTTTTTCTGTAAATTGCTGAATTTCACAGTGTAACTATACGCACCATTTAGATTATGCGAGCTTTCAATATTCACTAACTAAATATAATAGGCTATTGGTCATTCTGTGTATGTAAGTGGCTCATATTATACATGTAGGCCTAAGTAAAGTAGCATATTATGACCCTTGAATCTAGCAGACATGCTAATCTAAAGCCATTATTAATTTTTATCCCACACACCAGCATTATTATTTTCATAAGGTCATTCTGATGCGAATGTCTATTCAAATCAATTTAGCTCTAATTTTATAATATACATGTGCATATATATATTATGTGCACACACACACACATATATATATATAATATAAATTATATATATATAATCTTCGTGAGGAGGAGGAGAAACTCATTACTCTGTGTTCGGGTCACAATCAAACGTCGCGTCACTTTCTCTTATTGATATTGCCAGTCTGCTGCAAGAGTTGGGCGAGTGCACCGAATTATTGTCCGAAGTCAGACGTTATATTATCTTCACGCCTAGACATATTTTATATCCGATAAGAATTGAAATCACTTGCGGAGATTAACTTCGCTTCGTTCTGGATTCCGCTGTATGTCCGTCTGCTTGTGTCTGTCTGTCTGCGTCTTTTGTCTGGGTGTCTGTCTGTCTGTCCGTCTATCTGTCTGGTTGTCTGTCTGTCTGTCTGTCTGTCCATTCGCTTGTCTGCCTCTCTGCGTGTATTTATGATTGTCTGTCTGGTTGTCTGTTTGTCCCTCCATCAGAGTGCCATCTTCCCGTCTGTATGCATGTCTGACCAACCCTCCGTCCGTCTGTCTGTCACTGTGTTTATATGTGTGCATCCGGTCCTCCACCCTCTGTCTTTGCCATCAATCCATCTCTCATTCCGCATGTCTTTCCATCTTTCCATTCATAGTCCATCCTTCTGTCCTATCCGCCTCCGTCCAATGGACTCACTCTCCTCCTTCCATCCTTCTAAATCCATTCACCCAGTGGAGTACCTCTCCCTCCGTCCATCCATCCGTCCGTCCGTCCACTCATTTGATTGTCCTGTCCAATGTGTATACGTGTCTGCCCGTCTGTCTGTGCCATCTGACTGTCCATCTTCCGGTCTGTCTTTCTGTCTTTCCGTTTGTCCGTCCGTAATTTTCTATTCGCTCCTGTTCCATCCATCCATCCATCTATCCCTCCCTCCCTCCTTCCCTGCATCCATCCATCCCTACATCCATTCCTACATCTATCCATTCATTCCTCCATCCATCCCTCATCCATCCATCCATCCATCCCTCCATCCATTCATTCCTACATCCATTCATCCATTCATCCACAGAATACCCAACCAAAGATTAACGTGATATTGAGTCGTAGAAATATAAAAGCAATTATATAACCCTTGCAAAGAATATTATTCATGCATGTATAAAGAGTTGCCTATAATAAATTATACACAGTGAGCTTACACTTGCATACATACAATGCCATACATGCATACATACATTTCTTAGGGTTCCGGATTCGAATCCACCTCCAGTCGTCGCGTACGGAACTTGAGCAAGTCGTTCACTTGCGTGAAACGTCGATACAGTGTCCGCGGTGTAGTCGGGAGCGCCTCCGAGTAGAGAGCTTGAAGGGGCGCTATAGCAAATAGGATAAATAAATAAATAAATATTATGAACACAATATACCCACATGCTTTTATACATGCATGTACACAGTTCACAACGCTTAAAAGCATCGGTCAACCGTCGTCCATCCTTCCCTTCACGTCTCTGAACCGATCAAACGAGACGGTGCGCATAAAGACACGCTCATGCGATCATATCTCAGCCATCATCTATACTCTATAGCATCGACATATTCTTTGCCACAGATCAATTATTTCAGACAAGCTCTTTGAAACGTTGGCATCGCTCTGTGACTCAGTCTAACCTTAGTCTGTGTCACTTCCCCTCCACGTCATCCTCCTTATCAATTTTGGCGCCAGCTCTCAAAACAGGTGCTTGCCTCATTTCCAATGCAAACGCTTTTTTCTTGAAGGGGAGGCGGCGGCGGCGGCGAGACTGGTGCCCTGCAGATGCAGAAGGCATCGCCCATTAACTATCAGTTTCTGGTCAATCCACGTTCAGACCGCGCATGCCGTGCCTGCTTCCGACGATTAATTATTTTGATGGTCTCGCGATCGGACACAGAGTAATTAATAATGCAGACTGTTTTCATACTGAAAGCCCGCCGAGCCAACAAAAAACCCGGTTCATTCGCCGTACCCATTGACTCCAGATCGGTGTGTCTGAGAGAGGGTTGTTGGAGAATATTTCTCATTCAGAATTGATCGTTTAATGTGGATATTTATTGTGAGTTTTCGAAGTGAAAACAAAGGCGACTGTTTTATGATCTATGATTGACGTGGAGTCGATGAGTTTGTTTTCGGTCGCACACATCACTCACCAGCACGAGTGAAGGCTGAGAGTATAAAATAATAAACGTGTCTTGTATGCTTTTGCTTAATCCTACGCGATGTTGAGCCTTCTCCTTTGGTTCACCATGGCTCATAATAGTCTTCCACAATCATTCTATCCAGCAATGACCACCATCTGCCCTTGTCTTAATCTTTTTTTAAAAATTCATTCCTCCTTCGATGATACATCTCATAAGATGGTGTCTCCTCTCAAAATATGCGCAATCCATACCTTTGCCTCATTCTTACTGTAGCCATTACAGATCTTGCCTCATCCACTTCGCGTATTGCGATGGCAGTGGCCAACTTCATCTTGCAGGTCAACCACCTTGACACATCTTAGGCGTAGGTCTATAATTATGACCAGTTGAATAATTATTGTAATACCATTATGAGCTTTTATGTCTGATGTCTCAGAATAAACAATCTTTAATTTGATTTTCATCGGTGTCTACTTAATGTAGATGAATAAAAGTTAATAAGAAATATCAAGTTCAGCGTCGCCCTCCCTCATTGCTGACGCCTTGGACTGGTACCAATCGGGCGATTTTAACGGTCTCTGTTTACATCAATAGCTGCTAACCTTGATATATGAAGTCTACATCGTAGGTAGTTTCCACCATTCCATCCCTCTATCCATTCATTCATTCGTTCGTCCGTTAGTCCGTCCATCCCATCCATCCATCCAACCATCTATCCATCCGCCCACTCATCCATCCACCAATCCATCCAGCCATCCAGCATAGCCATTCGTTTAGCCATCCAGCCATCCAGCCATCAAGTCATCCAGCCATCCAGCATAGCCATTCGTTTAGCCATCCAGCCATCTAGCCATCCAGTCATCCAGCATAGCCATTCGTTTAGCCATCAATCTATCTGTCCATCCATCTATTCACTCGTTTTCTACTATCAATCACGCCAATGAATGCCATAATATTTCGCAGACCCATTCGAAA
This sequence comes from Lumbricus terrestris, assembly GCA_949752735.1. Taxonomy (NCBI): domain Eukaryota; kingdom Metazoa; phylum Annelida; class Clitellata; order Crassiclitellata; family Lumbricidae; genus Lumbricus; species Lumbricus terrestris. The sequence continues at coordinate 63,147,919 of OX457039.1, forward strand.
GAATTGGCAAATGTTCTGGCGCTACAGAATTTATCACCTCGTTGCCTGGCTAAAAATATCATCACGTTCCATACGGTTTGTTAGTGCATGGTGAAGCGCGACCTGACAGAGTCACGCAAGGTCTCCCACGATGCTACTGCGGCCAGTCATCCTTGACTGGCCTGCCCGCATCCATCCCGAGTGCCTGATCGATGGCAGCCTGCGCTGTCCTGTGATTCAGCCTCCGTAGCTAATAAACCATAGATGCCATATTAACACTGTGCCTGTCTCGATCACGACTACCGGTATTCATTATGCTGCAAATAAGACGCCAATCATATCCAATTTAGACCAATTAGCCGATTCGCTATGAGGACTAATTTGGATGAAGGTGTGTAATAGATCGTTATGAGGACTAATTTGGATGAAGGTGTGTAATAGATCAGTCTTGCATAACCTAAGCTTATCTTGCTTCACCTTGCATTTCAACTAGGACCGTAAAATCTGCTTCGATATTGTGGAGGGAAGAAGCCGCCATTAAGAAGTCTGCTTACTAGTGCTTAGCACCATTGCATAGGAACTGTAGCAATATTTTTAATAATGCATTAAACAAGACAATATTTTAAACATCCACTAGTGGCAAGGGAATTCACTCACATTTCCTCCCCAAGCTAAAAAATGTGAGGGAATTCCAAACCTGCTTTTCCCAGGATCTACGGCCCTGATTACAAATAATCTTAGCTTGATAAAGAGATTAACCGAGTCGCTATGCGGCTAGTTATCCTCAACTCATGTTACATTATCGTGTTTTATCTCACCTAACGCCAATGACGTTTTCAACCGATGTTACAGGACGTTAAAATTCACTGACTAAAGTTGCGAGCGTTCTTTTGGTTCCTCAGTTGTTCAGAACACTGTTCTTAGAGAATACACTATTTATCCTCACGTCGTATATAGTCTGACTTCAGCGTTTAGCTTCATTATAGGATTTCTCTAATGAACTCTGACCTTGACTGTCTGATCCCTTCAGCAAACAATCGATTGTGTCGCTGCTCAGTGCATTCTGATTGAACGTTGATTCTTGGCGTCAGTCTAACAGATCTCCGTGCATAGTACAATAATTGTCATGTTGTGGGAGGATGCGGTTGGAAATGTAGGCCTAACGCTATCTGGTGATCGTCACTGATGTCATTGTCAAGTGGAATCATATTGGACTTTGACTCATCTATTATAGTCTAAAGTTCAAGGATGCGACGACATCCATGAAATAAACAGGCGCGCAGTAGCCTAACTGTTGTTAATCTTGTATTAGTTAACAACGCAGCTGAGAAATTCCGGTGTTTTATTCAGGGGCGTAACCAGCCCTTAGAATGTGGGGAATGTGGGGTGGTTATGAATATTTTTAAATGACTACTAGTCCAGGTAACTATTACTTCCACCCCTACCCCCATACCTGAAAGAAAAATCAACGGATTCGAACAAATTGTGTGGGTCATATTTTTTCAGAGCGGGGTAGTTCAAACCACCCCAAACCACCCTGGGGCGGCGCCACAGTATTTAGGTTCCATCTGTAATATTTCGGACATTAATTGTACGACAAATTTCCAAGGTTTAGACCGACAATGACGTCCCTTTGTTACCCGTACACTTGATTATTACACTAGGAATCTGGAGCCTATTTAAAATCGTGAATATTGAAATTACTGATCACCCCTCCATTTCTTGCCCCAGTAGTGCACTATGAAGCTGGAACATACTGACTGTAATATTGATCATATAAAACTTATTTCAATGCCCCAGTGGAATACTTTTTTGCGACTCAGATGTTACATTTCGGTTTGATCTTGAACGAGTTATAAATTTATTTCTCAATAAAATAATAATAGGTCTACTATGAATTGGGACATATTGATCGTCATCGGAGCTTCACAGGTTCAGATCCTGGACCTCGAAAGGAAAGGATTGTAGCGAACCAGGTTGCTACAAGCTACCTTACTTATTTACTTAAGTAAGGCCGCTATTTCTATTACGAATTCATGGGTGCTATGCTTAGCACTGATCGATGCGGTCATCGCTATATTTAGCTTCCCATGCATTTTTCAATGGAACTTTCCGCCACGTGCGATTTTTGATTGGTTAGACATCACGCGATGTTTTAGGCGCCAAAAAAGCGCTCTCTTGCGGCAAATTAACGCGCAAACCTTCAGTCGGGCTGCAGAATTGAATCGTGTAAGACCTATGCTGGTGGAAATCGTGAATCGTGGTAAAATTGATGGTATTTTTGATTCTGGCAAGTTTCTCGGGTAGAAGACGAGGTTCTTCCGATGTCTTGTGAATCGATGTGTAATTACGAAGATTTCCGGCAACAATTATATTGATAATACGCTTCCTACGGAGAAATTCTGGCATCGGCCGACGACTCAATAACTTTCTACAGGACGGAAAACGGTGGATCGGCTGTCCTAAAATATCAATGGGAACAGGGAAGTATAGGCAACCTAATCTATAGAGCTCGAACCTGAACTAAGTGTAATTAGATAAAACTTGTATCGCTATTTTGGTGCAAATATTAGTTGTGGTATATTCAGTCTGTGAACTGATCGGATAGGTGTGAAATAGTCAGTCTGTGAACTGATCTGATAAAACTTAAGCTAGTCAAGGGACATAGGCGTTTTAGGAGGGCCTTAATATTGAATCTTTAATATTGATTCTATTTCATCGGCTGTGTAAATAATTGCTAATGAACGACAGACAGTCGCTTGATTAATTCTACAATAAATGAAACTTGAATAGAGAACTGTGAAGTGATTTTTGCTATCAAATTATAATGGACTCCGACGGGGATACGGACAGTGTCTTAGGAACAGGACAAGAGGAAGATGAGATGTGTCCGGGAGGAACACTTGAGTTAGGGACTACAGACAATACTGATGACTTAGACCCGGCCGTATTACAGAAGCAAATGACAACAATAGAGCAGTTTATGGAGCGCCAGAGTAGCATTTTAACCGGTCTAGCCGAAGAGCTAAATCTAGTTTCCATGCAGCAAGCCCAATTAAATTCCCGCCAGAAAGAATGTGAAATAATGGTGAGGACGGTAGCTGATGGTAAAGTGGGTGGTGGAGCTTGGGGAAATGTTGAGGATTCGAACCCAGATAAGTACCCATTTAGTGGGGCTGTCGTGAACTTAACAGCCACCGCTGACATATGTCCAATATCGGCTCATCCTGAGGAAGAAGGTAACCAGAGAAACTCACACCCTGGGTTAGGATTCGAACCTGCTTCCATTGACACCAAAACCCTTGACCTAGGACCCGGATTTCCTCAACCGCGCTTAAGGGGGCGCGCAACAGTAGAGCCCATTAATTTGGGGGTGGAAACGTTAGGACAGGCGGCGCCCCCGCGCGTCACAGGATGTGTGCAGTGTGCATACAAGAAAGCATTCTTCTGATCTAGAAGCACCACTGAAAAAATTACGTGCGCATTTTCAAGAAGCTTGTCTTGGTTTATTATAGGAGTGAGAAGAAGACGCAACATCACCTCAATTAGCAAGCGCTGTACCTTGGCTGGTGACTCGCCATCTTGCGATTGGCAGCTGCATCACTGGCAGATTTGTCCCAATATCTCTTGGTTTACGGCGCCATCGGAGCCCAATAAGTCAAGTTGTTCTTGATCTACGCCAGTCTGGTGGTATTTTCTTTTTCGAGAAATACGACTAATATGTATAGGCCATGGCATTTAGTCGTGTGACAGAGCCAAACGTCATCGTGTATTGTAACAGCGCCTATGTTAAGCCACTATTCTGAACCAGGCATCGTTTGTGTCTATATTCATTTATTGTGCATTTATTGTGAAAAACCACAACGTGGTAGATTGAGACAGGCAAAATCAAGCTGAGAGAAAGTAAGTAAGTAATCAGTTGTTTTGGTTCAATCACGCGCTATGTTTCACTAGGGGCCTATTTGTATCGCCGAATTGTTATTCTAACTAATTTATTTATTTAATTTTTGAATTGATTCCTGAGTTTTGTACTATTGCAAAATTCAAGCTTTGTCTTCTTGGGTAGACCAACAAAATGTCTGAAAAACTGGACAGCGTCAGATCATTGCAGTAACTGGACAACCCTCTAGGCCTAACAACAAAGTCGATGAATTCGCTCAACAAGTAAGACGAATATGGACGATCGGATAGTTTGGGACTCAGGTCCACTTGGATGTGACAGCCGTCCTGCGTCTATTCCTGAGGCCAAACCCCCTTACAACTTAAACAGACAGTTCAAAATGTAAGCTGACTTACTGTGCGTTAGGCCTAGGCCTACTTTTGACATTTTCGCTTAAACTTGACATCGTGAAGCACACTAGAAGTTGATTGTAGGTGACGACTTAAATTCTCAGAATTATACTTTCAAATTATAGTCAATGGCCATGTCTAGAATCTCACTCTCTGCCTTATTTCACAAAAGCCATTTAAAATTTCAGCCCAGCAGCAGAGAACAATGAATTTTAAGATGGACTAAACTAATTCAGTAAATGAAACATGCTCATGCGCAAATTAAACAATGTGCATGCGACTTTTGTTGACCTCGTTCAGATCAGAAAGTTATTGCAACTGCTGCGGGTCTTTAGTTCACAAGCAGCCCATACCCGAATTTTTTGTTTCACAACTATTATAATGATAGGCTACAATAACTATTAGCATTCTTGTACAGTGTCGCTCCTAGCGAATTGATAGCGAATTTGCTATCTTGTTTGGGCTGTTTTTCTTACGCGTAGGCAACGTTGTCAAACTTGTCAACTCATTCTAACTTTAATATATCTGAGTATAGGACTATGGCTGACCGATATTGACTCTAGGATCAAAACCCGTTCAAGTTTCACCTCGATCATGCCTCTGTGTAAGCATGCTAAATTTTATAATAAAATTCTGGCAGAATGTATCAACAATAGGCCTAGGCCTAAAGAAGAGCGATTTCTAAAGAACTGCAGTATGCATATAACTTCGCATAAGCTGAATAATTCGGCCTACATGTTGGAAGGGGTGGGAATATAAGAAAACTAGGGAGAGCAGATTCAGCAGAGTAGGCCTGTAGGCCTATATGCCTACTCTCCACCCGCGCTCACATACCGACTTAAATCACTTATTCAAAGTTCAAACTCATATTTTTTGCATCTAGAGTCTGTAGTTCAATCTACGGTCGCGATAATAAGGTGACCGTTTCACGAAGCGACTGATCCGCTCTGGTTTCTTGCCCGAGTCTTTGTCGTGCGTAGCAGTAAATTTATTGCTCAACAATTGGCCGAATTTATTATTAAGTTTAACGTCATCCCGATAATTATGACAGTAAAGGCCGTTGACGACAATATGATATAGTAAATCATTTAACAAAGTGGGTCGAGACTCACTATAAGACTTCCTAATTATTTATGTAAGAACACTCGGTGAATGAGAAAAAAGTAATTGTTATTTTATAATACTGTGGTTATAATAGCCGCTCTATTCTCATGTGACAATCTTTCATTCGCCAGATGGCGATGGTAAAATAAAACCAGTAGGACGTGAGATGGGCTTTTGAACAGCCATAATATTTATAAGAGTCAAATCCGACTCTTGCAGTATTGACTAGTCTTGTGACCATCTGCTCATGCAATTAACTGTAGGCCTAAAGCCGGCTAGAAATCGAAAGCTAGTATTATAATGAAATAGTCTGGACAGCGAAACTCCCATTGACTTGATACCTTCTACCAGTCTCTATTGTGTAGGTCTGTTCTCATCGCGCACGTAGGCCTACAGCCGGTCTCGTTTAAAATCTTATACCAGCGAATCACGTACGTGGTGCTTTGCCAAAATTAATGTCTTACTAAATGTCGGCCGTTTTGACGTTCTGCAAGGTTGACAGTTCTGCACAGCCTGGCATTGGCACCTACAAACAGAGGCGATAGAAGAGGCACTTGCAATCCCTGGAAAATTGGCACCTGTTTTCAAAAAAACCTTTTACTAAGTTATTAACAGTGCTTAAAGTGTAAAAAAAGAAGTGCCAGGACGCTGTATTGTATACGGAGACTTAACTGGTCGTCAGTGGCGGCGCCAGGATTTCAGGTTTGGGGGGGGGCTGCAAAATCCCTCATAATTTCGTTGCTGAAAGATATGGTCTCAGAGTTCAAGAAATGTTTTCTCCCCATTGTTCAAATTTGACGAATTTCCACATTGCAATAATAGCATTTTAGGTTGTCATTTTAACTAAACGGCTCACCACTTCAGTGCCGATCAGTGGCGTAGCAATAGGTGGTGCAGCGCATGTGCAGTGCACAAGGGCCCCAGGCTGTTGAGGGGCCCCCGCGGTCAGAGTCATTTTTTATTTTAAGAATTATTCAGAATGTGTTTATATCTACATGTACAGAATTCCGTTCGGCGGAAGTCGCGTTCGAGAAGGAAACGACAGGGAGCAGTGGAAGAGTGGAAGACGACGACCTGTGGACTGGTTCCACCTTGTCCTCCCTGGAGGTCGTCTCCAGTCGACGATGGCACGCAAGTGGAACGCAACGAGGAGAGGCAACGGAACAGCAAGCAGCACCCAGCGAACTGTGATCGAACTGCGGAGGAAGGTTGTTCGGACAGATGTGTGAGATGGAAGACTCTGAATGCGGAAAGAAAACTGGATTTGGTCCTAATCGGAATGGCGGTCTGAATTCTGGGTCACTTCATGACAATCGTCAATTATTTGACCATTGCCACCATGCATGCGGTGATGTGTCTTGGGCTTGACCTCCTCAGGTCATCATCTGACACCGAAACAGACCAAACATATGTCTGGCTCTGATACAGGCTAGCACCGGCGGTTAACCCTAATCCCTCACTTTACTGAACTCATGTACAACGCCATTTCCTTCGGCGTCAGCTGGGTCCGGCCACGACCCTCAAAGGGTCAAGGTCCGGCGCTCCACACATCTTTTTACAATTTTTGTTTTGTTTAGTTTTTTTTTATATTTTTTATTATTATAGGTTTACGACCAGTTACGGCGCGCCAGTGACCCTCCTGCTTTGCTATTGGACTTACGGAGTTTTATCTCACGCCAGCGGTCCAGCAGGGAACCAGTTAATTATTATTTCACTTTGATTTTAGCCAAAAGGCCGAGAAGTGCTAATTGCTCTGTGGGCTGCTGGAGTTTATATAGGATAGTTGCCCCCATTAAAAAGGTGTTTAACGTGACCATAAACTTGCACAGTGTATTGCAAAGTTATACGCCCGCCAGAGACTTTGACTTTTGATTGAGCGCGTACAATGCAATTTTTTCTATTTAATTCTGTGCATCTGAGGAGCATATGAGAAATACATTGCCTATTAAACAGAAAACCAAATAGTCCCTATCTAAATAGTGTTAAAATTTGCGTCCGTTGAAACGCCATAAGCCTCTAGCGGCAAAATATGTAGACGCCGTTGCTACGCAACAATAATGATAATCAGATTCAAGGCAATAGATATATTGCACGTAATTGAATTGAACGTCTTTATATAGGCTTAGGCCTAGTCTATAGTATACAATCCCCTCACGCAGTCACCTCTCTCGTACATTCATTCATTCATTAGATGCATTTATATAGCGCCTCTTCAAGGGGCTACTCAGAGGCGCTCCCAACCTCAGCGAGGCCATCAAGATGAAAGAGGAAAGCCTAAGCTTGATTTTTAGAAAGAGAGCGGAGTGTCAGAGGAAGACCATCCCAGGTTGAGGGTAGGCCTACACCGTGCCGATAGTCGTGGTTTATGGCTACAAAATTGTCTCTTGAGGTGTTTAAATTTTTGTTAAATCTTCAAACTGTAATGGTAACAAATTTCTCATAATTTCAATGATGAAAGACACAGTTTACGAGTTCAATAAAATGAATGTCCTCTCCACGTTGTTTGCATGTTTGAATTTCCTCACTGCAATGGTGGCATTTTAATACGTCATCTTAATAAAATTGCTCATTATGGATAAACAATGGATAGCACTCTAGAAATCTAAAATGATATATCTGAAATATTTGTGAAATATTTGGGCATAAAACTCAACGTCCCATAGAAACCCTTTGCCATGCACTGTCGTCTATGGCTGTCTGGACGGTCGTCCATGCAGTCATAAACGACCGTTCTGGCAGTGCTGGCCAAATAAGTGATAAGACGGCGTCCCACCTCGAAAATAAGTGCCAGGACGCCGTCCATGACCGTCCTGGCACACTTTAAGCTCTGGTATTAACCTACTCTTTGTTTTTTTTAAGTTTCTTCGCTCTAAAGCAGTAATGATAGCCTGTACTAGTTATGCACCAAGCGAAACTGAGACATTTGCATCTTGAAGTATATGTATGAAATAAATACCTAAGTTGTTAGTTTACTGCATTGCATTTTTCAAGCCCTTGCTAAACGATAAAAATTGTAGCTTCCTCCCACCGTCCACTTCGTTTATTCAACAGATTTGACCTCTTGCTTCCTCGATCTAGAACTGCGATGTCTCGATCATTTGTTTCTTTGGTCTTTCTTTTTGGAATGCTCTTTCTCTTTCTGTTCGCTCTACACTTCTGTCTGTCAGTCTCTCCTCTGCTTTGTCTCCTTTCAAAACTTGCTTCTTCTCGCGGGGTCTTGCGCAGTAGGAGCGCCTCTAAACGGTTCACCCTACTATACAGACGATTTATAAATGTTTAAATGCAATACAATACAATAGAACTGTGACCATCAAAGTTTGCCCCGTCCAACCAAAAAATCTGCGGGCGCCTATGTGCTGTACCTGTGTTCTGTGCGTTCCTCTTGTTTATCTCAAGTCGTTATCGTGCTAAGCTGCATGCGACTTAACTGCTCCGTCTTGCGGGCTTTTCCAGGACTTGCGATTAGCTCCGTAGAATGGATTCAGAGTTCAAAATGACCTAGAGGATTTCGACCACGCAGGCTTCTCTAAGAGGTTACGAGTTTGACCGCGAGTGACCTTTAAGATATTTAATTGATGCTGTACAATTTACGCATTCTGATAACTGCGCTATAAAAGTTATTCATTGATTTCACATAATATTTAGATGCAGAATCATCGTCTTGGCAAGGACAATCACCTCACACAAAAAATACATTAATAGATCAGATATTCGGTGCACTCAGCATTTTAAGTTCTGTGTACGCGTATGTGCGTATGTGCGCATGGGTTTTTGCATGCATGTATGATGTATGTATTTATGTATGTATGCATTTATGTATGTATGTAATACATACATAAATACATACATGCATGCACACATACATACATTATCATCAGTTCTCTTCGTGCAATTCTGCACATTCGGCAATGCAGCTCCTCCGTTTTTCCCTGTCCACATGTACGTACATACGTACATACATACATACATACATACATACATACATACATACATACATACATACAGGGTGCGCCAAAAAAAGTAATCCCCTACGGCTTTTTATCAATATCTTGGCCAAAAATAGGAATTTTTCAAATCCAGTTTTACGGGCTTGAAGGTAATTCATATCTACGTACAATAGCCAAATTTCATAGTCATGTGTGAAACAGACCAAAAGTTATATCACTTTTAGAGAGGCCACCCACCGGTTTTTGACGATTCAAAAACGCGACGCAACGAAAAGTAACAAAAACCAATCTAATTATTCTGGCCAATATCTTGGCCAAAACTAAGACTATCGAAATGAAATTTTACAGGCTTAAAGACAATTCATATCTGCACATGGTGGTCAGATTCCATCAAAATATTTCAAACAGAACATAAGTTATACCACTTTTAGAGAGCCCACCCCCGTTTCTTGACGATTCAAAGACGTAACGCAGGAAAAAGTAGCAAAAACACGATTTTATTAAGTCTCATCTTAAATAATTGTTATCAAATAGCCTTGATATTGCCAGATGATCATTATTGTTACTATTTAAAAACGAAACAGGGCACCAGCGTAGCTGCGCGCCACTGAGAAGTCACTTAGCAAAATGACGATCAAATTGGTAAATAAGGAATGTATCAGCTTAATCAACAGGTCCATCAAGAACTTTGCAAAGAGACTCAAAAGAAGTTTTGGCACGGTTGGTTGGCGCATTGAGCACAAGTTGTGAAGCACTACCAAGGTCATTTGACAACAGTTATTTGAGATGAGACTTATAAAATCGTGTTTTTGTTACTTTTTGTTGCGTTTCGTTTTTGAATCGTCAAAAAACGGTGGGTGGCCTCACTAAAAGTGGTATAACTTTTGTCCTGTTTGAAATATTTTGATGAAATCTGAGCATCATGTGCAGATATGAATTGTCTATAAGCCTGTAAAAATTTCATTTCGATATTCTTAGTTTTGGCCAAGATATTGGCAAAAAACCTAAATTTTGGTGCGCTTCGTTTTTGAATCGTCAAAAAACGGTGGGTGACCTCACTAAAAGTGGTGTAATTTTTGTTCCGTTTGAAATATTTTTTTGTAATTTGACCATTGTACGTAGATATAAATTTCCTTTAAGACTGTAAAGTTTCATTTAAAAATTCGTATGTTTGGCCAAGATATGGGCTAAAAACCGTAGGGGATTACTTTTTTTGGGCGCACCCTGTACATACATACATACATACATACATACATACACACACAAACATGCATACATACATACATACATACATACATACATACATACATACATACATACATACATACATACATACATACACATACACACATACATATATACTTTGCATATATACATGTACTTGTATGTATAGAAGTATGTGTGTATGTATGTATAGTATACATGTACTTCATGTATGCGTACGTAAATACATCAACGAATGCAATACATAGGCCAACATAGGCACACAATGATTTTGAGACAAGATGGCGCAAATGTATGGAAGGATCGAGTGACTGATATATCACAAGAAAACGCCAATGGCTATTATGAAGAGAGAGAAGCCAATAAGGAAGAGCAAATTCAGAACCATTGAGGGGTAAGTCAGATCGTCTTTCAGGAGAATTGGTTATCAGTCACTGCTAACTGTAACCTAACACGTCCCAACATTTCCATCGAACAGTGTATTGTATTGTATTGTATCTGACCATTTATATTGTAGACTGTAGACTGTGTAGAGTCTGTTCCACCTACCACTCTCCCTCTACCTTCCAATCTCCGTTTTCACTTATACTCTTTCTCAAAGCATATCGACCGCTCCAAGTGATTCCTGCATAGCATATATTTATGTTGAATATTATTCATAAGAAACCACAACAACTTACTTACTTTTGTACTTGGTGCATATTTATGAGCTATATGTTTCTGCTTTGGCCAGACACCAATTGACCGGAAATTTAACGAATGAAACATGATCAGCAGTATGACACCAATGATGGTCAGACAATTGTGTCGTTGAAAATTACTGTTATTTTAAAGAAATTGTTTACTGGGCGGACATGCTTCGTAGGCTGCTATAGTAGCGCCAATTATTGCAGGCTGTCGTTAGTATAGTTAAGATATGTGCAGGCTATTCTGTGATCTGAGTTCTTGTGAATAATGTTTAAATTGCCTAATTGTACACCGGTTGCGTTCTGTCAACCGGATTGTTGAATAAACGAAAATTATTATTATTATAAATGTGAACATGACAAAACTCGAGCAAAGCTTAGGAAATATTTTGGACGATGATGACATTAATATTTAAAATGATGATCTCAAATTGCAACGATCCCAGGACCACCACCGTCATCACACATGCATCCAGTTCGATTATAGGTCCACGCTTCCCCCCCCTTCAATGAACAATCCCTGGAAAATGCTCCAATGCCTGACGCCAATGACAGAAACCGTTGAGGATAATAACACTGGTACATTAATATAAAGCTTTATTATAGACCGCAGCCAACAATGTCGCGGGTACAACACTTGTACATTAATACAAAGTTTTATTATAATAGACTGCAAACAACAATGTCGCACGTGTCGACTTGATGCGTCAGCGGACGACATTTCACTGTCAGGTTTTGTGAGACATTCATCGCAGCATATAGCGCCACCTATTGTTCGCCGATCGACTGCACAGGCAACACGTTTCACCTCAATAATAGTAATCAGACTGATGCGATGCGTTATTGCATATTATTTATGCTCTGGCTTTGAAAATGACGACGTGCTGACACTCAATATAAATAAATAAATAAATAAATAAGTAGGTGAATGTCAATACGTAAACATGCATTTAGTATTGAAATTCTAAGTTACGACTAAATAATTATAGAGATATGTGTGCGTATGTGTATGTGGCAAATAGATGCCCCAGCTTGAATTTCTGTGTGACTGACCGACATGATGTTAATTCATTGTGTGTGCGTGTGAGTTGCGGCTGTGCGTGTATATATATTTATATACAGGGTGGCCCAGCATAAATGTCCAGACTTTGCACGCGTATAACTTCGCCAATTTTTAACATTTATTTATACTTAATGCATCAAATTAAAGGTATTCCACTCTAGTATTATCTCTAGAAAAGTCGAATTGATACTAGTTTAGGTTTTATTTATATACTTGGAACAGCGCTAGCTACCATTTTTTGTCATTACTGACGCATTATGACGCCGTTTCCCAGGGAAATTCTGTCGTTTTTTGCTAAAACGCGCGCAGACACGATCATTTTGGGTGTTTGTAGGGTCCCTACCATGAATATATTCTAATCGCAAAACCGCGTCCTTTCAATTTTGCCAACAGCCGTGCACTGCCATGCGCTACTTCAGACGCTTGCACGCTGCCAGTCGTTTCTTTGCGTAAGAGCTTGAGAGTTCGCTGGACTTCTCGTCGACAAATTACTTTAACTTTAGGTCTATAATTGTTTCCAATACGTCATTCAGTGCTTCTAAGACTGCCTGTTTTGCGCTGAATTTGCATGCAGGGTCATTGTCTTGACTGCAAATGTACGCGGACACACGAGCAATGTTAGCGGATGTGAGCGCCGCCGTGCGCTCCGATTCCCATGGTTTGCGAGTAGAAAGTCCTGTTTTATCAATTTTCCGTTTCAGATAATACAAGGTATTGTTTATTCCATCCTCTGTTAGAATATTCGTTAATCATTTCAAACGAATTAAATCCCTTATCAGTTCGTAAAATTAAGATCGAAACGCGATCATCGTCTGTCAACGGCGCCAAGTTGCGTCACAAATGACAGCAAAATATGGTAGCTAGCGCTGTTCCAAGTATATAATTAAAACCTAAACTAGTATCAGTTCGACTCTTTCAGAGTTAATACTAGAGTGAAATACCTTTAATTTGATGCATTAAGTATAAATAAATGTTAAAAATTGGCGAAGTTATACGCGTGCAAAGTCGGGACATTTATGCTGGACCACCCTATATATATATATATATACATATAAATTATAAGCCTTCACTTCACCACTGATGGCATATACATGTATAACCTCACCAGGCTGTCCCCTACATACATGACCCTCTCACCACGATAAGGGCTATATATGTAGGCTTAGGGAGTATATACGTTTGTTCAAATCAGTCAACCTGTCACAGACGAGACTGGTTTACATTCTTATATACATGTATTAAGGTTCTTTATACTTGATCGGCTTGAAGGGGCGCTATAACAAGTGCACATACAAACAAACAAACAAACTTAGCTGGATTTGTTAGTATTTTTATGGAAACATTCATTACGATGATTATGTCAACAAACTGGTCTTATGTGGAGGTAAAGAGTTAATTAGACTGCGTCAGTATTATTGCTACGTTCTTGTATAAGAATTATAAGGGTCCGTGATACGTAATTTCGATCCTCTAATGCCGCCACTGTTTACACTCTAACAGTGCCAGTCCCAAGCCTGGATAAAGGAGGAGGGCGACACCAATCATCTTTTTTATGACAGTGTATGTAAGCAGCAACAAACAATTCCGATCTCCTTTCAAGGTAGGTTGAAACCGTGAGGTTCAGCTTTCATTCTACCTCTCCTTATTAGTCTCTGCTCAGGTACAATCAGTCATGTAATGACGGAATGTCATCTGTGACATCTCATTACGAGCGTGGTAAATGCAGAAGAGTGGGAGCTCAACGTAAAACAAACACAAAGCTATTGTCTCGTTTTATCACTCCAATGAACCCACAGGCCTTACCATTATACTAAGAATAAGCTATAAACTTTATGCTTCAGATCAGCTGTGTTGAATCTGCTACAATTAAAACTTCTTATTCAAAATTGAATATCCGCACTACGGTTATAAAAATTAATGCACCAGGCTCATTATAGCATCGAATGTACTGCTGTATTAATTAGCAATTTCTCTTTTACTGCGGCCGACCCCTTTGAACGTCTAATCGACCGTCCATGTAAGCCCTCTAGCCTCCCACGTGCTTCCGCCAATTTGCGCAGATACATATAGGCCAGCGCGAGCGCAGAAATTATGCTCGGCGTAAAATCGAAAATAAAACTCGCATCGATTTCGTGTTTGCTACAGCGACTACGGCTCCCGGACTGGCTTCACTGCGGTCAAGACGGAGGGACTGTGGCCGGTCGAATGAACGTCCGGTCGACCTTGCCCTATCAGGCCGATAAAAGCTGCACTGATGTCTTTCCTATGGACTGAGCACGCATCGCCGACGGCGATTTGCATCAAGAGCAGGCACCCTCACCGACCCCGTGCAGGTTTTCCAGATCGGTGGAACCAAGTTCAAACCGCACTTAGTGCTCTGCAGCATCGGTTTTAATGCTCGTAATAGCAAACTTTGAGGTATTAAATTGCAAATCGGTAGTTAAGCGTATAGGGCATCAGTTTATTCACGAGCGTTAAAAATGCTAAAATGGCAATCAGGTATAATAGAGTGAAATCACCATGTCGAAGGTAACACGTGATATTGTTGTCTGGAACGTTTTGGAAAGCACGTTCGAAAATAGCAATTAAATTTAATTGATTGATGATTGATTTCGGAAGTCAACGCCTTTTGACAGCTGCGCGTTAATTGCAACATATGCGGATATATATATATATATATATATATATATATATATATATATATATATTATTTAAAATATATATAAAATATATATGTAATTATAAGTAATGCTTTGCTGAGTAAGCTATTTTTATTTTGTATTTCTTACTAGGCCTATATGCCATAATTATAACAGACTTGACGTAAAGCAACTCCCGAATGGAACTGTTTGATTTTCATGATGCATGTCGACGTTTGTCTGTAAGGTTTCAGCGATTTCAATTAGACACGATCGTATGGTTTCAATAACAAGCGTTCATGCATATAAGTATAAGTACTATATATGTATAATATATATATACAAGTGTATACATCTAGATATATTATATATAAATTATATATATATATATATTTGTCGTTAGAGAACAACGCTTAGTCACGTTTCTGCAGAACGCACGAGATGTCACCGAACGAATTTCAGAATTCACTTGACTGACACATTTCGCGTGATGAAACGTCAAATCTCTAGAAATGGTCTCAACGGGAGGGGGGTATGAGACTAAGGGGTGCTTGGTAGTGTAGTGGTTAGCGCGCTGGTCTGTCGATAGAGAGGCTGGGGTTCAATCAATCCCATGCAGGGTAGAAATTTCGTTTGAGATTTCATCTCGTTCCGCAGGCATTTTTTCTGGTATGTCTGTCCTTCTGTCCCCCTCTCTCTGTCTGTATATCTGTCTGCATGTGTGTAGGTCCTTTGTGTGCATAAGTATTAGTGTCTATACGTTTGTGTGTCTATCTATCTGTCTGTCTGTCTGTCTGTCTGTGTGTCTATCTGTCTGTCTGTCTGTCTATCTGTCTGTCTCTCTCTCTCACACTCTCTTTGGCTACTCCGTTGCACGGTTTATAATTAATCGGTTTCAATACGAAACGTCGACCTAGCTTATTCTGGTCTGTTACTCTTTATTTCTGGCTGCCTCTGATTGTCTGTCTTTCCATCTCTCTGGGTCTTTGTCTCTGTCTTTCTCCTTCTCTTTGCTTTGGCGTCTTTAATTAAAGTGCTCGAATCGATTATCCATTCTACTATTTTATCTGCGCTGCTGCTGAGGACACAAAGACTTCGGAAAAGAAGGAGCGGCCTCGAAGAGACCAACGAGGGTGAAGTCGTCTTTCCATTTCCTTTATCACTGACTCCAATTTGCCACCGATTGTAATTGAAGTCTGGACAAAAGGACAAAGCTAATATCTCTGCACGTTGTCCTACACTACTAGCATGCGATTTCCTGAAGACCATGCAGCGTCTAAAAGAAGCAGCTTGTAAAACCTGATGCAGGATCATACCAGATGATCTAGAGTTAGCCCTTCAAGTTTTAACATACAGTCATGCACTTAATTCATGCTGCATTCGTAAAAGCTCGTGTCTCGAGCAAATCTTTATTCTGTGTATGCATCATTAATCACACATGCATGTGCACGCATACCCGCTTGTGTAGCCTACATGTATGCATCTATCTATGTATGCACGCAGGTACGCTTGTTTGGTTTGTACGCACACTTGTTATAGCGCCCTTCAAGTTCCTACTCAGAAGCGCTCCCCATGCACTGCAGCGGGGACACTGAATCGGTTTCACGCCAAAGCGCAAAACACTTGCGAACGAGGGACTTGTTCAAGGTTCCTACGAGGCGGCTTGAGGTGGATCTGAATCTGCAACCATTTGGCTGCAAGACAACGAACATACCCACTATCTTCGGTCTTCGGTATTTGGTCTTCGGTCCTCGGTCTTTGGTCTTCGGTCTTCGGTACACGGTCATCGGTCTTCTGTACTCGGTCTTCGGTATTTGGTCTTCTGTCTTTGGTCTTCGGTCCTTGGTACTCGGTTTTCGATATTTGGTCTTTCGGTATTCTTTGGTTTTTATTCTTTAGCCTTCGGTCAGTGGTCTTTAACCTTCAATGTTTGGTCTTCGATCTTTGTTCTTTGGTCTCCGGTCTTTAGTTCTCGGTCTTTGGTCCTCGGTCTTTGGACTTTGGTCTTTGATCTTCGGTCTCCGGTCTTTAGTCCTCGATCTTCGGTCTTTGGTCTTTGGTCTTTGATCTTTGGTCTTTGATCTCCGGTCTTCGGTCTTCGGTCGGTCAGTCGATCAATCGGATTCAGTGGACGCGCGCCATTTACACAATACCGACGATGAATCGACGATGAATGAATGAACCACAGCAGCAGCAGCAGCAGCAGCAGCAGCAGCAGCAGCAGCAGCAGTAGCAGCAGTTGCTTGCTGTTAGCGCTGCATCTGCTGCATGCATTGGCACCGCCACCGCCGCTGCCGCTGCTGCTGCTGATTGTCATGGTGCTTGTGGTCTACATCTGTCTGCATGCATGCGTGCGTGCGTGCGTCCATACGTGCTGTTATTGCCGTGTGTCGATCGAGTCAAAGCGATTGGTCAACTAGGAAGCATTGCACCTGAGATGACGACAGACGATGGAGGTCGTTGCTGGTGGATGATGAGGCTGCTGCTGCTGCTGGTGTCTTGTTGTCTACGCAGGTAAGCAGAAGGTGAGTGGATTGGGAGGAGGAGAAGGAGAGCGACTGGAATACCGTGTTCCAGGAGGGGATTCTTTAGCGGTATAATAGTGCTGGAGGTGACCCTGAGGATTAGCGATTTATACTGTTGAGGTGAGAGTGGCCATTTGTAGAATGTTTAGTATGTGTATTCAGCGGCTTATCCCAAGTTGTGTGGCTCAGATTAACCAGAGGCAATCTATTGTAATTAACAATCCGTTGTTCGCTTTGCTGTCTCGTTTTTTGTACTTAATGTGCGGTGCTTCGTCTATACTCTATAGCGCGTGCAATCGTGCATGGCTACCTAGGAATATCATTCTGTGGCTAACACGGTGTACCTGAATGTCTTTGTCTCTTTGTATTTGTCTTTCTGTAGCTATATCTTTCTCTCTGTCTCTGTCTATGTCTGTCTATGTATGTCTCTGTCTCTCTTTCTCACTGTCTTTCTGTCTCTGTCTGTGTCTGTATCTGTCTGTCTGTCTCTGTCTGTCTGTCTCTTCCTCTCTCTCCATCTGTAATGGTCTGTCTTTCTCTTTATGCCGTGGAGCATGTCGACTGCAAACATTCACGCAGGCTTATTATATTCGCATCCCTGCCATGAGCGCGCATGATTTATTTCATTTCATAAGCTGCTTACTTATCTTCTTGAAAGTCAACATTTAATCAGAGATTGCCCGTTCAACTTGCCAGTCAGTCAAGTTGTGGCAATGCTATCAATAAAAGTATAAGTAGCAGTTCAATCGTCGTAGACCGTTATTAGCAATGTTTACTTGCATATAGTCAGGGCACGACCGTCTGTAGCAATTCGACGGTCACAGTCAGGGCCGGATTAAGATATGTGGGGACCCTGTTCGGAAATTTTTGGGGATCTTCGATCAAAAAATCTGATGACTTTGTTTCAGTTGGTTGGTGGAAATTTCTTCAGAATATACCGATATTTTCCTAACAAATTAGGAAAAATTTCTTTTTCGCTCCTAAAGTGTGGGGCCCCTGTTCGGCTGAACATGGTGACCATGCCTTAATCCGGTCCTGTGCACAGTAGTAGTAGTAGTAGTAGTACCGTAGTAGTAGTAGTTTCAGCTCAACTACACTCATAACAAAGATCATCAGTGTCGCCCTCCTCCTTCATGTAGGCTTGGGACTGGCACTGTCAGTGGCAGAGTTGCATATAACGTGCGGACTTTGCACTGAAACAATGGTAAGCTCATCACCATCGTCAAATCATATAGTCTATAGACTATCTAAATAAACGTTCAGTTACCGATCGATCTCTCGTCCGATAGAAAAACGAAATACGATATGACGATTAAACGATTTTTGCCGGAAGTCATTAAACACGTCGTGGCGACACCTTGCGTCAGGAGGGCGTCAAGTAAATCGATCGTATAGATGTGAACAGCTTTGCCACAGTGGTTTTGTAGAGAGTTTGGGTAACTGGGTTGAATGAAGTATGTAGAAATCCATAGAATGTGTGTAATTGAAGTCTCCCTTCTTCTCCTACCTGTCTTCTCACCCTTCTTCGGTGAAAAGACCTTTGCTCCCAAAATAACCGGCGTTACGTTAACTCATTGTTTTAGTTTTGAGTAATTTTTAACTTGATTTTCTTTTGTGTCATCGATGATCCTCTTCAGCTTTATCTTCTCTCCCTTCTTCTCCTACCTGTCTTCTCACCCTTCTTCTCCTTCTCCTACCTGTCTTCTCTGCTCCTTCTTCTGCTCACCCGACTTCTTCAGCTTCTTCTCCACCTACAGGGTGCGCCAAAAAAAAGACCCCCCTAGGTTTTTTGCCAATATCATGGCCAAAAGTAAGAATTTCAAAATGAAATTTTACAGTCTTAAAGACAATTCATATTTACATATGATGGCCAGATTTCATCAAAATACTTCACACAAAGCAAAAGTTATGCCACTTTTAGGAAGGCCACCCACAGTTTTTTGACGATTCAAAAACGTAACGCAACAAAAAGTAGGTTTTTGGCAATATTTTGGCCAAAAGTAAGAATTTCAAAATGAAATTTTTACAGGCTGATAGACAATTCATATTTACACATGATGACCGAAATTTCATCAAAATATTTAAAACAGAACAAAAGTTATATCACTTTTAGTGAGACCACCCTCGGTTTTTGGATGATTCAAAAAACGTCAAAAAAGGTGGGTGTCCTCACTAAAAGTGATATAACTTTTGTTCTGTTTGAAATATTTTAATGAAATTTCGGTCGTCATGTGTAAATATGAATTGTCTATCAGCCTGTAAAAATCTCATTTTGAAATTCTTACTTTTGGCCAAACTATTGCCAAAAACCTACTTTTTGTTGCGCTACGTTTTTGAATCGTCAAAAAACGGTGGGTGGCCTCCCTAAAAGTGACGTAACTTTTGTTCCGTTTTAAATATTTTTATGAAATCTGGTCATAATGTGTAAATATGAATTGTCTATAAGCCTGTAAAATTTCATTTGGAAATTCTTACTTTTGGTCAAAATATTGGCAAAAAACCTAGGGGGTCTTTTTTTTGGCGCACCCTGTATATTTTCCACTTTTCTTCTTGTTCTTCGTCTTTTATTCTTCTTATTCTCTCCTCTTTCTCAGCAATCTTCTATTTCTATTTCCCTCCTTTTCTTTTCTTCCTCTTAGTTTTATTTTTCTTCTTATCATCTTTTCCTTTTGTTCTTCTCGTTGTTCTTGATCATTCCGTTCCTTTCGTTCTTGTTTTTTTGTTCTTGCGATTCTTGTTGATCAGGTTGGTCTTGTTGTTCTTATTCTTGTTATTTTTCTTATTCCTGTTCCTCATCTTCGTCTCCTTGTCATTTTAGATAACTGTTTGTGCTTTCTCTTTCAGGTAATCGTTAGTGACTTTATAAATAGACTCGAACGAGGTCAACAGTCTTAACCATCAAAGCGACCGTGATCGATTCCTCCCAATTCACCTCCATTCCTTCACCCTTCTCACCTTTCTCTTTCGTCATTTTCGGTCACTTTCAACTCATGCATATTCATAATCGAAATCTTTGAATCTTAAAGACGATCTTCTCCAGCCAACTCCAACAGACGTCACGTGACGATCCTGACTGACATGTGGGCCGTGCGTCAGGTCCGGGATCGTCTGACAGACTGTCATCCTGTCGACTGCCACTCGTCACCAGATTGCCCCAACAGCTCCTCCGCCACTTCCTGCTTTCGGAATTGCTTCAGAGGTGTGCTCCGCCCGGCGGCAACGTCCCGCACCACCGGCGACTCGTGCTGTTCAGAGGTGTGCGCCGGATGTGCAATGGCGTCGAAGCACTGGACACCGGCGGCGGCAACGGCGGCGGGAGCGTCCGCGCGACAAACATCCGGGGATCGAAGAGGATCCGGGAAGTGCGTCGCTCCAAGGTGCAAATGGTGGAGGTCGCTCTGTACGAAGACCTTCCTCATCGTCGTCAATCTCACCTTCCTGGTAAGAACAAGAACATACGTCGTCGTGTCCACTTACTATCCAAACAATCCGGGGTTTCTTTTGATGCGCTATATAAAAACCCATATTCATGTATATATATTATGCATAGATCTATACATTATATATACATGTACATATTATACATGCACGTCATGCATGAATAAAATATACGATCGTCTCTCTTATTGGTACGCGCTCTGTGGTGCTTTATAGAACTATAAAATTCGTGGATTCAACACACGAATGTATATGCATGCATACATACATGCATGCATACAATCATGCATATACATAATATATACATTCATTCATTCATTCATACATACATACATACATACATACATACATACATACATACATACATACATACATACATACATACATACATACATACATACATACATACATACATACATACATACATACATACATACATACATACATACATACATACATACATATATGAATACATACATATATGAATACATACATATATGAATACATACATATATGAATACATACATTGTACATGCAATCATTTAGTCTATACATGTATAGGCCTACATACATTCAATGTGTACATACATACAATGCCATACATGCATGAGCTATAAGTAAAATCATCCGAAATGCCGGTCTGGCTTCGGTAGGCTTAATGACACGAGCGACACACTTCTAAGAAAACTGGAAATTCTAATCCTGTTGAGAATAAATTGCGTGTCTTTGGAAAGCTATTTTGTCTGAACAAACTGCTAAGAACCTAAATATTTCGCTAAAAACCTAAATATTTCGCTAAAAACCTGAATATTTCAACCTAGATTTTCACCATAAATACAGCATGCATTGCGTTGTTTTTTCCCTCTCTTGTGGTCGATATTGTCATATCGATTGCATTTCGGTTTTTTTTCGTCTGGAGACTAATACGCAACGCTGGTCATTCACATTCTTTTGTGATACCTGGGAAATACTGTTACGGCGCATAGACGCTGAGTAGCCTATAATAGGTCCCTACCTGCTCTGTAATAATGTTATAGACTTTTACGTTATAGATTTTCTATTTACAAATCCAGCTATTGTGGTGATCATGGTCTATGGAGAGCGAACATTATGTTGTGCCTTTGTAACTTTTATTATGTTCTTAGTTTGACCAAAGCTGGTTCTATTCGCATGGGCACACAGCGACATTGGCGATATTGTTCCGCGGTTTGTAGGGTCTAAAATGAGTCCATACACATGCCAGACTTATTAATGGGCTAATTAATTGTTGAGCGCGGTGGTGTAGTGGGTATGTTCGTTGTCTTGCAGCCGAAGGGCTGGAAACTCGAATTCACCTCAAAGCAGCGTAGAGACCTTGGGCAAGTTCTTCACTCACAATTGCTCATGTGCTTCGGCGTGAAACTGCGATTCAGTGTACGCGCTGTGGTCGGGAGCGCTTCTGAGTAGGAATCTTAAGGGGCGCTATAACAAGTGCACATACAAACAAATTCGTTCATAGCTCTTCGATAAAGCTACTGCGTACCAATTCGATTCATGGCTATTCCTTCTTTAAGTTGCATTAGCAACAGTTGTTGTTATACGTTGTACATGGGTAATTATTAGGTTTAAGTGAAATTGTTAAACTCTTCAAGATGCTTTGGTAGATTGGACTAAAAGGGATTCAGAAGAATTATCACCGTGTGTTTAAATGGCGGTTAAACTCTTCCCGCTGTAGCCAGTCTTTGCTAATATCGTCATGCATATGGTGTGAGTCCAAGGAGTTGAGAAGTGAACGGTCTTGGAAGCGTTATATTCGTTGCAAAACATTGGAAACGACTCGAATTACATTCCTCGTGTGATTCTAAACCTAGTATTCTCGTTGGCTTTAAACATTGACGTGATTTGCGAGCATTTTCTGAGAGTCATAATGCTGTTAGTATTGATATCGTATAGCGCTGCTAGTGTTTGAAGGATTTTGATAGCATTTAACTATTTGATTTTCGTCGGGCTTAATAAAGTAGGTCCGACAATAAGTGTATTGCTCAGACCTCATTAATTCATGGTTACTACTCAGGAGCGCTCCAGACCCAATTAATCTAGGCTGTTATAAGGGCTGCAGTCTTATGAATCGAGTCAAACAATCGGTATGGATGCCACGCTGTGCCTGAATAAACTCTATAGATGTTTATGGTCTGTGTTGCCAGACACAACTGTTTTATAACCAGACCTTTTGTTGCCTGTTCATCATCTCCTCACACTAGTACCTGCTCTCGATTGATAGGCGCAGGCCTATACCTTGTAAGAGGAAACTGGTACGTACTACGTAGCCGAGTGGAGGTCGTCGTTGCTGCGCTTATTTGGCATGGTCGTTCGTTTTACAATGAAAAGCAGGCGGAGAGTCCTTGGTGAGTCATTAAACGAACCCATAAAAGTCAATGCCTCTGCCAACCAATTTGTCGCCTGGCTTTTCCATTCCGCGCTTTGTCGACGCTCATTAGTTGGGAGGAAATCCGAGGAATATATACACATGCATAGTGCGCATGTATACGATTGGCATAGGTAGGCTCTACAACACGCGGTCCTCGTGGGCCTTCGTGGGAGGGGGGGTGGAGTGGTCAGGCGAAGGGCAACCGTCGTCAGCGCCACATTTATCAACGTCTCAATGCTGAACATTCACAGAACACAACCTGTTAGCAGCCAAAGACAACAGCATCATCCAAAAAGACGTTTTAGACGAATACATACTCGTCTGTACAATTGTTTGTTTGTATATATACGCACTTGTCATAGTGCCTCTTCAAGCTCCATACTCGGAGGCGCTCCCGAATACCTTTCAATAAAAGTGGGAAATTATATGAAAACCTAACTATACCGGAAATCATTAGAATTCCAACATTTGACGGATTCTAAGACTCACATTCATGCAACCACACACGCACACTCTCACGCACACGCATAATTTTATTCATGTTTGTGTAGGGTCTATCAAGTATGACACATGCATAATAAAATTAACGTATCTCCGACGTGCATGTACATGTGCACGCATACTAATAATTTATCTAAATACCAGTATGCAAGCATATATGCATGCTTATACATACGCACACATGCAAGCATGCGTGCATGCATACATACATACATATTACATACATACATACATACATACATACATACATACATACATACATACATACATACATACATACATACATACATACATACATAAATACATACATACGTATACATACAAACGGGCAGACATAAATACATACATAAATACATACATACGCACACTGGCACCTAGCTCCAACACGCATATACGCAATACGCACGTACAACAAATGCAAATGTACAGGACCATTGCATTATATCTCGGCATGATGTCGCATACATACATACACGTGTACAATTGTACATGTACATGTACAATTGTACATGTCTACTTCGATTCCAGCTGAGTCTCGGCTTCGCACGAGATCGCTTTCAATGAAATATTCATCGGAGGATGTCATATATCAACCGTCATTTGCTTCCAACCTTTCTTCCTCTTCCTCTTTTTCTTCCTCTTCTGCGTATCTTCTTCTTCTTTTCGTGTCTCTGCTTAAATTTAAACAAATCGCCAGCACTGCACGACACGATCAACGCAATTGATGACCACGAATTATTTATGCAGCGCATTTTTTAAAGCGTGTTAATTATTTTTATTATTATTGCGATCAAGGAAATGCTAATTCATTCGAACTCAGCATTTTCTGTTATTCATCTTGTTAGTATTATTATCGTAGTCAGCATGATCTTGATCGTTATCATCATCAGCAGCAGGAACAATATGGAACATCATCATCTTCGTCACCACCACCACCAAAACAGCCAATGTCAACCATTCAGAAGATATGACGTCTCATCATCAGCAGTATCAGGATCATCATCATCAACAACATCATCATCATCGTTATCATCATCATCATCATCATCATCGTTATCATCATCATCTTCATCATCGTCATCATCACCGTCGTAGTTACTATAATTTTTAGACATGCACATTACCCCCTTTCATCTAATAAGTGGGGCTGTATATATGAGTGTCCTTCGATATCATTGTCAGTGTATTTCAAGTCATAAGGCAAACAATGTGGCAAAATCAGACGCGGCACACACATGTATCTGGCGGAAGTTGCTCAATCCTCCTCCCCCATTTGAATAACTTTAATATTGAATATCTTCGCCCGAGAACTCATAACTTTGAATTGGACGACAAGGGCGGACACAGAAATTTTCGAGGAGGCAAAAATTTTCTGTCTTGGGGCAGGACAAAATTTTCCCCTTGATCGCCGAAAAATTTTATGACCTTTTTAGTCGTTTTCCTCGAGTTTCCAAGAAAAGATACCATTTTATCCGCCAAAAAATAGTTGATGACCTTTTTCTCGTATACGGACCTTGTGGGCGTAGAAAGGTTCCTATACGGAACTACTCATGGGGGTCACATTAACTTTCCAAGCCAGAATAGCTGGTCGAAAATAAAAATAAAGAAATTTCAAAATGGGGGCATGGCCGGATTGGCCACCTGGATCCGACCCTGTTGTACGATAAGAGCATCATACCTTTGGTACTCTACAAGAGCTTACCTAAAATTTAAAAAATCAAATGAATAAATAAAAATAACAATGAACAAATTAATCCACCGTGCTTTTTGCTTTTTTGAATAAAATTCTGTTCACTTCATTTGCCACCGTCTTGCGGCTTGTCAACCTGATCTTTATTAAACGAATACATTATATTATATATATTATATAATACATACATACAATACATGCATAGTCTATACAAAATACCCCAGGAAGATGATTTTTCGTTATCACGGTCTTCGTCGCAAAAAAACCTACTAAGCCAGAGTATGAACATGAAACCCGGCAGAGAGGAAATAAATTATTTGTGGGGTTGGAGGGGGAAATCATATCATGGCTGGCTTCCAATTCAAGGACTCTCGCATTCCGTGCTCGACCGATGGCCGCAACGTTGAAACCGCTTTAAAAACTGTCAGCCTCGTCTGACATTCAAATCGGTTTTATTCACGAGTCGTTGGTTTTCTTCTCCGGAAAAGAAGAAACACGGACGAGAAGGAGACGGGGGTCACATGAATGCCGCCATCGCTTCCTAGATCGGAATTTATCCCTCGGTTCGGAAACTTCATTTCGTCGGCTATTGATTCCTGATGGCTATCTGCAGCGAGGCAATCCACCGTGACGCCGCCGCCGCCGTCTATACAGGGCGCCTCGATGCCATCGCTGCCGGGCGGCCTGCCGACGATCCACCGCGGTTGCCTCCCAGCGCCCTCTTGCGAGAGGAGCCGGCGATGGGGGCGATCTCTCCGTCCGTCCTTGCGGACATATTTCCTGGTCCGCTGGACATTAAACGGCCGTCCGCGGTTGGTCCTTTGTTCAGGGGAAGTGACTCGCAATTTGCACCTCGGCCGCGCCGCTCAGTTTCGGTGGGGCGGATCAATAGCCGAGGTGAAAAGAGGCGCTTGATATTATCGGCGATCGACGGACGATTGCATGCTCTGACGGCAGAGGAGGAGGAGGATAACAGATGTCTCTTTATACTGACGAGTATTTTACTGACGATCTTCACGCCCATGACTGGTTCTCAAAATGAGATTGCTTCGAGTGTTTGGCGACATCTTTTGGCTGACAGAGTCGACGGTGTCGCCCTCCTGCGTCATCCGCGCTTTGGACTGACACCATGGGCGCCAGCAGAAATTTGTGCAAGAGGGGCATAGGATTATAATGGTAGCGGGTGAAATTTTTGGCAAGGCCTTGAAGGAGGCAAAACAGGAAATTAAGGACATAGAGTGCTTGTGGGGAAGTTCGACACATTAAGCATTTTTGCGAAATTTCTAGGCTAAAACGAGATCACAAAATTCTTACAAAAATACTTTATAGTAGTACTATATCTCCTTAAGCAAAGGCAATAACAATTTATTCCTTGCAGTTTATTTCTTGAAGTTACAAACACCTTTTCTGAGGGCTACAAATTGTCGAATTTACCCTCACTGTGGGGGGAATTCCGACAGTTGCTGTCTGTCAATGGTATCAGTATTTACAACGTGTGCAGATTAGATAAATGTCATTGACAGCATATGTACACGTCTCATGAAACCAACGTCCACACATCTGACACCTTATCCATTCTTCTTCCTGGTTCTTGGGTGGATCAAAATATGAACAACCACATTGAGCAAAGAGTAATTACATGGATCACTGACATCGTTAGCATTGGTATCATAATCCATGCACACGTACATATACACATACATAGGTCTACATACATACATATATGCATACATACATACATACATACATACATACATACATACATACATACATACATACATACATACATACATACATACATACATACATACATACATACATACATACATACATACATACATACATACATATATACATACATACATACATACATACATACATACGTACATACATACATACATGCATACATACATACATACTGCATAGTTACATACATACATACAGACATACATAATACATACATATATACATGCATACATACAATGAAAACATATATATATAGTGAATACATACATGCATGCATACATACATGCATGGTGAATTAATAGCAAGTCCATATTGGATACATAATGTTTTGTATAAATTAGGTTTGTCTACTTGAACATATCTTGTAGGCAAAAAAATTAATCAAACTTTCGTTTTATAGACATTTTGCATCTAGAGTAATGATACACGCATAAAACGAATCACATAATCCAACGTATATGCATGATTCGTACACTGTCGAACTTACCCCAATCAGAGGTGTCGAACTTACCCGAACTTGGGTGGAAGTTCGACATGTCACTTAACTCGGCGACCCACCGTGTAATGAGCACTATGCATCCTACCAGCCTACTTTTCATTGCCATTAGACGTAGTTCAAGCATTGACAACAATAAAATCTCCCTCGAGATGAGCGATATGCAAATATACTCTTAACATGATTTTACATTGCGCCATCGAATGCATTGATTATTTATCAGGTGCACTGATTTAGCTCAGGGTTTCGCGGATTGCATGTGGTCAAATTTTAATCCGAGTTGGCCAAAACAACAAGTAAAGCAGGCTTTATTAAAAAATATATTCGTAAATGACGTGTCATTAAAGTTCGTGAGTAAGTAGGCAAAACAGTTACGTCTGTCGAACTTCCCTCCAGTGTCGGACTTCCCCCCAAGCACTCTAAGTATTTTTCACTTAGGTTTCTAAATGTTTTTTGTTGCTTTATGTATCATTAGTAGCTTTTGTGCTTATGTGCTAAGGAAAACATTTACTAAGAACCAAGAAGTGGCAGTTAAGAAATAGGTGTCAGTTTTCCAGGGGGCAAGTGCCCCTCTCAGTGGCGTAGACAAGGGGTGTTTTGGGGGTTAAAACCCCCATTGGCCTAGGAAAAAGTTTTTAAAAGTTTTTTATCCACTTAAATAAGAAAAAAGAAAACTATTGCTTGTAGTAACAATTGTTTTTCTTACTTTATTCTCTTTGTTACTTTATTCCCTTTTTATTTACTGTAAAATACTGTTGGGTTGGTATCAGAAAGGGCATCCGGCCAGGCCATAAAAACCCCAACCACACCCCATCATAAATTCCTGGTTACGCCACTTCCCCTTGCCCCAATATGTGGGCGCCCATGACCGACACTACCAGAGAGCGTCGAGTATCATCTGCTGATTGTGACACGGTAGCCGATTGGTCATGTCTTTAGTCTTCTAACGCGGAGAGTTCGGGTTCGAATCTCCTTTGAGAAGGTTACTTTGTGTTGTTCAATGGCAAAAACCGTCAGTCAACAGTGCAATAGTGAGATTGTGAAGGTAAGCTCTTTCGATACAGCCTTGCATAGCAACAGTGCAACAGAAGCATCGATCCTTTACACACTCCGAGTAAGAAATCGAAGAATGAAATTATGAAACCGATTGTCTTTTTCTGTCACAATTGACATCTTTGAAATAACGCCTAAAACCGCTTCAATTGTTTGCTGGGACTGAACTGAGAGAGAGAGATGTCCACACGTGCTTTGCGTGAGGAATGAATGAATGAACGTCGGTAGTATACTGTAGTTTCAACTTAGCTACACAGTGTGATAGCACAGATCATTAACGTCACCCTCCTCCTTTGTCCAGGCTTGGGACTGTCACTGTCAGAGTGCAAACACAGTGTCGAAGCGAGCAACGGTGCTATATCGAGTAATTTAAGTGCCAATCCATGTGTGTGCCATGCATGCACGAAACCTGGCGATGGATTGCAAAGCTGCAGTGGATTGCTGACAAGATAATATTTGCAGAGAGATCCCTCTTCGATACCTGCAGGCAGTGCAGGTTCACAATGGAAAGTGCACTATTGTTGGCAAAGGGGCAGTCAATGAATAAGCGATCAGATTACCTTACTATATGCCCTAACCTACCTTACCAAACCATATACGAAACTTGCCATACCTTTCTTCTGTCATTCTTTACCTTATTCTTCCAATCTTTATATTGTACCATGCAACACTATAATCTTATCATACCATGCAACACTATAATCTTATAACACCATGCAACACTGTAATCTTATCATACCATGCAACACTATAATCTTATCATACCATGCAACACTATAATCTTATCACACCACGCAACACTATAATCTTATCACACCATGCAACACTATAATCTTATCATGCCATGCAACACTATAATCTTATCATACCATGCAACACTATAATCTTATCATGCCATGCAACACTATAATCTTATCATACCATGCAACACTATAATCTTATCATGCCATGCAACACTATAATCTTATCATACCATGCAACACTATAATCTTATAACACCATGCAACACTGTAATCTTATCATACCATGCAACACTATAATCTTATCATGCCATGCAACACTATAATCTTATCATACCATGCAACACTATAATCTTATCATGCCATGCAACACTATAATCTTATCATACCATGCAACACTATAATCTTATCATACCATACAACACTGTAATCTTATCATACCATGCAATACTATAATCGTATCATATACCGTGCAATAGCACAGCAAACTTTATCGTACCTTCTAACCTCGTCACACCATATCTAACCTTATATACATTATAGTCTAATGCATTGTCTTATATTGACTTACTCTACCTTGTATTGTCCTATCCATATACCATGCCATAGTTATCCAAACCTTGTTGCTCTGGCGTCCTGTTTCTTCGGATCACAGTAAGTTGTCTGCGTAATTTATTCTTATAATTGAGAACACGGTACGATTTCAAGAGTTTTATCCGAATGGCACTCGCTATGCATGCGTGCGTGCGTGTGTGTGTGTGTGTGTGTGTGTGTGTGTATGTGTGTGTGTGTGCGCGCGCGCTGGTTCTATCGTTCCGCTCAGCAGTCGCGTGTTGAATTTAATTTTACCAAAGTACCAGACAGTGAAATGGCTGTCTTTGTAGAACCCCACTTGATGCGAAAAATACAATTATTAATAAAGCTTGCGATGGGGTAAATGAGCGAATGTGGAGCAGCACATGACGCCAGTCCACGTTCAGTTGTATACATCCTTTTGCAGAAAGCACCATTTTGTAGGCTACACGCAGGCTACTGTAGAAATCTAAATTTATGAGCATGAACCTGAAGTCACAAACACCAACATCAACATTGTCCTGAAGCAGCAACTCGACTGGATCGCTATTTTTTGCAAACTCAAGTGAGATTTGAACTAGTAATCCGCTTTTTGTTTTTTAAGGAAAGGCGAACTTCGTAGATTAAAAATTACACGTAGCCTATATTGCAAGTGATTTTTTGCCAGCTGCAGCCTCACAGGAAAGACTTTTGTGTCTGTATAGAATCTCGACTGCTGGACAAAAAAATTGCGAGAAAAAGTCGCTGGCAATTAGCGTGTTATTGAGATTTTACGTAATGAAGAAAGATAGCCTAGTCATCTAATAATATATGTAAAACTTTTGCGGCTCTGAAATTAGGCCTAATAATTCTTTTGAGCGCTATAATAGGAACCAAAATTACTCAGGAATTTAAATAGGAGTGATGCATAGCACTGGTGATGAAGTAGAATAAAAATTAAATTTTAAATTCAAGGACAATGAGATGAATTGAGACTTAATAAGAGATTAGATCTATTCCTCAAAGAATTCATCCATAAAAATCACTGTATAGCCTATCAGCGAACCTCCCTCCGTATCAGACATATTATTTACCTCGAAGCAGTCTACGCTATGTTCCTGCCTCTTTTCGCCCTGTTGCCTTCAATATAAGCGTGGACTACCTTAATTCTAATAATCTCATAATGGCAGATGCCGTGCTGCGGTAAAATCTCTCCTGGTGCGCGTATCCTGCGAGAAAATCCAGACTTATCCGCCTCACCGGATGTGATAGGAAACCCTTCGCGTGACGCTGAGCCCCATGTAATCTACCAGATTATATATATATATATAATATGTATATATATATAAATTATATATATATATATGTCTAGGATATAAATATCTAGTATCTATATATATTTAAATTATATATATATATATAAATTATATATATGGTATATATATATATATAGGCTATGAACGAAGACGTTCGTTCAGGTAATATCAGCTTCTTCTCAGAGAGGATAGAAGGTAAAAATGTAGATAATAAGCTACAGGACGATAGTCACATCCACGGCTGGTGCTGTCGAAAGCAGTGCAGCTGAATCGAGCGCAGATAGAATCAAGCGCAAATTACATCGCAGAGTTAAGCCTTAATTAGGAACCAGAGACGGTAGTAACTTATGGGCCAAGCGTAGCCTACACTAATCGAAGCTTAAAGGATATAATATTGGAATATGTAGTCAGGTTACAGGTGATTATGTCTTACTCTTGTAAGGAATTCATTAGCAAACGCAGATCTTGGACTAAGTAGTCTTGTCTTAAAAGAGGTGGTTATAGATTTCTAGGTTATCGCGCATGCGCATAGCCTACAATATTTCCCCTAGAGGGCATGTAGGCAGAGGTACATGTACAAACAGAGAACCAGACTGGTAGAGACGGGGGAACGGGGCAAGTTTGCACACACAGATTAATCTAGCTACACAGGTCTACAGGTGTGAATAAGATCTTTAACCATGTACAGACGAGGATAATTTTATTATGAGAGGATTTAGAATTTTAGACAAATATAAATATACTACACAGCCTTCTAATTCATTATTGTCAGCCAATTATCTCGAATCGACTTTGTCAAATGATTAAAACCACCGTCGTGATAATGGCGTTGCATTTCTTTTCGACAAGCTTTTAAGGCGCTATAGAAATCTTATGATTACGTTTACGATTACGACTACGATGTACAACCAGACTCCAGATCATATCTGCTAACATTAGACACTCGTTTGTCTAAATCATTCATGGAATTCATAATTGTCTGATAACTGGGCCCAGCATGTTCAACTCCCTGCGTAGCAACTTTATGTGATCATTGTAAAAGGTGGAGTTACTCTGGCCATAACATAGCGTAGACCAGAGTTGCTGTGTTCAACAATGCTAGACAGAACAAGTCTGAATGAGCGATTTGCCTAGGCCTACACAATTTCCTGCTCAATATAGACATTGCTGGTAGGAACGGTGGACTAGGCTACCATGTCATTACCCTAATTACACCTTATAAAACCACTCCCACCTCCACTACAGTCCTACAGCACACTACTTCGCCAACGTCATCATTATCGGACCCCACAGTTAATTCGTCCGCGTTTCTCGTCGCCTGCTGTTGCGTTCAGATTTCGCAGGTGCTTGTACGCACGGTCGAAACCACTCAGCACAAATGCGCACCTGAATCGATCCACTTCGTCGCTCGTCAATAGTTTCCACTTCCTTTCACTTGCAGCCCATCCATCAATCGCTGTTGTCTTCCTCCTCTCAGTTCATTCACACGCAGCCGTTCATCGTTCGCGATAAAATTGTATGTATATGCCGAAGAGACGTGAATTGAAATGGTCTAACGTAGAGCACCACCTGACAGAAGCTTCATAAAGCCTGCTTAATTATCTGGTCGATTTTCTGGACTGTGGTGAGGCAAGAGCGTATTATTATTGGAGAGGAAATCTTCGTTAAGATGCTTTTGGTATAACATCTGAAGAATTCTCAACCTATTCTTTCACTCTAACGCAACACTCGTGGTCAGGTTTTCTTATGAAAAATAATGGAGTTTTGCATCTAGACCTACCCTTCTGTGGCCTACTACGATACGTGCCATGACCAGTCGGCTTTCCTATGACACGGGGGGGGGAGAGGATTTCCAATCTACTAAATGATGTTGAAAAAGAAACCTAAAGGCAAATTGTGCTTCAATGAAACATTTGAGAAATTCCGATCTGCAAACAGGTGGAATACGATGATAGCTGTGATCAAACTGCACTCCTTAATACAACATATGACGCAATTCCTTCAAATCAACTGTTGCCTAGATAATTGTAATTGCTTAGTGGCCATTTTGTTTTGAGTCAGCTGTCAAATCTGTGATTGACTGTTTTAAAATGTATGTCTGGTATAAGTTACAACTCTATAGATAAAAGGATAAATGGTTCGAGAACTCGAAACGCTTTCAAAATTACGGTGCGATGTAAAAATCATACTACAAGCAAAAATTAATGTTATAGAAATTTCTAATTATGAAATTAACAGTATAAAAATCATTTAAAAAGTTAAATTAATAGTAAACAATTCCTAAAGAATTCGTGAATTCATATAGCACGAGAAGATCTTTGTCTCTCACCAATTGTAAGATGACAGGTCTAATAACAGCAACAGATGTAAGACTAATAATAGCAACAGATGTAGGCCTAAAAATAACAGCAGATGTATGCCTAATAACAGCAACAGATGTAGGCCTATATAGACTGTACTCAAGCATCGAGACCACGACGAACTCTTTG
This sequence comes from Lumbricus terrestris, assembly GCA_949752735.1. NCBI lineage: Eukaryota > Metazoa > Annelida > Clitellata > Crassiclitellata > Lumbricidae > Lumbricus > Lumbricus terrestris. The sequence continues at coordinate 63,181,804 of OX457039.1, forward strand.
ACGACGTCACGCTTGACCTGCTTTCCGTGGAATTTCTGCGCAGTTATATTGATATGAAGCAAGACGGTGATAGATTTATCGACTTCCTGGGCAGAGGTCAAAGGTTGGTCTGCTTCTGTTTCATCTCAAATCCCACGACTGACAGGACTGTCTCCATTATGGAAATAATATGTGTTTCGCCAGAGAACCTTGCTTCGGCTCAACGAAAAAATCTTTCGCCAGGGGCCCACACATGCATGGAAAATGCAAATAGAGCACATGGTTATGTATTTATATAGACTATACATGTAGATACGTAACCACATGATATATACGTATACGGCGGCATGCATATTCACATGCATATATACTCGCAAATAAAGAATAATACTGAAAATATCAAAGTATATGTATATACATATGAATTCTATACATTATACCAAGCTCTTCTGTTTGCTAAGATGGCTATCTTAGCAAACAGATGAGCTTGGTATAATGTATTGCAAACAAACTGTCTACATGTTGAGTATAGATATACGCAAGAAGACGAAGTCGAGATCGCATGGTCAGTTGGCAAGCATCTACCGTTCGAGAAGCCAACCATCTTGCACACTTCTTGGCGTGAAGAAACGACTCGGTTTACAGCGCTATATAAGTTATAGTGTCATCATAAAGTCCAGTTCTTCGTTCAATCCACGTGTTGGCCAATCCTTCTTTGGTATAACCGGGACTATAATAGATTATTATCTTCCGCGATAGCAACTAAGGAAACTTGCACCAACCATCGAAGAACCTCGTAAAGACCCGGATGTCTCCAGACCACTTAACTGGCCTCTCCTTGATACACCCATCCCATCCCCCCCACACACACACACGACCACTGGGCTAACTACAGCAATAGACAGATCAACCTTTGCGACAGTTAATTGCTCAACAGCACATCATATACTCCTGTCATCAGCGTCAAAGACTCTGGAGCACAATAAACCCCAGGAGCACAAACTTCTGTCATCAGCGTCAAATGTTCTGGAGCACAATAAACCCTTCGGTTCGCCTGTTATACGACGCCATAGTTCGTCATTCAGTTCCGCACAGTTTATGCAACGCACTGGAAGAACTGCATTGGCGTTTACCATCCCACATTGGAATCGATTTGCAAGCAGTAGACTTGGCGGCACTTGCAACGGAAGAAGTCGAAGATTATATTAATAATAATTGCGGACGCTCAGAGGACTTTAATGACTCGACGGCATATGCGGGAGCTATATAATCTGCTCCGGACAATATTCAGGTAGAGGTCTTAAGGAGTGAGGCTTTTAAGTGGAAGATAGTGGCGTCGATAGTGACGTCGAACCAATCGATGACGTTGACTCGTATGACGCAATTGCTCTCCAGATTCCGTATTTCTATCGTGGACTATACTGTATTCAATTATAATTATTATAGCGCCGTTGCTCGTAAGGTCATGCTATCTCTCGGGTGTGTGCTAGTTCATGTGCGAGAATGGGTGTGTGACTACACGTACTGCATGGCGTAATGAAGTAGCAAACGAATTATAATGTGAATACTGCTTCACATTTTGCAGTGGGTTACCACTGTAGGCTACGTGAATTACTGCGTACATTTCAATTTCACATTGGAACGAACAATGTCATACATTGCGGAACCGTAAAATATTTAATAGTAAACCAACAACGTTGTCTTAAAATAAAGTTAATAATTTACATGAAAACCGCGTTTTTTTATTGCGACTACTTCAAATCGTCATTATTCTTTTACAAGTTCACTTAACTGTTTGGCATCGTTGAATTGACATTGCTGCATACGACACCCTGCCGTGTACAGGTGCTCAGATTTTAATGAGCTCATTTACCTGTGTCGTGTAGGCCTATACCTGCGTAGGATAATTCTACCTGTGTCACGACTGAAGAAAGATCTAAACACACACATAGCATCCTAAATATCCTGTTGTTTCTCGCGCACCGCACGTCATGCTAGCACGCACGCACGCACGCACGGAACCCTTAAAGAATCAGTCTTTAAATATAATATGCGTTCTGTTGCCATCGATTCAACACGCATTTCCCGCTAGTGCCTAATGTCGCAATTATTGGATCAGTTAGAAATCCATGCAAACGACGCAATTGAGAGAGGTACATGTAGGGCGCTGTATAAGTGTTTTGTCAGATTACTTTACGCTGTATGTAGGCCTATGCAATGGTAATCGTAATCGTGGTCGTGAATTCATATAGCGTCACTTCAAGAGAAACTCCTCGGAGGAGCTCCCGACCTGACTACACCAAACCAAAATCAAATGGTTTTCAAACGCTCGTATCCTAAGTATGCAGTTATGTATCTGTGCCTATGTATGTATATGTTTGCATGTTTGTATGCGCGTATATATATATATGTATGTATATAAATGTGGAGACGTCATGTATAACAATAGGTTTCATCGTCAACGCACGTTTGACGGATGAGAGAAAAGAAGAAGATGCATGTATATGTATTATGGGTATGTATGTATGTATGTATGTATGTATGCAACTATGTATGTATGCAGCTATGTATGTATGTATGTATGTATGTATGTATGTATGTATGTATGTATGTATTATGGCTATGTATGTATGTATGTATGTATGTATGTATGTATGTATGTATGTATGTATGTATGTATGTATGTATGTATGTATGTATGTATGTATGTATGTATGTATGTATGTATGTATGTATGTATGTATGTATGTATGTATGTATGTATGTATGTATGTATGTATTATGGCTGTGTATGTATGTATGTATGTATGTATGTATGTATGTATGTATGTATGTATGTATGTATGTATGTATGTATGTATGTATGTATGTATTATGGCTATGTATGTATGTATGTATGTATGTGTGATTGTGTGTATGTATGTATGTATGTATGTATGTATGTGTGATTGTGTGTATGTATGTATGTATGTATGTATGTATGTATGACATTGTATGCATGTATGTATTTATGTAGGTCATGCGTTTATTTGCGGGCATACATGTATGTTGCAATGTACGTGTATTTTTATGCATGCATGCGCCCATGTACATTCGCACGTATTCGTTTGTAGCGCTAGTAACGCCATAGACTATAACAATTATAATGGACACAATTTCCAACGCTCAAGTGTTGTTGCTTATTATTACAGCCTACGATTCACCCAAAAGTATTCTACAGTACTGTTTCTACTGTAGACTGATTTGTCTAAGATGACCTGAAATATTCGGGTTTACGTCACTCAACTATTATACACTGTAAATTATACACTATGCAAAGACATGCATGTCAATGTCGTATCAGCAGAGCACCAAGCGGCATTGATTTTTCACAACCAATATCAATGACCTTATAGATTTCCTAAACTGAACGGTGAACCATAAACGTCGTATCTATAGACTGTTTACAGTCGAGCGTAGACTTCGACAAATAAACGACTTCAGCTGAAGCATTATTGTCTGGTCGTTGAATTTCCACGGCATGCAGTCCACATCACGCGATGGCCAATCGATCGAGACATGCACGGTCCATTCTTCCCGTCAAGTGACATCGCCGGTCTTTGATGATGAACTCCTTTCTCCGATCAATCACATTTCGACCGTCAACTAAATCACGCACCACGAGACCAAAGAACATGGCGTTGGGGAATTAAGTCCTGCGTCTAAACGGTCCGTGCGACTAGTCATCAAGGAACGTTCAGCGTATACTTGGCCACATCCTTTAACTCAAATCAGACAAAGTGCTCTTCAATCGTTCTTCGCTACACCCACCCGGGGGGCCACCCCACCGTATACAGTCAAATTAAGTCAATGTTCAAGGAACCGTTTACGGTTTAGCTCGCTCATTTAGGCAGCATTGTCTTCTTATAAGCTTGCAATCGCTTTCGTTTCATCTTAAAATTAAAAAAAGAGCAGGCCTAAGCTTAGGCGCATACGGTACGGCTAATGAATGCTCTTTAAGCCACAGGAGGATTGGAGGCAATGAACTCAATTGAATTCCTTTAGGATCCTTATTTCTGTGAGATGGTCATTTCTTTCAAATGTCGGGCCCGCAATTACCGAACATTCTTCCATCATCTATCACATTATATATCCGTCAATTGCCATTTTCGATATTGACTGTAGGCCTAGATCTATAGATATTTATATTGGCATGAATGCATGCGCTTTATGAATTTTCCATGACAATGCTAATAATAATTTATTAGTTGTCGAATTATAATAATATACTAGTAATGATCTATAGCCTTCCAACGCGTCAATTCCTTGTCTCTTATTAATCATCCATTGATGCCAAAATACGGATTGAAATTCATGTATTTCTAAACGTTGATGTTTCCTTCCTTTACGCTTAGCACTTTGTGGCATAATTATGCAGCGAGTTACTGCAGTTTCATGAAACGCATTAAATAGGCCAAATGTATAGGGCTAGGCTATAGGCTATGTCCTATGTCTTGCCGGTTGCTAGAACTTGTTATACATCTATATGATTGTAAGCCTTGTGTGGACAGCTCAATGGTATATATACCAATCGTAGTCAATACACAATTCATGCCGCTTCGTCAAGCTTGCTTCTGACAGCTTGACTAAAATTAATGTAAAATCGATGTGAAGCAATGTGCAGCGATGTGAAACGATGTGAATCTATGTGAAACGATGTGAATCTATTTGAAACGATGTGAATCTATGTGAAACGATGTGAATCTATGTGAAACGTTGTGAATCTATGTGAAACGATGTGAAATTATGTTGCGGCATTGTATCTAATTGCCAAAATACGATCGTAATAAATTTTATGACTTATACTCGAGATGATGAACATAATACAGGAAGCGTAAGGGTATACATAGTTTACTCGGCAATTAATAATAATTATAGGTCAAGGTGTGTTATAGGGACTCGGGATAATGATTCAGGTAAGGCTATGACACGCAATGTCATGCAAAGTAGCGAAATTAGATGACGATGATGACGATGAATATGATGACGATAATGACGATGAATATGATGACGATAATGACGATGAATATGATGACGATAATGACGATGAATATATATATGATGACGATAATGACGATGAATATGATGACGATAATGACGATGAATATGATGACGATAATGACGATGAATATGATGACGATAATGACGATGAATATGATGACGATAATGACGACGAATAATTATGATGACGATAATGGTACTGCTATTGACAGTGACGGTAACATTGATGATGTCTTCTTCTTCTTCTTCAGATCGGTGGATGGGTGATCATAGGACTTGGCATCTGGATCCACGTCCATCAGGACTCATTCCTCGTCTCCTATCTACTCAAGGACAATCCGACGAATCCGGTTATCGTCTTCGATAAGATTCCCTTCCTCCTTATCGCCGTCGGGTTCTTTATCGCCATCACCGGCTTCCTCGGCTGCTGCGGGTCCTACGCTGACAGCATCTGCTTTCTTAGCTTTGTGAGTTCAGTCGCATTGTCTTGAACTTCAATTGTTTATTCTCCGCATTGCTTTTCCTTGAAGTAGCCACAAACTAAACGGTGCACATGCACATACTACTACTACTACTACTACTACTACTACTACTACTACTACTACTACTACTACTAGTACTACTACTACTACTACTACTACTACTACTACTACTACTACTACTACTACCACTACCACTACCACTACCACTACCACTACTACTACTACTACTACTACTACTACTACTACTACTACTACTACTACTACTACTACTACTACTACTACTGCTACTGCTACTGCTACTGCTACTACTGCTACTGCTGCTGCTGCTGCTGCTGCTGCTGCTGCTGCTACTACTACTACTACTACTACTACTACTACTACTACTACTACTACTACTATTACCACTACCACCACCACTGCTACTACTATTGCTGCTACTACTACTACAATCATCATTATCACAGCTACATTAATTTGTTAAAATACATTACGCTCGGGAAATGCAAAATTTAGACTATTTTGCAATCTTAGTCGTAACTTCTAGATTTCTTTAGCGCCAAATGTCACAAATGTAATCGAAGTTGATTCTGAGTGTTTGCCACATTCACTAAATAGAACGGTCCCTTGAGATAGCACCGAGACACCCATTGTATTGTATTGTTTTGCATGTGATCATTTATAGAGCGTCTCTAGTAGGGTGAACCGTTCAGAGGCGCTCCCAGTGCGCAAGGCCCCGCGAGAAGAAGCAGATTTTGAGCAGAGACAAAGCAGAGGATAGACTGCCAGACAGAAGCGTAGAGCGAGCGATTTCCAAATAGAAGGACAAGTTGAGCAAATGATCGGGACTGAGCCAGATCAATTCCATTGGGTGTGATGCGTTAATGGCTTCAGTCTTCTCCTTAGGCTCGTCGTAATAATATTATGAGGGTGAGTGACCAGTTGACTCTTGCGCTATATCATTTTCGCACCAACAGTTCGGGGTAAATGTTCTCATTATAGGTGAGCTGCCTGGGGTAGGGGCGAAGCTGGGCCAGAAATATCGAACTAGGCGTTTATTCTGGCGGGGATTTGAACTCCTTGACCTCTCAATTGGGTTCAGCAATGCTAACAATGCATCGTCGAGCACAGATGAACTCTTAGCTTTTTAACCATTCCCCTATATTCATTTAATGAGGCTAATGCCTCCTCCTCCTCTTCCATATCCTCTTCCTCCTCCTCCTCCTCCTCCTCTTGGTCGGTTCTTCTTCTTCTCCTCCTTCTCCTCCTCCCTCTCCTCCTTCTCCTCCTCCTCCTTCTCCTCCTTCTCCTCCTTCTCCTCCTTCTCAGTCATCTCATCCTTCTCCCCTTCTCCCCCTTCTCCTTCTCCTCCTTCTCCTTCTCCTCCTTCTCCTCCTATTCACACATCAATTATTCAGCTGTTATGACTATCAACTATAACCTCTTGCCTTGAGATTATGAGTCTTCCGAATAACGTTCGCACATCGATTGGTCTATAATTTTGAAGTGCTTTATCAGTAGATTGCCTACTAAATGCCACAAACATATCTAAGGGACGAACGATGGTCTAAAACAAGGGTCTCAAACTCAAATCAGCATGTGGGCCGCATTTGGAAATTTATAACGACTCGCGGGCCGCAACATAAAAATATTATCGTGCACGTTAAACTATTAGTTATGTGCCATTGCAGCATACTGAAACAATAGCTAGGCCTACTGTAGCGATAATATAATCCTGTAAAATTCACATAATATATTTTAAGTGTGACTATAGGCCCTAATTTTGGTACGACAAACAAAATTGAAGACTATGCTATCCCAAGTATTGAAAAATGCGTATGCGGTATGAATTCTAAAAAATTATGCTGCAATAAAAATTTTAAATGACTCTAATTGTTTATCCTAAGCAATGTTCGGAGCAAGGCAACTCAAATTTAGTTAGATACTTTGAGTGTTCTTAAGTGTTCTAAAGGTTCTAAGTGTTCTAAACAAAGACCACCAAAATTATCTAGTATAGGAATAAAAATACCTGTGTTAGTGTAAATGTTCAAGACCCAGTAAATGGAAGTCAATTTGCAAAAATAAGCACACGCGGAAGTGGTATCTCAACTTCTCATCATCTGGGGAAGATACGATTATTACGGCGATACTATATTTTGCGGCACCGGCATAAAATTTCGCTGTAGCATACTTCAGTACTTCTGCATCGCACTGAAGGTCCACTAACTGCATCTGCATTGGCCTATAAAAAATTATCTGCTTTTGTGGACTAAATGTCTACAGCAAAAGGAGTAGAAAGCAGTTTAAACCTCGGTTCAAATCGTAAAAGAACTGCAAAATTCTTTCAGTCCGATTTCTTTCTTTAAAAGTTTAAATAATCAAAACCAGGTGGCTGTTCGCGGGCCGCATTAATCGGGTTCGCGGGCCGCGTGTTTGAGACCCCCTGATCTAAAGAATGAGGACTATGCCTTTTGAATCAGAAATAGGCCAATTGGATCCGATAAAGGCCTAGTGAATCACAGAGCGAATGTCTCCGACATAAGCCTACTAATAAAAAAAAGACTTACTGAATGAGACACGAGCCCATAATCACTCTGCAATGAGTAGATAGTCTTAAACGGCGCTGCATAAATGCTGAATATGTAATAGGATGTTCCTAATGAATATTAATAGCATGCGCATAATGAATATGTAGTAGGATGCTCCTAATGAATATGTAACAGGAATAATTAATCAGTCAGACGTTGACTTAATTACTTGTTGTGACATGTCTGCCTTCTTACACAGACGGGTGTGTTTTTCTGTTATCTAATTGATCAAACGACTCTTTTACACATTCTATTTAAAGCCGCTATATAAGTTTTAGGAAATGATTGATATCGGCTTGCATCCACCCTAATTTCTGTGGCTTTAATTATCCGAAACCTCCGATCACCGTTGTTTGCTTAATGAGAATTTTGTTGTTAATCATAATTAATCTAGAATCTATATTTAGACTCGCGTATAATGAGCTTAGATATATCTGATTCTTGTTTAAATAGACGGGCGCTATATAAATTACTGATTAACATTTTTAAAATGGAATCCGGTTAAGGTAAGACAGAGAGGGAGATGCTAAAGACAAAGACATGATGAGGTGATGGGATGTGAGATGGATTGTCATTTTTAACTAAATACGTTCAAAAACATTGGGTATTGTTGTTGATGACAATGCTATTATTAGTAGGCCTATTCTTAATAATAATAATAATAATAATAATAATAATAATAATAATAATAATATTTTATTATTATTTATATAATAATCACGACAATTTATATGGCGCCGTAGCAAGCCGTAGGCCATGCCGTTACAAGGGCTCGTTACAAAACAGTTAGCTCTTGTTAATGTTAATGAACAGGTAAAACTGATTTATATTATACGCATCTATTTATCCGAATTCGTCTTTGATCTCTGGGACGCGGTTGATCCCGAATTCGAATTAGTGGTCTTGTTATTTCAAAGCTGAATGCCTTCAGGTCTCTTATCCCCGAAACGTATACGAGCACTTCTGATGAGCACAGAAATAAGTAGCTGCATATCACCACCACCACCACCACTACCACCACGCCAAAACAGATCTGAAGGCACACATAATTTGAGCAATAAGAAGAGAGATAGAGAAACGCACAAGGTAGGCTACATGTACCCACACGACAGGCTGGTTAATTAGCAGACATATGGAAGACAACGATTCACGTGTAGGCTGTAGGCAATGCCTTTCATGTTTTCATGCGTGTGTGGATTACGCGGTCATTATTTTTAGCCTTGTTTATTTCGATGAGCGTGCTATACGACCGAAGAGGTTTATATAGGTGCCATAAGTTTGCAAAGGTAGATAAGCAAAGGTATCTCTTACCTGTATCTATTCTACATGTCGATAATTATAGAAACGCATCAGATATATGATTTCGTGGTGCAGTGCGAAAACAGGGTGTAACCTACTGACATTATGTAGGGCATAGGTGCAATCACGTCCTAAAAGTTGAAGGGGACCATAATGAATCACGTCCTAAAAGTTGGGGGACCATAATAATAAAGTTAGGGCACCACTCAAAAGTTGGGGGGACGCGTCCCCTGGGTCCCATAGGGTGGTTGCGCCTATGTATGTATAGGCCTAGTGTTTATGAAACAAGAGGAAAGACCGCATCGCGCTATTATAAGACTGTCATCAGCTTAATACTAGCAACAGGAAAATGAAACCTGTTTATAATTTACAACGATTTTTAGTTATTCAATTTACACTAAATTGTGTCTTTCCTCTCCTTATCTAATTATCGCAACTGACCTGAATTTGCCCTCTCCTATCCTAATGTGGGGCGCGGTGGTGTAGTGGTGGCGTCGTCGCCTTGCAGCCGGAAGGTTGTAGGTTCGAATCCACCTCGCCGCGTAGGGACCTTGGGCAAGTCCTTCACTCGCAATTGCTCAGCGCTTCGGCGTGAAATTCCGATGCAGTGTCCGCTCTGCATTCGGGAGCGCCTCTGAGTAGAAGAGAGCTTGAAGGGGCGCTATAACAAGTACGCATACAAACAAACAAACAAACACAAAATCTTGATATAGGCCTACTATCAAATTGATAGCGCAAACTCAATGAGCTTATGCGGTAGCGCGTTAATTAAATTTTAGACATAGCATAAAATAAACTATAGCCTACAATGAAACCATGGTGATGTAATTCGTTTTTGCTGTTGTCTCATCAGTACTCGATACTTCTCATCATCGCCATCTTAGCCGAGATCTCGATCGCCCTCCTAGTCATATTCTGCCAATCACAGGTGAGAGGTAATAAGTGTATGTATGCATGTATGTATTGTATGCATGTATGTATGTATGCATGTATGTATGTACGTATGTATGTATGTATGTATCTATGTATGTATGTATGTATGTATGTATGTATGTATGTATGTATGTATGTATGTATGTATGTATGTATGTATGTATGTATGTATGTATGTATGTATGTATGTATGTATGTATGTATGTATGTATGTATGTATGTATGTATGTATGTATGTATGTATGTATGTATCCTAGTGATATTCTGCCAATCACAGGTGAGTGAACAGAGACGACAGAGACAATTGCACGCACAAGCAAACATCCACACAAGCAGACGTAGCCTACCAATGCCACATACGCGCATGGTTGTGCTCCTAATACGTGGGAAAACTTTTGAACACATACAGACATGCACACTCGTAGACAAGCATGAAAGGTCTGCGATGCAGGCCAAGCTGTGCGCTGCTGTGAGCCTGTGCGTCTTGTTACCATAGCCTTCGTTAAAGCTCACACTAGAGTTTGTTTAGGCTACCTTACACTAATCACTTTACTCCTTTTTGTTTTGATTTCAATGCTAGCATATCAATTGACAGTGAGTAATTCGTCGTAATAATCCTACAATTAATTAAATTTCGATTTTAGATGGAAGTGTTTTCATCCCTGCTTTTAGGACCAAACTATCTATAAGAACAGTCGTATACGTAGTAGTCTTCCAATTCCATTGAATCTCCCACATTCATTCGTCGCAATTCTTTTCACTTAGATCTACTTAGTTCTCCTCCCTGTAGAGTTCTACAAGTGAACCGCGAGAATCTTCCCTACTGTCAGGTTGAGGAAACTGTCAAACAGATTCAAATCAGGCGAAAGCAATTGTACAAACAGGTCGTCGAATCAGCTAAAAGCCATTTCCAAATGAAATACCGATCGCGTACAACTGAGCTAAGCCGCAAGTTTTAATGTGCATTTAGAAGACGACCGAATAGTCTATAGTAGGCCTATAGCAACCGTTCACTGTTAACTCTGTTGACCATTTCGTGACAAATGAACGCCTCAGAGAATTTTTAATTCGATAAGTCTTATCATAGAGTCACGTGATTAGTGAATGAACATTTATTTGAGATCTGAACGATCGAAGTGTCTGAAACTGAAAGTGATTGAGAGTAGATTGTGTCTAACAATGAACATAGCGCATAGGTTACCCCGCCTGCATCATGCATGCAAGACCTGTGCACTGTGTGCAGGTACCGCAACATACAGACGTACATGTATACATAAGCGATATATGCACAATGCACAGGATTCTTAGCAAACGTGGTCCTTATGTGTTATAACTTTGAGCTGAATACTGAATAGCCGTCATGACGCTATAAATTAACAAATGGACTAAAAGTAATTGTTTTAGTCCCAGCTGTTCCATTTAATTCTTATAAAACATAGATGTGGCATTCTTATTATTACACATCACATGTAGCCTAGTTTTAGTCATTTGAATTATCCAGGACCTCTTTAAAAACTTATCGACACTGTGTCGTGTGAAGGATGATTAGTGGCGCCTTCTTCCTTTCTCCAGAAGTGGGACTGGCACTGCCAAAAAGCGAGTAGTGTCGGAGTTCAATATATCACGCAGAGTATGCCTCCTATCCTGTGATAAACAATCACTCATCTTAAGATGACGTGCCGGCCTTCCAAGCATGCATAGCATTGCATGCACTCAAATTCTATCCGTTGGCGAAAACCCTTCTGAAGTCTTGACCGCTATGCAAGACGATCATAAAAGCATTCATAAAAATGACTTTGTCCGTGCCCCATAAATGAAGGATGGGTTTTTACGACACGTTGAGTGACATTTAATTGCACATACTTCTCTTCTTCTTCTTCTTCTTCTCCTCCAGATCTCGCGTAAGCTGCGAACGAGCATGCAGTACCAAGTACAGAGGGACTACAATCGAACCGCAGCCCACGCCAACTCCACCGCCTTAGATGTCTACAGACTGACACTGGCCTGGGACACAATGCAGATCAAAGTAAGCGATCTCATACAATCCTGCAATCCGACTCGGATCTCGCGAAAGTAATTTAAAACTAAAAGTAATTTACAATCTGTAGTGCGATTAAGAGTAATAATTATCGATGAAAATGTACGGCTATTGAACTTATTCGGTTCTATGATCGATATGGATTTCTATCGATCTCGCACGTCAGTTGCAATGGACTGTGTAAAATTAAACTCGATTGATCACGGGTCATTCAGTCCACTCAGATTAGTGCGCGTGTACTGAAGGGGTATCTCAACGATCTACTAATATCGAGCGCAACAGAGCGGCACCTTGTTATAATTATAAACGCTTTTGCCATTTCAAGAAGCTATAGATTTCTTAATGAACAATCAGTTATTTGTCTAACACTGAGGTGGGTCAGTGCAACTCAATATTCTTGGCATTGTGTCGAGGTGAACATGGGAGTTTTGTGTAGAATGTTTTCGTATGACCATGAAGGTATAGTTATACACACTGATCTGAACTCTGGTACCGGTATACCGTTCTGGCCTTCAAAGTCTCTACACCTAATGTGCCACCTAATTTCTGCAAATCGTCGTAATCAGCCTGACCAAGACATTCTGTTTCGCGTAGTCGTTCTTTGGAAAAGCGCACCGGTTGCTACAATGCTGCACCGTAATAATTGTTCGTTCATGTGTCTCTGTGGCTTTTCAAATCCGTAGACAGGTTCTATTGTGCCTACCTAACCTTCCGTTGATGTGAATGAGCATGCTGATGAAAGGCATCAGACTGTTCTATGGCGGTTATAAACTGCTGACCAATAAAAGGCAGGTAGAATCATCTAATGCACGCTACACATACATGTAGCCTACACCATGCCATGCATTATAATATTAAATTGAGTTTTGCATCATCAGGGGCACTGGACATGTAAAATGGTTCTAAAAGATGAAGTTTAGTTTAAGTTGGAAAGCTTGTATACTGCAATTAGACGATCTATGAGGTCGGTATTGCAGTTGAAAACGTTTCCACGGCTTAGACTATAATGCTGCAATTAGCCTACGTCGTTTTTGTGATTAAGCTTAGACGTTTTACATTCCCAGGCATTACTGTTGTAAACAATTTAAAGTACTTTGTCACGGTAGCTAAAGCGCATAATGTGATGCGTTGGGTACTGGAGGTAAAGATTGTTATGCGACATAATACTGTAATATATTAAAATGGTAGGCTGCATGACATGATGAGGTTCACTGTAGTAAGAGCTGTATATGGTGGGTGCAGCAGATAGAAGAATACTTCGTTTTTATTTAAGTGGAATTGACTTCAGACACTTGAACAATGGACAATGAACAATGAACAATGAACATGTATTTTGCATATGTTGTAAATCTGCATTGAATGCGTAGTCGTTCTTTGACTACAGAAATAGGATGCTGTATAGATTACTATTTCTGACAATTCACCCATCTTATGACATAATTTACATATCTTTATTACCAATTATTATTACCTCAGTGTATATAGGCCCCTATTATAATGATGTTGTATATATGTTCCACTGTGCAATGCAAGTGGAGTAATAAAGAATATACTTTGGCTACTTAACATACTTGGTTACATACTTAACTTACTTAATATGTTTACTTACTTGCTAATTTACTTACTTACTAATATACTTACTTACTTATTATACTTACTTACTTACCTACTTACTTAATATACTTACTTACGTTCTTGCCCTGGACAGATGAACTGTTGCGGGGTGGATGGTCCTCAAGACTACATGCACACATCGTGGTACAACCATAGCAAGGACACGGAGGGCTTTTTCGTTCCTCCCTCCTGCTGTGTCCTCAAGAACGATGATGCCCGACGTCCGAGGGTGGCCAACGAAAACTTCTGTCAGGTCGACGCCATCTTCTACATCTCACCGAAAAATAACACCGACCGACTCGGATACTTAAAAACACAGGTGCGAACTCACACCTTTATTTATGTATTCGTTGTGCATATTTATTCTAGTATCTGTTCAAGTGTAGTTGTTTGGCTCGTATTTCAATTAGGGTTTGTTTACTTATTTACACTGTCATTTAGTTCTGTAGCTATTCTTTCTGCGGTTAGTTATGTCTGTGGCCGTTTATTTCTGTAGCTGTTAATTTCTGTGGACATTTACTTCTGTAGTTAAACATTTATTTGGTCATCCATCATTTAATTATTCTAGTTTTAGACATTATTTTGTTACGTCACTATTTATTCGTTTTGCCTATTTATTTTATTAGTCTTTGATATTACTTTCTTGTCTCTTTATTTATTTCAGTAGGTATTTTTTTTATCTAATCTAACAAACATTCGTAAAGCGCTTCTCTCAGCAAAGCTAGTCAGAAGCGCTCTCAGCGTGACAGACCCATGTAAAAGAAAGGTCTTCAAGCAACGAAAAGATGCAGGTAAATTTCCCGCCAGAATCCTGCCACGAATTCCAGAGGGAAGGTGATTCCACATTAAGGAACCCACAACAGCAAAAGTTCTATGCTTTTAGCTATTCATTAACTATTAAATTTTATTTAGTTTTATTTCACCCATTTATTATAAAATCTACCATAGACCTAGCACTTATTTAGTTAGATATTTATTTGTTTAACTATTCACTTACTAAATGAACGGCTATTAGGCCTATATAAGATAATGATACGAAGAACGTTGGCTATTACAGATAACAGTGGGGTAATAAAACTGCTATTTATGTAGGGCCTATTTTCATTGCATCTTGAACGGCTATGCATCAAGCTTCGAAATACATTAGCACTTTACAGCATAATTATATAATTGCATGCACCGGCTGACGTTGATGATGATAGTGATGATGATGATGATGATGATGATGATGATGATGATGATGATGATGATGATGATAATAATAATAATAATAATAATAATAATAATAATAATCTTTTCTTTAATGAAACGCCTGCAAACGCACTGCGTTTTACATTTACAAGTTATGCAGTAATCTTAATTAAACTTAACTACTAAGAGAACAGACAGCTTTGCAATTACAACGGCGCTATTAGCAGCCTACAAAGCATGTTCGCCCAACGGGGGCTCGAACTCTCTACCTCTCGCATTCTACGCAAGCGTGTTATCCAATGAGCTATGATGATGATGATGTTGATCGTTGCGATGATGATGACGATGATAATGATGATGTTGATCGTTGTGATTATGATGATGATGATGATGATGATGATGATGATGATGATGATGATGATGATGATGATGATGATGATGATGATGATGATGATGATGTTGATCGTTGTGATGATGATGATAATGATGATAATCGTTGTGATGATGATGATGATGTCGTTGTTGCTGTTGATAAAGGGTTGCCAGCCAACTGTCGTGCGATGGTTACACAGCTATGCGCCTCAGGCTGCTTCCATCCTGATGCTTCTTGTGGCGTTAGAGGTAAGTCAACATGTGCCATGCATTGTGCCGTCTCTTAATTGTTGTTCTCTATCTTACCATCAACGTCGTTACACGATAATATTATTGTCATCCATTGTCATCGTATACTGCGTGCCAACATGATGATGATGATGATGATGATGACGACGACGACGATGATGATGATGATATTAATAATACTAATATTGATAATAATAATAATCTTTTTCAAGCAGCTACTAGAAAGCAGGACTAGGCCTATCCTTTTTTCCTCCTACAACCCGCGTGGTTTTCCTCAGAAGCAGATTGTCCTATTCAATAGGATAAGTGGGTAACTATAATTATCTCTCGTCACACGCTACAAATAAAGCTTCAGGAAATCAGATAAAGAACCAAGTAACCCGTATTATTTGCGTCTTATGCGTTTCCCTAAATAGATCCTATTTCTTTTCCGGCAGTCGTCAAGGGCGTCTATACATTAGAATACACTGTACATTAAACAAAAGACTTAAACATCGCGTGACGTCGGTTAGTTTTTCGCTCCTCAGTGAAAGGTAGGCTATAGCGTGCTGGAAAACATATAATTTTTCTAAACTTGACGCCAATGATTGTGTTGATTTAGCAAAACTTAAAATGCGTTATTCTGCTGCAAAAACCAAATCCTAGAAGACTAAACTTGAAGACTAAAATCATTAAAAATACTCGCTGAAATTGGTAGCCTATTAATTTTGTTTTCGATAATTTTGCGTGCTCGCTAAGAAGCGTGACAAGATGGCGTGCTAGCTGTTTCGCCTCGTCCCTAGCAACAGCTTTGTGCGCACAATTGAACCATAGACTCAAGCACAGTTCTAACACTCTGTTATTCGTCACCCGTATAATAGTTGCGTATGTGGCAATCGTTTGAAAATCATCGGCGTCAAGCTGCAGACATAATAGCCAGCCAGGGCATCGGACATGTTTTGTCAGTGCCACCGTGAAAGACTGCTGGCTTCTGTCAGCAGCAAAGCATGCCATGTCCCACGGAGTTTGTTCCCACCTGTGCTCAAGCGTCGTTGTGGTCTTCGCCCGAGAATCCATAACTTTGAATTGCTAACTAAGGATGATAAGAACTTCATACCTATAGAGTTCTGTGCAAGAACTTACCAAAAATAGAAATGATTAAATAAACCAAATAAGTAAATAATAATGACCCGCGAACAATGAACAAATCAATCCACTATACTTTTTTAAAACTACTTTTCACTTCATCTTGTAACTGTGGTGCGGTCTATCAACCTGATATTTGATTAAACAAATATATAGGCCTAGGCCTATAGCGTAGCTGCATCATCTGTTCCAATAAACACGCCAGTGCCGTATCAAATAATATGTCATGGTTTTATGTTCTAACGCATGCAAATTAGTCGCTAAAGGTTAAGATTACACTCTAGTAGACCTATGGCCTACACTCATTGGCAGCCTATTTTATTCAGAATCCGACACTAAATATAACTTAATCAGACACTAGTAAATATTTTAAACATAATTTACAGGCCAATAACAAAGGTGGCAATGGATTTTATGATCTACTGGCGTTTGATATATAAGCGGCATGTTAAGCCTACAACTTTCCTCAGGTCCTGTGTTTGTATAAAGATTGCAGATCTCGTGTTGGCCTGCATACTGATGGCGTGGGTTCGAAAGAAGCAATCCGAGTACTGGTGGTGCGAAGATGAAGACTACGAATAAGAATAATACGTCACTTCCGCCATGCGCTGTGAGTCGCTTCCGTTTTTCGAGTGGTCAACGGATAATAATTGTACTTCTCAGATCAGAGAGAGTCTTGTGTATCGTAATGCAATAGCAACTTCTTATGAAGCCAATCAAGACATATTACGTTGAACGACAATATTGTATAGTTGTTATCTATGGCGTATTAATCCATGTTTTTATTAATCCGCGAAATATTATGGTGTTGAAGTTACTTATTAATCTGAAAAGAGATGTCGTATCGACTTGTATCGTATTTAACAGTCCGTGTATGATTAATAATAGCTGTAGGGCAGTGGCGTAGACAAGGGGGTTAAACCTCCCCCATTGGCCTATGAAAAAAGTTTTTTAAAGGTTATTTATCCACTTAAATAAGAAAAAAACAAAACAATTGCTTGTAGTAACAATTATCTTTCTTACTTTTATTCACTTTGTTACTTTATTCCCTTTTTATTTACTGTAATACTGTTGGGTTGGTGTCAGAAAGGGCATCCGGCCAGGCTATTAAACCCCCCAAACCACCTCCATCATAAATTCGTGGCTGCGCCACTGCTGTAGGGCGTTTTCATTGTTTGTCCTGCAGCTGTGCAGACCTCGAATGTGTTAACGTCAAGCAAGACAATTCCTGTTTATTACTGTTCTTGACGCTGCTTGGATTTTACAAGGCATTTTATGTGTTTGTTGGGTAAAAATTGAGTAGCCTAGTTTGAGTCCTAACTGCAGTCTTTATGTAGCATTAAAATAGACTTGACCTGTTGGAAAACTAAATGCCTAAATATCGTTAACGTGTTACAATGTAAAAGCATTAAAGCAATACAAATATTCATAATGCTGGTACATATACATGTAGGTTATATGTATATGATTTCATATGTATATAATTATATGGAAATGATATTGATAATGTTAATGCATTATGTATATATTTCTAAATAGGTATTACATTCATATTGTGACGCATACTTCTTTTTTTATCTTCGGTGACTATGTTTCGTCTATCTATCGAGGCAGAATAACGCTGTAGGCTACATAGAGAAATTCTGAAACGAGCATGTGGCCCTACTAATCGAATTGGTACGTTCTGACGAATTTCTTTTGTGCTGAAGCTTCACTGAAAAAATGATGACAATGGAAGTTGAACAATTGAAACGATAAAGGGAAGAAATTAGGGTGCGAACTGAAAGGAAAAATCAATGATACCAATGTTTCGTTTTGATTTCCCCAACATGTAATGAGCAATTGCATCCGAGAAGACATACAACTATACATTGGTTCGTAATCGTAATCGTAATCGTAGTATCCAAACCTCTGTATCGCCACTCGAAAATTCAGAGCAGGGCACCCGCTTATTCGCGAGCGTTGCTTCGAGTCAGATGGGTTGTGCAAGGGAGTATAATATAGGCCGTGACGTAGGTCCGAGTCCGCTTTCCAGGAGGTCAAAGAGGCAGAACAGAATAATGTCAAGGCGGTTGTTGCTTAGGTCGGGAATTGGAAGGGGCAGGATCAGGTGAGTGGGGGTTTAGAGGAAACCTTTTAAATACATAGCCTATCATTTTAGGAAAGGAATTTGAAGAAGCCAATTAACCTTTGCGCTGAAAACGTTCGAAGGGTGATTTCTTCATGAAATTTACGAGTTTTTTAGCTTTTATTTTCCAAATCTGCAGCCTTTCGCTTGTGATACGTATAAGATGAGAATAGCGTATGATGGAGAGGACGTCTTTGTTGCTTATCGTTTTGCAGTTAAGACTGTAGGGAAAAGCTGCTTGGTTGCCTGGTTTGCTGCTGTCACGTGTTCGCTTTCAATCCCGATGACCTCGGAAGACTTAATGTGATAGAGGATTGTGATAAACTTATAATGATGAGAGATAACCAAGTTGTAAAAAACTTTTCCTCGTTTTTTTAATTCTCTCCCAAAAACGTCGTTTTTTGTTTTTAATTTTTTCTTCGTTGTTTTCCGTTTTTATTTTTTTATGTAACTTTATTTATTTATTTAGGCTACTGTCTGTTATTAATTTCCTTATTTTTATTTTTCCTGATCTTTCTTACGTTTTCCGCCAACTCTCAATGATTCATCTAACTCAACTGATGGCATTGTTTAATTGTTTAACATCATCATTTAAGAGATAGCCTACATGTAATAGGTCCCTGCAAGAAATGAAATTTATAAGAGTTATTTTGATATGAACGTCTTAGGCCTATTTAAGTACCAATTCTAAGTAGCCTGTAATATTTGATTTAATTAGTGCACATACATGATAGTCTTTACATCTTATTATATTTTAATTGGGTTATATCGATCAGCATGAAGTTATGCAGACTTACATGTATGTCCACAATTTAAATTTGAAAAATTCCAATACCTTTAGTTTTGCTTAATTTCTTATTAAACCAGTTATAAGAAAAATATCTTTGGTAGATTAATATCACTTATAATGAATTTTGATCTACTAATAAAATTGTGTAAGTTGCCGATTAAGATTTATAAAGAAAATGGAATAAACCAGGTTTTAAAAATAAAAGCACAGTTTAAGATGAAGCAGAGTCAAATTATTTTCCATTTCTTTTTTGTGGTTTTTTCGTTTTTTATTTTTTCGAAAAAAACGACGGCTTTTCCGTTTTTTATTCCGTTTTCATCGTTTTTTATGGAGACAAAAGTCCAAGCCTGCATCTGAGTAATACGCTCTGGTCTCTGACTGGAATGTATACTACGAAAAATGAACTTTATGTAGCGCCTCTTTAAGACTCCTAACATAAATTCTAACCGATCAACGCAATAAGAGACCGTTTATTAAATGTTTTGCAATTGTTTTGATGTATAATCGGACAAGTGTGAATTCAATGAAGTTCACAGTCCTTTAGTTCCATCGTCGAATGGAAGATATACAGCTGTTGATTTAAAGACCACGCTACGTCATTTAAGTTTCGATTATTTGTTATGTATCACTGGATACCTTTAACCGATATAGTTGATTTTGATATTGTAAAGTGTTTGTTTTAAAAGGTTTTTTATATTGTAAGTTTTGTGCTAATTAAAACAAGCGGGCCGATTTAGTTTGCTGTGATTAAATGCTGTGTTATTGTGCTATAATAGAAAAGCCACTTCAGTGATATTAATTAGTAATTATTACTCGTTAGTAATTATTTTGTTGCAAATTGCTGTAGGGTTTCTGTCTGTTTAGTTGTGCATAATAATAATTATGAGATTCTCTCGACTGTCTGACGATGACTTCAAAGCACAGCATGCGTCGTTTGGTTTTTATGTTTCTATGTATTAACTAGACCTAATACTCATCTACAGTATCAATGTTTGTGTGATATAATATTATATTAAAGAAACTGGTTCTCGAAACTGCATCAAATGCTGTTTAATGAAACACAATGTTGAGATTAATAATTATTAGATTTCCTTTGATCAGATTTAATAAACCCGTAAACTGCTCAAAGGCATTAGTCATCTTCGCTTGGGGCAGACTTTAAAGAGATGTTGTTCAAAACGTCGTCTTATGTTCTGACGAACATTGCATCATGGACTTGCCGGGAGCATGCAGTTGACTTGTTCTCTTGATATCTCATTATCTACACTAGTGCAATTATTTCGTCTGCACTGGCCTGCAGGCAATAATAATGTTTTCGATGCATTGATAATTAATATTCTAAAATCCACAGTTAGCCAAGACTTTGGACAACTCATGGCTCATGGTTTGTGGCTAATAATTTGTAGTTTGTCCTCGGTCGCTAAAGTACCTAGCAATGCCATAACAACTCAATTAATGAGATCCCATTTAAAGACATATAAGACATTACAAAATAATTGTCCATAGAAGTCAAGCAGTATTCTTCAGTATTTCTATTTGCAAAGTCAGACATGGACGGAGTTTGATTTCAGTTCTTGGAGGAGCTAAAATAGCTTGGGTTTTGGGAGGTGGAGACTTGGTCCAAAACCAAAAGAGCGACGCCGACGACATTTTCATATACTATTTTTCCCGGCCCAAAAAAGCTGATGAGTCCCTGATAAACTCCGCCCATAAAGTCAGATGCTGCAATAATAAAAAAAATGTTGCCCTGAGGTACTTCGTTCCCCAGGGACTTATAAAATATAGTAAATAGCCTATTATTATAATAAAATAAATTTGATGTCTTCGTTTCTTCATTGTCCTTCCTGGCAAGTTCCTGGTCAAATTATCAACCGGAATATCATTCAGTTGCGTTTAAAAATCGTTTGCGTTTCTACATGCTTGGAATTTTCTAGCAGTTGACTTGCAACATTTGGCTGGACGGTTTTCTGTTGTTTAGCAGGCAAGCCCTACAAAGACTAGACTGTAAATTTCTCTTAAGTAGCAAGCATTTCTGAAAGCACACGCCAGTGTCATATCTATGATTATAGACTTGAAGTAGTGTCACAAGTTATTTTTAAAACTTGGACAAGAAGCTGCGCTAATTATTCTATCACGTGCGTTATACGCGCTCTACCGCTAGAGTGCAAGTCACTCAAGCAATAATTTGTTGGACGTAGGCTAGCTCGATGTTTTGCGGAGCAGCGCGATCCACAAGAAATAGTTTGCATCGAAATTCAGTATTGCGCATGATGTCAATCGTCGATCGTCTTGTTGTGATATTCTACTTTATATGATAATGTGCCTGCGTGGTGGTCTATACCGGCGTTGCATTGACATACAATGTATATACTTCGGACAGACAGGCGTATATGGTTGACGGCGGTAAAGGCGATCTTATGAAAACGAATAATTGCCTCGGAATTGCATTTTCCGAGATATCCCGACGACTTCGGGTGGATCTGACGGGCGGAGGGACTTCAGTGATGAGAAGGGAAGTGTGCTTGTGAGTATATGCATCATCGGTGCTATATGGGAAGCTGCGTTTTTGATGTATTACTCATCAATATCCTTTGATTTAGTTAACCGGCGTCTCCAGTTGCTAGGCAACGCCAGCGTCGTCGATCACCGGTGTTGTTGGCTCCCGTCAGTCAACGCGGTGTTATGGACTCATCTTTAGTCACACCGCGGTGTTATAAATGACTTTCTCTAGTCACGGACACGCGCCGCCGTGTAAGGGCCACCGATCTCCGTGGAATCGATTGAGTTGCTGTCTTGTTTCCTAGATGCCCAGAGGGTGGGTGGGTGGAAGGGTAGACGGAAGAGCCTTGGCTGTTAGGTCTACTCTGCCGTCGGTTATAATAAGAGGGATCTGTGGGCAGACACTCCCACTCGCAAATGAATTAGCGTTGACGAGCGGGGCGCTAATTTGACGCGAGAAAATTCTCATCATATGTTCGCTGCTCCTGCTGGGCTTCTCTGGTCTACATCTCTCTCTGTCTCTCTGTCTCTCTGTCTCTCTGTCTCTGTCTGTCTGTCTGTCTGTCTGTCTCTCTCTCTCTCTCTTGTTCAACTATATGTATGTTTCTGTCTCCGTCTCCTTCTCACGCTCTCTCTCTCCTCTCTCTTCTCTCTCCCTCACTCATTCTCTCTGTCTCTTATTCTCTCTGTCTCTTATTCTCTCTGTCTCTGTCTGTCTCTGTCTCTCTCTGTCTCTCTCTCTATCTCTATCTCTGTCTGTCTGTCTGTCTCTCTCTGTCTCTCTGTCTCTCTCTCACGCTCACACACTCTCTCTATGCCTATGTATGTCTCTCTCTGTTTGTCTCTCTCTGTCTGGCTGTTTATCTGTTTGTCTGTCTTTCTCTCCAACCCGCGTTCCTCCCTGCACGCATATTGAGCATTACCCTAATTCCCTGTCCACATCTTTCTCACTTTCTCGGAATCTATCTCCTTCCGGCTTTTCTCTCTTTTTACCCTGCAGAAAACCCAGTGAGTCTCCGAGACACTAAACAGATTATGTCTCCAATATCTGTCGACTCTGTTTCCTCTACAGTCTACGCAGAAGCCGTCCAGCTTAAGCCTTAAGGCACCTCATCCTAATTGTGATGACGCTGATGAAAATGACGTCCACATTCATAACCGAATATTTTACGGTATTTGGACTCTATTCAGACCGTATAACAACGCATTGTTGCAACACGGTTGCCTTGGGAACGCGGTAACCACTGAAGCAAGGGAACCAATGGAATACGATAGTCATTGGAACACAATAGCCTTTAGAACAGGTTCCATTCGGAACACAATACCCATTGGATTACGGTAAAAATTGAAACATTGTAACCATTGGAACGTGGTAACCTTGGAATACAATGGCAATTGGAACATGGTGACCATTGGAGCACGGTAACGTTAAAAACGCGGTAACCATTGCGACACGGTAACCTTAGAAACGCGGTAGGCTAACCATTGCAACACGGTAACCTTAGAAACGCGGTAGGCTAACCATTGCAACACGGTAACCTTAGAAACGCGGTAGGCTAACCATTGCAACACGGTAACCTTAGAAACTCGGTAACTAATGGAACACGAACGCCGATGTGGTTAGAGCGTTTGTCTTGCAAAGCGTGGAGCACAGGATCGAGTCTCACATACAAGTAGATCTATCCGAAATGATTTCAGTGAAAGAATCTGAGGCTTAAATTAATAATCGTTCGCTCACATTTCACAGCGACTCCTTCGAATTGACGACTCGCCATAAGAAGATAGAGGTTCGTCTTGTGACAGTCAACTATGGCTACAGATGACTCTGAGATGAGGATCGTTCGAATTATGTCCTTCAATTTATTCAGTCGATATCGACCGTTGATTGCAATCGAAATCGCAATGGTACCATTAGCAGCCATGGTGCCTGTAAGGGGGACGAGAGGGAAGCAGAGGGTAAATGCCCTGCAGGGGCCCGGCGACTTTTGGGACCCGTGCTAGGTAGCTACATAGGCCTACGGAAAGTGTAGGACTTAAGCTCTTCTAAATGTAAGCAGTTTAAACTTCAAATTACAGTTGAATATAACCCTAATTTATATATAAATATAATTTATTGTAGGTCGTATACAGTATGCACTTTAATAAATTCAATTAATTTCGAACAGTTTTTTCTCATTATTCCTAAGTCTTAAGATAGTTTAGGTGCCCATTGACTGCTCGGTCTACAGGCCCGGAATTTCTATCGACAGTGGCTATGCATCGAACACCTATCAATAGATCTATGCATATTTAACGTTGCACATGTTTACCCCACTGTCGCGTTCGACAGGTAATTCAGCGTGTTTCCTAGTGTGCCATAATGGTCGGTTTCCTCTACCGATCGTAATAGCGTTTCCAATATACTAAGGAAGCAGCCAATCCCGAATCTTTCTCGGAAATATGGCTAAAGCAGTACGTCCTAAAAGGTGGTTGTTTTATTGTGAGCAGCTCCTTTCGAGGAATTGGGATGGAGTCACTCCTGCCCCATAAAGTTACGTCCATGCAGACGGCGGTCATAAGAAACGTGGCAGCATAAAATACAGCGTGCTATAGTAAAGTCAGAGCCAAGCTAAAGAGATAATTGACCAGCGTCGGTCATTATACGAAACTGACTGAACAGTCCGTTGAAATGAGGGCACACAAAATAACGCACCGAAGAGCGTTACGTGTTTGAAGATATAAACGTGGAAATAAAAACGCACCGTCGAAGAGGAACATACGGTGGGTGCGCTGTGGTGTATAGGTACATGTTCGCCGTTGTTCGGTGCCTTGGAGCCCGAATGTTACGGTTTAGAATCCACCTCAAGTCGCCGCATAAGGCTTCATAAGCACCCTTGGCAAGTCCTTCACTCGCAGTTGCTCATGCACTTCGGCGTGAACTCCGATTCAGTGAACGGGAGCTATAACAAGTGATCATATGTTTACATGCACGTTACAGAAAGAAAAGAACACAGAAACAAAGGGCGAGCGACGGAGAGAGAGACAGAGACAGACAGACAGACAGACAGAGAGACAGACAGAGAGACAGGATGATGCAGAGAGATAAAAACGACAACAATCAAGTATAAAAGGAAGAAATTATTGCGCTGTTGGCAAAGACATAAGACAGAGCAGAGAAGATTATTGAAGACAACGAAGACGTGAGATCCGTGATCCAATAGCATGTCTAAACTAAAGACAGTCGCGCACTACTGTAGTAGTTGCTTCCCATTCAATGCAACCAACGGTTCCACGCGTCGACCTGCGTCTGCAAGAGTGATCGACGGTGGGTGTAGATGCTAATGGCCTACCTGCCGCGTTGGGAGGAAGTCCTTTCTTCCAGCCATCGATTGGCCCGGATCAATAAGCTGTTGGACGAACAACGTCCGTCCGTCCGCAGGACTAATTCAAAGGACTCGTGGTACAATCGATGCTCCGAGCTGGGAGGGGCGGCCGCCTTCAGGAGCTCAATGGATCCAACGTCGTTCCCACCAGATCAGCGCTACCGGTGTCGTACCTGGATGGCTGGACAAAAGGACAATCACACTCACTGGGAATGTGGAAGAATAAAAGAATTGGTGTTTCAATTGTTTTTAGTCTGTTTTATAGAGCATCTTAAGTTGGCAGGGCTAAGCGAGAAAATCGTAAAAATATCTCGACTACTGCAACGTCCTGTGACTGAGGCGCGGAATAAAAAATTATAAGCATCATTCTGTCTTTTAATCGAAATAAAATCGATGAGAAGTTCGATTGTGTGTGTGTGTGTGTCTGTTAAATTTTGACTGATTAATAATTAATCGTGACAGCCAGTTTTAAGTTAACGTAATTGATAATTAATTTTATGAATTAATAATTATGAGGTTTGCTATTATGTGTGTGAGCGTGAGTTTGAGTTTGCGTGCGTGTGTGTGTGTGGGTGGGTGTCAATTATGTCTGCGATGAATGCTCAGTCAATTCATGTTCGGCGACTTAATTAAAAAGATTTGAAACACTAGACGAGAAATTGAATCATGGTAAATATAAAAAAGGTAGTGAAGTTTGGTACAATCATGTAGGGCGCCCTATATCGAGGTTTTTCAGCTTTCAATCACAACCAAATTCGTTAGTTCGCTTTATCTTTACCGAGGAACTTAAAGTTAAACTCAGGGCACAAGCTTTATCACGAGATATGCACAATGTCAGTGGTGCTGTTCAGTGATATCCGGGTGCGAGAATATGCAGCTTGGAAAAAATATTGCACGCGTAGTAGGTTCATTAAGCTGGTCAAAGAATACGGAGTTCTGAGATCATAATCATTACACGGAGCAATATGAACTGTCACCGTTTGGACATGGACAGTTGCAATTTAAGAAGCAATTTAAGAAGCAATTTAAGTAGAAATTTGAGAAGCAATTCAAGTAGAAATTTAAGTAGAAAATTAAGTCATAATTCAGTAGATTAGCCTACAATTTCAGTAGCAATTTTCTAAGCAGCAATTTTACCAACAATTTAAGCAGAAATTTCTCTAGCAATTTCAGTTGCATCAGCTAAGATAAGTCTGAGTGGGATGAGTAAATAATTTTAAATACATAATTATAGAGTTTTAGGTGTAAGCCTAAACAAAATCCTTGATGCCGTCTTATCTCCTGGAGGCGCAAAGGTGACTTGCTTCATAGAACGTAGCCTAATTGCGCGCAGTTGATGGGACAATAATTATGTATTTCTATACGAAATTCGTCAAACTCTGTGCATTATAGTTATGTGAGTAGCTGATATTTAGTAATTTTGGAGCTTATTTAGCAATTTTAACGGACACCAAAAAGGATTTTGCTGGAGGGTTAAACGCTATTATAATACCAAAAATGGTTCATTAATTTTGGCCTTGCTGGCGGCTAAATCGTAATTAGGCCTACTTCAGTTTCTGCCGATCTGTGTGCCAGAAATTCAATGCGGTGCAGACCTGATTTCCTGTTTACGAATCTCGACGAAATACCGCAGAAGGCGATTAGCTGAAGCAACAGCAGAGCACAAAATATTATTCCATGCCGGCTACGGTGCACGTGACATTGGATCTTATCCTACACTGTGCATTTTAGTCAGTCTCCAGCTAATTAGTAACTCATTAGCAGACCAGCATCCACCTATTCATCCACCTATTCATCCACCTATTCATCCACCTATCCATCTTCCTATTCATTCACTTATTCAGTCACCGTTTGGTCATGGACAGTTCATGGGCGCCCGCAGAAATTTTTGCAGGGGGGGCAAAATTTTTAAGTTGGTCACGGTTAAATTTTTTAGTCGCAAGAGCTTAAAAATTGCAAAGCTGGAAAGTGAGAATATGGGTATTTTTCAAAGAGGTTTCTTAGTGCATATTTCTCAGTTTCATTTTGTGTAGGACTGTCATTTTCAATATGAATAGTTTTCTTAGAGCGAAGAAATTTATTATAAATCAAAAATAGAATGTTAAAAAGTAGGTTTTTGAAGGGGGGGGCGCTATAGAAAGACTGAATGAATAAATGAACGAAAAACAGGTATCAGCTTTAAAGGGGCAAGTGCTCCATCAAGTTACTTCTATATTTTAATCGTAATTTCTAAACTTCTAAAGTGCCACTCCAAAGTCAATTGTAGGGCACCAGCTTATTCAGAAGCGCTGCATCGAGTCAGCAGGGTGTTCAAAGGGCAGTCAAGAAAGAGGTCCGAGTCCTGTATCCAGAGGGTCAGATGTTAATGCAGGTGTCGTTTAGGAAGGTGGAGGATCCCGATGATCAGAAGAATGGGGTATCAATTCTTTTGAACAGAAGAGACGTTAGTTTTGGGAGAAAATCTCGAGGTGTGATAACCAGAGCCAATTATCCAAGTTTATCTACAGCTTGACCTACCTGAATTCTGTACTAGCTGGCAGCATGCAAAATGGACAAAATGCAGCCTGACTTAAAGCAGACTTGATTCCATATAATTTATAACGCTGGTGAATATGTAGATCTCTATTATTTAATTTCAATAGGCGGTTTAAAATTTTCAAATTTTTACATTAGATTGCGTAGTTGTGAAAAATTGCATTAGCCTACAGCGAGATTCCAGACAAGTAGGCCATAATCGATAGGAATACTATTTGTATGGGCACCCACGTGAAGGTTAAAAGTCATTGTTGCCGTTTTCAGCAAGAGCTTGAAAAAATGCAAGGCAGAAAATTAAGAGCTTCTTTATTTCTAAAGAGATTTTCATTACTTAAATTTCTGACTTTCACTGAAGTGTATTCATTCGTAACATTAGTATTTCAATGGGAAGAAATGTCTTATACCCCAAAAGTAGTAGTTAGAAAAATAGGTTTCAATTTTCCAGGGGGGGCAAGTGCCCCCCCTTGCCCCTATGTGCGGGCGCCCATGGGACAGTTGCAATCAATGACGCGAGTAAGTTCAAATGCGATGAACGGCCATTGTCAATGGAAAGCATTTAGACCGCAGCAGCAGCAGCAGCAGCAACAGCAGCAGCAGCAGCAGCTGTAGTGGATTAGCAGCGATGGAAAATCTGTTCAGCGTTGTTTCACCTTGAATTTTAGTTGGCACGCGTGAAACTGAACGCATAGGCGCCGAGTTGACCCGAAGAGTGTGGGTGCCCAAACGAATGTGAAAGAAACCCGCGCGTGAGCGCGGAAAAAAAATTTTGAGCCTTTTTTATTAGGAGAGTGAGTGAAATGACCTCTGTTCATAGGCGTCCTTTGACCGCGAGTTCGTGCCCTAAAACCATGAACAAGTCGTTCATGGTTTAGGGCACGAACTCGCGGTCAAAGGACGATCGCCGAGCAGGGAAGGGCCGAAGGGGCTTAAGGAGGGGATGCATGTGCTCCTAACCATTTTCGAATTTTTTTCTTGCCACGCTGCGATGGCAGCATCTTAGGCTGTCATTTTAACGAAATTGTCGTGGTTTGAGACTTGAAAAGCATCCTTTCCGTTGTCTAAAAAAACTTCCGCACAACATGAAATAGTGACATTTTGAGCTGTTAGTCTATCTCATCAAAATTCGCCTTCCCATTATTTCATTTTTAAAGATATGATTTAATACTTCGATAAATTTCCGCACAACATGAAATAGTGACATTTTGAGCTGTTATCTCATCAAAATGTCCCATTATTTCATTTTTAAAGATATGATTTAATATCTCAATAAATGTTCTTCCCAATTGCTTAAAAATTTTATAACTCTTGGCATGTACTTTTCTTGGAATCCACACAGAAGAATTTGAAGAAAAGCACAATCTTCGTTAGCATGGGCATCTTGGAGCACTCTCCCATAATTAGGTCAACACTCAACAGACTCAAATTTTGCACAGAAATCAAAAATTTCTGTCTACATTAGCCACTATTAATTTTAGTGAGCCAATATTAACATTGTGGAAGACAGTTTTTCAAATAGTTTTCGCAGACAATTTTAGTCAAGGCTGATTTGTTAATTAACGCAGACAAAACAGTATCCAGCTTTTGTGATGCTGTAAGGTGATTTTCGCGCAGTGATGATCATTATATAACCCAGCATGTAGGCTAGACCTACAATAAAAAGAAACAGTCATTCAAATTGTCGCCTTCGTCCGTAATAAAAAAAAATGACTGAAGCGAATCGAATGAGCGAGATTTTGAGATTTTCCTTGTATTGGTATGAAGTTCAGACTACCAGACGGTGTAATAATAAGGTATATATAGACTAACTGAGATAAAAGAAAATATGTAAAAAACGCAATGATTTTTATAGATAAGCAACGCCAACAGAGAAATAATAATCATAAAAGCACATCTTGTTGGCTGATTTCTGGTGGTGCCCAGCATAGGGCGGGCCTCGCATGGCCAATTTCTGGTGGTGCTGAGCACTCATGGGCCTCGCAGAGTCGGCGCCCATGACTGAACGCACAATATACTATAGAAGGTGCGCATAAAATCAACTCGCAGAAGTTTCTTCCACCGGATAATTAACGTTTTTTGCAGCGTCTCTGAGACTGAAGTCTGATCTCTGTCAGTTGTCCTTGAGACGCATTTGTAATGACACCGTAAAATGTAGCAGCAGCAGCAGCAGCAGCAGCTGTAGTGGATTAGCAGCGATGGACGGCCATTGTCAATGGAAAGCATTAAAACCGCAGCAGCAGCAGCAGCAAGTAATAATAGTATTATTATTATTATTATTATTATCATTGTTATTATTTTTTTTAAACTATTCCTTTTAATGTCTTCAACAAACAACAACAGTAACAGAAAGTACAAAAAACTAGGGAAGTAGTGGCTAGTGTTATATCTTCTCAGGAACCAGATCAGCTAAAGTGCCTCGAAAGGCCACCGAGTTGAAGCGCTGAACGGTTATAGAGAGACGTTGCAGCAAGTAGACGTTGTTATTATTATTATTATTATTATTATTATTATTATTATTATTATCATTATTATTATTATTATTATTATTATTATTATTATTATTATTATTATTAATGTTATTATTATTATTATTATTATTATTATTATTATTATTATTATTATTAGTAGTAGTAGTAGTAGTAGTAGTAGTAGTAGTAGTAGTAGTAGTAGTAGTAGTAGTAGTAGTAGTAGTAGTAGTAGTAGTAGTAGTAGTAGTAGTAGTAGTAGTAGTAGTAGTAGTAGTAGTAGTAGTAGTAGTAGTAGTAGTAGTAGTAGTAGTAGTAGTAGTAGTAGTAGTAGTAGTAGTAGTAGTAGTAGTAGTAGTAGTAGTAGTAGTAGTAGTAGTAGTAGTGGTAGTAGTAGTAGTAGTAGTGTATTACTATTATTATTTTATCATCATCATCGTTATTATTATTAACGCAACATTAATGCCCTGTGAACTACTAGGCCTATTCTTTATTTGACTGAAACTCGAATACAATGCCAGTTGAAAGTTCTGCATTCAGGTTTTCATTCTGATATCGCTTCACACTATAATTTCCAAAGCATGAAGTAGCATATCTTGACAGCTTTCGATTTCGTTGCAAGGCAGTACTTCATACAATAAGTCTCCAGTACAATACAATTATTCAATGCAATAAAGCGATTGCTATACAATCTGAATGACCTGCAGTAAAATTAAAACATGAACGGCATAAGAGAAAAGCCTAACAATAGAATGCAACAGTAGAACATAAAAATACAAAGCAATGCCTTTAAGATAAGTATACTACAACGTGTATATAATAGTGCAGAAAGACAAAGAGCCAAACATAGACAAACATAGACAAACATAGACATACACGTGGACCGACAGACAAGTGGCATAAAATGTAAAGATAGAGAGGCAGAACGGAAAAAATTATTAAACGTTACAGAGACATTTTTTTAGTTAATTGCATAGAAACCAAAACACATTGGTCAATATATATATATATATTAGGGTGTCCCATTTTGAGGTTATATTTGAAAATGCTAAGTTTCTCCAGCCAAAAAGTATCATTGGTGGAAGATAACTTTGGGGAAATAATTTCAAATTTTTTCAAGGGCATTTAGGGGTCCCCCAAAGGGCTATAAGATATCATAAAAATGCATTGTGGTCTGCCGCTATCTTTATCAATTTCACTCATGCGTATTTTCATGAACCTTGGATTTTCTGCAGCCCAACGCCATTTTCGTTCTGAATAAGTACACCACGCATATATATATATATATATATATATATATATATATATATATATAATATATATATGCCCTATATATACATACATATATATAATATTATATATAATATATATAATTTCATGCAGAGCTGCTGTTTCATCGTGGGTTTGCATGTATGTAGCAGCCATTTCGTAAAGTGTGCAAAACGAAATTTCAGACTGTTTGATATATTCTTTTCACTACAGTCTGTTACATAATGCAAATATGGTTTAATGGCTACATATTTTATATATTACAATATTGGTTAATTTTATTGTCATGGCAAGTCACAGTAAAACTAAAGCACTGTCAAAGTTGAGGAATTGACCATCTATATGAGAACTTGTGCTTTCTTTTTATATATATATATGAGGTGATGCTTTCCAGCGACTTTTATGCATGTCTTTGACCATCTAAAAGGCTGCAGATATGCTGTGTTTTCAAGATGTTTGATGAAACTGGTTCAAATAAAACAAACGTCAGTTTCTGCGGCAACAAACCCCAAAAGATAATTATTGTTAACTGAGGGCTTTAAAACTTGCTTTTTGGATCAGGCTCACAGAGCATCATCCTGTGGAGGATTTCCATGAATTCTTTATATTTGCTGAGTTGATGATGGGATGGATGTACCAAACATAACTGGTATTTGCAAGTTTGATGCTCTTCAGATAGAGTATGTTGTATTACCGTTATATTACTCAATGAAAATGTAGTTGCCGTTCTATGGAAATGAGACTGTCATCTGTTTCACAGATAATGATTCACAATTAAAACACTTTAACAACTTTTGTTGTATCAGTGTAAGCCTACATTCTATCCTGGCGCACAGTCCGATCTCATCTGATACTCCATTTAATTGCATCATGTTAGTTAGAAGATTACAGGCATATGATTATCCTGGTCTCAGTATTACTGCACTTAAAGCAATGCAATGCCATTCTTGATACTTCAATCCAGAGCATGCAACTCTTGAATTGTTTTCCGATCTCTTAACACCACACAAGGAAACAACTCTCGTACTACACAAGACCCCGAAATTGGATCTTACTTGGTCAAGTTTCTTCCACAACTTTACCAGAGCTATATATCTCTCAAAACCTTTTCCAAACTACCGGCATTGACGATAGCTCTCTAGAGAGTTCTGCTGTTTGACCATCTGAAAAACCGTACAATTAAGCCATTGTAATCGTGAGGAATTTGACATGTGGTACTGGCTGTGCCTGATACAGACATTTAATGCCATAACAAATGAAAGTCATAAACAGTTCTAATTGCAAGCTGTCGAAAAACATAAAAAGTACTTCCCAAATTGCAACCATGACTCTCTTGAGTCACTTCTTCCGATGTAGTGAACTACTGATTGGACCAAACATGTGACTATCTCACATTTGGTACTGTGTACCAATATGCCATTTCAAAGTAAACTCTGTTTTGAATAAATGGTCGAATTATTATAGTAGTCAATAATGGTTAAATAATATTCCAAATGCTAATAATACATGAAAGTCTATGCATATATCAATTTTGTCATATTTCAGTCAATTAACTGCAAAACCAGTCTGAGAAAAATATAGCATAACATTTTTTGAGCAATTACATTGTATGACATATCATATTTTGTGCGAAAATATTTAAAATATGTGGTGTGAATGACGCTGCTTCATTGTATTGAAATATTTGCACACGAATATCATAGTACGCTATATATAAAATTTGGGGCTCCTTGGGGGCGCCCTAAAAAATTTCTTAAAAATTCGAAAAAATTACACAAATATTATCATCTCCATAGGAAACTTTTTGACTGGAGAGACCAAAGAATTTCAAGAAAAAGTTTTTTTGGGACACCCTAATATATATATATATATATATATATATATATATATAATCTACACATACATACATACATACATACATACATACATACATACATACATACATACATATATACATACATACATACATACATACATACATGCATACATACATACATGCATGCATGCATACTTACATACATGCATGCATGCATACATACATACATACATACATACATGCATACATACATACATACATTAGGGTGTCCCAAAAAAGCTTTTTCTTGAAATTCTTAGGTCTCTCCAGTCAAAAAGTTTCCTTTGCAGATGATAATATTTGTGTAATTTTTTCGAATTTTAAAAATAATTTTTAGGGCGCCCCCAAGGAGCCCCAAATTTTATATATAGCGTACTATTATATTCGTGTGCAAATATTTCAATACAATGAGGCAACGTCATTCACACCACATATATTTTAAATGTTTTTGCACAAAATATGATATGTCATACAATGTAATTGCTCAAAAAATGCTATGCTATATTTTTCTCAGACTGGTTTTGCAGTTAATTGACTGAAATATGACAAAATTGATATATGCACAGACTTTCATATATTATTAGCATTTGGAATATTATTTAACCATTATTGACTACTATAATTCGAGCAATTATTCAAAACAGAGTTTACTTTGAAATGGCATATTGGTACACAGTACCAAATGTGAGATAGGCACATGTTTGGTCCAATCAGCAGTTCACTACATCGGAAGAAGTGACTCAAGAGAGTCATGGTTGCAATTTGGGAAGTACTTTCTATGTTTTTCAACAGCTTGCAATTAGAACTGTTTATGACTTTCATTTGTTATGGCATTAAATGTCTGTATCAGGCACAGCCAGTACCACATGTCAAATTCCTCACGATTACAATGGCTTAATTGTACGGTTTTCCAGATGGTCAAACAGCAGAACTCTCTAGAGAGCTATCGTCAATGCCGGTAGCTTGGAAAAGGTTTTGAGAGATATATATTATATAGCTCTGGTAAAGTTGTGGAAGAAACTTGACCAAGTGAGATCCAATTTCGGGGTCTTGTGTAGTACGAGAGTTGCTCTCTTGTGTGGTGTTAAAAGATCGGAAAACAATTCAAGAGTTGCATGCTCTGGATTGAAGTATCAAGAATGGCATTGCATTGCTTTAAGTGCAGTAATACTGAGACCAGGATAATCATATGCCTGTAATCTTCTAACTAACATGATGCAATGAAATGGAGTATCAGATGAGATCGGACTGTGCGCCAGGATAGGATGTAGGCTTACAGCCTTACACTGATACAACAAAAGTTGTTAAAGTGTTTTAATTGTGAATCATTATCTGTTAAACAGATGACAGAACGGCAACTACATTTTCATTGAGTAATATAACGGCCTTGGCTATACAACGTACTCTATCTGAAGAGCATCAAACTTGCAAATACCAGTTATGTTTGGTACATTCATCCCATCATCAACTCAGCAAATATAAAGAATTCATGGAAATCCTCCACAGGATGATGCTCTGTGAACCTGATCCAAAAAGCAAGCTTTAAAGCCCTCAGTTAACATTAATTATCTTTTGGGGTTTGTTGCCGCAGAAACTGACGTTTGTTTAATTTGAACCAGTTTCATCAAACATCTTGAAAACACAGAATATCTGCAGCCTTTTAGATGGTCAAAGACATGCATAAAAGTCGCTGGAAAGCATCACCTCAAAGAAAGCACAAGTTCTCATATAGATGGTCAATTCATCAACTTTGACAGTGCTTTAGTTTTACTGTGACTTGCCATGACAATAAAATTAGCCAATATTGTAATATATAAAATATGTAGCCATTAACCCATATTTGCATTATGTAACGGACTGTAGTGAAAAGGATATATCAAACAGTCTGAAATTTCGTTTTGCACACTTAACGAAATGGCTGCTCCATACATGCAAACCCACGATGAAACAGCAGCTCTGCATGAAATTATATATATATATATAATATTATATATATATGTATGTATATAAATAGGGCATATATATATATTATATATATATGCGTGGTGCACTTATTCAGAACGAAAATGGCGTTGGGCTGCAGAAAATCCAAGGTTCATGAAAATACGCATGAGTGAAATTGATAAAGATAGCGGCAGACCACAATGTATTTTTATGATATCTTATAGCCCTTTGGGGGACCCCTAAATGTCCTTGAAAAAATTTGAAATTTTTTCCCCAAAGTTATCTTCCACCAATGATACTTTTTGGCTGGAGAAACTTAGCATTTTCAAAAATAACCTCAAAATGGGACACCCTAACATACATGCATACATACATAATACATACATACATACATACATGCATACATACATACATGCATACATACAAACATGCATGCATGCATACATACATACATACATACATACATACATACATACATACATACATACATACATACATATACGCATACATGGGCCTACATACATACATACATACATACATACATACATACATACATACATACATACATGCATACATACATACATACATACATACATACATACATACATACATACATACATACATACATACATACATACATACATACATACATACATACATACATACAGACGCAGTATAACAAACATGCATGTGGACGGGTGAGATAGATGCATCAAAATCGGTTGTTAAGTCCGCCCTCCAGTCAATCCACTCTAAGAATTAGAACTCAAGCGCATAAGAGTTTCAGCGACAAAAGACGCTACAAAAAGCGTTTTAATGCATACATTCATGCATGTATGCAGGCAGGCGAGACCTTTCTATGGCGTTCGCATTGTCTGCCGTCTCGAAAGCACTTCACAGCGTCCACAATTGAGACAATGAAACACGGATCCGCATCGTCTCAAGGCGACCTGAGCGCAAAAGTCCAATCACTCGAGCGGAACTCTAGACTAGCAAACGTATTGAACGAAAGTCCAGGTCTAAATGGTATGTACAGACTGTTACAGTAGGCCTACAATTGCTGAGCGAAACCATAGGTCCACGTGTATTGGCAGTGACAGCTTGCTCTAGAAAGTCGATGAAATTGGCAAGCTGTCGCAGAAATGAGGATCGGTAGTAGCAGCTATTATAAGGTCATTAGGTTCAAGGACTCATGAAAGAGCTAGAAGAATCATGGAATCAGAGTATCTGAGTGTTGTATACATGTTGTGTATCTATAGCGTCCTGTTGACAAGTGAGCTGAGTTTAAAGAGTGGTATGGATCATATGGCTAAAACTGAAGCGATTTAATGACAAGGAGTCGGTGCATTTTTGCTACGTATTCCGTATATACAGGGTGGTCCAATAGAAATGCAACAACTTTGACGCCTTATAACTTAAACAATTTTTATCTGAACGTCTTGTCCAATATATCAGATTGAACATAATTATCCATTGTATCGTTCTGCAAAATATCTAAGAGATACCATTACGACGTTTTGAGATAATGATATTAATATTCGAAGTCCCATTTTCTTACCGTAAAACTGCAAGAAAAAAGTCTGAAACTGAATAATATGTCAAAAAGCTTATTTTGCATACACACAGTCGTTCTGAGTGTTTGTTGACGTCTGAACCGTGAAGATCTTCTCGTCTGTCGATCTTTTCATCTGTCGTTCGCTTCTTGAGTCATTTGTTGGCTTTAAGCGTCGTGTGGCTGCGTCTGCTCTGCTTCTGAAGGGCAGGAAGCACTTTTCACTAAGTGTGATGGTGTTGTTGGCTGTTTCAAAGCTTGTAAAGACGGTGCCATTCTTTATTACTCCAAAGGCTAAGGTGAACAGTGCTTATTACTGCGATGAAGTACTCGCAAGAGGACTGCTACGTGATATTCGCCAACTGTCTGGAGTTGATGCATGGTTACATCTTTCAGCAAGATGGAGTGCCGGCGCATCGTTCACGTCATAGACGGTTGCCTATCTGAACGCTAACGTGCCAGAGTTAATTGAACCTGATAACTGGCGACTGAACAGTCCGGATTTAAACACGATTGATTATTCGATCTGGGTTGTCTTCAGCAACTGGTCTAACGTGAACCGACACGTGACGCTGAACGTTTGAAAGAAGTGATTCTTTGCTGCTGGGCTGAAATAACCCATTGCAAGCACTGGTGGACTCAGCCATCGATCAGTGGTCGTCTCGTGTTGATGCAGTCATTAAAGCACGTGGTGGACATATTGAGTATTTTGTTAGACTAATGGTTAATCCACTCAAGATATTAATTGTAATTAATTGTTAGTACTAAGTGATTGTTTAGAATTAACATATTCAGTTTAAGACTTTTTTCTTGCAGTTTTACGGTAAGAAAATGGGACTTCGAATATTAATATCATTATCTCAAAACGTCGTAATGGTATCTCTTAGATATTTTGCAGAATGATACAATGGATAATTATGTTCAATCTGATATATTGGACAAGACGCTCAGATAAAAATTGTTTAAGTTATAAGGCGTCAAAGTTGTTGCATTTCTATTGGACCACCCTGTACTAACTGAGAAGGTCTTGCGCTTGTCATCCTTCTCTCGAACAATACAATAGCTTCTAAATGTTTCAGTTCAATTCTTGAGTTCATTTGATTTTGTATTGTAGTGTATTTGGCCATCTGTGAAGCACTTTTTCCAGCAAGAGGATTTGCCGAAATTAGTGCACCATAATTTTATGTGATAGCAAACCTCAGTTCAATGGCTCAATGCTACTATATGCTACATTATTTTATTGATGCTTACGTTAAGGCAATAGGGGAGGAAATGTAGGGCAAAGTAGTTTAAGTTGCAAGGTCAAGTAACGATAATAATACGATGAAGTAGCGTGAGCCCAAGTAGGTAAGGTCAATAAGTGTTGGACAGGAAAGGTGAACCAAGTACAGATATTTGTTTCATATTCAATCTCAATACCGCTATCAAAGTGTTGTCATATGCATCAACGCATGTATTGAAATCAATGCAAGAGCATTAACGTACAACGTCTGCCTTCGATTGTCGCCTGGTGCGTTGCTAGGCAACGATCGACGACGTTCAAAAGCCTACTGAATAATCAGATTCGTGAATAATAATTTAGTTTCGTATCTTTTGGCAGCTTCAGCCTGCGATGCAAACAATGGAGTCTACGCATAACTAAATTGTTTACATTTTTTCGTTATATTTACAATGTGAGTATACGTAACCCCGCTTATTATAGGTTATATTAGTTGCATTAATATAACTATGCGCTGACATTAGACAGCGCTTGTAAAGTAGTCTAGAAGTACCTTGTTACATGAACTATCGTTATTATAGTTTGTGTTTGTATGTAGCATTTTTATAGCGCCCGACTGTAGTGGTATCTGCGTTTGTTGACTTTTCTAGATGTCACACCACATCCAGGAGTCCAGGTACTGGTACAGGTTACGTAAAAAAATAAGATTGTTCGTTATTATCATTGTCCTCACAAGAAAGGGTTGCTTTCTTTATAACACTTTCGCCGACATCTTTGTCTCTACGCAAAGCATAATTTGCATAGAGTGGCCTGCGTGAGGTTCTTCGTTTGTGAATCGGAAAAGACAATCATTAGCCATAACAGAGGTCTATGTTTCAGTTAGTTAGGCCTATGCTTCTTCAGTATGGCAATCATAGCCTTCAGTGATCATCGATTAGGCACAGGGCTGACAAGAGAAATTCCTGGAACTTAGCCAGGGCATTCCCGGACTCCTAAACTATCTTAAGGATTGATGAGAAGCAATTTTTTAGAAACAGATTGAAGTGGCAAAATGCAGGTAGGCCTACAACCTACGCTTTCATAAACATATATATATATATATTATAAGTCTATTTATGCCCTATATAAAATTCATTCATTTGTTAATTTGAAATTTAAACTGATTTTGCTAATTATCTCTGCAATATTATATTTAAAAAGGCATTATTCGTAACCTTTTCTCCATAATAGCCCCGGTCCCTAAAAGTCGCCGGAGTCATGGGCATTTTCCACAACCTACCCACCTCCGAGCCGCCCTGATTAGACATATGGGTCACTAAGAAACGACCTGAAAGCCAAACAGAGAGACTTCATTTTCTGCAGCGACAGTAACCCAGGAAGCACGTAATCGACTCGCATTTTTAATTACCGCGCACAAGTCTTGCGTCGTTTTTGTGGCTGCTCTGCGCACCGGTGACCACCACGCACCACCCTCTTCTTGTAGGATTGGATGAGATCAAATCTAGAGTATACAACACAACACGGTCCTTGCATGCAGTCGTTTCACGCAGCACTGCAGCAGCAGCGCCCGCTGACCGATGCGCAATTTCCACATGTCGGGGCGAAGGTCCCCCGAGGGACGGGGGTTCCGCCGGGGGAGGCGTTCCCTGCTCCAGGATTTACGCCGATCTTTCTCCGTCTCAATCGCTTTTCATTCCTTGTCAGCCGCCACCGACATTGCCCGCTCGACAATCTTTCCCCCACCGCTCCTGCTGGACATTAAAACTCTCGGCCTCCGCTGTGTATATACAGCTGTTGTGGATACACGAGATAGACTTTAACATGCACTGTTGAATTCCGACTGTGTATTGCGGCACCCATTCAGAAGACTGCGACGCAGTCAACACCAGATGGCGTGCTGTAAGCACAAACGTTGTAAGCACACGCACAACAACACGCGCGAAACAATAGAAAGAAGAGGACAAATAATTTATTTATTGTGTGCATCTTATTGTGCGATTCTACCTGAACCTACGCTCTGCTGTAAACGCTAAAGAATAGACGCTACAAAAACTGCACGCTACAGTCTCCGTAGGCTATTTCTGTGATATGCTATATGCATACAATACACTGGGATAATAACTATGTCCGATGAAGCTAATGAGGCTGTATTGTTTCCAAATTGAGTTTGGCTGCATTTACAGCGCATCATTTGCTGCTTTAGTGATTACATGAAAATGAAAAAGAAATGCCAGCGTCTTTCCTATTTGTTAGGAAATAATTATGCCCATCCGCAGTATTTAGGCCTAATAAAAATATTAAAAATGAATGCAGTTTATTACGCATTTGTCATAAAACTTGAACTTGGTTTTCTTAAATTTACCGAGTGCTTGTAAATGTCATCAAACTAAACTTGAAAGTATTCTCAAGCTTTACGCATACCGTATAATTATTTCAAAATTTTGTGAACTATAAGGTCAAGCGTGAGGATCCCTGTTTCACTGGGAATAATATAATATTTATTTTACTCGGGCAGGTGCAACACCAATGCGTTAATTAATTTTGGCCTCGTTCTGGAACCATTGCAAGTAGCTCCCAGTAGGCCTATCTCCATTTGTTCATATCTTAAACTGCGAATTAGTAAAATACGAATTTCGAACTCAGTGTCTAGTGTATACTTCCAAACGCATCCTGAATAATTACGAGTACAGCAATAATTCAGGATGGGTCATGATGGCCACTTGACTAGTACGGGTTCGATCCTCGTCCGAGGCGGTTTCTGTGTCCGGACCCTCACTCACAACTGCCCTGCAATACAATTGCAGTGACGCCGTCGAACTGTGTGTATTTCTGAGCTCTGATAGAATGGCGATATCAAATTGCAGTTGTATTGTATTGTATGCTTGCATTGTATTGTATGTTTGTATAATTATTTTATGCAAGGAGTACGAGTTCTAGCTTTCCCTGAGACGGTATAACTTTGTAGAGACGTTGAATAAGTCCTTCACCCGCAATAATTGCCCAACGCCATTTATTACTATACTCAATTGTAATAATGCGGCGCTTAATAAATAAGTGACAATCGTAATAAGGCACCGTCTACTACTCCGGTTACTCGTTGTAGGCAGTTCCACCTACATCCACTGTATGTGAAGTGAACTATGGGCAAGACGACTATGATAATAATTAATTGCTTTAATAGACAAGTGGTTCCGTCAATATTTTAGTCGGTTTGAACCGCATTCAGTAAATTTTCTTTCAACATGATTGTGACTATGCTATTACTATGAAATGATAGATTGAGTCAAATGATCACATCGTAAGTTTCTAAAATATATCATAAAGCGAGACTCAGAGAGAGGGAGATAGATAGAGAGAGAGACAGAGACAGAGAGAGAGACAGAGACAGAGACAGAGACAGAGACAGACAGAGACAGCCAGAGACAGAGACAGAGAGACAGAGACAGAGAGACAGAGAGTGAGTGAGTGAGTGAGTGAGAGAGAGAGAAAGCGAGAGACAGAGACATAGACATAGGCAGAGACAGAGATAGACAGAGAGAGAGAGACTGAAGGATGGACAGAGATCATAAAGGGCGAGAGTCCGACTGAGGGACGGCCAGAAGCCCATCAGTGTGGATGGCACAGAGTTGGCTGATTGACATCTTAGGATGGAAGATGAGTGGGATATGGAAGACGTCATAGAGGAGGAAGTTGAAAAGATGCCAATTCGCTAAGCTGCCGGTCAAACGAGTAACGTCCAAGGACCAAAAAAAAGATTAAAGACGATATGCGTCACTCAAACAAATAAAAAAAGAGACATTGACCGAATGAAGTCATCGACTCATCATGATGATGCTTTGCTAATGTCGTTTTAAATGCAATGCCTCGCATAATTATCTAATGAATATATGCAGAAACTACCAATAAAGTACATTTCTCGATAATATTTCCGTCATTTCACTCAACTTCTGATTTGACCATTTGCAACTCCATGTGAGTTGTGTGGTAATTGATTCTCCTTAAAAAATACAACCTCGAACAACGGTTTCCCTGTTGTATTAGACCTAAGTAGACCTTAGTCCTTCCTGTGCATGTGTGCACATCGGGCGACGTATCTCCTCAACTCCTCTCTATCCATTGCCAGTTCCTTCGTCAGCTCCAAACGTCTTAGATCGTTTTGTTATATTGCTAGATAGCAAAACATCAATGTCTCAATATCCACAATATCCACAGATTCGAGATGAACCAGAAAACACAGAGGTAAGTAAAACACATTGCCATTTAGTTCTAGGAATCTTGGCGCTTTCCACGAGATTTCGCACAAACTACGTTGCATCTCAACCTGTTTTCATGAAACTGACTTTATTTCTACGCTGTAGAGATTGCCACATGTCAGGGCGAAGGTCCCTTGAGGGACGGGGGTTTCGCCGGGGAGGCGTTCCCTGCTCCAGGATTTACGCCGATCTATCTCCGTCTCAATCGCTTTTCGTTCCTTGTCAGCCGCCACCGACATTGCCTGTCACTAGCATCAAACAATGATTTCGACAAAATCATATTATTTATTGTTGATATTGAATAATTATTGATAATAAGATGAGACAAATGTTCATACTGTTAAGTTTTCAAGTGTGCTAACGAATTACATTTGTATGAGTTTAGGACGTTAGTGCCAATCTTCTAACTGAGTTAGCCTACAGATTGGAAAATAAGCAACATGTATTGGATCAATTACCAAATAAAAAATAAAGCCTATAGGGCATAGTTTTAGGCCCACAGTGGTCGTCACGACAGTGTTATGGCTAAATCTCCCAGGAAGAGATTTTAATCCTAAACATATTATTCACTCATTCATTTAGAGCATTTATATAGCGCCACTTCACGAAACTACTCAGAGGCGCTCAGAGCAGACCTTTAGGGAAAGAGGCGAACGGTCTGATGATCGACAATGATAAATGGT
Organism: Lumbricus terrestris; assembly: GCA_949752735.1. Lineage (NCBI taxonomy): Eukaryota > Metazoa > Annelida > Clitellata > Crassiclitellata > Lumbricidae > Lumbricus > Lumbricus terrestris. The sequence goes on from OX457039.1 coordinate 63,225,262, forward strand.
GATTGATGGAGCGAAAGGATTTGCAATTCATTGTCGGAAGTCGATTCCTTCCGCCAGAGACACGCCCGACAAAAGATCGCGAGGAGGAGGAAAATTTACGAATAATTTAACACTATAAGAAATGGACAAACAGGGTTATCAAGGCATAGTTTGGTCTGTAAAAGAACAAACAGGGTTATCAAGGCATGGTTTGGTCTGTAAAAGAACAAACAGGGTTATCAAGGCATGGCTTGGTCTGTAAAAGAACAAACAGGGTTATCAAGGCATGGCTTGGTCTGTGAAAGAACAAACAGGGTTATCAAGGCATGGTTTGGTCTGTGAAAGAACAAACAGGGTTATCAAGGCATGGCTTGGTCTGTGAAAGAACAAACAGGGTTATCAAGGCATGGTTTGGTCTGTGAAAGAACAAACAGGGTTATCAAGGCATGGCTTGGTCTGTAAAAGAACAAACAGGGTTATCAAGGCATGGCTTGGTCTGTAAAAGAACAAACAGGGTTATCAAGGCATGGTTTGGTCTGTGAAAGAACAAACAGGGTTATCAAGGCATGGCTTGGTCTGTGAAAGAACAAACAGGGTTATCAAGGCATGGTTTGGTCTGTAAAAGAACAAACAGGGTTATCAAGGCATGGTTTGGTCTGTGAAAGAACAAACAGGGTTATCAAGGCATGGTTTGGTCTGTAAAAGAACAAACAGGGTTGCCAAGGCATGGTTTGGTCTGTCTGCCTATCCGTCTGCCCTCCATTTAATTTCTTTCTGTGTGTCTCTCCGTCTGTCTGTATTTCTGTCTGTCTCTTCGCCCACCCGTTTCGCTCTAAGACAGCATCTGTCTATACGTCTGGCTGTTGACCTCTTGTGACTTGTGCGTTTATGTTTCCGTCCCCTCCTACTATCATTCTGTATGTCTCAATAGCAGTTCGCAAGGACCATATACATAGGACTGGACACTCAAGGCATTAAGTTGCGTCCCTAAATTATTATGGACGATGAATGGGATTCCTGAAACTTTTACATCTTGTCTGTATGAGAGCAGCGTTCAATTGATTAATGCAATTAATTATTAATTATTATGAAGGCAGATTGACGAATAACTATGTTTGCAAAGCAAGAAAGCTGCATTTGAAGATTCAAAAGCATGATCTTTAATAGGCCATTAGAAACGGAATTGAAGAGGTGCGACATCTATGGTTGAGAGTGAAATGAACGTAGGCGAAATTTTCACGAGTGACCAGTCATGTCGACCTATACACTGCGCCGTGAGTTTCCGCCATATAATGTCCGTCCATTCAACCGCCTGTCTTCTTGAATAAATGAATGAATGAATGAATGAATGAACGAACGAACGAATGAATGAATGAATGAACGAACGAATGAACGAACGAATGAACGAATGAACGAATGAATGAATGATTAAATGATTGAATGATTGAATGAATGAATGAATGAATGAATGAATGAATGAATGAATGAACGACTAAACAAACGAACGAATGAATGATTGAATGATTGAATGAATGAATGAATGAATGAATGAATGAATGAATGAATGAATGAATGACTAAGCACTTATTCGATCAGTGTTTCTCGGCTTCAGGCTACTTGATCTTTTTAATGGGACAATCCCATGCGATGCCACCTTGTGAATGAAAGTATGGAAATTCCGATTGACGTTTTGATCAGCTGAGATAGTCTTTTTTGCAATCCGCATACTCCAATAATTTCTAAGCACCACGCTTCGGTCAAGCGCAGGGCACCGCTTGTTCACGAGAGTTGTGTAGTGTCATAAATGACTAGGAAAGACCGGTGGGGAGTTACCATAAAGACAAGAGGGATAGGCCCACACAGAGAGTGAGAAGGAGGAGAAGCTGGGCTAAGATAGTAACTCCTGCTGAAGAAGAGGTTAGATGAAATTTCGAGTGGCAAACGCATGGCCTCGTAAGTAGGGAACGTTGATAAGGTCACGTGCAGCAATAATTGACTTAAATGTCTATTTGCGGTCTTCAACCTATAATCTCTTAATCAATCAAGTTTTCGCGCGGTAGGAAGCTCTCACTTTGTACAACACCGGTGCTGATGTCTAGCGACTCTATCGTATCAAGGTTGATTGATGTCGCCCTCCTCCATTCTCCAGGCTTGGGACTGGCGCTACCGGAGAACAAGCAGCGGCACGGTTCTCCTTGCTGCTACTTACCGCTACACCAGCGAGACGGCGAAATTATGGGCCACGTGTTTGCCCGTAGGCCTATGCATGTATGGTGTGCTTATGTTTTTCTGTCTGTTTGCATTTTTGTGTCCGCGCTTGCACTTTCCTTTCCATGTCTGTATGTCGTCCGATCGTCCTTCAGTCCGGTAATTAATCTGTGTGCCTATGTGTTTGTGTGTCTCCTGGGTGTCTGTTTGTGGGGTCTTGCCTGTCTGTCTGTGTATTTATCGGCGATTTATCGGCGATTTATTTATGCATGGAGTAAGAGTAAGATATTGCAACCGGAAGATGAAATTAATGTCGATGCGCTTACATCAAACGCGACACCTAGCGAGCTTTGCATCGTTTTCGTAACATCCTGTCTTGATTTACAAGCATCGAGTTCAACATTGATATAAACACCAGAGAGCAGAGCGATTTCCCAAGTGATTCTCTTATAGGTGGATGGAGCTGCAAGTCTCACGAAAAAGTCCGTTTGATTAGTGCAGTGGTTTTCAACCTTTTTCTAGTGGCGGAACACAGGGGTTATTTTAACGTGCAGCTGGACACAAAGTGTGTAGTTGGGAAAGAGATTTGTGCAGTTGAAAATCAGATCTTGTGCAGTCACTTTTTGCCTAGTTGCGTGAACCGACGAGAAGTTAGTGGTAAAAAGTTGGACACAAACATGATAGTAACAGCCCAAAGTGAACATCTTTGAGGCGGTTTATTGGGTGATATTTATGTTCAGGAAAAGAGCAGGCCTGTTGAAATTTGGCGTGAACTACAATAGATAATGGTGATTACATGCAGTTTTCAAGCCAAGCATAAGACCCATACGGCGAAGGTCACCCGTGTGCATTATACCCCGCAGTCGATCGAGTTGATCGATCGAGTCGATCATAACTCGGCCAAGTCGAGTCGATCGAAAAATCGTCGACTCGATCGACTTGCAAGTCGAGTCGATCGTGAGTCTTGCCAAGTCGAGTCGATCGAAAAATCGTCGACTCGATCGACTTGCAAGTCGAGTCGATCGTGAGTCTTGCCAAGTCGAGTCGATCGAAAAATCGTCGACTTGCAAGTCGAGTCGATCGTTGTTTCATCTACTCGACCCGACTTAGAAATATTTTACTTATCCTACTATTTCTTGAAGTCTCAAAGTGACCTATACAGTTTTTGCACACAAGTTCAGCTAACGAACCTTTTGGCAGCTGTCGATTTCGTGTTAGTGGAACTGTGAAAGTTGACTATTATAATAGACGTGCGTTTTCGATTTGGGTTGAACGAATACAGGGGCGAAAACAGAAATTTTGGCAGGGGTGGACAAAATTTGTGGTCTTGAACCGAAATTTTTTTTCCTTGGTCTTCCGCCGAAAGAATCTTTTTTTAGTCTTTCGCTCAAAAAACTTCTAAAAACCCGTGGCGACTCCGGTTTTTTAAAATCTGATGACTTTTTAGTCATGTGCTAGGCCTACTTTCTCTCTCACCTTCCTGTTCCCGTGGCGCTGATTTACAGCTTAATTCTTGAAACCTGATGGAGGGAGGGACCACGTCATATGCGAATCTCTGAATGGGGTGGGGCATGGCCAGATTGGCCCCTTCCTTGGATCCGCTCCTGAATGAGCATGATACAGATCTACTATTATATGCCTGTATATGCAAGTCATGTAGATGTTAATTTTGAAAAATGTATAAGGAGACCTTTATGACGTCACTTCGATTATGATACAATTCCACAATTAAATAAGTTCACTGAGAAAAAGAAATTGTGACGTCACTTCGATCAGTACACAGATCTACCGTCATATTATTTCATTAATGTTGAGAATACAGAACTAGGCCTATGCCTATTGTAACGTCACTCTGATTATGATGCAATTTTGCTATTATATTATAATTAAGTTCACATCAAGAATTAAAAAAACAGCGCCAATTGTGACGTCACATTGATTATGATACAAATGTACCAGACCTATTATGGAAGTGCATTTTGAGAATATAAACAAGGTCTAGTATGACGTCACGTCGATTATGAGACAAATGTACTATTATAAAAGTGCATATATTGAGAATATAAACAAGGTCTATTGTGACGTCACTTTGATTATTATACAGATCTACCAGTATATTACGTTCGTTTTGCGAATATAAAACGGGGCCTTTTATGACGTCAGTCACGTCACTTCTATTATAATACAATTCTACTATTAAATAGGTTCAGTGGAAAAAACGACATTAGGTCTATAATTGTGGCGTCATTTCGATTATGATACAGATCTGCTGTCATATTATTTTATTTTCATAATACAAAACTGGGGCTGTTTAAATGCAACATCGCTCCGATTATTATACAAATCTACTATTATACGTTCAGTTTGAGAATATAAAACTAGGCCCATTGTGACGTCACCTAGATCATGATACAGACCTACTATTAAAGAAGTTCATTTTGAGAATGAAATAGTCCTATTGTGGCTAACCTCGATTAGGATAATGAACTGTTAATATAGAAGTATATTTTGAGAGTATAAACTAGGCATATTGTGACTAACTTCAATTATTGCACAGATCTACTGTGATAATTATTGAGTTCCATTTACATAACCTAAAACGAGGCCTATTGTGACGTCACTACGATTACAGTGCAAATCTATAAATTCACTGAGAATACGAAATTAGGCATATTGTTACGTCACAGATTTATGACACAGATCTACTATCGTATAATTGCATTTTAAGATCATGTAACTGCAGATGGTGAGCAAGAGACAAAACTAGGTCAAGTCGACGCGAAGTCGATCGAGTCGATCGTCGGCCGAGCCAAGTCGATCGAGTCGTAGAAAGGTCGGCGAGTCGACGAAGTCGATCGAGTCGATCGTCGGCCGAGCCAAGTCGATCGAGTCGTAGAAAGGTCGGCGAGTCGACGAAGTCGATCGAGTCGATCGTCGCACGAGCCAAGTCGATCGTAGCCCACGACTCGATCGACTGCGGGGTATAGTGTGCATGAAGTAAGAGCGGGGGAAATGGGTGATGTAATCGAAGACAAGGTTCTGCTAAAAATCACACATAGGCTGCAGACAGAAGAATTTGCAGTAAGCTAAATGTATGTTCGGATGCAGATTCTAGGCCTGCTGTAGTTTGATATCCTGATAAAGTTGTAAAGGCCGGCGTTATCCTTCATACCATAATGACAACTTCTTGGCCATCGTAGTCTACTTTCTCCTGCTTTTGCCGCTTACTCTGACAAGCTGAAGCAGGAAGGGACGTAGACAGTCAGACGCATAAAGCAGAATATATAGTCCACTATAATATAACAACCCAAGTATCTAACTGGAGACAGGCGATGAAAAGAAAAGAATTAATCATGCGGACATCCAGACTGAGCTAGCTTTTCAGCCACACAGGCTATCCAATACATACATACATGATGTAGGATTGTAGGTCAATGCATAGCCTACTCAAATTTACTTCCCAATTTTCCATTATGTCCCCATATTACACGCACTCGTTTTGAGTTTATGTGATCCCATCCAAAAATCACCATCCTCAGAATCTGAAAGACACACGCAGGCCTATATTATCATTGAACTAGCATCTCGCACAGGGGTGTAAACTTAGATGGGATAGGATCGAGAAACGGAACCCGGAACTTGTGGTGGTGACGGAGATGCTTATCTTATATCCCCCAAATATTTCAGAAATATTATCACAAACATTATTATAGATTTCTACGGTGTTATCCACTGCTTGTCCATAATTATCAATTTTGATACAGATGACAGCCTAAACTGCTTGTGCAAATTTAAAAAAAATTAAGACACTGCAGGTATAGAAGGAATTATTCAAGTCTTAAACCACGTCTCTGAGTACCAAATTATGATTGAATTTGTCAAGGTAACAGCCTAAAATGCTATTACAACAGTGGGCAAAATGACTTTTTCTCAAACAATGGACGAGAAAAGAAAATTATAAGTAATTTATTCAAATGACAGCTTTAAATGCCAGATTAACAGCGTGCAAATGAAAAAATTAAACAATAAGAAGGAGACTCTCTAAACTCTAAAAACCATAGCTGACAGCTGTCAGCATTTAAAAAGAGCAATTTTGTTCAGATGACAGAGTGTGGAAATTCAGAAATGTAAACAATGGGGAGGGGCATTTACTGAAGTCTCAAACCATGCCTTTTGGCGTGAAATTTGTGAGCAATTTTTTAAGATCAGAGTCTAAATGTTGCCATTATAATGATGTAAAAAATATTTAAACAATGGGACGGGACACTTATTAAAGACCTAAACCATGACTATCAGCACAGAAATGATGAGCAACCTCGCTAAATTACAACTTAGAATACCACCAGTGCAGTGTGGAAATTACAAAAATTTTTAAAATGGGATTGGTACATCACCTTCCAAAACCCCTACCCAGCTAGGTGCTTGTGCATTGGAAATTATTGTCCTTCGGTCGCTCGTTCGTTTTCACAGACCCAGGACCAAGTCTGCGGCTATGTTCACACACACATTCTGGTTCTCATGAATGAATGACACCAGAACTTGCAGCATATAAAATGCCCAGCAGTCGTACCCTAAGCCAAGTCATGGTGTGGTAAAATATCATTTACATGTAGATCGGCGACGCGGCTCCTGGTTAAAACTGTTATTAGCCTAAATAGTACATATTCGTGTTGATGTGGGTGTCAGTATAGGCCTATCGATCAATAATGACCATTTGGGAGGTTTGCAAATGATATTTATCGGTCTTACATCGTATTTTGCAGTTAATGGGTTATATTTTATACAAAATTTGAAATTAGCTCAAAGATATTATTTTTTGGGGAAATATCTCATCTTGTCTGCTAGCTTTAGTTTTAGCAAAACAATATCCTGTCGACCTTAATGACCAGGGTTTCAGAGCAGAAAAGCAACATTTAGACGTACCCTTACATAGGCCTACTAGCGAAACTTTGGAAGTGTCCAGGAACATAGGACCATTTAACTTTATTACACTTAACAATCTTTCTGAGCTATTTCCAATTCCAGCAACAGCAGAGGACCTGTAAGGTATCTGTAAGGGATCTCTAGTCGATCAAGGATATTGAAAAGTCTAAACGTCTAAGAACGTCTAGCTGATTTCATTCGTTAATTCATTTGGAGATTTTGCCATGATGAACTGTGAGTCAAACATTGTGTCATAACAATTGATTTTGATCTTTAATATGAATTTTTATAAAGTCGGAAAATCTTAATATTCAAACATCTAAAGCTCCAGTCGAAGGCCAGGCGCAAAGCACCAGCTTATTAACGAGCGCTCACCAAAAGCTGCTTCAGCTTTGGGGGACAAATCCCTGGTCAAGGACTTTCTTATGTCCAGTCTCAAAATACGTCATTTATGTGCAGTTGAGAAAATTCCTTAAAATAACCCCTGGCGGAACCTTTCCAAAGCACGTATTTGCTCGCGGAACCCTTCGCGTTCCACCCGTCCAGTATTTCAAGAAATGCATAACCTACAGTTGTAATTTGTGAAAGTATGTGATATTTAATTGTGCGTTACTTGCACTTCTGGTGCAGTCTATAATATCTCATTACACATACTTGCTTTAGAATTCTAGAAGTGTAGGTACAGTGTGCAAGGCACTGTCAGAGAACAACTGCATTTCTTCTTTAATTTTATTTCGCCAACAACTATCAATCCATCTAACAGACGGATAGAATAGAATATTGAAAAATGAAAATACGTTCTATTCTGGATCAGTTTTATGGACAAGTGGTATCAAAGTATTTTTTCAAGTGTACTGCGAAACATGTGCCTGGCTTAAATCTTAGACGCATCTTAGAGAGACGTCATATAGCCTATCCAGACGCATAATGATTCATATTCAACATAAAAACATATTTTGCCAATTTGGGGCTCAACCGTCATGAGTGTGGCGAGTTACACGAGGCTATAGTGGGACCGAGGGCTTCAGCTTAGTTGGGGAGCGCCAACTTCATTTGCTGGTTGCGTCTCTGCACCTGAAAAGTGCTTCCATCACAATAATCACACATCTGATTCTTATTTCACACATCTAATGTGATGTCCGAGAAGCAAATAGCGAGTATAGGACCTAAATAGGTCTGTCGGTTACAGATACTACAGATAAAATATATGCTTATAATAATTATGCTCAGCCTTTACATTTGCAAATTTTGAATATCTGCTGCCTCTGGCCATCCGGATGAGAAATTTAGTCACTGGCTCTTCAAAACGAACTGATCAAAAGTGGAACTAACCAACAAGCCGGGTGCTCAGCACATTCTGTTTAGTCGGCACATTCTGTTTAGTGAGAACAGGTTTAGTTTAAAACCAATGATAAAAATGCTTTGTCCGACTGGAAGTTGGAAACGTAGGCAATCTATAGGGCCCAAGCCTATAGATTCCAATTTGATGCATGTGCCTTCCGAAAAACAAGTATATAGCTTAAGCTTATTGAACGACATAATTAGCCTATTGTAAACAACAGTATGTATTCACGTGATAATATTTTTAAAAACAAGAATGACTGGAGGCTCATTGCTGATTCTTTAAGGATTTAAGTCGGTGCAATAAAATTTCTACCAAACTGCCGCGGAACCCCTGGCCGACGCCCGCGGAACCCAAGGGTTCCGCGGAACCCCGGTTGAAAATCACTGGATTAGTGCCTCACGAATTCCAGGAACTTGCGTCGCTTAGCTTGTCGCATTTTGTTGGTGAAAACTACTTGGTTGTAGACCTATAATTCGGCGACTTTTGCTAGTGCACGGTAGCCTATGTTTCATTGGGAATAGCTGACATTTGAAACCTTTAGCTGACGCCTAGGCTGCAGCACCAATGGCCCTTTGGTCAAGGGAAAAGTCCACGCTGAATACTTAAATCTATCAGCTAAAAATACTACCAACTTAGTCGTATTGCTGTCTCTAAGAAACACTCGCCACTTTGCCGCTCCAACTCTTACAGCACGCCTCTGGAAACCGTTAGACTGTCATCTCCATCATAAGTCTCCTTTGCACTACCAAGCCCCTTATATACACACCCACTCTGTTGCCTGTAGTAGGCCTACTAACGTTGACTCGTTTTTCTTTGATAAAACCCTCATTCATTCAACTTGTAATCTCTGCTCGATTCACAATCCCCTTTGAGCTTTTTAGAGTAACGTTGGCCAACGGTGTGGCAGTACTGTCATATGAGGAAAATATAAATTATGATAATGAAGTATTACCTGTAGAGAGAGATGCCACTCAGACTGTATGCCAGCCTCCTTGGTAGGGTAACTCTCTGGGGATTGGCCGTGGGCTGGAGGTAGCAACCAGAGGGAGCTATATTAGCAGGCGCTGAGCGATTTTCAGGAGCTCCTGACGGTCTGGCTCACAAGGTATTGTGTGTGCTTATTATTATTATCTTTAATTTCTAGATTATTATTATGGGCTGGTTAAGTGGGGTTACTTTATTTATCTTTCTTTAGTGAGCCTTAAGATTGGTGTTGTCGGTGACAGCACTGGTTATTATGCTTATTAAGTTGAAGTGTTGGGTTTATTATTAATTTACTAATTTATATTCATTATGGATATGTGCTTGATTGCTGGTATGTATAATGTTTGTGTGTGAATAATAATTTGAAAATGCATTATCGTTTGTGTTCCATGTAGCTAGTTCCCTAGCTTAAATAGTTGCTGAATGAATAGGCTTATAAGCAGGATTGATCACCCTCACGAGCTATTGTATTCGGTAATTATCTAAGTGTTCCCCAGATAGATTAGATTTAGTCTATCCTCATATAGGTACAGAACCTATCGGTCACAGTTGGTAGAGAATCAGTCGGTCCCGCGTATATAAGCTCTAAAATTATTTTTAATTAATTAATTCTCATTTCGTTTTTCTTTTCTTTATTGTTTTATTAGGGTGACTTATTTTTATTTTGCGGTTATTTTAAATTAAACACACAATACCTTATTTTTGGATGGGTATCATTTTAAATTTTAAGGACCGTCACTTTTGTCGTTAGTGTCGTTGTATTAGTCTACGTGTCTGCCTATTGTCACTTGTTTCATTGTCGTTGTCCAGTTCTTGTTCTGTGTGTGTGTGTTTTTCGGAGTAGGCCTATAGTTGTGTGTATGCATACTATAGCATGCAGGTCTTAGGTGTTGTAGCTTACGAGTATAGGCCGGTTATCTTGAAGTAGCGGGACTTGTAAGATTCTCATGCGACATGTTTACTTATTATTTCATTGCATAATTCTTTATGTTACGCGTCTTCGAGAGGGTTATGCAAGATGCTATACAAATGTTAAATGTTACATGTAGGGCTATACAAATGCTTTGTTTTAACGTATGCTTGTGCGTTGGTACATGAGTGTATTTCTGGACTATGCGTTATGTTTTGGGGTGCGGACATGTGGCCTGGACCTATATGTTTGAATGTCGCAGGTTCGTGTATGTTTGTGTTGGTGTTTTGGTTGTCCTGTTCTTGCTGTTGTCTGGTATATATGGAATTGTGGAGCGGCTGTGTTGTGCAATTTTAATGAGTTGCGATTTAGCGCTATTTATATAGATGTTCAGTCGATCTTTACATGCATATATTATATGGTAGAATTTTATGTGCCGCTTGTTTGTGTACGTCTGTATGGTTGTTGGGCGCATTATGTAGTGACTTGGTTGTGGAGTTGTATATCGTGCCGCTGTGTTGCGTGTAGGCCTATGCAGGACTGCATGGTGTCTCGGTCTGCTTGTTGTTTGTAAGGTTGTGGATGAGTTGTATGTGGTGTTAGTTATCCTGGTTTTGTGGTTTGGCTGTCTCTTATATGTTCTGGTCGCTATGGTCTAGTCGTATTCGCATACGTGTGCTGTGTATGGGAGCGCCTCTGAGCAGTTCTTGAAGGGGAGCTATATAAATGCATCTTCTTATTGTTCTCATAATTGTATTTTAGGGATTGATAGAAGACAAGGTACTTCTATATGGTTGCATGTGTGAGGCTTGTCTTCACTATATATTAGATGCCGATGAGGAATTTTTAGTAGGCCTACATTGGATGAAGTGATGTGGTGATGTCTATCACTGTAACGCGGCATATAATTTGGGTTATAATTTCTGGTCGCCATTTTGGATCCGCCATCTTTTCATTTATAGAGCGCCTGTTCTCGGGTAATATTATTTTATTTCTGATATCGTGTCTGACACGAATCTCAACGACCGACAATCGCAGTCGATGTTTTTGGCAAGCCTCCGTTGAATCAACTTCCCCGTCTCGCCCTGCAGCTGGGAGCTGTAGCCGAAAGGAGGAGGTGAAGTTGAATGACTGCCATCAGCGATATTTTCGGTCGACCAAGCGGCAGGATGCAAAGTGTCAAAGCGATACATTCAGGCAGATAAGAGAGGGGTAAGATAGACGGACGGAAAAGGACAATCCGCCCACGTAACGATGCCTGATGGAGAGTGAGTGCAATTCGGCCAGACGGACATGAGATAGGAGAGAGGTAAAGAGAAGGATACAAAGACTCTGTCACACGACACTCGCACGTGTCGAAATTGCGACGTTAGATTAACGCCTCGAAGGGAGAGGGAGGTTCACGTGTGCGGAAATTGAAGCTGAGTCGATGCGCCGTAGGCTAGCTAGGGAAACTACGCAGTTTAGTTTCATCCGGGGCTTGTGTGTTGGCGTGAATCACCTCCGTGGAACACTGAGGGCAGAACACGCAGAGACGTGGAAGAGGTGAGACGTAGAGGTGTGGTCAGAACTTTGCAGGTAGAAGTCGTGTTGAAGGCAGAAGACGTTTTCGACGGAGAAGAGACGTTTTCGTGTTAAGTCAGACTCGATCGGAACTTTGAGGAGAGAAGACGTATTCGTGTTTAAGTCAGATGCAGCCAGAACGTTGAAGGAAGAAGATGTCTCTTGTTTAAAGTGGACGCGCTCGGAACTCAAGAAAGAACAAGATGTTTTATAGTTAATATAAAGTATAGGTATATAAGACGAAAACCGTCAGAACTTTGAACGAACAAGACTGAAGTGATGGATCATTGCGGCTGATTCTCGTCGGCAAGATTCGCACTCGGGCTTCATCATCGGGTCAGATCCTGGAGAAGAACATGTCAACGCCGTTCTTCGCGCCATGTCACGATGGACTCTCTTTATCTGGACATGAGGTACGAGTGGATGGGTTTTAGGGTGATCGGTTCTTTAACTTTGGGCTACTTTTAAATTGGCCGAGGGACTTGAAAGTAAATCGGGGATTAACTTAGCTTTACTCCGGTCCAAGTGTGTTTGCATTGAATGTCTTTGATCATAACAAGAAGCTATTAGTTAAAATATCTGACTTTGTTTATTGTTTGCATTGAGTGTAATCGAAGTTGGTTACGTAATTGATTGATTACTTTGAATGTGGTTGTTGTTGATTGAGGATTCAATTGATGGACTATAATAAGAAACATTACTGAAATTACTGACTTTGTTCACTGATAGTGATAGAATTACCTGTAGACCTAATTCATATTGCGCCATGGAAGAAAGTAGACCTGTAACACCTTCACAGCCGTCTAGGCCTCCCTCATCTCTGGAGGTTGTAATGGAGGCTATAACTTCCATGCATTCATCCATGCAGTCACATGCCCGAGACACACAAGATGCGATTGCCTCGGTAGAGTCAAATGTTAGGGATACACAAGATGCGATTGCCTCGGTAAGGTCAGATGTAAGGGAGGAAATTTCGGCTGTGCACTCCAATGTTAGAGAAGTGCTAACGGAGGTTGTGACACGCTTAGAGCGACTCGAGGCATCGCCTGTCCCAAGATCTGTTGTGGGTTCGAACTCTGGACTGGAGTCCACCGCTATTACCATCGCGGACGTGCCTTACCAGTCGACCATCAGTCTGGCAGAGTCTTCAGGCGCTAGGCCTAAAGAGTTCACCCACCTGGGCACGCTGCGCAGAAGTGAGCGTCTGGCCCACAAGGATCCAATCTCATATAGAGAGCTTGGCAGCCGAGATGGTTGGCAATCATTCCATCGGTTGGATTTGAACCCGAGAGTCCCCTCCTCTTATCCTCGATCCATATCTCAGGACCATGACCATGACCCACAACAGCACGCGGCCTCCTTGCCGTACGATGATCCGGAATTGGCGACTCCGGGGATGACGGTGGGGGCGGGCGTTACATCACCATGCACAGTTTGTTTATTTGTATATGGACGGCGTGCGACACTGGAAGTCTCATGCAGGGACGTGCGTGTGTGCGTATACGTGCGTGTGTCCTAGTCTGAGAAATTTGTGTTGTGGTAGTTTATGTACACTATGCTGAGTTGTATTTCTGTTTATATATGTATGGGTGTTGGTTCAGCAGAATTGTCATTGTCATGTTGTTGCAAAGACTTGTGTGACTACCTATATCTGTAATTGTGTCATACATGATGACTAGGGTGCCAATGAAATATACAGGAAAAAATAAAGTTTTGAATTTCTTAGGTCTCATCCTCTGAAAATGTTCCTTTATATATTTAAGTTACTCAGAGAAAAAATGAATAAAATATATGAACATTTAGAGGATGCACCATGCTCCTGAAGTTGTCTATAGTAATATGTGCCGTGATGCTAGTTAATTCCTGACATAATGGTCTGTCTCAGTATTGAGAAGTTAACTCTGTGGATTACTAACAGTTCTGGTTATATCTGCAGTGCTTTATATCAGTTCTCTATCATATCTACATATTATCTGTTTTATATTAAATCTCTATTCTATAACATCACTAGCACAGAGGGGGAAGGAAAATGTTAACATCAGGAACCCATGCATTGACTTGAAACTTGCGCGGGTTGAAGACCGTCATTGTACGAAAAAAACAGGTTACAATAAACAGAAGGAAACGATAACAAGGGAGTAAGGTAGGCCTATAACTAGATGACAGTTTTATTGAAAATCCAGATAGCAATACAGATTGTGATGGAAGCAATACAGCTGAAGATGAAGGCAGTGATGTGAAAATTCCTGCGGTAAAGGAAAGGAAGACAGCAAAGCCAAAAGTACATAATTAATCATGATGCAGTATCAGCACTGCAGGATAGAACATAGGTATTGGACAGAAAATTTAATGCAACATATATTTTCCTGACAACTGCAGCCTCATCTCTAGGTCACAGTCCATCGGTATTAATTCTTAAAAGAAATCCGTACGATTGGCACAAATGTAGCATCGCGCATCTACTGCTTTAAAAAAAGCAAGCATTTTCCTTCAACAGTGTTCCTGGTCCTCTGACGATAGGCCTACATTGGGATGGTAAGATATTGCCTGCTCTCACAGGTAAGGACACCGTTGATCGTCTGGCAGTCATAGCATCTGGAGATAGTGAGTTGAAGATTCTCGGGTCTCAAAGTTATGCAGCGCATGGTTCGGGTGAGGCACAGGCTGGAGCAGTATTTTAAATGGTTGACAAATGGAAACTCAGCGAATGTGCCCAGCTGATGTGTTTTGACACAAGTACTAGTATCCCAGACAACAAAGCGGGAGCTTGTATCACATACTGTAGCAAAAACTTCACAAGCAGCTCATTAACGTGGCATGCAGGCAGGCATCATTTACACGAACCAAATGTCGAAAAAGTATTTGATACGCTTATGGGATGTTCTAGTGGCCCACATGACAGTCTCTTTGTAATGTTTTCTACTGCATGGATTCACATTGACATTACTTTCATCCTATGGACTTAAACCGCTGAAAGACAACTTCAGGTGATTTCTTCGTGAGTAGCTGCAACAGTATCATCCAAGAGATGACTACGGTACCATTAGTTGATGCGGTTGTCGCTGTTGTTTGTAGGAAATGAACCTTTTGCCAGCAATCCTTATCATCACACCTTGAGCCTGCCACAGGGCATAATGGACGGGAAATTTTTTAAGCAGTATAAAAATTTACTTGTTTCACCCACAGTTTCGTTTGCCAGCTTCTGAACTGCCGGGGCTTAACAGTTTTACATATTTGCTGTTAGACTACAATTATCTCAAAGCATGGCACACACGCACAGCAGCAACTTCTGTTCCACGATACGTCTTACACATATTGTAAGATCTTGTAGTCTACCGCAGTGCAAGCAAACCCGTTGCAGGTGTATCCATAAAAACTTTCATGTGACATGTGCGGCACTTGAGTAGGTCACTTCTCGGTCTTGCCTTTTTTTTATTCTGAACTTACGGTTATGGAAAAAGTTGACATGCATGGTTGCAGCCATGAGTAAGTTTGGTGAAGAAGATTCTCCAGTTCGAGTGACAACATCTATGAAAAACAGCTGTCTCGTTTTGTGTCACGAAACACAAAGAATTTTTTTACTTCCATGGGTATCCCACAAGATTTCCTTTTGCAAGATCCAAGCTTTTGGAACCCCATTAAAGCATATAATCACAGCAGAGTGCAGGGCATAAGTGCTGAAGGTGGTACAAAACGACACAACTGAATGGGGCGTCGCATAACTCGCATTGAAACAGATGTTCAAGTCTGCCATCACAAACCAGGAGGAGCAAAAGCAATATCTGCTTTAAGTGGTTGAAAGCCATCACCAGCACTTTCAAGCACCCAAAAACGTTTGCTCAGTCAAAGACTGGACAGCCAATAACATTTTTAAAACACTGAACCAATGTGGAACACTGCATTTGTATTCTGCACAATGCAGAGCATTCTGCTATACATAGCGGCTTACGAGATTCCATATTGCAGATTTTCAAAACTTCACAGAACGGTGCAACCAGTAAATGTTACCTGATTGGTACAAAACTTTATATGTTTCAGTTTTATGGCTAAATGAACAAAACTAAGGGGTGAGACCTAAAAAAACTCAAACTTTGTTTTTCATTGGCACCCTAATGATGACTGTATTTTTATATTCTGTGTATTACTAAATAAGTATGTTACAGTGTCTCTATACTGATGCATGTCTGATAACGGAGTACTATATTTGAAAGAATTACATGTCACTTACATATATACTTTATTTATTTTATTTACAGTGACAGTGCATGAACTGCATCAATTTTTAATATTCATATTATCAGCATTATTTTGCATGAATTTAAATATATCTAGTTTCTTGGTCTACAACTTCTCTTTAACTTATTTCATTATTGCTTGACCTATTGTTGTTTTGATAATGACTTGAGTCTTGATTTTAGTAAAATGTGTAGTTTTATTTAACTATGCTCTGTCAAGATGTCTCACGTCTGACATAATTGCTGAAGTTGATTTTTGAGTGTTGATGAACTGTAGTGGGTTGTGTAGTATTGATCTAAGTTTTAAAATGTTGTGTTAACCTATTACTTAATAATAATTATAATAATAAAATCATCATGTAACATCATAGCATTGGCATGCTAGTTCAATTCATCTAACTTGAATACCTTACTTTAAAACATGTCTATACTAATTTTTAACTGCATAAACTCACATACGTATTTGTGACATTGATACTCATAATTATTAATTAATTGATTTTGGTGTCATTATGTTCATTGTGATAGTTTTCTTCAGTTCAGTATTGTATACAATGTATGAAGTTGGGGTGACAGCATTATCCTAACATTAATTTTGAGAGTGTTTTTAACAGTCATTTATTTCATTGTTATCAAACAATAATTATATTAGTCTACAGTTCAAATGCATGTGAGTGTGTCTTGTACCTAGATATTCCAGTTTTTATCAAATATATATAATACTAATTAGTATTTAATTCTTATTCAGACTTCATACCTAATTTTAATTAACATAGCAAATCAGTATATTAAGCAGTGCATGGTTTTGTTTTATTGAAGAAATTTAAATTTTTATTGAATTTGCTCAGGTTGATGTACTGTGCCAGTCTTACTTACTTCCTCATTTACTTACTTACTTACTCATTTCTTACTTTATTTCTTACGTATATACTCATTTACTTACTTACTTACTTGCATACATACATCTGTATTTGGAACCTTACCAGGATCTTTTCTTGCCATACTTAAAACTGTTTTTATTCTGTTTGTGGGCTTGCGAGAGCAAGGAGCATCTCTGAGTAGTTTTTCTGAAAAAGGTGCTATATAAATCTATGAAGGAAGACATACATACAAACAATTTTGCAGAACAGCATACAGACTTACACATATTGCATTAACTGCATGTATTCATACAGACAAGATCATACATTCATGAAATCATGCAGGCGTCATTCACATTCATACATTTCATCCAGTCATTCTTATAGTCATGGACTACATCTCAGGAAATATTGTCTAAATCTTTTAAATCGCATTTATTGAGAGTTGTTGGGTACATAGGTTAAGCGTTTTCGTGAAATTCATGTTTAGGCGCTATATAAATGGTCGTATATATACATACGTTCACTCATACATCTATAACATCTATAGTTATCATCATAATCATTTCTGTAGTTGTTGCAGCCTACATCACTAGTAGTAGTCGTTCATCATGAGTGTTGTCGATATTATCATTCGTAGTTGAAGCCTTGGTCATTATTCTGAGAGTACATGTGTTGCAGCAATAAATCTTTCGTCCATCTTCATTAGGGATCACTCCCACGCTTTTGCCGTCGGCGTTAAGAACATTAGAGAGCCTCGCCTTCCTCCTTCCTTCTCTCGTACCTGGTTCTACCTTCCTATCAGAGTCATAATTTACTAAGCGTCTGGCACCCTATACGGCTGCCGCGTTCCTTCACTGACCTCGAGTGGTCTACTCAGTTAATGGTTCTGTTATAAGTTTTAACATGTGGTCTTCTATAATCAATTTAGCCATGGCACGAGCTCATCATTCCCAGGGTTCACGTTAGAACTTAGAAACCAGTTCTCAAAAGTTGTAGGATTTATGGTCTGAACAGTTGTTCTAAGCTAACGCAATTCCGTCATGGAGTCTTAAGAATCCTTTCATTAAAAGCAGCAACTGGACTCCTCAATCACCCACTTAGTGGTCTCCTCTCGTTCCGAGAACTTTTGGGTAAAAGTCATTAATATTTCTTGGACTTCTGTTCCTGGTTGTGTTGACAGCAGAGATTGCCTTTAAGCGATGAGTGTAGCGTGGAGTAGTTTCCCATTAAAGGGTAAAGCACACACGTGTCCGTCTAATCAAGTTTCTTCCGAGAACCCTGTGAACTTTTAACTATCTCATATTGTATCATGTGAGTGAACAGCTGTTATAGGCCTAATTACATTACTTTAACCAATCTTCCCACGAGTACGTTATTACAAGCAAGCAATGTCTAGTTAGACCACCACTTCTTCATTATAATATGCATAGCGTGTGTTTGGTTAATATTTTCAAAGCATTGAGTGATTTGAGTCTTAATATATTCAGCGTGTTTATTATAAGGTCAATTGTCTTAAAACAAGTTGTTTGCTACCCTATACATTAGTTTCTGTAGGCATATAAGTCTACTGCATCTTAAGTAACATTTTTATTAGAGACAGATTACGTTAGTGTGGAAGGGACACGTACTTTAAAGCTGTCTTATGTGAGTTTCATTGAGTCTTATCTTTATTTTTAAGTTTTTTCAGGTTTTTGCAGTACTGAGTTATAAAGAGTCTTTGTAATTGAGTCCACGTTATTAATTTGAGTTTAGTTCTTTTACTACTTTGATTATGCAAGTGTGGTGGTTTATTTTATGTACATCACTCTAGGTTTAATTTTGCAGTTTTTAATCAGAGATTTTATTTTCACAAAACAACGTTTTCATTACATGTACATGTTGTTTATTATTACTTGAGTGTTTAAGCAGAGCAATTTTCTTAGAATATTATGGGTTGACTTTAATTTTTTTTTATCTATGTGAAATAGGACTTTATTTTAAAATTTTGGGTGTTACAAGTGCAAGAGTTTATCAAATAAATAAATAAATATATCTAAGGTCATTACAGAGTTCACATTGGTTGCTACATTAATTATCAATTGACGTTAATTTCATATCCAATTTCCCGAATTTTATTCTTAATTACAGCTGATATGGTGTTGTGCGAGATGAGAAGAACATTATTTAAGTTTTCTGTTTTGATGAAATCGTCAAATTTTTACAGATTATTAAACGAAAGTGATGATTATTCTGAGTCTAAGCGATATTAACTGCTGTAATTCTGAATGAAATTTAAAAAGTTGTATTTAAAAAAAAATAAGTGAGAGTAACATATACATGAAATCGTTTTTCATAATTAATACATTAATATAGTTATTCAGTTATAAATTTTTATACGAATCCTTACGTACTGTTTTTCAATTGTGCTCGATTTTGTCGCAAATATATTTTTTTATCTTATGTGAGTGGTTTCTTATTTCAGTAAAATGTAATAAAATTAATTCCATATTATTGCCACTAAAGATTTTCTGCTATTTTATTACAGTAATTAAATTTTACTCATCATTCATTCACATGACAACATTTCAACTTTACTTGTGTTTAGATCGTGATTTGAGTTTGCTTTATTCAAGGTTAATAATTTTTGTGTGGTTTCAAGGTCAAGGTTTCTTTCGTCGAAGAAGTTCAAATTTTATTTGTGCTTAATTACTACATTAGTCTTATTTTTATTACATGTCTTTGTGTTTTATTTGAGTTAGTATGTTCTTATCGAATACTCATTTTTGTCGATTGGAGGTTATCTAGCGAGTAGTATTGTTTTAATTTGTTTTAAACTAAATTTTTATTGTATGACATTACTATTATAAAAACAGACAAAAATCAATTGCTTTAATTGCTTTAATTTTTCAATGTCTATGTAGTTAGGCCTATACAATTTTACTGACGAGTGTAGAAGGCTATGCTGACGTATGTCGACTGAAAAAGACAGTTGCTGTCATAGTATGCTTGTTAAGCAAGAACACTTCTAATTAGAAGTATGAATACAGAGGTCGTCAGGAAGGATTGTTCACGGAATTCATTTTGGAAAGGAGCAAAGTAGCATCGAGTCGCTTCTGAACTTACACAAGCGTGGTAACAGCCATGTTAAGTCAGCTAGCTTCGATTTATTCACTTACAGAGACTGAGTAATTTCAGACAGGATTCTGTAGACCTATCCACATTTTATGCGCGTGGAAGCAGCGTCGAGTCTTCCGTCATCACAACTGCCAAACTTCACATGCGTTCGCTGGAGGGCTGTGCACCGTGATCTTCATCTTCACCGCGTGTTCGCATACGCTCGCCAGGGGACATCACTCTACGCTTCCTTGGTGACTCTCTTCTCTCGAGCTTGCTCGCACGATCGCTGGGAGGACACTGAGAGATCCTAGAAATAGGGTCTACCTTTTCCCTCCTCTGTGACTGCGTTGCGTACATAACATACAACTTCACCAGCGTTTCAGGTCTCCGCGTCATCCATTGATGCAAGTTGTCTTCCGGTATGGTGCTAAACGGTGCATCACAGGGCTGGACTGTGCGTCTCTGCGTTCAAGGAGTCTCTGCACAGCGGGCATCTTTGCGCGTGTCTGATCTATTATTCAAGGAACAGAGTCGACGTGGTCTTGCTGTCTGCATGTGACTGCAGCAATAAGCCAGACATTCTAGACAATGCAGAACGTTGACATTGCCTGTGACTTTCTGATAAAAGAAATCGGAATTAAAAAAAAGAGGTCTATATGTCAAGAAGTTCTGATTTCTAAAAATATATATATTATAAGTGAAAACATACGTGTAATAAAATTACGATGGGACTCTTTCGTTAGAGACAACTATTGTTTTATCATCACAATGTAATTTCTACGTCATAATGTGCTGATTACTCGTCAATAATTTTGTCATATTTAATCTTGTGTTGTGTAGGTTTATAATTATGCAGTTGAATTACGATATTGCAGATCGTTACACAGGTCGTAATATTATATGGAAACGATGATAATTGTGCGCTGGTCAAATCGATTGTAGACTTATTCAGGTCTAGTAAAAGTCTGCTAGCATTTGTCGAAATGATATTTTTATTACATGCATAATTGCATATTGTCAGTGCATAGGATATTCAGCAACACTGATTTGTATTTAGTGAAGATCTCGTTCGTAATGAATGTACTAGTTTATTACAGATAACTACAATGCGTTAAAAATTTACTTATTGAGAAGTTATTAAGGACAGTGTTTTTTAATGTGTCTTAATTATACATTATGCACATGTGTGATTTCTAGAAAAATATTTGTCTGTGTCACAAGAGTTTCGTCATGGTTCATATTTTAATTATTTCAGTCATTTTTTTGTCTATTATTTTAATGTAGAGTTGTCGACTTTATAATTCTGATTTTAATCTGCATTTCGTGCATTGCACTTATTTTGTGAAAACGCCGGCAAATAGTTTCCAAAGTATTAATATCTAGTCTTTGTGCGAAATGTGAGATTGGTCAAAATTTCTCTACATAATTTATTAAATTTTATTTAGCGTGAGTGATTTTTAATTATCCGAGAGTGAAGCAGTTTTGTTCAGTAAAGTTGAATTAAGTTTTGTCGAGTTACTGCGACATTTATTTCTTGTGGTAGATTAATTTTATTACAATTACGTAGCATTTGAATATTACATTGCTAGTGAGTAGGCTATATACAGTGCCTATACGCTTGCAATTCAAGATTATGATTACGCTGGCATAACTATATCAAAGTAGTCAGTTATTACGCAAGTATTAGAGGTTTTTATTATTAATCATTTTACATCGTGTCGACTGTGTAGTGGGTGTTTGATGAGTCATTCAGCTCATAATGTGGATGACTAGAGTATTAGTTATGGCTTGTTGCTGTAGTCTATGGTCAGATAAGGAGTAAGATGAGCCAGTTGACATGAGTAGCTCATTATAGGCCTATTAATGAGTGTTTTGCAAAATAGGGATTATGCATAGGGGTTGGGTAACTTAGGATAATGACAAGAATGGAATTACAGTACATTACGTTGAGTTTCAGAAGTGTTTGCAGTTGGTTTACTTTAACGAGTTACTTAATTTACAGTGTCAGAGTTTATGTGTTTCATGTTTACACGCTTGTGTTTGAGTTTACGTGATTACGGAATGAAGGAGTTTTTCGAAGGATATGTTGGTGACTCTGGGTTTGCAGGTCATATAATGTATTTTTTATACATTGTGTGTGTGGCTTCCAGTCACATACGTGTTTATTGTATAATTTACAGTAAATAAATAAATATACTAAGTTACATACTTAGTATAGCTGACATTTGTCAGATGCTTTATGCATGTTGTGCTGGCTTAATTTAGCTAGTAAGGGACTTCAGTGTTGAGAGTACAGTTGAAAGAGAAAGAATATTATTACATTTATGATTATTACATATACATAGGATATTGAGAGTATACAGAGACAGAGAATGAATATTATTACGTTCAAATTACATTTACATAGGATATTGAGAGTACAGGAGAAACAGAATGAAGATTATTACATTTATATTACATACGTAGGATATTGAGTACAGTTGAAACAGAACGAGGATTATTACGTTGACATTACATTACGAAGAATATTGCAGGATGTTTACAGTGAAAAAGGAAGAACGATTTACTAATTTAGCTAATTGATTACAGATGACATGGTACATTAGTTACTATAGTGGGTTCGTATTCGAACTTCAGTGAGGTGTGTGTCTATGTGCCATATTTTACGGGTACAAAGAACATGCAGTTTTTCTTTCGGCTTTCTGTGGTAAGAAGCACGAGTTAATTTGTACATATTTAGGCATTACTTTTAAGAGAGTTAGGATTACGGATTATAGTATACAGTTATGCATTCGATTTGATGTGTAAGAAAGGAATTTAGCGACCTTGCTAATTCTGTTATCCAGTTTTTGGATGTATTATTGGTGCGTAGCAATCTACCACTAATCGTTTATTTTTACGATCAATGTTTTAAAAATTGAGACATGAAGGTATATTATTGCCAAAAATGTAGCGACTGTGACGAGTCGTTTACTCAGTCTGGTCATGAAGGAAAGTGGGGAAATCCTTCATCCATTCATTCCCATTCGATTGCTTCTTGCAGATAATCATCTTCATCATAATCATCTTTTTTTTTTTTTTTTTTTTTGCAATTTTAGGTGTGAAGATAATCTTATGGTATTTATAAAAAAGGGTATAAAAGTAAACATATTTCTTTTGTGTCGTGAGTGTATGAAACTTTAATTTTTTTTTATCCATTACATCACAGTATTTTTACTCGTATAGTTATGAAGTTATCGAGTTTTGCAGAGTTTATGAAATAATTTTAGCGTTGATCTTCGTACTTTAATTTTTGTTGTCAGGTGTTTGCAGGTGTTTTATCATAATTTTTTCTGGGTGACCTATATTATTATTTCTACAAGCAAATCGACCAGGTACTGCACCTTGGATCAAGCTTCTTTATTTTACGATTGCCTTGCTGCTTAGCTTGAGCACAACTATTATATATTTATAGTGGTTACGTGTATATAGAATTTATGTTAATATTATTTTTAGGTCACATAGTTGAGATTATGTTATTTGCGTTTGTGGGCATTTGGTAGCAGGAATTCTTGCTTGAAATTGGCGTTAAGGATTAGTAAAAAGAATAATGTCTGCAATATTGAGCATTATAGGGTAACTATTTATTTAAAAATATATATATCCAAATTAAATATTAAGGGTAATTATAAAACGTTTTATTTTAAATTATGTTACGTGAAAAGTTGGAGTTTCTCAGTGTTTCAGTATTTTTGTGTAATTGTCATTTATCGTCTGCTTTTGCTTTATTTTTTTTTTGCTTATTGTGCAGCTGACCGAAGTAGCAAAGGAACATTGGATCATAATTATACTTATTATTTATTTATATTGTTTATATGATTGGTAGTGTTGTAAGGTGAGGAGCATGACCGGGTAAAAATATTTTGTCTTAATGAACATTTTATTCAAGGTGAATTTTCTAGAAAAGTGCACGTTTCTCGAAATATGTTTCACAGTGATGAAAAATAACTCATTTGCAAAATATTATACTAAGTTTTTATTTCTTTATATTATTTATATTTATATTATTAAACATAATGTGAGATGAAGAGATCCAGATAGGTAGCAACATATTTTAATTGGTTATTAATATGTATGTTATCAATTTTAGTTTTTCTGGGTCTTAATTTTTTTTACGGTCCTTGTTCTTTGGTTCATTTCAAGTAACATCAGAAGTCAGAGTTTGCATGGTTGGAAGTCAGTTATGTGGAGTTGTGTTTGATCTTGCTGCATTTTTGCTATTGCTATTGTTTTATTGTGACAAGTTATTTATGCGGGTAGTTATTTTTTAGGGTTAATAGGAGTTAAATAGGTAACACAAAATTATATTTTTTATGGAAATTCAAGAAGATTATGCCAACAATGGAATGTCGGCTTGCTAGACAGGGAGGGTATGTCATATGAGGAAAATATAAATTATGATAATGAAGTATTACCTGTAGAGAGAGATGCCACTCAGACTGTATGCCAGCCTCCTTTGTAGGGTAACTCTCTGGGGATTGGCCGTGGGCTGGAGGTAGCAACCAGAGGGAGCTATATTAGCAGGCGCTGAGCGATTTTCAGGAGCTCCTGACGGTCTGGCTCACAAGGTATTGTGTGTGCTTATTATTATTATCTTTAATTTCTAGATTATTATTATGGGCTGGTTAAGTGGGGTTACTTTATTTATCTTTCTTTAGTGAGCCTTAAGATTGGTGTTGTCGGTGACAGCACTGGTTATTATGCTTATTAAGTTGAAGTGTTGGGTTTATTATTAATTTACTAATTTATATTCATTATGGATATGTGCTTGATTGCTGGTATGTATAATGTTTGTGTGTGAATAATAATTTGAAAATGCATTATCGTTTGTGTTCCATGTAGCTAGTTCCCTAGCTTAAATAGTTGCTGAATGAATAGGCTTATAAGCAGGATTGATCACCCTCACGAGCTATTGTATTCGGTAATTATCTAAGTGTTCCCCAGATAGATTAGATTTAGTCTATCCTCATATAGGTACAGAACCTATCGGTCACAGTACTACTGCACACGTGCACACGTGCACACGTGCACACGTGCATCAGCTTGACGGTTATCAACGTCATTGGAACTAAGAATGAATTCATACTGTCGCTTGAAGCTTGAGATTGGTCCGTCGTTAATTCGTTTAAATTGTTACAGAAGCGCATTAGTAGCCTAGGCCTACTTCACTTCAAGCAATAAATAAATCTTTGTAACCAGTTTAGTTGTAGTTTCGGTTTAACGACAGCGTGCGATCACAAAGATCAATAGCTTCGCCCTCATCCTTAGCATGCATGAGGGCGACGTTTTACCAGATAAAATTCAGTTAAGATGTTAGAAATTATTATTCTGCACCTAAGAATACTGAGATAATCGTTACGTCACTTCAATTGCGAAACAAAGTCTATTGTCGCATAATATAACGTTACTTTGTTTATGATGCAAATTTATCACTATTGAAAGTAATTCTAAGAAAACGAACTCAATCTATTGTTACGTATTTTGATTATTATTATTATTACTGTGTCAGGCTAAACACGATTCATGCGTATTATAGGAAGGACATGCATGTGTTATTATGTGATAGTCTTTTGAAAGAGTGCTCAGACTACCTAACAATAGCACTTATTTCACACGCGAGCAAAGTACTTCTAAAGATCATTCTTGGAAGAATCCAGGCAAAGATATATAAGATGAAATAGCGGTGGAACACGCAGGTTTCAGACCGGAAAGAGGAACGCGGATCAAGTCACAAACGTAAGAAGTATAATGCAGAAAGCAAGACAACATAAACAGACAGTATAGCCTACAGGATCGCTGGGTGTCCCACTGCCCCGCAGCGCAGTGGCGGCGCCAGGATTTAAGTTTTGGGGGCTGAATCCTGACGGAGGAAAAAAATTCCATTCTCATCCGCCAAAATTTCTGACGACCTTTTTTTAAGTCATCCAACCGAAATCTCATGGAAATTTTCCTTTTTCATCCGCCGAATTCTGACGACTTTTTTTGGTCATCCGGTCGAAACTCATTGATATTTCAGTTTTGCCATGTAAAGAAACCCGGATGGCCTCTTTTAGGCGGGGTTTAGCCCACGGGTTGCCTTTTATAGGGGACTTTTTATAGGTCATAGCCCCCTAGTCCCAGAGCCGGATTAACAAATGCGGGGGCCCTGTTCGGGAAAACTGTCTTAAGATCAGAGAGGAAAGTCTAAGAAAATTTTTTACAAAGAGAGCGGAGTGTCAGAAGAAAATCATTCCAGGTTCCTTCCACCGAGAAAGCACGGTTCTGCATAGTGGAAGTTCTAGCAAAAGGGACTGAGAGCAGACTTTGTTCAGTCGAACGAAGGGAGCGGAAATGGTGAGAACTAAAAATACGGCTACAGAGCTCACAAAGGCAGGCAGGAGCAAAGCCTAGCATGCAGCGGCAGATAAGAGTAGATATGCTATGCTCAATTCGCTGCTTGAGTGGCTGCCAGTGGAGAACGTCACGCATAAAGCTGGAGATGTGGCTGAATTTCGGTACACGGCCAATAAGACGGGCTGCAGAGCGCAGGACGCGATCAAGGCAACTCAGACTGGCAATTGGTAGGCCAGCATAGAGAGAGAGAGCAGCAGTAAGCCTAGTCAAGTCTGGTGGTAACAAAAGAATGGACAATGGTTGCAGCAGCAGTGGGAGTAAGCGAGCGAGCAACAGTGCGTAGTTGACGCAGCTGATAATAACACGCACGGCTGAGTGAGTGAATGTGTGGAGCAAAAGTGAGCTCTTGGTCCAGAGTAACACGAAGGTCATGGACTCTGGTTGATAAGACAAAATCAGGAAAGGCATCAGCAATGGTTGTCATATTTAGCTTTGCCAGCTGCTGGCGGGTGCCAAGCTAAATGAAATGTGTTTTTAAAGAATTGAGGCGGAGTCGATTGGACGACATCCAAGTCCCCAAGCTTCCATGACAAAGCACATAGCCCGGACAGTCGCAACAGAGTCAGAGGCACGGCAGTGTTGTTAGGCTTGCACATCATCTGCATACAGATGGGCTCGCATAGCATGAAAGGCAAGAAGAGGGGTAAGATCTGAGGTATAGATTATGAAGCGAAGGGACCCAAGACAGAGCCCTGTGGAAGACCGTAGGGAGCGGGGGACCCACACACACACACACACACACACACACACACACACACACACACACACACACACACACATACACACACACACACACAGTTCATACAATCATACATGCATTGTTCGCTGTAGCTTTCAAAGGCGCTATCGCCAGCCTGGAGATAGACGATCAGGGTCATTCCGAACTGATTCTATAGCAGTTGTGCGAATTCACTTGCAAAGTTTGCTTGCACAGTTTGTTTAATTTTGACCAGGTTAAATTTAGATTCAATTACATTGTTTGTCGAGTTATTATGTTCCTTGAACTTCAATGTCCGACGCAACTGTAATCAGACCGAATAAAAGTTCTAAAGATTTAGACGGAGTGCGAGAAGATCGAGTGATTATGGTTCTGGTGTGAGTGGTTCAGTGCGTGGAAGTGTATTTTGTGGCTCCGTAATGATTGGCCCTGGTTGCTTCGTAGTGAATGGCCCTGGTTGCTTCGTAGTGAATGGCCCTGGTTGCTTCGTAGTGAATGGCCCTGGTTGCTTCGTAGTGAATGGCCCTGGTTGCTCCGTAGTGAATGGCCCTGGAGTGGTGACTTGCTCAGCCGGACACCCGCACCTGCATAAAAATGCACAACAACTTGTTTACACACGGATGAAGAAACTCAAACTTGAGTGTTCCTTGAACTTCAATGTCCGACGTAACTGTGAGTCGTTCGAATACAATTATTAAAGATGTAGGTCTATGGTAGCGAAAAGGTTAAGAAATTTAATAAGCTGCACGGGCAATAATTGCTTCAAAAAGACGAAATAGAAAAATGATTGGCCTTTTCGATTAATCTACAGATCACTATGAGTCATAAGATACACGCATGCAGAATACCAAACATAGACCTGCTTGTGATTTAAAGAATTCAAACCGCATTGAAGATCAGTCCAATAATAATATGTTAGCATGGAACCAAGATTGCCTACGTGTGATTGTCTCCAACCGAACCATATAAAATACTGCCACACATCTCTGAAAGATCTGCCTCTTGAATTTCGCTTTTTCCGTACCTCGTATACATATTTTTCCGGTCACCCGCCATCACCTTCCCAAGGCTCCTCTATCCATCGCTCCTCGGGCTTTCCATTCCAAACTAAAGCATCACCTCCTTTAATTAGTTACTCTTAGACTCTCCTGGTCTTCCACCTTCTCATTCTCGACCTAAACGCCAACCACCTTGAAAGCTACTCTGCCACCATTTGATTCAAAGGTAACCGGACTACGACCTCCTTCTGATCACTCTTTTTGGACAACCCTTCTGACTAGACACAGCGCTCGTGAATAAGCTAGTGCCCTGCGCTTGGCTTTCGAGTGGCGCTCTAGAAAAATGGAGATTACATGTACTTCTAAGATAACGATTACGCATCTGAGAGTCGAGTTCACCAGTACTATAAAGGTCCACTAATGAGCATAGCTCTGAATCTCTCTCTCCTCTCTCTGACTCTCTCCTGTCTCTGTCTGTGTCTCTGTCTGGCTGTCTGTCTGTGCCTCTGTCTGTACGTATGTATCTCTTACACCCACCCACCCACACACGCACACACACACGCATGCATGCACACACACACACACACACACGCATGCACACGCCTCCTCTTAGCCTCGTCCAAAGAATTGCTACTGGGACAGAGGGAACAAGACCTGTAAAATATAGCATCTCGACCGAATGCAACTTCAGCGAACACTAAATCGATTCATAATGGCAATACGTTGCATACAATCATAGAGGCATTGTTCGCAGTAGCTTTCAGAGGCACTGTCGCCAGCCCGGAGATAGACGATCTGGGCCATTCCGAACTGATTCTATAGCAGTACCAGTGCGAATCCCATGAGGATCATATATAATACCTCGGGGCAAAGAATAATAATAACGATGTAGGAATACATGCATCATCATAGTTCACATAGGCCTATTATGCACCTCCATCCTTATATGCATACAAATATGATAATATATATAATTTATATATGCATTATGCACATAACCTACATGTATGTAATCAATTCCGTAGCCAGGTTTTGGTTTGGGGGGTTTAGTGTTTACCAACTTTTTCGGCCAAATTTCTGATGACATTTTTTAATCTTTGAATTTCTGATGACCTTTTTTTTAGTCATTACATGCTTTTCGTGTGATTTTTCGTCTGAAAACCGTTAACCGCAGCGTAAAATGATCTAACTTCCTGTTTTTTCTGTTAAAGTCGCGATCTTCTGCGGGTTCTGGGCTGTTAATACATTGCACACTGTAGGCTAGTTCTTACATTATGTGCGAGTAAATGCATCATATTATTTTTCAAATTTTTTATTTCGGGGGTGTTCAAACGCCCAAAACACCCCTAGCTACGGTCTCGTATGTAATGTATGTCTTGCAAGAGTTAAAAGCCATTATTCAAATCAGTTTTTACCTGTATATTTTAATGACTGCTCTGCACTTGGGACAAACGTTCTTGTGAAGACGCGACAGGTAAGACTTGGCGCCATCGTCTGGATAGTTGTCACATTGCTGAGCACTTGTCACTAGGATTTCCTTACCAGGGCAACCGGTGCAGACTTGCAGTACCCATTCTTTTCCTGGTTTCTTGGGATTAGGCTTAATGAAGACGATCCGGGTGATTGTTCCATTAGGTCCACACTTTAACATAAATTATAATAACAGCAGGTATCCTCAGAAACAATATATAGCACAGAAGAGTTTAGTGATCTAATAGAATCTCATATTAACAGAATTATTTCATGTCTACACTTTTAAATCTCATCTAATCTTTACTAGTCTTGTATCGTCTTGTCTAGGCTACTCCAGTCTAATCTGGATAAAATTAGTGCAGCCTAATAGTAGCGTGAGCGCCAGTTCGACCTTCTTTTCTTAGCACAAGGCATTATAACTTCTTCACAAGCACTGCGTTAGGTGAGGTCCAGTGGCGTAACAATAGGGTAGACTGGGTAGACAAAGTCTAGGGCCCCCGAGTGTAGAGGCCCCAGAGGGGCCCCCGAGTTTGCAAGACTCCGAAAAAATATGTTAAATAAAACCCGTCAAGTTCCGTCAACCCGACACGACACGACACGACGAGTCGGAGACGCCCAGCTCCAGCAGAGTTCTGAGTTTTGACTGAATGACTTCACACTATAGCAAAGGACTTCAAACAAACCTTACATAGGCGGCGGGCCGTTAAGGCCAGCCTACTTAACTTCAATCGCACATGTCATAATTGTCATTTCAGCCTTGTTAGGAACTTACAGTTTACTGTAATTTGTACTTGTATCTTGTTCATATACATCAGCATTTCAGTAAATTAATAAGTAATAATACATTTCATTACGGTAGGGAGAGGGCCCCACCTTCATATTTTGTCTAGGGGCCCCCGAGTTCCTAGTTACGCTACTGGTGAGGTCTACCATCTGAAGAATAGAATGAGGTTGCCCGAAGACACAAGACAGACCACGACAAAGAGTTTTACTGCGTTCTGTATCAGCGCCAGCTACAATTCCACAATTCGTGTCAGGGTCTTAGAAGTTATTCAGCAGGTGAAGAAATTAAATTTAACGAAGACATTAGAAGTTAAAAAAAACTTTTCGCAGGTAAAAGGCAGGTTAAGAGTAGGTTACAACAGGCAGGTCAAATGACCCATGGCGGTTTCGCCACTACTCTGTTTTGATAATGGGAACTCGGTTGCCTGGACTGATCAGATAGGATTGCTTGAATGGCCGGAAATGGATGGAGGAATGATGCATACACAGGCCTATACAGATACCTCAGACCGACGTCTATATATCAATTAGAGTTTTTTCTGACGAGGAGAGGAGAAATCAAGGATTTCTGGAGGAGGATTTGTCTATAGAGAAGAGGTGCACTTTGAGTCAGGCAATAAGATTGCCTGGACAGTTCGGTGTGAAAGAGCGAGATGCAATGATGATAATTATAACAGTCCAAGGTGACTGTCTTGAATCATTCACAATAATATAACCGTCTAATCCAATGACATCTGATAAAACAAGCGAAAATGAATGCAAACTGAAAGTCTTCTTTTGTCTAGATCAGTCTGCTCGAATCTGCCCTAATCTGAACTACGCTGTTCTAAAACCAATCTTATATAGAGCCACTATATTACCAGAACTGGGCTATTTAGCTACACCGGTAAGCGAGAGCGGCAGTCGTCTGTTGGTTGCAACGGACTGCGGTTCAAGCCGCGGGCTGGGAGTTGACACTCAAAGATTTAGATATCTCGGGCTAGCACGTGTGGAACGCAGGGGCGCAAGCTCCTGCTGAGCAACCTTCGGCAAGTTGCTTACCCATCATTGTCGGTGGGGAAGGCAATGGGAAACCACCTCACTCATCTCATCGCCAGGGGCGTAAAGCCAATGAACGTGCCTTCGGGCAGAGAACCATCATCATCATATTACGAGAAGTATGCGTTAAGATATGAGATTATTAGACTCAGTGGAAAAGTATTCTAATAGATGTATTTTACCACACATGTGCGACACGGTCTGTTTCGTCTAAGAGACTCCACATCCCGGATGATGGCAGTTGCGTTCTGCACCGTAGCTGTACAGACGTCCTGCCCTGCAAAAACAGTCGACGGTCCAAGATCTGAAGCGAAAAACGCGAGAAGAACAACGAAAGCGATCGAGATCATCATCTTCAGTGTAGTCGTGGATGCTGCTGCTGCTGCTGCTGCTATTCGTCTTCTGTAGGAGATCTTCCGATGACAACCAACGAATACATTTAGTCTCAGATGTCGTCTTATTTATACTGAAGCAGCGAAGAAGATTGCGATGCACCTCGGCCGATGAACGTCATTCAAGAATCGACAGAATATTGACGAATATTTAAGTTCGTGTGAAATTCTATGGAACTTGAAATTTGTTCGCAGGTGGGCGCTCTTAGAAATCGGTCGTGTTGCACTGAGAGCTTACAGAAATTTTCGAATCTTTCAGCTTTAGGCCTATTTGGTGAACTTTTAGTAATAATTGTCTTCCAATCTAACACCTGCTTGTGTGTGTTGAAAGGTTTAGGCCTCAGCAGTATAGCTCTAAAGTTGAGGCCAACTATAGTGGGGGATCTGTTTGGGCCTTAGAATGATTCAATAACTGACGGTGTGTGCAAATAGAAACGCTTATCTGCAAATGGTGGAAGTTCGATATATTCAATAAATTTCGTTGTTCGCATTGAAGAACTGTCTAAGTTTTGTTCTTATACATCAATGACTACAGTAGGCTATAGGCTACTCCTGCATCAGATGACTTCTGTGAATTGAGATGCAGTTGTATACCGCGAAGTCACCAACTCTACCGACAGTGGCGGTTCTACCGGGGGGCTGGGGGGCTACAGCCCCCCCAGCTGAAAAGTTAGCCCCCTAGATTTTCCTAGCTTCCCTATACAAATGTTAGCCCCCCCCCCCCCAGTTTAACGCTTAATCAGCTATAAATTGCCTACAATATCTGTTGGCAGTTGGCACCAAGGCCTTCTAATTCACTAATTCTTAGATGCTGTTCTGTGAAGCTTTGGTACTGCAACACAGCAATAATTATCACCTTTCACATACCCCTGCACTGTTGCTTCAATGAGAGTGCTCAGACACAAGCACATGTTCATCTATACTGATAGCTGCCCTTCGACTACAGAGGACCCATGGGATGTTCAAGGGAAGAACTAATAGCGGCTTCAGCGGTTGAGAATAAGTCATACACCAGCACTTAATTACCCTGTATGCCTTAGTGACACCATCTTCATCCTTAGCCGTGGACTCCGAAATCCATGCCTTAGCTCACGATGGCAGCGGGGCGGCCACAGGCCCCAGCATCAGCAGCACAGATGGTCAGACAAGGCCAGGCCAGATAAGATCCCATGTGTGCTATTATAGTGTATACTGTATATAAGTGCATATTATGTGCAAGCTAGACAGTGTGTACTAGAACCAGCTTGGAGCACGCACACGTGTACATCATTATAAATGGCTAAATTCATTGTGAGAATTGAAAAGTGAAAATCTGATGAGTTAAACGATGAAGTTTTCGACGGCAATGATAAAGCTACAGCAGGTATGTAAAATGGCAATGAATCTACGTGGGATGGGATAAGTCATGGGAGAATTTACCAGTTGCAGGATAAGCCTATATGACATGAGAATATTATGATATAAACCAAGCTTTGTTATGGAAGGAAGCCTAAAAATGACACTTGTACTCCAGAAAATCTTTACAAAGCTAATACATGGAGGTATCACATTCAAACGATCATTTTCAAGAAAGACTATACTGCAGTTCTTTTTCGCAACCTGACAGGTGAAAAAGTGTTCTGCAAACCTGCAAATAGATAAATTGAAGCTATTTTGTTTGTAAACTTATTTAGACACGAGTTATTTGCTCAAAACAAGTGTTACAGTAACAATAATTAATCAAGTGCATGCAATGCAACAGACAAGTTGAACATGCAACATTTGTGCTCTGTGGATTCTTCAGACGATGACATACAGCATTCTTTAGATACGTTTTGTCAGGGCATACAAAAACTGTCCTCTTAAGCCTTTTGTACTGTCTTTTAGAAAAGCTAAAAATATTGGTTTTGACAAAAGTTAAACATGATACGTTTTTCTTTGATGTGTTAATTGTAAATCCTCAAAGATAGAATTGAGGTACAAGTCTTTCTCAGAACCTGTTGCACTGTTCTTGATTCATCATTGTAACTGTAACTCATGGACATAAGTTTTGTGCAATGAAAAACTTATTTATTCATTCGTTCATTCTTCTCATTCATTAAAAATTGTGTACTTTAGAAATCATTCTACTTAGGCCTATGGAATGTCAGTTAGATAGCCTAATAGCAATTTTTTATGTGAATATATTGCTGAAACGGACAACGGGGCCAACACACTAAACTGCGTAAACATATACATCTATGGGACGGGAGGGGCTAATGCAATTTTTAGCCCCCCCCCAGTCTAAAAAGTCTAGAACCGCCACTGTCTACCGAGGCACTTATTCTGTGATTGCGGTTATTCACGGAACGTTTTCGCCTTCCAGTAGGACTTGGTTTACTCGTATACGCCACTTTAGTAAATTCTCATACACATGTAACTGCAAGCACTAACAACTTACTTGGCTTAATTACTTGCTTAACTTATCCGCAGTAGCACTAAATGTCTGCTTGTCATCTACCTGACGTTAAACGAGAACTTTCTGACCACATTCAACTAGATGTCCCATACATACACCCTTTCTTAACTTTGAAATACATATGAATCCATTCTACCGATTCACTTAGTGCTCTTATGTTATCTAAGCTGTCTTTATGCTTAACCGGTAGGTTTATAAAATCTTTTTTATTATTCTTTTTTATTCATGTGATATTTAAGAATTTATTTCCAGGTTTTTTCCACATTCGGGTTTCTGCGGGGGAATGGGGGGCAGAGAAGCGTCCGTTGTTGGCCGGACATTTTCGGTGGACGGCAGGGTCACCGACTCATTCGAAGTATAATTAAAATGGATGAACAACATATTAAAATTGAAGCACTAAAAATCAATGGAATAAGAAATGATGACCCTAAAGTGATGGCTAATACTTTTAATAATCTCTTCTCCGACATTGCTCATACTCTTGCCAAACAAATTCCTGCTCCTAAATCTCCTTTTAACAAATACCTTGACCCGCCACTTCCTTATTCTTTTGGCTTGGTTCCTACTTCACCCGAGGAAATAACAAATTTGAGCCACTTGATCCACGACAGTCACAGCCGTGGCGTTGATGATATCGACCCCCATATTGCTAATTCTTACATTTCTCAAATCGCAACTCAACTAGCTGAAATAATTAATTGCTCCCTCAATACTGGAGTTGTACCTGATGCTATAAAAATTGCAAAAATAGTCCCTATTTTTAAAAAGGGTGACAGGGAGAACCCTTCTAACTATAGGCCCATATCCATTCTTCCTTTT